>JBAMJR010000057.1:362500-1065000 GCA_038501785.1 Myoxocephalus aenaeus | reverse complement strand
CCATCAGTGTGTGAATGGGTGAATGATGACATGTAGAGAGTTAAAGAGCTTTGAGTGCTCAAAAGACTAGAAAATAGATAAACAAGTAAGTCCATTTGTTTATTACTCTTGAGATGATGTCTCCCTCTTAACAGTGAGTCTAAAGTTGATGCTACTTTTTTTATCATAATATATGTTTATCATAATATCATAGAGCAAGACAATATGAGCAAACGGCAGATGTAAACAGATCCCATGATGGGTCCAGTGTTCCTCTTTAAATTACATTGACCTATTGATTACATGACCTTTAATGACCTTGAGAGACTGCATTGATCTGCTTTAATCCGGTTTTGGAAGAAGTAAATGAAGTTAGACCAGGAGCAGCTCAGTGACCCAATAAGCACGGACCTGATGCTGTAACAAAGAACTTTGATATGAAGTAAAGGGTTTTTACAGCTTTTGTATGTATTTACTGAATCCTCTGCCATACCTATTATTATTATTATTATTATTAGTAGTAGTAGTAGTAGTATTATCTTACAGCATGCACCAGTAAAGGTAGAGGCTGAAAGGCCATCACAGCTTTTCTGGGCCAAGGGCCAACTTTAAACCTGAACAAGCCTTGAATTACCAGTTTATTCCAAACCCGGAACATTTACTGAAGGTTGAGTGTTGCTTTGGTCAAAATAAAGCAGACTAACTGCTAAAGACCTGTTGTGTCTTCAGCGATCTTGACATTACAGACAATGTAGACACCGCTGGTCATTCCCAGTCAATAAATGTTGTGTCAACATATTAGTTATGATGTCATATATACAGATGATTGAAATGGACACGTGAACATCTGGCAGCAGGATTAGTGTCACAGTGATGACGCCTAACACAATACAAATTGAACAACTGTCGTTTTTGTGGTCAGAAATGGATCGTTGAAGGGGAATGGACTGGAGCAATGCCTTGTGGGATACCTGGGATCTCAGTAGGATGACATCATATCAAACAGAGCAGCAGACGTACATGTAACCAACAAGCACAATGCAAAACAAGCACAATGCGTAGCAGAAGGAGTGTCATAAAAACCATTAATACATTCATCTACAACACAAGATAAGAGCCCTCTCTCAAAGCTTCCAGCATCAGGGCCCTTGGGTGCCTGGGTGCTGAACATGGAGAGATTACATTTGTAGATCTCAGTATTTGACATGACATTTCTTTTTTGTCTAGACTACAATGGAAGATGTAACGAAAATAATAATTTGAATGAAGTGAAAAGAAAGGTGTGCTTAATTGTTGGCCCGTGTAAAGATAGCGTTACTACGTAAACACAGAGTCTGTGCTCATTCTTGTGGGTTTTGTTTGGGTTTCAGAGATGTTGACTAACTACCTCCCCCACACAGTGTTATGTAGTATTTAAATAATTCTGTTTTGTTTGTATACTCACAAGCAGCTATTGTTTCTGATAAAGGAAGGAGCTCATGATATTGTTATATTGTTATGCTGTTATTACATGAACACGCCCCAAGCAGCCCGTTAGAGGGCGGACCTGGAACAACTGTTGAAACTGAAGCCCAAAGGGAAATAAACATCACAGAATCATCAGTGAATTATAACAAGTATACTGTAACCATTCAGGATAAGTCAGGGGATAAAAAGATCCATCACCAGGTTTAATAATCCAGGGCCTCGTACAGTATATCCTTTTAGTTTCTTGCTTCATCTCCCTCCTCCAATAGCTACACTCACATTTTGAGTATGATGCATTTGGCCCAAAAAAGCAACGTATCCTCATACAACTTTTCATAAAATATCCTCCAAAAAGTGACTCCTCATTTTGTGTGTGTTTTCTTACACACATCAACCGTAACAAGATGTCTGCCTTTGATCATTAGGATGAGATGGAAGCAGAAAACGTCATATTGAAGAGTCTGATTCAATTCAATTCCATTTATTTTGTATCGCCCTAAATCACAAATTACCCTCAGAGGGCTTTACAATCTGTACACACATGACACCGTCTGACCTTTGACCCTCACATCGGATCAGGAAAAACTCCCAAAAGAAACCTTCAGGAGAGCAACAGAGGAGGATCCTCTATCAGGATGCACAGAATGTGACAGATGTCATGTGTACAGAGTGAACAACATAACAGAGTTACAACACATTCAATGAATATATACAGAAAGTATTCATATAATTAGAATAATAAAGGCACGATGAAGAAGTTAGAACTACCAGAAGTTGATTTGATGGATTCCATCAGGGGAGGGAATAAAAGTCAGCCCACCGAAATGTACCGGAGATTTGATTTCTTAAATTAACTATTGCACGTGAAATAGAAACATCAGTACAATGTTAGATAATTATAATAAGATAATGGTCAAATTATTGTTTAAATCCTGGTACTCAATCATTGGCAGCTGAGATGTTGAAGTAGAAAATGTTCAGGTTGATTTATGTGTTGTTTTCACCAATTCACACCATGAATATTTTCTGAATGTGTGATCCCTAATATATCTAATTATAATACGGGTAGATAAAATCAAGCATTCTGATTGGTTGAGAGTGAGTCACGGGGTGTATTTTATTCAGCCATAAAGTACTGTACAGCCTGTTTACATTTAGAGCGTTCCATATCAGTGCGCACTTAAAATAACAGGTAGATTTAAATTGCGCGACCGTTAGTTGTCATTTCAAGCTTGACAGTTAAAAACATGTTTGGTGTAAACTTTGATATTGTCACGTCCGCAGTAACGACTCGCAGACGTTGGTTTCCTTAACTTGCAGGTTTATTGCTTGAGTGTTCACAGTATTGCAACGGGGCTCTTCGCTGACAGTAAGTTAGCTCAAACGGAACAGCTAACAAGCTCACTTAGCGTCCCCCACACTAGCATAACGAACGACAACACACACGTCACTTCCTCCCTAACCTAAAGATGAGCAATGAAAAGGGTTTGATCACAAAATCGTAATAATTGCCGGCCCTCCGCTGCGCGTCGGGCCTAACAACTCCCTTGAACAGTACATTATTGCACGACACAGTACTGCCTCTCGTACCTTATTGCTTAATTATAATACGGGTAGATCAAATCAAGCATTCTGATTGGTTGAGAGTGAGTCACGGGGTGTAGTTTATTCAGCCATAAAGTACTGTACAGCCTGTTTACATTTAGAGCGTTCCATATCAGTGCGCACTTAAAATAACAGCTAGATTTAAATTGCGTGACCGTTAGTTGTCATTTCAAGCTTGACAGTTACCAAACATGTTTCGTGTAAACTTTGATATTGTCACGTCCGCAGTAACGACTCAGACGTTGGTTTCCTTAACTTGCAGGTTTATTGCTTGAGTGTTCACAGTATTGCAACGGGGCTCTTCGCTGACAGTAAGTTAGCTCAAACGGAACAGCTAACAAGCTCACGTAGCATCCCCCACACTAGCATAACGAACGACAACACACACGTCACTTCCTCCCTAACCTAAAGATGAGGAATGAAAAGGGTTTGATCACAAAATCGGGATAATTGCCGGCCCTCCGCTGCGCGTCGGGCCTAACAACTCCCTTGAACAGTACATTATTGTAGACACAGTACTGCCTCTCGTACCTTATTGCTTAAATATAGTTACATATATTTTAAAATACATGTACATATGCACTTTATTCTGTCATCCATATTTACTTTGCTCTCACATACATTTCTTTTTACCGTCTTGTTTTTTCTTTTTAGTATATTGACCCAGAAAGTTACACCAAACAGGAAATCCACAAACCCTGATGTTACAACATTGGTCACATGACTGAACAGCTGTTCTCTGCAGTGATGCTATTCATGGCATCCAGTTGATGTGATGAGGTAGTTGAGTAGCAGGTCTCCAGAAGGCCTGAGAGGGAAGTAAGGGGTCCATTCAGTCTGATCTGGATGGTTTTCTGTGTTGTGTTAATGACAGCTGAAAAAAAAGGTTTTGCAGGTAAAAATGTGTCATCAGGATATTACAAAAAAGAAAGAAAAAAATTGCTGTTGTAATACTAGTTCCAGCCACAAGAGGCTGAATAGCTCCACTGCCCCATGCTCTACAGGGCTGAAGGTGTTCATGAGTTTTGAGTTTCATCACTTGCTAACAAACATGTGCTTTGTGTTTAGAGTGATGAAATGATCCCGACCAAAAGATTAGTTTTCACCTGACGAAACCTTTCCTCTTCACCTGGTTCATGTATAGAAGAAAGGAAGAACAATGGTCCAGGTAAAACTGGTTTTATTGAAATGTTTCACCTGTTCTTCAGTCAGCAGGAGACAGACCTATCTTTTAAATAAATATTTTGGCAGACTTTATTTTGGGCCGCACCCAGACCCAGCTGGCCACGCTGCAGGCTTTTCCTGGACGGGACGCTCCGACAACGTTGGAGTCTGACTGAGGGACATGCAGTTTATTTCATTGTTTATTTGTTGTCGTTTTGTGTTGGTATGTTTTACAGAGTTCATACACATTCAGACCAATGGATTTCATGACTTTTCCATGACTTTAAACCAAATGTCCATGAGCAAACATTTAGTGAAATCTGGGTGTAAACAGTAAAAAGTGAGTAAATGTAGTATTTAAACTAACAATGAGAATACAAAGCATACAGTAAACCTTAAATGACACAAATGAATGAGACAATAGTTTGATTAAAAGAATAAACATTTATATAGATGCCTGTATGTATGCCTGCTTATATTTTGAGCGTCTTTCTTTTAAAAGCATATTCATTATTTCAAACTCAGCGTAAATGAACGTCATGAACACATGAATATAACACATTTACATGACTTTAACAAAACATTTGGGATTTAATTTTTTTCCAGGCCTGGAAATAAGCCTTTTAAAAATACCATGACTTTTCCAGGTTTTCCATGACCAGTTTAATGTGTTTTTGTGTTGGGAGTTGTTGGTTAGGCCCAACCCGCCCACACCGGTACCCCACACGTCTAGAGGTGTCAGACGCACACAGGTGGACGCGAGGCCTCAGCAGGGAGCTGAAGCTGCTCAGGACGTCCTGCAGCAGGCTCAGGTTGCCTGGCGGGTCTGGCCGGCTGCCTGTGCTGCAGCAGGGAGTCATGCTGGTAATCACACTGTGACAGGCGGAGTTGTTTCACAGCGGGGTGGAAGGTCAGACCCCCCAGAATCTGGTGGCTCATTAGCCAGGAGGACCGCTAATCCAGATAATGCCGGATATCCACAGTGTGGCGCTCTGCTGCTCCCACTGCGTCTCCACGTAACAACCGTTTTTATTTGTTAAACAAAGCATCCACTCTGAATAAAAGACTTGTTTTCTTCTTCCGTCTTAACTGGTCTGTTGAGAACTAGACTTCCACTGGCTTCTGGTCTTCATCATCACCACCATCTTGTCACTGCTCGCTGACTCTTCACCATCATCATCGTCAGAGCCTCAAATTTTCTCAGCGGATTTACTCAGAACTTCGTTACAAAACAGAGTGACAACACGGCGGGACTCATGTTGTGTTGTTCAGTCGTCCCACACTTTATTTATCTGGTTCTGGATAACTTAATCAGCCGCATTAGACTCATTACTCAGCTATTTACTCTTTTTGTTCAAATCTGTTATTGGTCCCCATGCGATGGACTTGGTCCAAGGTGTTAGGGAACTCTGCATCAATTTAAGAAATTCAAAGTGCAGAACTGAAAAGGCAACAAAAAGAGGTATTCAGTTGTTGGTGTGAGTTCCTGAGGGCGGGATCGAGTGATGTCACTACGTACTGAACTATGTCTTTGTATTTCAATCTCCTGCATATTTGAGGATTTACCTGAACGTAGCCTCTCACCTCTGGACAAACAGCAGGTGGACAAAATAACAGAAACACGACTGATCATGACATCATGTGTCCAACAGGAAATGAAATGGCCTCAGGAGGCTCTCACATGCAGATGACTGAAACATGGCGCTGTGTGATCTCAACAGTCTAAACCCAAAGGCCCGCTGTGCAGCAGGAGACTCTCTCATGTAAACATGTGTGATGAGACGGGCCTCGGAGGAGCAGGGAGCTGAGGGAATGCTAGCAGCTAGCGAGCTTCAGCTCGTCTCCTCATGATCAGCACACTCATTCTGGAGCCACGCGATCAGCAAGAGCATCCGTCCTCTTGGAGGAAGGGGAGGCCTCAAACATCTAAAAGAGACTGGAACCTTGAAACAGAGGTCAAAGGCCTCCACCCTCACAGAGGAGAACTAAACCCTCTCACACGTTGTGGGAGTCTGTGAGGGTTTAGTTCTTTGAGGGAATTACCCATAATTCATAGCAATGTGGCGTTGAACACGGGGTGGAAGCGTGGAGCACATGCGTGTTCAGCCGGGTTTAATATTACATTTACACTGAAACAGTAGGGATTAAAGATGGGACATGGAATCAGAGGAATGGAAGCAGAGATTATATTTCACAGATTTATTCGTCAAATATTTAATTTAATCATTGATGCTATTTTTTTACAAAAACAAGTAAATATATTATTTAAAATGACCTCTCATCAATTGATTCTTTTTCTAAGGATCAAAGCAGTGACCCATGAACAAACCCCCGTCGCAAACTAAAAACACTTCTTTTTGGACTACACCTTGAATAAGGAAGGTAGCGCCGTAGTAACACTTTAGTAGCACTTAGATGACACTTACTGATAGCACTTTGTGGTTTAACTTTATTGAAGAAATTGTACGTTCTTGATTCTTGTTGTTCTGAGTTTGTACTTATTGTAAGCCGCTTTGGATAAAAGCGTCAGCTAAATGAAATGTAATGTAACAACGCTGGGTAACATGGACGTATTCAAGGGAAAAGGTGAGCAATGTTCTCAGCTGACCTGAAAAGAATGGACCAAACATTGTAAAGAGCGAATGGTGACCCCCTATTCATTTACTTTATTTTCTCCTCTTTTTGTCATTTACGATGTTTTGTCGCATTTTTGTTAACAAAAAAATCAATCAAGAAAAAGTCAAAAAAGAAAGAAAATGACCTCTCATCTCGTGAGGAAAGAGCCTGGAAGTTGTTTGAATCAGGGAGATTCAAAATATATAAAATAAATAATATTTTATGACATTATCATGGGCACGGGTCCTGAGAGAACGTAGAGGTCATTGAGAAATGACCTTTCCTCACCATAAGGCCGTTTTAACAAGGAGATGACGTCCTGCTAGCCCATTGACACAAACACCTGACCGCATGTCCCTGAGAGCGTACACACTACGTGTTGTGCACACACACACGCTGTGAGGCACAGTAGACAATAGAGTTCAAAAGCACAACTCAGAGGTAGGTGGCAGGCAAAGTTCTTTAGTAGTATATTCAGGCAGGGGTCAAAACCAGGAGAACAATCAAACAGGCGAACAAATCCGATAAGGGGCAGGCAAAATCCAAGGTAGGCAAAGACAGGCAAACACGGGGTCAGAAGTACAGGGATACGCTGGAGAGTTTGGCACAATGGACAAGACAATCTGGCAGAGGACACGTGCAAGTGAGGGGACCTTAGTGAGCTAATGAGGGAACGGGCTGCAGGTGAGATGGGCGTGAGGGCCAGGTGACGGTGATGAGGGGTAATCAGGCGTGAGTGGCAGGATCTGGAATGACAGGAGAGTGGTTAGAACTGACAGACAGGATGAAAACACTTAACATGACGGGGAATCCGTGACACACGCTGCAGAGCAGCGGCATGGTGGTCCACGCCGAACCCTCAACGCCCCAATGTCCACGCTGGTGGAGAGACGACGTCGCTGGTTGTTGCTTGACCCGTTACCCGCTGTGTTCAACTGTTCCTGCACCCACTGAGCTCCACAACAAGCGATGAGTGCAGCTTATCATAACTGCTGGTCCAAATGACAAGAATATGAGCCAGGAAGAAGACTAAATTCCTCATGCATGCAGCACCAGTATGACATGTTGTTGAAACGCAAATACAAAGACATTCTATCAGCCAGCTTCCATGTCTCGTCCTGCCTCCGTTCACTGTAAGATGAGCAGTGTGCCACCGGCTGTGACCCCGGGTCACTTCTGCTGTGACCCCCGCTGTGTCATCCATACCAGCAGGAGAGACGTGGCCTTCAGGGTCAGGCTGCAGAGACATGTTCAATTACCACGTCACCTGGGAATGGCTTAAGAAAATACATCAAATACATCAAATACAGCACGTCTCTCATTCCTGAAACATATTGTAGAATAAAACCACCAAAGGAGTCTGGTTCAAACATCACTCAATATATTTAGAGATAGCAGAAGATGTGACCACACACTTTACATTAACGTCTTCACACACATTACCTACTTTATAGCTGTTTGCATCTTTTGTAGTAGGCTAAATTAATACACTCTGCAGCTGTACATATAGTTCATTCCAGTTATTTGTATTCTAATGTATTTGTGTATATACTGTATATATATATTACTTTATTTTTATTATTTTATTTTGTACATATCTTTCATCCCTGTTGCTTTTTATATATTTTATCTTGTGTGTTTATTTGTATCTGTAAATTGTAAGGCGCTACTACGACAACACATTTCCCCTTGGGGATTAATAAAGTATCTATCTATCTATCTATCTATCTATCTATCTATCTATCTATCTATCTATCTATCTAATCTTTGTGGTCATTTTCTTTCATCTGTTCATGGTTGTTTGGCCTCTCGTGGTCCTTTTGGGTCTCTGTTGTGGTTTCGGACTGTTCTTTGTCATGTTTGGTGTCTTTGGAGTCACTTTGCATCTCTTTGTGGTCGCTAATCATGTTTATTGTCTCTGATGGCAAAACAAGTCACTGCTACTGTGACAGGCACACAGCTCATTTTAGAGGGGACAGGTCTCTGTGAGGAGATATTGAGCTTTTCTTTCCTCCAACAAAGACATGCATTGCATATTTTGAAATGAAAGTATTAATTTCAGCTCAGCAGATGAATGACAGGTGTTATTATAACTTCCCGGCAGAGCGCTATGTTGCTGCTGGTGTGCTGGAGTTTATGTATCATCAGAGGTTGGTTTGTTTTGAACATATCCGTGGCCTTTCAGCAGCAGGGCGCTGTGACTTTCACCGAGGACGACTTCTCTCCACCTGAACCCACAAGGTGACTGCTGAGCAAAACTATGTGCCCTTTACTCTTCTATCTAAAGATTATAGATTCATTTTCATACTTTCTAATATCCACTGATCAACACATGCATGTTGTGTTTAGATGCTGGTGGAAAATAAAATGCTATGAGACACATTCTCAATGAAAGCTGAACAAATATGATGTGGAATTCTTAACGTACACAAGTTGAATTTGTGGATAGGAAGATGCATTTTAATGACCATTATTCTTATTCTACTTCATTTAGATGTGAACCAATTCTCCTCTGTCTCTAATAATCCTGTCTCCAGCGGGTCGTGAACATCACACCTGTGTTCAGCTGATTAGTGTCACACCTCCCTCTGTGCAGAGACGCAAAACAAGTGGGTTGCCATCACAAACAGGATGAAGGTGGAAATATGTTTATACATACGAGGTGATTCTGACCAGACGCATAAAACGCAGTATACCGCATTAGTGCATTACATTGTTCTGATGGGATTGAAACAGAACATTTAAAGGTAAAGCAGCTTTGGAATGTAGCAAGACTTCATTCTCTGGGGCCGTCACGTTTCAGAGGAATGAAAATATATATATTATATATATATATATATATATATATATATATATATATATATAGTTAGACATCACACGCACTGAGAGCACAACCATTGGTCCTCTCTTCGGCCCATAGCGTTGTCATCATGGTCTCGGTGTTAGTTCCTGGTCCTAACCCAGACCTTAGACCCAAACCATGAAAACAGAAGTCACACTTATTAAAATCAAGAACACAGAGTAGCAGTGACATGACATGAGGACCTACAACTGTACAACATGGTAGTAAAAGTTCAGTATGTCACAGACATAGAGAGCGTTTCTATGTCTGTGGGGAGGAGAGAAGCTCCAGCCTGTAGAGTCACTACGACCTCTCTATTAGCACATAGTTGACCCAGGAGGCCGCTGCCGTGCCCTGAAGCTAGTTTACATACAACGCTTCTCACTAAACAGTGTTTCCCCTAGGTTTACAGCTTCAGGGGGGGGGGGGCGGCACGGCGGCGGCGACACCAACACAAACACTTAAAGCAGTGGTTCTCAAACTTTTTCTGTAAATAACTTCATTTTGTGACTCCATCTGTGCTTTTATAAATAACAGAATAAAGAAAATTGCAATCACTTTCAAGTAAATCAGATTGCTCCATCAGACATTTTTTTATTTTTAAATTGCAATCACTTAGAACAATGAAAATAAAGTTATATCTGTGCAAAAAAATAACTAATATTTAGTTACTACTAAATAGCTCATTGTGGAAAACAATAAGCTATTTTTTTTTTTGCCAAACGAAACAGAATGGGTGCAGAGATGTGAGCATCAGGTTGCATCAGTATTAGTGGAGCAGTGAGCCTCTACACATCTTTATAAACGGGGTTGTAGATTTCATACAATTCATGTTCAACGTTGATCTGAGATCTGTTTTCTGTTTTGAGACACGCAGCAGCAGAAAGGACGACGGAGACTTCTGGCAAAGAGCCAAAAGTCGGCCAGTCGCTATGCGCATGCGCAAGTGTAACCTGTTAACGGCATAACGTAAACATTTACCCGAAAGTACAGGCTTTTCTCCATGTATTTATTAATGACTTAGTTGTATGTCCGTGTACTTTGTACTTTAGTAATATGTGAAGCCAGCAGCTCATTGTTGGTACAAGACACGAGCACTTTGTCTCTTTCACCTGCAGCAGGAGAGCTGCTCCGGTGCGAGGAGAACTCCGGTTGTTCCTCTCATGAGAGCTGCTGTTGCCATCTTCACCCTGGGAGCGTTTAAAACGCAGATATAGGTCTGCTTTTCACGCGACATATTTTTTGACGCTCTCTGTCCGCTGCTGTGTGCTCAGCGCTCACCTGTCTGTGCGCGCGCACGTGTCTGCGCGAATCAGGGCGGAACTCCGCTGTGCGCAATGCAGAGCAGAGGAGAAGTGTTAACGCGACCATTTAGAGACAAATGACAAGCTGTGTGTGGATAAGATCAATAAAATACGGCCGTTTAGTTTAATAACAGAACAAGGTGTAGACCGGTTCTATATGAAAGAGAAACTTAAATGACTACTTGTGATCTGGCGCTGTCGAGAAAATTACAGGGGGGCGGAGGGTTTTTTCAGGGGGGCGCCCCGCCCCCCTATTATAACGGTAGGGGAAACCCTGCTAAAGGAAAATGGCCCTCGTGGAAGAAATATTTGGGTTACAAATTAAATACATATTTGTTTCTTCTCCTACACACATGAACTAAATGATGAGGAGAATAACAAAAGCTGATACGTGGTTCAAAAAGAAATGGTCGTCACTAAGTGACACAAGTTACAGCGGGACGAGGAGAAGAGAGACGACCCGACAGACGCCTCCAAGTCCTCAAGCCTAGAACCGCCATGTGAACCACATCAAGATGAGATATAACACTTTATTACAATTTCCACTTTTGTCTTGACAACACTAAAGGTGGTTTCTCACCAGTGGCATGCAAAGGTATGTGTTCTTCTTTCCAAGAGAGAGAAGTGAAATCTCACCTGTTACTGGATGTAATGAATCTCTGTGATTGATGTGAAATCAGAAGATATGGTGAAATACCACCATCACTTGCTAAAAATAAGTGATGAACTCCTTTCCCATGTGAGTATCTGTTCTGTTTCTTTTTTTATCTTCTTTTTTTCCTGGTGTGTCAAGAAGTAAAGAGTGAAATGAATAATTGTGCTGTAACTCTGTTACGTTGTTCATTGTGTACACATGACATCTATCTTCTGTCCATCCGGGGAGTGTCATGGTTCAGCTCCACGCAGTTCACTACTAGTTGTTTTCACCCTGTCTGCCTGTCTGTTTACTAACTGTCCTGTCATTTCAGATCTTGCTCCACGCCCCCCTCAGTCTGTCAGTCACTCCCTCCTCGTCATCCCTCATTCCATTCACCTGGTCCATGCCCGTCTCCCCTGCAGCACATTCCCTCGTTAGTCTTCCCTACTTAGGTCCCCTCACTTGCACTTGTCCTCTGCCATATGGTATTTCGTGTTTTCAGACCCAGCTCTCCAGTGGAGAACCCGAGGGCTGCAACCCATACATCACAAACTGCTCCATCCTGTTCTCCCTGCAGCCTCACACCTTCGCCTCGGAGGAGGCTAAGGTAGCCTTCACCATCAACCACCTGACTGTTGGGCACCACAGAATGGGAGAGACGCACACCAGCCTGCTCTTCGTTCCTGCTGTTTTCTGCGGAGCTTCACAAGGTATTCGGGGCGGTCTCCAAGGGCCCAGATCCAAGCGGGGGACTGGCGGAACTGCGCCAGGGAGACCGGACAGTTGCGGATTATGCATTGGAGTTTCGTACAAGAGCACACCTTAGCGACTGGAACGAGGCAGCACAGTGTGAGGTGTTCTTGACTGGACTAGTGGAGTATGTTAAAGATGAACTGATCTCTTTTGATTTGCCTGCCAACTTGGATGGCTTAGTAGAACTGACTTCCAGAGTGGACAGACGCATCCAGGCAAGGCGACAGGAGCGACGCAAGGGGGAGACAGATCGCCGCGTTTTCACCCGGCGTCGAGCTCCTCCGGCAGCCACCAGCATCACCCCGGGCGCTCAACCAGTGGAGGTTGAACCCATGGAGGTAGGGCGCACCAGTCTCAGGAGCGGGAGCGCCATCGCCGGGGAGGTCTTTGCCTGTACTCTGGCCAGGCTGGTCACTTCATATCCCGGTGCCCAGTAAAAGACGCGGCTCGCCCGTAACAGGGGAGGTACTGGTGAGCCGAACCACAAGTCTCTCTCCCAACCAAAGACCCCTTTTCCACGCTCAGCTGCTGCTCGCAAAGGGATCACAGACCCCATCTACGTTCATTGACTCTGGTGCTGACGACAGCTTCATTGACGAGGACCTAGCCCGTCAGCTGGGTATCGAGCGGGTACCGCTGCCATGCCCTGTTCCTGCCAACGCTCTGGACGGCCACCTACTGGGGACAGTGACTCACCAGACCGCGCCAGTTCGTATGCTCCTGTCTGGTAACCACCAGGAGACCATTCGGTTTCTTATCCTGTGGTCACCCCAGCATCCACTAATCCTGGGGCACCCCTGGCTCCGCCGCCATAACCCCCACATCGACTGGGCCACAGGAGCCATCCTGGAGTGGAGTGCATCCTGTCATCTGATCTGCCTGAAACAAGCTGCTGCACCTCAGCAGTCAGCTTGCCCCAGCTCTGCGTCGGACCTGTCAGAAGTGCCTACGGAGTACCATGACTTTCGGGAGGTATTCAGTAAGGTCAAGGCCTCATCCCTGCCCCCACATCGTCCCTACGACTGCGTCATTAACCTGCAACCAGGCACCACCCCACCCAGGGGCCGCCTCTACTCCTTATCGGCACCGGAGAGAGAGGCCATGGAGGCGTACATCAGTTCCTCCCTAGCTGCTGGGATCATCCGTCCCTCTTCTTCACCTACAGGTGCGGGGTTCTTCTTTGTAGGGAAGAAGGACAAGTCACTTAGGCCGTGCATTGACTACAGGGGCCTCAATGACATTAACATCAAGAACCGCTACCCACTCCCACTCATTTCTTCTGCTTTCGAGTTGCTGCGGGGGGCTACCATCTTCACCAAGACCTACGTAACACCTATCATTTGGTCCGGATCCGAGAGGGGGATGAATGGAAGACGGCTTTCAACACCCCCACTGGACATTATGAGTACCTGGTGATGCCCTTCGGTCTGACTAATGCCCCAGCCGTCTTCCAGGCCCTGGTGAACGATGTGCTGAGAGACATGCTAAACAAGCAGGTGTTTGTCTACTTAGACGACATCCTCATTTTCTCAAGGTCCCGAGAGGAGCACATCCACCACGTTCAATCGGTTCTTCAACGCCTTCTGAAGAATTCCCTGTTCGTGAAGGCAGAGAAGTGTGAGTTTCACGCCTCTTCTGTCTCCTTTTTGGGCTACATCGTGGGACAGGGGATCGTGCAGATGGACCCTGCCAAGGTGTCAGCGGTGACGTCCTGGCCCATCCCTGACTCACGTAAGCAGCTGCAACGATTCCTGGGGTTCGCCAATTTCTATCGGCGGTTTATTCGCAGCTATAGCACCGTGGCTGCCCCACTCACGGCCCTCACCTCATCTAGAGTGCAGTTTCGGTGGTCCCCTTCGGCGGAGGAGGCCTTCCAGAACCTGAAGGCCCGGTTTACTTCTGCCCCATCCTCCAAGTCCCCGACCCAGAGAGACAGTCTGTGGTGGAGGTGGACACCTCCGATGTGGGGGTGGGGGCCATCCTGTCTCAGCGGTCTGCCAGTGACCAGAAGCTCCACTCATGCGCCTTCTTTTCCAGGCGGCTCTCACAGGCAGAGAGGAACTATGACGTGGGTAACCGAGAGCTGCTTGCTGTTAAGCTGGCCCTTGTGGAGTGGCGTCACTGGCTGGAGGGGACCAGTCTGCCATTTTTGTGTTGGACTGATCACAAGAAGAGACTGAACTCTCGGCAAGCCAGATGGTCTCTGTTTTTTACCCGGTTTAACTTTTCTCTCTGTTACCAGCCCGGAACCCGTAACGTCAAGCCGGACACCCTGTCACGCCAGTTTGTGGACAAGGGGGATTCCACCCCTTGCAATGACAAGATCATTTCTGCTCCCGTCCTGGTTGCCTCTATCACCTGGGAGGTAGAGGAGAGAGTCAAGGCTGCCCTGGAGGCCCAGCCCGGTCCGAGCTCCTGCCCCCCTGACCGCCTGTTCGTTCCCCAGACCCTGAGGTCCGAGGTCCTCCAGTGGGCCCATAGCTCCAAGCTCACTTGCCATCCTGGGAGCCAGCGTACTAAGGATGCCTTGCAGCAGAGGTTCTGGTGGGCTACTCTGGAGAAGGACACCCGGGAATTCGTCAACGCCTGTCCTTTCTGCAACCAGCACAAGCCCTCCCACCAGGCTCCCGCTGGTTTCCTGCAAACTCTGTCTGTGCCCCATCGGCCCTGGTCTCACATCTCCCTGGACTTTGTTACCGGTCTCCCGCTTTCCAACAAGCATACCACCATCCTAACTGTGGTACATCGGTTCAGCAAGATGGCCCACTTTGTGCCCCTGCCCAAGCTCCCCTCGGCCAAGGAGACTGCTGAGCTGGTTCTGCTGCATGTCTTCCGGCTTCACGGTCTTCCCACGGATGTAGTCTCTGACCGGGGTCCTCAGTTCACGTCAGTCTTCTGGAGGGAGTTCTGCACACTCATTGGGACCACAGCCAGCCTGTCATCTGGATTCCACCCACAGTCTAATGGCCAGACTGAGCGCAAGAACCAGGAGATGGAGACAGCTCTACGGTGTTTGGTCTCCGAGACTCCAGCATCCTGGTCCCAGCAGCTCCTGTGGGTGGAGTATGCTCACAACACCCTGACCAGCTCTGCCACTGGAATGTCCCCGTTCCAGTGTGCCTACGGGTTTCAACCTCCATTGTTTTCGGCCCTGGAGAAGGAGGTTTCCTGCCCCTCGGTCCAGGCTTTCGTCCGCCGCTGCCACCGTACCTGGGCCAAGGCCAGAGTTGCGCTCCTCAGCTCAGCCAACCGTTACTCCGCAGCGGCCAACCGGCGCCGCTCCAAGGCCCCCATCTACCAGGTTGGCCAGAAGGTGTGGCTGTCGACCAGGGACCTACCCTTGCGAGTGGAGGCGAAGAAGTTGGCACCCAGGTTCATCGGACCATTCGAGGTCCTGAAGGTCATCAATCCTGCAGCGGTGAGGCTCAAGCTGCCTCGGGCCATGCGGGTCCATCCGTCATTCCACGTCTCCAGAGTGAAGCCGGTTCGGGAGTGTCCACTGGTCCCTGCTGTACAGCCTCCACCGCCACCGCGGTTCATCAAGGGAGGTCTTACCTACACGGTTCATCGCCTGCTTCGTTCCCGCCGTCGTGGGAGAGGGCTACAATACCTGGTTGACTGGGAGGGCTACGGCCCAGAGGAGAGATGCTGGGTCCTGGCCCGACACATTCTGGATGCCCCTCTCGTGAGAGAGTTTCACCGCAGCCACCCTGACCAGCCCTCCAAGGGTCCTGTGCCCATGGGGGTAACCCAGCCGGACTCTGCTCCCTCTCTTCCTTCAGCAGCGTCAGACATCGAGGAGGAGCCGTCCTCCGATCAGGACAACTCACCCGCCGATGAGGAGAGGGCGGAGATGTCTGAGGAGTATTAGTCCTCCCCCAGATCCCCTTCGCCTACCTGGCGATGGTTTTGGAACGTCAGGAGCCGTCCCTTAGAGGGGGGGATTCTGTCACGGTTCAGCTCCACGCAGTTCACTACTAGTTGTTTTCACCCTGTCAGTCACTCCCTCCTCGTCAGCCCTCATTCCATTCACCTGGTCCATGCCCGTCTCACCTTTTTCAATTCAGTTTATTTTATATATCCCAACATCACAAATACAAGTTTGCCTCGGAGGGCTTTACAATCTGTACACATAACATCCCTGTCCCGGGACCTCACATCGGATCAGGAAAAACTCCCCTAAAAAGATAGTAAAAACCCTTTCACAGGGAAAAAAGGGAAGAAACCTGAGGGAGAGCAACAGAGGAGGATCCCTCTCCCCGGATGGACAGACCTGGATGGGCAGGACCCGGGGAAGGACCCGGGGCAGGACCGGTTCCAGGCAGCCATGAATCCATGGAAAAAGAAAGTAGAGTTAGTAATGTGCATTGAAGAGACAACAGTTTATCCAGATGGAGTGGAAGAGAAGAGGAGCGAAAGAGGAAGAGAAGAGGAGCTCAGTGTATCCTATGATGTCCCCCAGCAGTCTAGGTCTATAGCAGCATATCTAGGGGCTGGACCAGGGCAAACCTGAGCCAGCCCTAACTATAAGCCTGAAACAGCCCTAAGTATAAGCGCTAACAAAGAGGAAAGTCTTAAGTCTACTCTTAAATGAGGTGACTGTGTCTGCCCCCCGGACTGAAAGTGGAAGCTGATTCCACAGAAGAGGAGCCCGATAACTGAAAGCTCTAGCCCCCAACCTACTTTTTAAGACTCTGGGAACCACAAGTAACCCTGCATTCAGTGAGCGTAACGCTCTAGTGGGGTAATATGGCACTATGAGCTCTTTAAGATATGATGGTGCATCACCAGCTAAGGCTTTATAGGTGAGGAGGAGGATTTTAAATATGATTCTCGATCTTACAGGAAGCCAGTAGAGAGCAGCTAATACAGGAGTAATGTGATCTCTCTTCCGAGTCCTTGTTAGTACACGAGCTGCAGCATTCTGGATCAGCTGGAGAGACCCAAGGGACTTTCCGGAGCAGCCTGATAATACGGAGTTACAGTAATCCAGTCTTGAAGTAACAAATGTGTGGATCAATGTTTCTGCATCACTTTGAGACAGGATGTGCCGGATCTTTGAGATGTTTCGTAGGTGAAAAAAGGCAGTCCTTGAGATCTGTTTCACGTGGGAGCCAAAGGATAGGTCCTGGTCAAAAATAACTCAGAGATTCCTTACGGTGGTGGTGGATGCCAGAGCGATGCACAAGGGGAAAGATGAGCAATGTTCTCAGCTGACCTGCAAAGAATGGACCAAACATTATAAAGAGCGATTGGTGACCCCCTATTAATTTACTTTATTTATTTTCTCCTCTTTTTGTCATTTACGATGTTTTTTGTTAACTGAAAAAAAAAGAAGCTAAATCCACAAACCAGTGGATGTCCACTTCCCAGTCTATGGTGCGACCTTCATTGGATGAAGTGACCTCTTAACCTTCAACACACAATGTTCCTGACGCGGATGAATCCTCGGTTCTACGACGGAGAACGACGGAGAACTTTCACAGTGTTCAAAGCGAGCTTCTCCTCCAGTGTGACCTCTGTCTCCAGTGTGACCTCTGTGTGACCTCTGTCTCCACCTCTGTCAGAAGCATTCCAGCAGGCCGGTCTCCTCCAGACGCCCGTACGCCTGCAGCTTGTTGTCAGCGTCCACACGGCAGCACGGCCTGCATTTACCTTCCCTGGAGCGCTGAGATCAGCTGAGTCACAGTCAACATTATGGATGTCAATATTGATGGTGAGCTATGGATGTTAAAATGTCATTTAAGCTTTTAAAGTCATCATCTTCACCCTCAGGCTGTGAACTCTGAGTTTCATTAAATAACCTCCGCTCTGCTCCCACGCTCGTACTCAACTATTTCTGTTTTAGTTTGCTTTAGAAACATTGGAGGTTTGTTTTCTGTGTATCTGTGTGTTTCTCTTTAAATGTGCATATAATACATTAAGTAACTGTCTTTTTTTATTTAAATTTCCAATTTTTTTTATTGGAAATATGTATTTTATCCTCTAAGCTGCAGGCATCTTTATATGTATATGAATGAATGCTATTTTTGTGCCATATCTTTATCATCTAAATACCCATAATAACAATAACATCTTTATAAGTGGCTTATTCTTCGACACATATTTCCAACCATGAAAAAACAAACAAACACAACATTCTCCCTCGTGGCGTCATTCTCACCCAAGAGACAAGAAGTCAAATTATATATAGAACGTCACACCAAAATCTAAATCAAGACCAAAAAGAAAAATAGAACTTTGTTTCCTCATGAATCACCGGACCCTGTCAGGTTTACCTTGTGGCCCTCGTTGGGGCTGGAGCCCTATGTTGGGAACCACTAGACTGAACACACTCATCGTTATGACATCATTAGTACCTTTCACTTGTGATACTTTCAGTAGATAATACTAAGAACCTGAAGTACTGTCATCTGTTGTCTGTGCACTTTATTTACATGTTGGATTCTACTGTAGAATAGTCAATTTAATTGTAAATATTCCTCCCATTATTGCACTTTGTTTATCGTTGCATGTTTATTGTTATTGTTAAAAACATACATGGCAATAAATGGTTCTGGTTCTGATCTTTATGAAGGACCTCTAATTGTAAAGGTGTATTTTCACACTGTGGTATTTGTACTTTTACTTCAGTAAATGATCAGAGTACTTCCACGAATGGTAAACATGTTGGCGCCATCTGCTGTTTAAAATCAATATGACAACATTACTGTAATTGTGAGCACAGACTGGCATCAGAATACCTTTTAAGTGTTTATGGATGTAATTATAGGCGTTTGATATTAAAATATATAAGTACAGCTACAATTACCACTGGTGGTAATAGTATTTTAATTAAGTACTTTAAGTAAAATTCTGAAGTCATCTTTTCATTTCATGAGGTTTTACACTTTACCGCCACATTGATCTGGCAGCATAGATACTCGAAAGATTAAGATTCTAAAAACCAATAATGAGCTTATGAAATATTGTTAGAATGAATTATCCAGAACTCAACTTGCTACAACATGCTGCTTGTACAAATTTTTATGTTTTTGTACTCAAGAATGTTTAATTTTCTGCTACTTTATACTTCTACTCCATAACATCTCAGAGAGAAATATTGTACTTTCTCCTCCACTACATTTATCTTAATAGGATTTGACATTGTACCATACATGCATACATGTACCATGCGTGTTGACTCCATGATGAATTCATAAAGATGTGGAACGTCTTCAAACAGACGTCTCTAATCCAACATGGAGTCTGGAGTCATGGATGTTTGGTTCAGCCAGGGGAGTTATACTCATGTCTACAACATGACTGATGACAGATTCTTACCTGCAGGTTAGCCCCGCCCCTCCCCACAAAGAGCCAATGGGATATCACCACTGGCCTTTGGGTAATTGCAGAAAACAAACTCTGTGGCAAACAAACGTTTAAGATATTTACACAATTTGTTTAGCAATAAATACCATTTCTATGGTTTATAAAGCGTGAATGCAATCTGCAGAACTCAATAGATATTACGACTTATTTTATGTCGTAGAACAGAACGTGTAAATGAGTTGACGTGAACCACAGAGCTAATTTCAGGCATCTAACCAAAAACTAATTAAAAAAAAAATCTTTGAGACGAGTGAACCAGAAGTTCAAAAATGAATTTCCAGGTTTTAGAATTCATTCATGCGGTTCTTTATTGAAAATAATTATATTTCTAAAAGGTAGCTCTGGCTTTTCTCTGCTAGTTGTTCCCATTTAAAGCCACTGGTTGGATTGTCATATATTGAATAGATGTTTGTTCAGGTGTTACTGAATGGACGAAGGACATCACACCTTAAAGTAGTACACACTGTACAGGATGGGGGCGTGGCCTGGGAGGGACGGCGTGGCCGACTTGACAACTCTTACAGATTTAGCATCTTTTGGAGGTAATGCTGCTAGCTACCTTCTTTGGAGAAAGAGCTGGAAACACTGGACTGGGTTTTTAGGATGAATCACTTTTAAAATCTAGAATCCTTTGTCCACTTTCCCCAGACTACCAGCTGGAAGAGGAGAGTGTTGTGTTGCATCCTGTTCATGAAAGGTTGTATAAATAAAGTGCCTCCGTTTATTCAGTCAGTTATGTGTATTTATTTACTAGGACGTTACACACATTATCTCTGGTGATACACTGGAATTAAATATGTGAGCAGAACTCCGCTGACACTCTGAAGCTTATTGTGGTTGATGGTTCAAATCCCCTGATCCTCTTGATGCACTGCAGTAAGACCTTTACATGTTAACAGTAAACACACTCATTTCACCTAGAAAGGTTTCCCAAGCATGAATATCTGTCAATATTTTTAGCAGCACATATACAATAAAACAAAACACAAGAAAGAAATAGAAATTAAAATAAATAGTGGAATCAAAACATTCACAGAATTAAAAGAAAACCTTCGATATGGCTGAATATCTGGGCACTTTTGAGCTTTTTATGAATAATATGAATCAAACAAACAAACTCTTCGCTGTGATTGGTCAACGTCACCTGGGAATTTGCTAAATAAGTCAAATAAGTGAAAGAAAATTCATCCCTGATAAATATGTTGGCGGGTCCACGAACATATTTTAAACAATTCGACTGTCAGCAAAGTAGCAAAAACATCAGTGAACTGTTCATTCGTTGAAACCACATTCGTGAATCTTCTTTTTCAAACATTTTGGACCTCAAAATCCCATCAATGAATCCTTTAGTACGGATGTGATTAAGGCACTTTCAATTGATTTTATGGGAATCATAAAATGACAATTTACCCTCTTAATGCATACAGAAAAACCATTAAAAACCACTGTAAATATTAATACATTATTAAAAATAATAATAATCCATTTATTAATCTAGACCAAATCTGAGTAAAACTTAAAAAGTACTAAAGAATAACCCGGATATTAATGATTAATTTACAGCTGAAAATACTTAAAACCATCATGTGAACCAACATCCCAACCTTAATAGCTCGAAACCTATCATTAACAAATTTGTCAAATATGTCTAATTGCTATGTAAATGTGGGGTAACTTCTTGAACCCATTAAAATGTGCTGACTTCAATAATTAAAGAGATACGGTGTTTTTGTTCTGCAGCACTTTCATCAAACGACAAACGATGTCAGCGTCTCCGTTGAAGGCGTGCGTTGTCGTTTCACAGTGATGCGTTCAGGTTCATACTGTTTATCGGATGTTTTGTTTAACAAAGTGTCTGCGATCAACTCATCCTGGTCTTCTGTCGTCCACTAACTAGACGATGGCTTTGCATTCAGACCTCAGTTCACCTCATCTCTGTACATAAGTTCATGATTGTGTGTTCACTGGTCTCCGTTGACTGCAACAAGCAGCGCTGCTTTCCTCCCCTCTGTGCTTCGTTTCCAGCTGTGTCATTCTTCTACAGCTTGCGTTCTCCGGCCAGGATGCTCCGGTAGATGGCGTCCGTGAGAGGGATGTAGCTCTCCTGCTGGTAGTCCAGCACATAGAGCGGGTCAGAGGTCGCAGAGGGGTCGAAGCCGCTCTGCACCAGCTGGAACTTCTGCTGCTTGAAGGTGCTCGTCATCTCCATGACCTCCTGAGGAGGAAACACCACAACCTTCAATACGTTTTATATTGAGCACAAACTGATGTTTGGAATCTTACTTGAGATCTACGGTGATACAACAGGTGATTTATCATTGCTGACTAAATATTAATCAGCAACAAAAGATGTCCAAAACGTTTCCTTCACTTTGCCATAGAGCCGTGATTCAAGACCCAAGACCCACAATATTTTCTAAAGGAGCAAAGTCAAATTTGATTGAAATAACATCATTCAGGTCATCGTTCCTACTGGTTAAATAAAGAAGGCTAGTTAAAGGAAACGCACTAAAGGAGAAGTCCCCCCTGACTGAATGGGTTTCCTCAGCCTCATATGTGGGAGATGACCTCGGTTCTCAAGGCTGTTATCATCTATCTACACGGTTGATCACTGATCGGGTAGAAAAGAAGGAACCAAACCTTAGTGGCCGTGATCATTAGGATGGGAGCAGAAGAGGAAGTCATGTGACATAATATAAAGAGTTGCAGAGTCCACAGAGGGAGGAAGTCAGGGCCGATGGACGGGTCAATAAAACACAGGACATTCACCTTCATTGCATTCATTTGTCCTCATTCAGTTCCTCTGAGGCACGGCAGTGGCGCCTAACGGCCACAAGATGGCGGAACACACAAAGCGACCGAGCACATGGCTGCTGCTGCCAGTGCACTGTGTGAATGGACTGCATTCAGTCAGTTTAACCAACGTACGTCTACTCCAGCTATGAGGGTAGAATTCCTCAAATGTCTGAGTTGGTTGGTTTAAGACGTTTCATGGAAGGAATGTGCTTTCGTGAAATAGTCGGAGGGTTCAGATCTGTAGATTGGAGCTGATGATGAGCCAATGAAAACAAGCTTCTTTGTTCTCAGGAAAAGCCGTGGAGGCCAGCTGGCAGGAGGAGGTGAGAGTCCGCCTGCTTATGGATCAATAACAACATCTCAATAATCCTCAAAGCCATCAGTGTCTGGGCTTCTGGTGTTCAGAGAAAACGTCTTGTACTTTACTTGAGTATTTCCATATTGTGCTACTTTATACTTTCTTATTCACGACAGCAGAGGGAAATCATGTATCTAACAAGCCTGTTTTCCAGTGGTTGCGTCCAGAATGAAGGTAAACTCCACCACAGTTACCTGCAGCCGGATGAACAGCGGGCGAGCGTACGGCGGGACGTCCCTCATCACGTGCTCGAACAGCTTCCTCCCGTCCAGCGCCAGGCCCGGCCTCACGATCACGGCGGCCATACCCGCTCTCCCCTCGTGGCCTGTGTGGACGACACGGGTCAATCAGGGTTCACACACATTCTGACCAATGGATTTCATGACTTTTCCATGACTTTAAACCAAATGTCCATGACCAAACATTTAGTGAAATCTGGGTGTAAACATGAAAAAGTGAGAAAATGTAGTATTTAAACTAACAATGAGAACACAAAGCATACAGTAAACCTTAAATGACACAAATGAATGAGAGACAATAGTTTGATTAAAAGAATAAACATTTACCGTAAAAGTCGGGTTACGAGCCGCTACTACCTTCGGTCAGTGTCCCCGTTAGCTAGGGTGACCAGATTTGAGTTTGTGAAAAAGAGGACACTTCGTCGCGGGGGGGGGGGGGGGGTAGCAGTAGCGTGTAGCATGCCGTGAACTTACATTTACGTTGAGATCGGTCGACCAATGACAGTTCTCTCTACAGTCAGAGCTTGCGCAAGAAGGTGGAACGTGAGGGAGATACCATTTCCAAAACTTGTAAGGGGGTAATAACTATTTTCCCGGACGTACCATTTCCAAAACTTGTAAGGGGGTAATAACTATTTTCCCCGACGTAGCAAAATCCCAGACGTGTTTGGAATCCCTGCCGGACGCTTTTTTTAGGTCTCGAAAAGAGGACATGTCCGGGAAAAAGAGGACGTCTGGTCACCCTACGTTAGCTCCCCGCTGTAGCCAGCTGGGGCTCCTGCTAGCGCTCCGTTACTTCCCCGCTAACTTCCGCTAGCTCCCCTCCTGAAGCTCCTCACAGCTACCTCTCCTGAAGCTACCTCTCCTGAAGTTAGCTCTCCGCTAACTTCCGCTAGCTCCCTGAAAACCACCGAAGGTAGTGGGACCAGGCTCGACACCCGACTTGAGCAGAGGGGACGCGGGCAGTAGCAGCGGCCGGTAGCAGCACTAGCTAGCAGCAGCGCTAGCTAGCAGCAGCACTAGCTAGCGCTGCTCCTAGCTTGCTACAGCGGGGACACTGACCGGAGGTAGGAGCGGCTTGTAACCCAACTTTTACGGTATATAGATGCCTGTATGTATGCCTGCTTATATTTTGAGCGTCTTTCTTTTAAAAACATATTAATTAATTCAAACTCAGCGTAAATGAAAGACATGAACACATGAATATAACACATTTACATGACTTTTTTTTTTTTTCAAGGACTTTTCCAGGCCTGGAAATAACCATTTTAAAATTCCATGACTTTTCCAGGTTTTCCATGACCGTAGGAACCCTGTCAATCTCATCGCTCTCCAGCTCTGGGTCGGTCGTCCTCATCAGGTGCTAGAAACAGCTCGGCTCACTTAGCTGCAAACTACTGCGGCAATAAAGTTATTACAGGTGGCACTAGTGTGAAAACAACTGTACTGGAAGTTCTCAAAGGCACACATGTTTTTAAAACACACCTCGCACTTCCACTCCGTACACATTGACTTCCTGGATGAAATCCACCAGCCCGAGAGTCTCCGTTACCTCAGTCGTTGCTACATTCTCACCCTTCCACCTGAAATCAGGGAAACAGGAGGATTAAAAAAATACACTCTGAATATAAAACTGAAACTTTGAAAGTAAAATCAGACAAAACCAGCATGTGTTCCCTCTCTAAAGTCTGGCCGAACGCTTTATCAACTAACCGGGAACCTGCCTGTGCTTTCCAATACCCATAATGCCACACTTAAAAATATTTAGTATGTCTTAATACATAGTGTGTTAGTTACATAGCAGTTACATAGCAGTATGCAAAAAATACCAGGATCGCATTTTGCAGTACGCAAGCCAGCATGCTTTTCTGGCTGTTCTGACCCACAATCCTTTGCGTATAGCAGACATATGAGCAGGAAGTGCCATGTGATGAGGAAGTAGTATGTTGAATGCAAACTGCATGCTACACTATGTACTTTATGAGAACAGCTGCAGTATGTACTAAAAGTAAAAGGATGTATTTATTGACGTCGTATACGTCTCTGGTAGCGACTTGTCAATCACAGTAAGCCCCGCCCCTAAAGCGTCCCCTGCTTTATGGTCTGTTTGACTCTAAATGACCATAATTTACTAAATGAACATCATGCTGTATTGAAGAAGACTTGAAACTAGAGATTGAGACATAAACTCTTGTTTACAATGTTTACTGAGGGAATACATCAAGAGAAGTAGAGTCATTTATATAGACTTCTATACAACCAGAGGAGTCACCCCCTGGTGGTCAGGAGAGAGAATGTAGCTTTAACACATGAAGCATAGACTTCACTCTTCAGAACCGGAGGTTTCCGCCTGCTTTGGAACTCAGCTTTCTACTCAAACAAAACAACAATCATAGAGTCCATGTTAAAAAAAATACTTGGTTACCCTTTAAAAGACCAATGAAAGACTACGACATCATCGCTCTTTAAAAGGTCACGGTGTTGGGTTCGTAGCGGCAGACATCTGGAAACATCTGGTGCCACTGTACCTGAAGGTGTCTCCCACTCGGTCTCTGAAGCAGATGAAGCCCTCCTGGTCTTCAGCCATGAGGTCGCCCGTGTTGAAGTGGGCGTCTCCCTTCACAAACACGTTCCTCATCAGCTTCCTTTCCGTCAGCTGCTTGCTTCCAGCGTAGCCAAAGAACGGACTCAAGGGGCTCACCTTGGACAGCAAGAGGCCGGTCTCACCTGGAACAGGACACGACGTCTCAGATCGACACAAACGACTCTTAAAACCTTAAAGGACAGACGTGTTGGTGCAGCTGCACTCTCACCCTTCTCCACCCGCTGACAGAAGCCATGCGCATCCTTCACCGGTTCATCTTTCACCATGTCGTACTTCACCAGGTCGTACTTGAACAGGAGCTGCACACAAAATAAGGAAATATCATTAAATTTATTTAAATCTAAAGTGATGAACGGAACAATCACCCTCAGGTTACAAATCACATATTAAAGTCATTAATTAATTTTTACATCTCATCCAGGAACCTTTAAGAGAAGGAAAGGTCATTACATCATTATGACACCGTTGTAATATTGGTCCAGATTTAGAGACACATGTAGAATTTGGCACCGCCTCCTGGTTGTGTAAGGAAACACTATTACGCCTGAATATTATTATGTTTTAAGTTTTATTTGACTTCTGTAGATTATTTGCGAGCACCAGATATGTTTAAGGGGCTTCATAGCAAAGGCTGTGTGCAAATACATATGCACACACACCAGTTATTTTCTTCTTTCAAAGAAAATCCAAATAAAAAGCCATCTTAATTCCAGGTTGTGATGTAATAAAATAGGACATCAAGCGGCTGATGCCTCTTCAAGGCTCCCATGCGTCCTGACATCATGTTTTAGAACCTCCCTTGAGACTATATTTTATAACGGTCTGTAAGCCAGCAGGAAAAGCAGCCAGACCTAAGAATAGGTCAGAGATTACAGCTCAACACATGTAACCACTCTGATATAAGTGATAAACAGACCAGCATTAGCGAGGCTAATACCTCCCTCAGCCTCAGCCGTGCAGCTCAGTGCCTACAACTCCTCGTGCAGGATGACATCATACTACCCTTCATGAACGAGAGACACACCACTGAACTACAATGCATTGTAATTATTAAGAATTACTTTATATTATACACCATCAATTCCGTCGCATAATATTGTTATAAAGACCACAAAATAAACATGATTATTGTGTTGCATTAAATATAGAATTAACATACTTTCTGTATTGTAACACTGTCCTATGATAACATACAGATGAACGAGCATGAAAAACAATTGGCTTTTATAACAGATTAGAGGAGTGGTCAGGCGCTCGTGGGCGGGATGTGTGTGTTCAGGTAAATGCAGGTCTGTGTATGCCAATGTATGTAAAAGATGATAAAGGGGCGTCGGGTATTTTATTGTGTCTGCTGTTTTTTTCCTCCTGTACTCTATTATTGTCTGACAACCCTCATTTTTGTATTTATGTTTAATGTTATTATATTTAAATGAATAAAAATGTAAGTGACAACAACAAAAATACATACAGATGAACAAAAGAAGACGGATAGCATTTGTTGTTCATTTTGTGATGAGTGTTAAGTTTGATAACTTTGTCTTTAAAACCTAGAAGAGTGAAGGTGGACACATTCCCCAGACTTATTCTCGCAGGTTCAAACTATAAAGCTTTATCGACCTTTGTCTCGATGACGGCGTCCTCAGCAACTTCTCCGCCGGTGGGAGGCGACCGTACCGTACTGGTATCCAATTAAACCAGAAACCACCACGTCGGCTTGAGGGGGCGGAGCCAGCGCTCCCATGTTAGTTAGGCTACGTTTAGATACGGCCATATTCCCTTGACCTCTACATCAAGATATGTAAATTAAAATTCTTGATGATAACCACATGCAGTGGGGACCAGTTAGGACCAAAACCATCCTTTTGTTTTTGCATGCAGCATAAATGTGTTATTTACGCCTTATCTAAAAATTGTGTTTTTAAATATTTCTGCACAGTCTTAGAATTGCACAAACCCGGTATGACCGGGTACCGGAGACTCTTGTGGACTGACTGTCCCTCTATCAATTGCTGAAAAGTGAAATTCTTGCAGAAATCTGCAAATGTCAAAGGTTTGTGACACCGACTCACAGCATAGATCCTCTATGGCGTTGCTCTAGAGCTCGGTGTCTTCATGAGGTATTTAGGAGAGATCTTTGTTCATTTGTGTCACATAAAATGAGGATGTTATGCTTCAGAAAGTCAGTCATTGTTAAATTGTACTCTACATGGTGTGAACACCTGTGGTCGTCCAATCAGCTGGTTGACCCCTCAAAGACCTCTGAGGAGGACGGCTACACAGGACCTGACAGATCCTCTAAGCGGGTCAAGAACAGCCTCAGGGTCTTAAGCATCTTCCTGAGAGGATCACCAAACATAAAAGCACAATGCGGCAAAACAAATGCAAGCTACAGTTGGACAGTGTAACAGAAATGCTGCTGGATTATCACCTGTGTTAAACTGTGTGTCAAATAGAAATGACAAATCGTCAAATTGTGTAATTTTCTGGTTTTGCATCTGTCCACCTGAAAAACCCACTGCCTATGCATAAAAGCATTTGCATCACATACATGCTCCCGTGTGATGTGCACAGCAGGGGGAAAGTCAACCAGTACAATGAAACTCATTCATGTTCTATGAGTATTCAGCAGTGGTGTATAAAGTACCCAAAAGCCGTACTTGAGTAAAAGTAAAGATACTTTACTGGAAAATTACTCCAGTAAAAGTAAAAGTCACCTATTAAAATATTACTTGAGTAAAAGTCTTAAAGTATCTGATATTTTCTGTACTTAAGTATCAAAAGTATTTTTCTGATATAAAATGTACTTAAGTATTGAAAGTAAAAGTACAAGTACATGCTTTTAATAAAAAAGCAAAGGGTCAGAATTTTGAGAATTATGAAGTTTATTCTTTTAAGTGCTGTGGTCACCATGACCAAGGACCAGGAGTTGTGTTGATACAATAACTTGGTTGGCTGGGAAAAAGCAATATGACACTATGAAGGACTTGTAACAGTGCAGTATGCTCATTCCGCCCGCTGTGGGTCTCTTGGTACCGGTCTGTGGGTCTCTTGGTACCGGTCTGTGGGTCTCTTGGTACCGGGCCACAGAAAGAATGAATGAAACATTTCAATTAAATAAAAAAAAAAATCAAGGCCGGAAAGATGTTTTATTGTGAAAAATGACCGCATACATCCGTCTGTGGTAACCTCAGACGGAATCTCTTGACACATGTCAAGATGTTACGTTACTCTAAAAATGAAACGTAAGTCTGTTACAACTCTGTCGGTGATCTGGAAACCAAGGCAGAGTATCCTGAGATCGCCAAAAAAGCATGAAAACCTGCTTCCATTTCAACATCCTGTCTTTGTGCAGCGGGTTATAAGTTAAGCAGTTGACTGGACTAAAGGTTTAGTTAGGAGTAGAGTCAGTAGACTGGACTAAAGGTTTAGTTAGCAGTAGACTGGACATAACGAACACACGTCAGGTGTCGTTGTCTCCCGTCTTTCCGAGGTCGGACCCGGTCTGTGAAAATATTGTCTTCACGTAACCGGTCTGTGGCGCATAAAGGTTTGGGAGCGCTGGACTAGAGGATGTAGAGGGAAAATGCAAAACATTGTGATTCGCAAAACCTGCTTGGTGGAGTCTGTGTTCCACCACAGTCCCCGATGTTTTTTTTCTTTTTCTAAAGATAGATTTGATTTTGTAGCGAGTAACGAAGGTTTCAGGAGAAATGTATCGGAGTAAAAGTACCAGTTTTCTTTGCAAAATGTAGTGAAGTAAAAGTAAAAGTAAACAGAAATATAAATAGTAAAGTAGAGTACAGATATCCCCAAAAACTACTTAAGTACAGTAACGAAGTATTTCTACTTCGTTACTATACACCACTGGTATTCAGTCATAACAAATCACCTTTTGATAGCAGTTTGTGTATGATATACTGTAGATTATTTATATACATTATTCATATATATATATATATATATATATATATATATATATATATATATATATATATATATATATATATATATATATATATATATATATATATATATATATATATATATATATATAGTCTGAAAAAGTTAACATTACAGTCTTTGTCACAGCAATTATGGTGTTAATCATGTATACATACATCATTATTATCATTTCATTTCTTTATATATTCTTTTTTCTTTTCAAGGCACCTGGCTATATATTTTTTAACCACCAAGAGTCAATGTAAAGTAAACCTTAAAAAATGTAAATGATATTCTTTTACTTTGTTGTTATAGAGTTATTTGCATAAAAACAAAAATAAAAAAAATTATTGTATTTTTGTTGATAGCAGATCTTGGCATCAGTAGTTTTAGTTATGTATTTATTAGCCGTTTCGAGTTAGTGGGTTTCCACTCTCTGATTGGTTGACATTTTACATTAAATATTTACAGTCACGAAAAAAGAAATGTAACCAATATATGTTTGATCAGATATTACTCAAGATGAAGAAATAAAGGATTCACTTTCCACTGACTGGAGTAAAACATAACCTTATGGAGTTTTTGGACTATTTCATGTCATTAGTCAGTGACTCTCAAATCTAATTTCCTTTTTGGTGGGCGAAGAGTTCCTACAAGGTCACGAGTGAGTACTCACTCAAGGTCACGAGTGAGTACTCACTCAAGGTCACGAGTGAGTACTCACTCAAGGTCACGAGTACTCACCCGGTAGAAGGCGTTGGAGCGGCCCACGGTCCCGATCTTGCCGATGTGGTTCATGAAGCACAGGTTCCCCTCGGTGGAGCCGTACACCTCGCACATCTTAACGCTTCCAAAGCGACTGTGGAACTCCCGCCACACGTCCTGCCGCAGCCCGTTGCCGACTCCCATCCGCACCTTGTGAACCCGGTCCTCCGCCGTCTGGCGGGAGAGAGGGACGAGAGGACGTTAGCAAAGCAGATCGTTTCTCGATGGCGTTCGGCAACGAGCTTTCAAACTGCGGCTCTTGAGAAAAATAAACTGGTGCGTGTAACAAGCACAGGAGTGAAGGAACACACAAACGCATCGAGGCTCATGGAACACAGTGAGACACAATAACATGGAGCCTTTGAGGGTCTGGACCTGGTTGGTAATCCAGCCCTGTGTATTGACCATCAGGGCTTGAACAACTACTCAGGTCAGATACAACAGAAGAAGAAGAAGAAGTGGAGGATCTATTAACAAAGACAAAGGACCTTTTTATTTCCAGGGTTCATACACATCTTGACCAATGGATTTCCATGACTTCTCCATGACTTTAAACCAAATTGCCACTGGTGCGATTTTGTGAAATCTGGGTGTAAACATGAAAAAGTGAGTAAATGTAGTATTTAAACTAACAATGAGAATACAAAGCATACAGTAAACCTTAAATGACACAAATGAATGAGACAATAGTTTGATTAAAAGAATAAACATGTATATACCGTAAAAGTCGGGTTACGAGCCGCTACTACCTTCGGTCAGTGTCCCCGTTAGCTCCCCGCTGTAGCCAGCTGGGGCTCCTGCTAGTGCTCCGTTACTTCCCCGCTAACTTCCGCTAGCTCCCCGAAAACCACCGAAGGTAGCGGGACCAGGCTCGACACCTGACTTGGGCAGAGGGGGGCAGTAGCAGCAGCAGCAGCAGCAGCGCTAGCTAGCACTGCTCCTAGCTTGCTACGGCGGGGACACTGACCGGAGGTAGGAGCGGCTTGTAGCGCAACTTTTACGGTAGATGCCTGTATGTATGCCTGCTTATATTTTGAGCGTCTTTCTTTTAAAAGCATATTCATTATTTCAAACTCAGCGTAAATGAACGACATGAACACATGAATATAAGAAATCTCCATGACTTTTCCAAAACCTTTGGGATTTTATTTTTTTCAAGGACTTTTCCAGGCCTGGAAATAACCATTTTAAAATTCCATGACTGTTCCAGGTTTTCCACGAGTGTATGAACCCTGTATTTCCCATTTTTCTGCCTCCTTAACTTCTCGCTCCTCTGGCTTGTGATCCTGAAATGGATCTCATTGCTGCATCTTGAAGTCCCCACACTTAATAAAAAATGTGATTCACACGCCTGCTTGCCAGGTGTGTTGATGTCCTCTTTGACGACTTCATGGCATTGGCCATGATTGCTCATCAGTCCCTGTGCATACGGACGGCCTGCAGGCGGTCATTGGTACTCAGTACTCACGCCTGTGTGCGCACATCGACCTTGTGAAAAAGTGCTTGTGTGGCGTGCGTGTCCACATCTTTAATTTGCCAATCAGTGGTGAGGATGGTCCCGGCCAGCCTTCCACCCACGCAGCCGAATAACAGAGGGAGTGGACAAAGGGGACATTGAGTCTGGCCTCAAGAAGCGATGGTCTCTGCCCTCACACTGAGTGCATGTCCGCACGTCCACCAATGGGAGGACATCACTAAACAAAGGCCCTGCTTGTCTTTCTGCTCCAGTTGTGCACCATTTTACTTGACGGATTCACAAGTGGCCCTGACTGTAAAGGGCATTGATGCCTTTTCTTTTTCCCGTTGCTCGACGCCAACTCACTCATTCGGTTTCTGTTAAATGTCGAGATATAGATGTACAAGATGATACAAACCATAATAATTTTGCTCAATGAGTACAGCGCTGACCAGCTTTCAACAGATTTTTTAAATTGTTTTTAAAAGTGCTGATAGAGATAATAACGGCAAGTATAGAATAGAACGCTGAGGAAAGAAGAAAACTTGCAGGTGCTTTGAAGAGAAATGGTTTCAGTGGCAGAAAGAAGGCGAAGCACTTTCTAAACTTTACTCCAAATTAATTTCAACAAACACAGAAAGGAGGGAATTACTACTAAAGGGCCACTACTAAAGTTACTTTATTTGTTTCATAGCAAACCAGAAAGTGCATGTTCATTGAGGAGGGAAACACAAATGAAACCAGCCCTTTGGTGCCGTCAGAGCTGTTACCTCATGCTATTAGTTCAGCGAGAGGTCGTTAACCCTGCGAGCGCCAGACAGCAGTTTACCTCGGGCTGGTTGCACAGGTATCTGCAGACCTCTCCGATGTACTGGAACACAGTGACGTTGTGTTTCCGACAGTCATTCCAGAACTGGGAGGCTGAGAACTTCTTCTTCAGGACGCAGGTGGCACCTGTGATGGGACATCAACAATGACATTACATTATCATATTCTCCATACCAGCTTGCTCTATACATTTGTTTATGAATGCAAATAAGAAGCTTAAATCATATTTATAGATAGATTTAGACTAAAGATGCTGCCTGATTTGATTTAGCTTTTTTTGGTGTCTGTGTTGGAGCACAGAGAGGAACTTTACCTCACAGCACAAACGTGTGTGAATTTATAAAAAAAAATATTTGCAGTGGAAAATGTATTTAGACCTCTGGTGGGCTACTTTGCATTAGTTTCAGTTTTATTTGGACTTTTGATGGAATCATATTATGTGTAATGAGCTCTCCTCTCCTGCATACTTGTAAAAAAAAAAGTTAAAAGGTTAGAAACCTGGTTACCTGTATTTAAATGTAATGAAAATGTAAATCAACTTATGTCACACACAATTGTGCCCAGCAGAAATTACATGTAATCTCAGCATTACGGCTGGGTTCAGTCGCTCAAGGGAAACTCTGCAGTGAGACGAAGTGGACACACTCCTACGGGGACTGGAACTGGTGACCCTCCAGCTCCTGAAGTTTGCGGATGACACCACCCTCATTGGACTCATCTCATCACCTGGTAGGGACGAGTCCAGGTGGGAGTCTGACCACCTGGTGACCTGGTGCAGCCAAAACCACCTGGAGCTCAACGCTCAATCAAATCACGTAGTTGGGCTTAGCCAACAACGTGATGTCGTGGTCATAAGAGACCCAGATATTGATCAGATGATGTGAATGAAATAGTTTAAGGACGCTCTATATGCAGTACAGCTTGATGCAGGGCTGAGATGAGGTGGAGCTGGGCCTGAAGGTGGAGGTCAGAACAGACGTGAGAGGAGCAGTAAAGCTTCCTCTGTCCAGTGTTTCATACATATTGATAAAGCAGGGCATGCTAAAAGCAGCCTCTGCTCCAAGGAGATTACAGTAAAAGGGCTCACATTTTAGCAGATGTAAAGCATACATGTTTATGTTTTTAGTGTTAGTCCATTATTATATTTTATTATTATTTATTATTTTTAATTAACAGCTCAGGGATGTTCAAGGAGCAACCTGTTTGTGCTTTCTGAAGATGTTTTGCACGGTCAGTTCTGTTTTTGAATAAAGGGTTGGAAATTAATGTTTTTTTTTTTTTTTATCCGATTCATCGAATAACAACAAACTCATTCAACAAACTTGTTTTAACATACTGTTTTTTGTTTGTTTTTAATATTTTATTGTACAGTTTCCTAATTGCTGTGTCTTATACTATTGCATTGTGTTTATTGTTACACACCAAATCGGCAAGAAAAATTGTGTTTTAAGTTTTTTAAATTTTTCTATAATCTTTAGTATGAGCCATGACACCAGGGACACGGTCTCCAGTCTCCAGCTGAGCGAAGCGGTTCAGAGGTCCAGGCAGGTGGACCAGGGCCGCGTGTCGACATCTTGTCGGCCTCGCCGAGGTTTGTTAGCACAGCCTGTCTGGACTTTATCTGCCAGGGAAGGACGTTGAACCGTCAACTTTGGTAGCAGTTGGATCAAACGCAGAAGCCAAAGAGTCGTCAACAGGATAACTGATTAGAACTTGCTGCGTTTCCAAAAACATTTCATAACTGCAACATTCCCTTTCTTCTTCTAAATTCTAAATCAGTTGCTGAAACAAGCAGTTTCTACTGTATTGTAATGTTGTATAAACCCAAACATGAAGGTTCACACACTGGACCCTTCTATGAAGAGGGCAAACACAGCAACCATGACCAAAAACAATGCTATTCTCCATAATGGTCTTCAGTGTCCACTTCCTGTTCTAAAGCCTCTCATTAGGCCACTAGTTGTGGAACATCGGGTCCTGAAAGGGGTCACTGTTGTTTGGCAGTTACACTGCGCTCAGTGGACAGCAGTCCGTCCCTGTTACGCAACAAAGACCACCAAAACGCTGTTCGGCCTCATGCCCTCTGGTACCGGGCCGGAACTCTGGTGCTGGGCCGTTTCAGATTTGAAAGTAGATCATTATGAGTCTATGGGAACTGCCGTGTAGCAGGAGTATGGCTGTATGTGCACGTAGACAGCCACAAGGAAGCCTATATTTTATAGCCCTACTTTAGTAATAAGATCCTTTATTTTCACTGTGGCTCAGCAAAGCGTCAGCTCAGTAATCCATATGACCATATATGAAAAGGCACATTGGTTTTGTTTCCATATCATCTTAAATCTTTTGGACTCGTTTGACCGCAGTCGGCTGATTGAGTAGCAGAGCCCGTAAATTAAACTAAAACATAGCAGCTAAGTTGTTTCTGTTCATTTCGTTTGCTGTGAAAAAACGCTCATGAAACCCAGATTTTCATAAATTGCATCCACATTTTGGAAATGTAATGATTTAATGATGTTTTTTAAGCCGATTCCACTTTAATCATCATAAAACCAATCAAAGTGTCATCTCCCATTCAATTTTAAAGATAGGAAACTAAGTGTTTGACGCTCATGATTTTCCATGGTGAACCTGCTTATGTAGGTGAATCTTACAGTCTGATTAATGTTCCCGTCAAATAGCTGGAAATACATCAATCATTGACTTTAGACTAGGTTTTTGTTGGTCAATGGCCTAATAGCTCTCGCTGCTTTAAGATAGCAAGGCGCCGGACCACGCCTATTATCAGACCAACACGCAACATGACAACAGTTGCGCTGTGCTGTGTGTAAGAAAGAGCCTTTAAGTGGTTAAACATAGCAATAATGAGGCAATAATGATACAGTGAGATCAGAGGGTTTTCTAAATAAAACCTGGGTGGCGTGCTTAAGAGTCATAACGCCTGGGAATCTTCAGGTTTTCAAGTTTCCTTTAAAAAGTTATTCTGTACATCCAGTCAAACAGGCACTGCAAATTGATCATTCTGCAAACCTTTCATGGTGACAATGTGCCAAACAGTAAATGCAGCCGGCCAAAGAGACGAGAAGGCTCTAGTTGTCTCAACTGAGACAAACAACCCCTGATCTAGTTAGATGTTTAGATTTCATCTGACAAGCTACTACAAAAATAAACAACATACTGTACAGTGAATCCATAAGAATACGACTAGTATGACATATTGGGGCCTACCCAGCTCGATGGTTCCTCCGATACCGATCAGGGAAGCGGCGCTGTGGTAGAGCGGCAGAGGGATGTACATCACGTCGTCTTCAGTAGCGCCAAACGCCCAAAACCCTGCTGCTGCCTTCAAGCTCTGGAGGTGAGTGATCACTGCAGCCTTAGGGAGCCCTGTGGACATGAAGACAGAACTATTACATGATATTGCATAAAAACAACAACATTTTAACTGTATTGCTGCCCTGCTGAACCCAGTGTTAGCATGGCATGTAGTACATAGCCGCATGCTACCTGCATGACGACGCAACAGACGTCGTGCAGTGCTGCATTCACTCGTGATTATGGTTCCTGACTCCATTAATGGAGAACGCACACTGACTTGTAGTCATGCACCGTCGTCCTCCGGGTTTCCCCTCGCTCGCCCTCTAAAGACGCTCTTCAGGTCACAGTAGCAGAAGTGAGAGGCTGTCCTGTCTTGATCTGATGGACGAATGACGTCCAGTGGAAACAAGCCTCTAGTGTCTGATCTCACGGTAAATTAAGACAGATTTATATGAAAATGAATGGCATCTATTTTCCAAGAAATGGTTTTCATTTCAAAGTGAGACATCGATCAAAAACCATGACGTAAGTATCAACCCAAACTCCAACCGAGACATTCAAGTCATGCTCATCATTAATGGTTTCACTTTGTCTTGATGATGCCTGCAGCTCTTAAACTGTAGAAGCTAATGAGGGACACACGTGTTTGAGTTGTAACAGCTACTGAACACTGAATATTGAAATCTACCCCTGAGGTCATAGCATTGAAATATTGTACTTTATTTGAAATGTGCTGTCTTTCAAAATTGAAAAGTCTAATTGTATAGGTCAGAAATGTATAACAAATGTAAAAGAAGATGTTTCTGTAATATATAAATCACCAAATATGAATGAAGCAAGTCTCACGAATATTGTTGGCCTGACGTTGAACTCATTTACTGGATGCTGTTGTTCGTCACAAAGTTTATCCCAGCATGCACTGGGAAAAAGGCAGGACCTACACCTTCTGCATGTCTTTGAACTGTGCAGCACAGGCCAGTGTTGTTAATTTATTTTATTACAAAAATGAATAGATTAATCAATACTAAAAAGAAAACCATCATGTTATCATCATAATGTCCCGGTTCCAGCAGAGTGGTCGCTGTGTTCATGTTCTTGGCATCAAGTCAAACCCAACAAAGAAGCAAAGATCCAGAACACAGGACGGGTCGCACAGGGGAGAAGCTGGCGGAGGCCTTCAGAACCGTTACCAACACAACCATGACCGAGCTAGTTGGGTGGATGTGTTGCCAAGAAACAGCCTCAAGTTAGTTCCATGGCATTCCTGATACTAAATGTATCCTGAATAATAGAGAAGTTATTATGTATCTCTTGATTTACTGATGGAATAAATCAAGAGAGAAGAAGTCATTTTCTCATAGACTTCTATACAATCTTTCTTCATGCAACCGGAAGAGTCTCCCCCTGCTGGTCAGTAGAGAGAATGCAAGTTTAAGACACTTCCGCGTTGGCTTTGCTCGGCAGAACTGGAGGTTGCCGCCTGAAATAAAAGTATAACGTCAAGTGTAGGGCTGCAATAACAAACCGATCAAATTCGATTATTAAAAGAGTTGGCAACGAATTTCATTATCGATTCGTCGTGTCGCGCGATTATTACGCCACTCAATAATGTTTGAGCGAGGAAAGCGCACGGCTACCGGTACCGGCGATCATACCGGGGCACGTGAGGTCTTGGGCAAAGACGCGGTGAGTGCAGCCGCATGTGTTTCACGGAGACATGGCTGCATGCAGATTTTCCGGACCACAATGTTAGGCCCAGACTTTGTGGGTAGTTCTGTGTTCTCTGCTGTCTGTCAGTCACCGTGTCTCTCGTTCCAGACTCCTCCCTCCTCGTGTGCCGCCCTCCTGTGTGATTGCAAGCCCCGCCCTCATTGTTTCCACCTGTGTCTCGTTCCCCTGTGTATTTAGTCTGTGTCAACTCCAGTCCTGTGCCAGTTTGTCTTTTGATGTCCGTGAGTGTTTGCCTGTTCTAAAACTTGTTTTTTTAAACCAACTACCGTAAAAGTCGGGTTAAAAGCCGCTACTACGACTAATTCGCCTCGAGTCTGCTTGTGGGTCCTGCTCACCGTGGTCCTGTTCCCTAACACGCAGTGCGTCGGTGCCCGGCTTCAGGACTGTTCAGCGGACAGAGACGTGATACCGAGCGGTGAGAAGAGGTGGCGGGACTGCAGTGTATGTGAACGAGAGGTGCAGTCCCGACCGTGTGTGTGTGAAGGAGCGTTTCTGCAGCCCGAACATTGAACTGTTAGCCGTGGGGATGCATCCGTATTATTTGCCGAGGGAGTTCACGTCCGCCATTGTTGTCGCCGTTTACGTGCCACCTCCAGCTGACACTTGTAGTGTAGAATAAGTTTAGGAGACCGTTGTATCTTCGGCTAACTTTATTAGCTCAACATTAGCATAACACCGAAACTGACTGACAGGTTCGTACAACTCCGAGTACGGACTGAACACCTCCCCCCCTCTGACATCACATACAACTGATCACTCCGCTCTGTATGTCAATAAAATAGAACCATGCAGAGGCTGCCTGTGACCACCAGGACTGTGGGGAGGTGGTCTCAGGACCAGGACTGTGAGGAGGTGTTCTCAGGACTGTGGGGAGGTGGTCTCAGGACCAGGACTGTGGGGAGGTGGTCTCAGGACCAGGACTGTGAGGAGGTGGTCTCAGGACTGTGGGGAGGTGGTCTCAGGACTGTGGGGAGGTGGTCTCAGGACTGTGGGGAGGTGGTCTCAGGACTGTGAGGAGGTGGTCTCAGGACCAGGACTGTGAGGAGGTGGTCTCAGGACCAGGACTGTGAGGAGGTGGTCTCAGGACCAGGACTGTGAGGAGGTGGTCTCAGGACTGTGGGGAGGTGGTCTCAGGACCAGGACTGTGGGGAGGTGGTCTCACATGACTGACTGCATCACAGAATACAATGTTTTTTTGTTTTTTTTATCCGATTAATCGAAAAAATTAGCAACAGATTAATCGATTCTTAAAATAATCGTTAGTTGCAGCCCCAGTCAAGTGTACTTTATACAGTACAGTATAAAGTACACGTCAGGTCCCACATAGGTGAAGGGTGGCTCTGTGCTCAAACTGTCAGAGGTAGGTCTGTAATCTGTTGGTCAGCAAACTGAAACCAGAGCACGATGATATCAAATGTCACTTCTCACAGAGCTGTAAAAGAAAAAACACCTCACCGGTCGTTCCAGAGGTGAAGATGTAGAGGGTGGGGGATTTGAGGGAGGTGGTGGCACGCAACCCCGCTGGCACCGGCTGGTCGGAGGCAGCATCAATCTTATCCAACAGCGTGTGCACCTGCGGGTGCTCGCTCTGGCCCTTCATGGCCCACACCTGAATGTTGTCCTCCAGCAGGCTGCCGAGGATGCCGTCCAGACATTCCACCAAATCTGGTAGATGGAGACAGGAAATGTAATATTAGGCAGCCATTGTATTTTGTTTAAGTCATTTTTTAAAGCGCTTTGCTCGTCACATTGCTGGTGCCTCCATTGCAGAGTCAGCATCATGGGGGGCCTCCGTGGGCCCCACCAGGGGCGTCGTTAGGCCCGTTTTAGGGGGGCTGAAGCCCCCCTAAAATGTTCTTCAGCCCCCCCCAAATAATTTGGCTTGAAGAAAAGAAAAAAAATCTTTATTTTTATTTTGGTGATGTCATTAAATTAAACTATTGTTTCTCACATGGGAAAATTATTTATAACTCTAAAATTATACATGTGTGTGTGTGTTCTGGTTTGTGTGTTTTCTCCCCTTCAAATTACAATCCAATAGCCTACTTCACTTTAGGGCACTAGGACCTTGGGGAGGCTGCTGCGCTGGCTTTCTCACCCTGCCAAGTAACGTTTCTCATCAACCACAGCAGGACTACACCAAGGAGTTTAGCTCAAAGTAAACTATACCTAGGAGTACCATCATACAATATTTATCATTTGATAATCAAGATGAAATGTGTTTATTTTCTCTATTGAATGGTATATTTGACACTGAACTAGTTCATCTTCATCTCAGTGATAGTGTCCAAATGAGCATAAAATATCACTGGTTTGTAAAAACTACACAGACAACAAAATAGATGTAAATGTTGATCAAAATCTTATTCCCTTCTGCTCAAAATAAAACAAGTAAACAACTCAAGTTGACCCTGTCCGGTCCATTCTCCATCCATTGGATATGAAAGCTTGTTCATCCGTCTTTCCTTTACAAGCAGGAAAAGTTTTTCTCTCTCTATTTGAGAAAAGTTCATACCGTGGTACGACCAGATCGGGTCCAATCTACATCCAGGACATGGTAAAACCGTACACCCCAGCTTGTTTGCTCCGCTTCTGCCAATCGGCTTGTAGCTCCGTCACTGCGAGCTAAACACTCAATTCAAGACTGTTTGCTGTCCTGGCTCCTCAATGGTGGAACGAGCTCCCCATTGACAGCAGGAAGTCTCTACATCTTTCGTCGCAAACTAAAAACACATATTTTTCGACTACACCTTGAATAAGAAAGGTAGCACTTTAGTAGCATTTAAATGTCTCTTACTGATAGCATTTTGTGGTTTAACTTTATTGAAGAAATTGTACTTTCTTGATTCTTGTTGTTCTGAGTTTGTACTCATGGTTGAATGCACTTATTGTAAGTCACTTTGGATAAAAGCGTCAGCTAAATGAAATGTAATGTAATATCCGCGGCCCCAAATGGGCCCCAAAAAAAAAAAGCCAATTCCCTTGGGGCCAAGCCCCCCCTTTCTTTCGATGCTAGAAACGCCCCTGGGCCCCACCACTCGCATGCAGCAGACCAAGCCTTTGGCGACAATCTTTGCATTTTATTCATTCATTCACATCAAATTAAAAGTGAAAACATTTAAGCTTAATGGAAAGAAATTTAAACAAAACTAAGAAAAGGAACGTTACATTGGGAGAAGACTGGTGACATTGGTCACCAGACTACAGAACAGCTTCTTTCCTCTGGCTGTGAGACTTTAATTCATCCTCCACCCTCCATTTAAACTGTTGTATAATGACAATAAAATAACCTTGAATTATGAGTATTATGGCTCTTTTGATAGAAAAGAGTGCAGACCCTTGTTTTTGGAGTTACAATTCTTCCGCTGTGTCTGCCCTGACAGAATATGTACCTGACAGACAGGTATGGGGTTAGTTCAGTCTCAATAATGACAAATGCACACAAAGATTCACAAATGCGCACGGAAACAATTCACAAATATATTCGGTTTACAAATGTACACAGAAGGGTTTACAAATACATTCCAATGATTGATTTATATATATATATATATATATATATATATATTTATATATATATATATATATATATATATTTCTGCATTTGTATGTATTTGTGCGTTGATTTTTCTAATTCTTTGTGGATTTGTATGGATTTATTTGTGGATCGCACTGCATTAGTGTACAGTGAAGTACACGGTCCTCACAGTGAAGTCTTTGTGGGGATCTCAGTGTGCAGAAGGTTGGGGAATTATATTCACTGATGGCATCATTAACCCCCTCACTTATTCAACATGACAACGACCCAAAAACGTTCTTCCGAGGCCACCGCTGCCTTCTCACTGAAAGGAAGGACAAGGTGACTGTATGTCACCCGACCTCAACCCAGGCACCTGTCTGGAAGAGCCCTTCCCTTCCCTGAGGCACTCCAGGAGGTCCTCCTCCAGGAGAGGAACCGGAGAGACAATGTGAAGCCAACGAGTCCACATAAAGCCAAGAACGTTCAGTGCAGTGTTTAAAAGTAGAGAGGATCAAATGTACTTGATTGTTATATACACTTGTTGGATTTAATCTCGGCTGGAGTCACCTTTTAAACCCTCAATTTAAGCAAAATGGCCTCATTTACAGGTATTGGTGTATCTATGTCATTATTAAGTTATGTTTAATACATTTTCATTTTGTCATCTTCCATTCAAGTGGAATGGTAGTTATTATTTAAAAGAAAAAACATTATTTAATCTTCAGAGGAGGTGTACTGTATATTCTATACTCAGGTTCCTCAACTCTTTATGCCTAGATACATAACTGTCACCTTAAATTCCCTTGGAACAATTCCCTGAGACACTTCATAAGAGGGGTTGACAACGGTCATAAATAAAAGAATGGCTCCAATAGCAAGTCCTCCACTTCTTATGGAACAGTGTTAAGCATGGCCCACATATCCTCTCAGGATCCATCTGTTCCAGCTACTCCATGAATCCTTCTCCTGTTTCACCAGATTAGGGTGAGGACAGCGCCCCTGACCAATATCATGCTCGTTTGGTTGAGCAATCATCTGTCACATGCTGCCGCGTGGTGTTTCCTATTAACTGTAGAAACAGGATTCTTTCAGTAAACATGGGTGGACGCGGCATATGATTCCACAAAAGTTAATGTTATCTCAAAACACAGCAAATATTTAAAATGAAATAATTTTACAGCAGGGTCCCTCCCAGCCTTTTGGGGATATTAGCACAGACATTAGTCCTTCAGGTCCCTCACTGGATGTCCACACAGTTCACAGCCGAGCATGGAACAATAAATGTGACCAGGGCCCTATTTTTCGTACCTGGCTTACTGAGTTAGTGGGCTAATTGTCAGGATAAAATGACGTAGGTCTGGCTTATTCAGTTTCTCGAAGCAAGCTTAGATAAATCACCATAGCAACACAGCCAAAAATGTAAACCTGCTCCCGGGCAGGCTAACTGAAATTCACTGGATAAGCTGGCCACTCCCACCGGACAAAAAAGGCAGCTCACTTCCTCATTGATGAAGGAGCGATATTAGTTATATTAGTTTTATTGGGAGAGAGTTCTTTGAGATCGCCAAGATCCGTCCTCACATCATCATGACTTCCTGTACGTCCTCACATCCTCATGACTTCCTGTACGCGGCGCTATAGATTCTGCCTTCAAGGAATCATTTATTTACGAGAGCTTCTGAGCCGCGGACACTGATCACCACAGGAGCAGCCGATCGCCCGTCTCACAGACAGAGACTCTCACCCGCTGCATGCCGCGCTGTTCTTAAGTTTATTTAGCGCTTAAGAAATTTATGGATGTGTTGAAAGCACTCATAATTATATGACAGTGTTATTAGTACACCATACATATCATTATTGTAGAACATGATTAAGGTGGACTCATGATAAGAATACAGAGAATCACACACAATTTCTTTTCACTGCTTCAATTGATTGAATTTCTGATTATGAATAATACATACATACTGATCCGCCCATACACATATTCAAACTCCTAGTTATATAGAAATATACATATAGTACATGATTCATACAGTACATATATCCTCATAAGTATATATTTATTCGTAAATATAATCTGATTGATTTGGGTGATGAAGCACTTAAAATTTGCGGATACATTTTCCCAACACTGACACATTTAACTTGTCTGATATATTTGCGGCGCTTATGTCTCGCAGCGGGGGAGGAGTTAAGCTGCGTTCACGGCAACAATGTTACAAAAACGTTGGAATATTCACAACGCGTTTGCTGTGAATGATTAAGGTAATGACTTCCTCATATGTCTTCATGATCATCTCCTGCTTCTCATCGGAGAAATAAAAAGAGGTTCCTCTGAGTTTATTTGCCATTGTACTGTTAGAAGATCGTGGTGTCAGTGCTCGATTATTATCCCTTCTGAAGAGTAACGGACACGCGCATTTATCCAGAGGATTGACGTCTGGCTAGAATTAACGAGACCGTTTCAGCGCGGATCAGCCGTGAAGAAACCCAGATAGCCTGATGTCAATCATCTCGCTAATTTAAGCTGGAGATTAGGACATTTGCCTGACTTTGTTTAGCCAGGTACGAAAAATAGGGCCCTGGCCTGACATTTGGAGAATGGGGTTCACAATCGTAACACAATAAACTGAGTGTACTGTATCTTTAAATTTAATTTAAGTATTTAATGGGCCTATTAAATGTGTACCATGTGTACAGAGAACACCATTTGCTTCTATAATGTTTTGCAAAGTCCCTACGCTACGCTTCCGTGAGGATGTCATCAGCTGCAATCATCACATCAGAGCCATGAACTCACATGCAAATGTGGAATAATGGATATGTCAACAAAGACAGGAGAAGCTTGGATTACACCCCCCCCCCACACACACACACACACACACACACACACACACACACACACACTCAGGTGGACATTACTCCACTTTTACACAGTGAATAGTTGTTGGCTGCTATATTTATTATCTGATTGCCATATATTGCTTCTTTCATAATAATTGAGGATTTATATCCTGGAATTTTGATTGGAATTACATGTGTTCAAAGGACTGAGGTCAGGCATTTTTGTTCCAGTGTTGGCTATTCACCAGAGGATGAAAGTAACAAAGTATATATACAAATACACACAAGTGCAATTGTAAGATAGTTACTGGAGTATTTTCCAGTATTTTCATTTAATGCTACTTTATGCTTCCACTGCATGGAAATGTACTTTTGACTCCACTACGATTGTCTGACAAGCCTTTGATTACTGCGGCCAGTACCTCCTGTGAATTCCACTACATGTTTGTTTTCCTTTCTTCATGTTAATCACTAATGGCACATGAAAGAACACATCCATCAACATATGAAAAGGAAGCGTGTGCATAGAGAGATATGATTATGAATAACCAGTTCGAGCAGAGTTCCTAAAGGAGAGATGCTGATGACCGAGGGCGTAGGTTTGCATGTGGTCCATATAGGGACGAGTCACGACTAAAGATTGCACAATATATTTGCAAACTCACTCGTATTATTATTATTATTATCTGTAATTGTATAGAAACTTGGAAATGGATTTTTCACTCTAGTATATTACTACGTTCGTCGCCCAGAAGAGTGAAAAATCCATTTCCATGCTTTCCAATGCGCCCTCGAGCCTGTGAGACAAGACGCTGTCATTTAATTGTGGAGAGTCAGAAACACGTGAATCGTAAATGCAGAATGAGAGCTGGCAGTAGTCTGACACGGTAAGATACTAAAATATGCCAGGAAATAATAAAGCCTCATATTAGTATTTCGTTTGGTCACAGCATTGATATTGATTGCTATCCAGAAGCCCAGCTCGTTGTTAGTTAGCTAGCAGTAGGCTAACTACCCACACAGTGCAAACCTGCATTATTTTGAAATGCATTCAGGAAACTCAGAAATCCAGTGAAGCTGCAGTGCAGGATGAGGAAGCAGCAGCTGGACCATCAGTGCTTCAGGTGAGGTCTTCTTACTCATGGCATTTTATTAATAATTAGCATGCATTAGCAATGACATTGAAGGCCGTTTAGGGAATCTGACCGTATGTCAGTGTTGCACCCTTAAAACGAACTGTCCACAAACACGTCCTTCTTCGGTTTGCAACTTTTATTAAAACAAGTCCCAGGTTAAACACAAGCACACGTTTTGGTCTCCAGCCTGCATACTGCACGTCTTCCTACTCCTCTCTTAAAGAGACAGCGCTCTCTTCTACAGGGTCAATACAATACTGTATCTGTACAGGTAATCAATGTTCTCAAACATTGGAATAACACCATTAACTTAAACACACATTTAAAGTAAATTATTAGAAATGGACAGTCGTATTAAATCAGTAAGACATATTAAATAACATTTCAGGGCGCTACACCAGCACTTTTGGATTGTGAATTATGTGATGTTGAATAAAAAAAAAAACAAGGCTGTTCCATAAAACCTGAACCTATTACCTAAATATTCTAAATTGCTTTCAAAATAAATACAAATACTACTCATATAAGGTCTACATTTATTCATTAAGACATTATTTTCAAATGCATTCAGGAAACTCAGAAATCCAGTGCAGATGTAGTGCAGGTTTAGGAAGCAGCAGTGTATTTAAATAAGACATCAAAAGAAAAGAAGTGCTGCAGAATAGATTCATTTTACATTTTTTTATTTCTTTTGTCTTTTTTCACTGCACAACTGGGAACAGTTTTTAATATTTTGGATATAGAATATACTGTTACTCAGTGGCGGCCGGCCAATAGAGAGCCATGGGGCCTGCTCCCACCTTCAGCCACAAAAAAAGAGATAGAGATATAGATAGATAGATAGATAGATAGATATAGATAGATAGATAGATAGATAGATATAATACAAATTATAATAAATTGTCAATATTTGTGTTTTTGAGATATGGAATATACCCAGTAATATTTGTAAAATAGGATATCTGCGCAAAATATATGCTTTTCCTGCTTGTCCCCTCCGCTAGTGCACGTCTCTGCTGCTAGTGCACGTCTCTGCTGCTAGTGCACGTCTCTGCTGCTAGTGCACGTCTCTGCTGCTAGTGCACGTCTCTGCTGCTAGTGCACGTGCCGAATCGATTTGGCCCAAGAAAGACGGTCTAATAAGTAGTTTAGCCAATCACTGATTAAAGTTATAAATGAGTGACATACAATTGATCCAATCAGCGCCCTAAAAAAGATTCACCGTGGGGCCATTCTCATTAGGCCCCATTAGGTGCGTTCCTGTCTCTCGTTCTCGTCAGGGCTCGTCTCTCGAGGCGCCATTTTAACAACATGACAGCGGCGAGTGTGAGCACTGCTCTTCAAAGAAGACCAAACGCTCACCATACGACAACAGACTGTTGTGAAAGGGAAGCAATTTCTGTAGAGACGGCTACACCAGCACGGTTTGGCTAAGCTAGCTGCTGGATGCAGTCGTGCCAACGCCGTATTTTACTTTCCATGCTTGGACAGATACGGGAGTAAGGGACATGAAGCACTTGTCGGAAAAATGAAGAAAACATGAGAACACCACATGCATAACTCAGTCAAGCTACTAAGCTAGCATATCAGGCTAAATCAACATCACTACCCACGGACACAGGACTGCGGTGAAGAAACACAATGAGGTGGATAAAAACGGGCACGTTTTATCCAAAATAATTGATTGTGTGAAGTTTTTGAGTTGGCCTTGCATGACGAGACTGACTCCTGAGTGCTGCCGGAGCGCCGTAACAGACAGCGTTTTTAAAGACACGTCAAAGACGGCACAAAACGAGCTATTTGACGGCATGCTGTCGTTATTCCCAATTTGTGTTCTGGCTTTAGAAACTGTTTGTCAATCAATGCTCTTGTTTTTGTTGCATGCGTTAAGCTATATTTATCTTGTTTCCTGTAAGATGAGATGCTTTTATTGTGAAGGTGGCTCGGGAAGTTAAAAAGGAAGTTGCAATGTGCGTGGAGTGAAAGTCAAACGCTACTGAAAATATGGTCAGTTTTGTATACAAATTAGAAACAGTAACGTATTAGCACTCCGCGGAAGAGGCACAAGGTTAGTTAAAGTTGTATAAAATGTAATAACTGTGTATGTTTTAAGGAAATTGACGTGAGTGTTGGCTAGGGTGACCAGACGTCCTCTTTTTCCCGGACATGTCCTCTTTTCGAGACCTAAAAAAAGCGTCCGGCAGGGATTCCAAAAACGTCCGGGATTTTGCTACGTTCGGGAAAATAGTTATTACAAGTTTTGGAAATGGTATCTCCCTCACGTTCCTTCTTGCGCAAGCTCTGACTGTAGAGAGAACTGTCATTGGTCGACCGATCTCAACGTAAATGTAAGTTCACGGCATGCTACACACTACTGCTACCCCCCGACGAAGTGTCCTCCTCTCTCTCCTCCAGAGAGAGGAGCCCCCCCCCCGGAACGAAGTGTCCTCTTTTTCACAAACTCAAATCAAATCTGGTCACCCTAGTGTTGGCTGTGTGTGTGTGTGTGTGTGTGTGTGTGTGTGTGTGTGTGTGTGTGTGTGTGTGTGTGTGTGTGTGTGTGTGTGTAAATGAGGAGTAGGCAAACATAATTATCGTTTGTGTGCCTTTGTACACAGCTCTTACATTGGTTTTGGGACTTTATCAATATATTTTTAGTCATCAGTCAAGTGCAGGACTATCTTTTGGAGGGGTATGCGACATGAGATATATACATACACATATACATACATACATACATAGAATTGTATTAATAAGATGTCCTTATTATGTCAAAGTGTTGGAATAGAGGTTAAATATTTAACTGCAATGCGTGATACCTTTTTTTGCATTGAATCATACGGGGATGTTTGCTGAAATTGATTAGATGGCCCTACCAAAAAAAATTGCCACTAGCCGCCACTGCTGTTACTGTATATTGCCATTTTAGCAGAACATTTTTTCATTCATTTATGTTATTATTATTATTATTATTTATTTGGTGCAGAATACTGTGTTGTATTTAAAATAAGGTTGTATTACTGTTATTATGTTTAAATCAGTTCCAAGTTACACAAATGTTAATATATTTTAATACAGTTTGCCTGTTCAACATAATATCAACTAACTTTGTTTTACATGGGGGTGGCGGTGTCCCTATATGCTGAGACCAACCCTATATGACCCGCAGTGAGACCCTGATGGATCTTTACCTGAACCAACAACCAGCGTTCTGGCTCCGCAGCAGTTGAAGCAGTGCAGCAGAGACTTGGACTTGATGTTGGTGTTCAGGAACGCGACCGAGCAGCCGAGCTTCGCCAACCCGAACCAAGCGCACAGGAAGTCGGGCTCGTTGTTCATGAGCAAGGCGACGCAGTCTCCTTTCCTCAACTTCACCGTCTCCAGGAACACGTGGGCCAGCCTGTTGCTGCGCCGCTCCACGTCCCGGTACGTGTGGACGCGACCTTCGAAGATGACGAACGGCTTGTCCGGGATGCGCCGCGCCTGCTGGACGAACCGGTCCAGCACCGTGCGCACGCGGCAGGTCAGCTTGGACAGCTCCAGCCGCGCGCCGTAGCGGACCACCTTCAGCAGGAAGAGGAGGTCCCTCCAGAAGTACGGGAAGCACAGCGTCTGCAGGACGTGAGCGGAGAAAACACCCGCGACCAGAGCCGAGAGCCATCCCAGAGACAGAGCCATGTCCGCGGCTGTGAGACAGTGAGGGGTGGGTGGGGGGGAGGGGGGGACCGCCGGCACGCGCGCTCACTTCATACTCTGCTGCTGCAGTCCAGGTGATCCACCACAACACGAGCTGTCTCCGTGATGTAAGCAGCAGCCATTAAATTACACAACGTGTGACCGGAACATGACAAATACCGCCTTCAAAATATAAGTAGACAATTTGAGGGTTATAAAACAACAGAATATCACCAATGCTGGAGGGAAAGAGATAATTACAAATAACAAATACAATGATAACAGACCGAATCATAAACAGAACATTATAATCATGAAAGGATTATCAGCGTAAAGGTGGCGCCACAAAACGGCATCGAACTCAAACACACAACACAGACAGAGTAGAGTTTGTGGATTTTATTCCCAAAACAGGCAGGGTTCAAAACCAGGAGATCAGTCTGAGAATACAAACTTCACAGCAGGTGAGTGAGCGGTGGCCAGTATCAGCAGAGCATTAAAAGTGACTGATCACAAGAAAAAATATTCGGGACATCCGTATCTTTAACTGAGCCAAAACGTTCCAGAAAGAAATTATAAATTAATTATAATATTTAAGTCTGATCAAATATGATAATAATAATAGACAACACAAAGCAAGGTCTATATTGGTATATAGCAGTTGCAGGCAGGAAACGGACAATTGATTGCATTGAAAACAGTCTTGAAGGTTACAGCACAACAGTACTTGCTCTCCACAATATGAGAAAAGTACCATAAAATAAGATAATCCTTTATTAGTCCCGCAGTGGGGAAATTGCAGGATTACAGCAGCAGTGCACATAGAGACACACAGTAAATAAAGAAATCAAGTAATATAAATAAACAGTAAAGAAGAATACAGTAGCAATAATAAATATACAGACGGAATATTCTTTTTATATATATACTAAATAAATGTCCTACTTAGTCAATAAAATACCAGACAACAGGGTAAACAACAAATAGGGGACTACTTTATTCATTTTACAATATGCACTGTTGAATATATGCTATGAAAAGCAAATTTTCTTACAAAATGTGATGCATCCTGTCAATTGTATTAATGTAGACTAAAATCCCAGGCTTGTATCACAAACGTAAAACAAACAAAAATAAAATAGGAGCGAAGTCATGAAGAGCAACAATCATGTTAAATATTACTCTGTTTTGAGGAGCGTTTTCATTTTATTTTGAAGGGCAAACTCGCCACACTTCCTGTGTGACTGATTTCTGGAGGCAACTTATCTGGAAGTGAAATCATGTGACAGCTGCAGTTGAAACGAGTGGGTGGCGCGCTGATAAGCCCCGCCCCTCTGTTTACCAGTGTGATAACAGAGAGCTGGTTGTGGGATGGACCGCCTCCTGTATACTACGACCACAATGTACACAACGCGTCTGCTACGTCACGGGGAGGTTTCAGAAGATGAAGAAGAAGCTGGAACTTCTTGTTCTTCTTGAGCAAAAGTGAAAGTAGCAACATAAAAAAGTGCCTTTGTTCAAATGAAGCGCTGATGCCATAACACCAAAAGATGTAATGCACTGAAAGTGAAACTTAAAAGCACGTTTTACTGTGAGTAGCTCCATTTTTGTCCAGTGGAATGAAAGCTGTATTTATCTTGGAAAACAGCAAAATACTATCGCCCCAACATGTTTATCATGCAACATATAAAATATGATCTAAAATATCCAGCCAATCATTTTCATTTTATTAATATTGTTAATATTATTACATTACCACCACCCCAACATAAACACCCTTACTTAAAGGGAGGGTTCTGACCTGACAGCGGTACTAGAGGACACAATGTCATCAGAAGGTCATGTCAGTCTGGCCATTGATTGAGATGTTTTGTCCTTTTGTCCAAAGACTGATCATCTGAGTGAGCTCATGCCAACAGCAGGGTTAAAAACAAGCAAGTCTCTCCAATACGTTCAATTTACCAGCATGCAAAAGTGTGCATAAGTTCACTCTCACAGTCACAAACCAGTCAGCCAAAGGGACAACTCCTTTGTGTTGAGCAGTCTTTCTTGATTTTATGTCAACGTTAACATTCCAAACATCCCACAAAGGCTCTCCCTCCTTGTATTTTTACCAAAGGGCCTCGTCGACGAAGACGAGAGAAGGCTTCCTACATTCATGTTAGAAAAATGCAAAACATGTCAGGCCCACTGGGAGAGCAGTGCAAAGGAATGTCTGCAGGATACCAGGTCTCTCATGTCACCTCAATAAATGTAAAAAAAGATTCTCTGGTTTCAGAACAATCCATAACCCTCACCTTTTACACTTTCACTGTGATTGTATCAAATGATCTGTATACTTTTCATATTTAGGGTTTGTTCACTTTTCCTTCTCTGAGACAACAGTACAGTATGAATACTGAAGTATTCAAGTTATTTGTAATATGCACAAGAATTACAGTGAGGCAAAATAAATCTTTGTTCACTCCCTCCAACAGTGCTAGTAAAAATGAGAATCGAAATAATAAACTAAATAAAGAAATAGTGCAGGAGTTAAAATATAGAACTGAAATACAATATACAAGTAAATGATAACATGTACACTGTAGACTGCAGCAGCGATAACACAATGTGATGTAGAGAGGAAGTAATAAAGAAGGTAATGCATGGTGTGAACTACAGGGGCTATGATGCACTACACAAGAAGATATGAGCAATTGATTTATTGAAGCCCACTTGACATTTTTAGCTGATAAGGTCTGACCTTGGCAGCAGTCCAAGTGTGCATTACGTACCCGATGCGCCCGGAGGGCTCTAACCACCGGGGCGTCCACCTTGCCTGACCTGAGGACGAGCGCTAAAGGTCAGACAAGCCGTGTAAAGCCACTCAATGATTTACAGATTAAATATCATAACATTTTGAAGTATTTGGGTTGTGGTTAGATTTTCCCCTTTGTAATCAATAGATCGTATCTTATCCGTGTGTTCCATGATGACCTAAGCTCTTTTGCTCTTTATTCTCCTCTTCACTTTATTTTCTTCTTTCCCTCATTTCTAAGTGTAGAAGATAAGTGTGGTCCTCTATCACCCCTGTGTGTTGATGAGCGCCGGCCTTAGAAGCATGGCGACCTCAACATTTAGATGGATGAATGTTTCACATTTCTGTGGCGGTAAAGTTTTCCACTGTGAATATTAGTAATATTTGTAAAAATGAACAGTTGTCACAAATGTAAGATGTTGTGCTGCTATGTTGTGCTATAGCTCCACCTTCTGTTAAACTAAATAATTACAACCAATAATCACAGCCATTGTCCCTCGATGTCATTGTCCCGTGCCAATATTATTAAAAGTATTAAAAACAACTACAAGTTCCTAAATCCCATTAAATCCACAGTACGAACACGTATGATGCATCTTGTAATAAACAATACAACACTGTTATCTAAAATTGTTTGTTTTTGTTTGCTTTGTCTTTCCATTTTTGTTTTGTTCCGTTTGTCTCTGTCTCTTGGCCCCAATGTAAAGCGTCTTTGTGTACTTAGAAAGGCGCTATAAAAGTTTGAATTATTATTATTATTATTATTATTATTATTATTATTATTACCTCTAAATGCTCCGTGTCTTAGTGAATGCTATTATTCACGTGAGATAAATAGTTGAAATAAACAGACCATGTACTTCTGCAAGTCATGCTTCATCCATGTGAAGCCAACTAGGCATTTAAATATGTATGCACTGCATCATCATTTAATTAAGTAGCATCACAAAAACTGCAGTAGAACAATATACAGCAAGTTAATGCAGTAATTAGACAACATGTTTCCCCATTTTATATTTCTGTCGATCAATATGTTATATGAAGATACTACTAGACATAGACACACTATTGAAACAACCTCCAGCATCTCTCCAGGTCCATAATCTTTTGAATGTTCGATGTAAAACAGAGAGGTCATTCAGGAAACCCACACGACCATTTCATCCTTAGCTTTTGCTACACAACTGAAAGTAATCTGTCAAAAATGATACTCTGTAAAATAAATAAATAAATAGCTCTCTGTCATTGGTACCGTGGGAACAGGTTGATTAATGCACACAGTGTACAGAGCCTTTGGAATAAGGATGTTTTTTCAGCTAAATCAACATTTTTGTTAATGAATTGGAACTAGCAGTAATCCATAATGGTTGGCACTGAAACTTCTGATTTGCAAAAGAAATCTGGAAAATAAGGCTCGTCCAAGCAGCAAAATGAGAGTAGCTGAAGTGGCAGAGTTTAAGTTTAAGTACAGGCTTAAACAGCCAACAGTAATGTGTGTTATGTGGTGATTAAATGGTGGTGCATGTACACGAACCACGTGACACAGAAAACACAAGGGGATTTGTCCCACACCGCCCTGACCCCGGTTATGTAGAGGAGGGAGGAAAACACGAGGAGTTGAACAGGAGACGGCGGCGAAATGTATGTAATATGCCCTGAGATTTGCCTCACAGGCCAGACATCCCTCCAGACCCCGCTGGTCTCTGTGAACTGTCCCCGTCTCCTCCACCATTCAATGCTTAAGACTAGCTCAGAAATGAAACCCGTGTGTTTTGAGATAACTAGCTAGCTACTGAGCGCTCTGATAAGAAGACATCCAGAGGAAAGTTGCACGGCGCCTAAAGAGAAAGTCTGCCTATAAGACCAAAATGAGGGCATAATGTCGACGGGCGTCCTGGTGGAACAACAACACCTTTTTAGCGCAAAGCGGAAGTTCAGAGCGACTTCATAACGGTACAAAGAAAGGAGGGGAACCGTTTCATGTAATTCTCCACCATTCCTCCGGTAGTGAGAACTCAGAACGTCGACCGAAGGTAAGTGTGTGGGATGTAAACAAGAAAAGAAAGAATAGAGAGAGGAAAGGTGTGGCTCGTTAGCTAACAGTTAGGCCCGCTGTCACCAAAACAGAGCGGTTCCCTGCTATGATATGGAGACTAATGCGCGTGCCCCCGCGGCGGGAGCGAGCGTCAAGCAGCCGAACCAGAACGGGACGAGGGTCCGCGAGACACCCGGAAGACAAAACTCCACAACTTGTTGAGTCACTATCGGTCACTGTCAGCGCATAATACCTGCCTCTGTTTGTTGTGGTGGTGTCCTGCACTGACCTAGGGGGTCAGGAAGAAGGAATACAACCTGGAACATATGTCACCATTATTATTGCTTCACACGTCTGTTGTGAATGATATATGTTCATATTGTTAGATGTATAAAGCTGCACCCTGTAATATGAAACATGTCGCTCAGTGTGACGTGTTGGTTCAAGTTACTTTTGACTTATTACGTCACTTCTTGAAAAAAAAAATAGCACTTTACTTATCACTAGGTATCAGAAGTGTGATATCTTCGGATATCAATTATTAGATGCAGAGAATTCATCTTCAGAAAATGGCCTTTTAATTTGGTTAAAGCATGCGTCAAAGCTTGGCATTTATTATTCAAATTTCAACGGAAAATATTAAGGTGTGGTTGCAATGCATGCTTTTGCACCCTGGTAGACTCGGGTCAGTCTCCTCCTCTCCCTCCAGGCGGCTTCATTCATGTTCCTGAAAGTATTCGCCTCAAAGTTCACCAAAGTTCAACTCCCCATCCTGCAGCTCGCCTGCCACCAGACCTGGTAGTCGCCGTTAACAGGAATTGGCGGAAGAGACCAAAAACCGAGCTAAAAGGAAAACGACTATCGTACTTGGATACAGCAGGTGGATTCAAACATAACGCATGCTGATGTAGAGCGTAAAGGCTCATTGTTGAGTCAATTTAAATTCCACTTACTAGAGATTTCTTGTGGGGCTTTCAACTATCTCTCACAGTCTTCATCAGGAGATGCAGTTTGCCAAACAGGCCATTGTTTGCTAGTAGAAAAGTCTACTTTATATAGAGTATGTGCACATGATTTTCATTATGTTGATGATCTTTCACCCAAAGTGGACAAAAAAAACAGACAATCAAACAAGTTGGAAACAAACTTATTTGGAAGAGGAAATGAGGATTATGGAAATGATTATTTTCAGTCGGGCTCGCTCAGTTTAAACTGTTGCTTTGTTTCCAACCTGGCACTTGGGCACGTGTTTGGTGATGTCACCCATCAGTTATTTTGGTGATGACAATGTTAACCACCGAAACCAAAGTCGACCAATGGCCAGAAAAACCTGCGGTGCAGTAAACTTCATTTTGAATAGTCTACCCCATATGAAGTGATCACGCTCTCTCCAAGGTGCTGGGATGGAAACATGTTTAAGTCTTATTTAAGTGTGACATTGGGCCTCACATACACTTTAGTGTCAATGTTATTCATTCTATTTTAGGGTTTGAAATAGTGTTATATTCCATATTCTCAATGTCATTCTTCAAGAACATCTTTGCTGGTTTTGTGCGACGTCCGGCCAGATTCACAATGTTTGTTTATTTATTACTTAATCTCATAGTACCTCATTTATATATCAGGTAACCGTTCTACTACAGTATAAATGACTGAAGTGAGATGAACCGAGTGAAAACTTTCTCTTATAAGATAAAACGGATGTTGACAAACTGCATGATTTGCAGTGGGGAAAAAAGGCCATAAATTGCAATGCATGTTATCGCAATACTAGATTGAAATTAGATTTTATTGTTGGGCCTCTGGTGATTCACACCTCTATTGACAGTTGAGCAGATGAAGAAAAAAACACTTTTATTCCCCAAAATTAAGAAACATGGCGTCATCACAATCGTTATTTGTGTGAAGTTAGTCCCAAACGCTCACAATTCTCTGGTCCTTGTCTACAAACCAACTTATTAAAGCGTGGCATGGAGAGAAGCCTAAAACACCGGCCAATGCCGAGAGCTGCCAGTGTCCATGAGATGTATATCTCATGGACTATATACACAAATATCACACGTATCAAGGCTTCAATCTGTGCTTGAGTAATACAGAGGTGAATATGGGATGTGCAGCAGCTCTGTCATCAGGTTCATGTGTTCACGTCTCTCTTGCTCCTATAGAGGCCCAGGAGGCCCTTTGGTCTTCTACAGGGTTCTACTGACTTCTAGGATTCAAGGATCATTTATGGTCATCCTGCATCACAGGGCTGCATTGTGAAATTCAGCTGTAGTATTTGTAACACATGACAAACGCAACCAGTACTGCAGTTTTTTTTATTTTGCATCATATATGGTTGCCGTAGCAAACAAGATGCCATCCGCCACCATGAAGACTCATCACTGTACGTCTTTTTCCAAACCAGTGCCTGTCGGCCCACGAGAGCCTCTGAGCACATGTGTGATGAGCCGCCTCTCCCTGGGAACGCCATGGAGGAATGCAGCGCGTCCGGCGGCGAGCAGCCTCAGTACTACACACCGGTGTCGACCAAGCTGGAGGCTCAGCTGACGTCTCCGGGTCTGGACGCCTACGCCAAACAGTGGTAGGTCCGGGACGGGTTTTAATCCTGTTGAGGGTTCTGTTTCAAATTTTCTGTCGACCTGCGGCGAGGAACACTTCTGATGGCACCCAACAGCAGCCGGAGCCAGAAGGCCCATTTAGGCCCGTCACGCTAATTATGTTATCTTCTTATCGTACAATATATGGACATAACCTCAATCCTTTTTACGTTATCGTCTTATCGTACAATCAGTGGCGTTTCTACACGTAATTACGCCCCGGGCGAGACCCCCCACCGAGCGCCCCCCCGGGCAAAAACAAAAACAAAAAGTCGGAAAAATGTTTTATTTTGAAAAAAGACCGGATACATCCGTCTGTGCGTAGCCTCAAACATAACATCTTGACACATGTCAAGAGGTTAGTGATACGTTTCCCCAAAAATGAAACTTAAAAGTCCGTTACAACTCGGTGTTCTGGATTAAAATCAAGGCAGAGTTACTGAGATCGCCAAAAAAGCTCAGAAACCCTCAACCCTCAAGCTCAGGGCTCCACTAATGCAGCGTAATGGTGAGTTGTATCTTTATGCACTTTATAATTGTCTTTATGCTGGTCGTATTACGTCATATTTATTACGTCATATTTTGCGCCCACACCGTGAAGGCCGGTCCGCGAAAATATTGTCTGACACAAAACCGGTCCGTGGCTCTAAAAAGGTTGGGGCCGCTGCATTAGAGTATTGCTCAATAGCCCACAGTGGATCCCCCCGCCCGCCCCACCCGGGAGACCCAGAGGCGACGCTGCCCCCCCACAAGCAGGGGCGCCCGCAGCCGCAGGGGGCGCCAACCCGCCAACTCCCCACACAGTGATATGATAGATAATGGAAAACCGCTTCGCGGCCCAGATGATTTTTTTTAAGTGGTAAGTGGTCGTGCCGCCCCCCACGTGACATGAAAAAGTGCCGCCCTGGGCGGCTGCCCGGTTCGCCCGTGCCCAAAACCGCCACTGCGTACAATATATGGACATGACCGCGTTCATTATTTTTGTTTACATAAGAATTCTCACTAATATTTTAAGCAACACAATGCCAGAATAACAGCAGAAGACCTGGTCAATGTGCAGACAATGAATTGCTATTTTCCGCTCTAACTTTAATTTGACATTCACTGATCAACCAAATACCACAAGACTCCTTAGTGAATAGCTTTAGCCATGAATGACATATTCACATGGTCCGACCAGACCAACCAGATTAAAGTATCCCCCCTGGTTCCTCTCTCCTCAGTGCCGCTCTGGAGACCCCCATGTGCCGGATCTGTCACGACGGCGCGGCCCAGGAGGAGCTGCTGTCTCCCTGCGAATGCTCCGGGACCTTGGCCCCCATCCACCGCAGCTGTCTGGAGCAGTGGCTGTCGGCCTCACGGACCAGCTTCTGTGAGCTCTGCCTCTACCAGTTCACGGTGCAGAGGAAGTCCAGGCCGCTGCTCGAGGTACAGGAAGCTCACAGCAGCTGCAGTAGGAGAAGAGTTTAGGTCGCTGATTATTTAGAACCTGACTGTGCTTTCGTGTCTCACAGTGGCTGCAGAACCCAGGTCTCCGTCAGGAGAAGCGCACCCTGTTGGGCGACATGGTGTGCTTCCTGCTCATCACCCCTCTGGCCACCGTCTCCGGCTGGCTCTGCCTCCGCGGCGCCATCGATCACCTTCAGTTCTCCAGCCGGCTGGAGGCCGTGGGACTCATCGCGCTGACCGTTGCCCTCTTTACCATTTACCTCTTCTGGACCCTGGTTAGTAGGCTGAGGCGTGTGGCTGTCATGCAATGATTTTAGTGTCACAATGCAGTCACTTAATAGTTACAATACCCATCTGTCCTCCGCAGGTGTCTCTCAGGTATCACTGTCGACTATACAATGGGTGGAGACGGTCCAATCAGAGAGTGGTCCTCCTGCTTCCCCGGTCACCCAGCGACGCGTCCGCAGCGCCGCACTGCTCGCAGCGAGGGAAGCAGCCGGTGGTCGTCTGAGCCCACCGCCGTCCCCGAGACGGGCCCTCGTGGGAGGACGGGCCCTCACCGGTGGACGGGCTCTCGTCGGAGCACTCGCTCTGCTCGGGGGACGGGCCCTCGCCGGGGGACGGGCCCTCGCCGGGGGACGGGCCCTCATCAGGGGACGGGCCCTCGTCAGGGGACGGGGCCTGCTCGGGGCACGGGCTCTCGCTGGGACACGGGCCCTCGTCGGTCGGGACACGGGCCCTCGTCGGTCGGGACACGGGCCCTCGTCGATTGGGACACGGGCCCTCGTCGGTTGGGACACGGGCCCTCGTCGGTCGGGACACGGGCCCTCGTCGGGACACGGGCCCTTCTCGTCCTCTGTTCTCTTTGCACTTTATAGCAGCGCTCGGAGATGCCCTGCCACAACCAGTGTGAATGGCCGTGGGTCAGAAGCACTTAATCCTCCAAACTCGGTGTGAAACTCGTAAAGGACCTGTGCAGTATTTTGGCCAATCAGAGAACAGAAGGAGGAACACTGTGAGTGTAACGGGAACAGCAGCATACCCACAATGAAGACGATCCTCTTGTAGGCCGTGTCAAAACATCTGACTGTTCCTTTAAGAGCGACCCACTTCACACAACAGCTGTGAACACCTGTGTAGTTCAGCAGCTACTAGATTGGTGACAGTTTGATGGGGTTCTGGTCTGAGGGTCGTGGTCCAGCTCAGCCTTAAAGGCCTTAAAGTCCTCTCCTGCTACAGACTCATGCACACAAACGGACACAGTCGATCTGATCAGTCCATTAAACTCCACGGACACTTTTGATTGTCTGATTGATCGATTGGGACACACTTAAACCAAAGGTTATTTTTTATTTGAAACATTTTGTTGTTGGTCTGTTTCGTTTGTGTGTGTGTGCGATCAAATAAAAAACAATGTACAGTAGAGTTGTTGTGGTCAGTGTGTTGCTTATATGAGAGATTTCATAATCATTCATGCATTAGCGCTCACAGAATAGATTCTCCGGTCCAAATATTACAGATGTACACAAATTTCAGTTTCAGCTTTAGCTTCCTTTTCTTCAAAAGGAGAGCTAAGGAGAGTTGTGGAAATAAGAAATAACTAATTCTTCCTCTGACCAAAGAAAAGATGAAGTCAGAAACAATCAGTGGCAGGCCGTCAGGGCCTGCCACTGATTGTTTCATGTGAAACAATGATGCCACAAGATTATGTAATCTTGTGGCAAACTCTAGACTTGATTACTTTCGTTGAGATTGTTCATTACAATAGTGTACGTATATTATTAATTAAAGCTGAGGCCAGGTTGGTATTCTCCTTGGTTCATGGGCTAATAAACTAAATAACTAGTCATTTCCATGTCTTTTTTGTACTTTATCTGTACAGCTTCTTAAAATTAAAACATTTGCTTGTGCTAATGGTCACAGCAAGGTAATGTACATTATTACTGTAAGCACTAACATCTGTATACTACAGTAATAGCTACAAGAACATCTATTTGATGTTGAAGCATACAGCGTATGTAAGTCATTTAAGTGTTGTTAGTGTTTTTTTTTTATTACTTTCAAATTATGACGCAGAACATAAATTGTGAATAAAAAGTGTCAATTAAAGTGTTCCACAAATTAAAATAAATTAAAGGGAGCATTACACGTAGTGATGTGTCCTTTCGTGTCGAGGCTTCGATGCGCGTGTCGAGTAATCCAGGTAGATTTTGGTGAAGCGCGTATCGAGGCTTGTGTCGATGACGTATGTGGTGACGTTCGAAGCCTCGCGAGCCGGCCGTACCACGTGACTGATTCAGAAAATGGTTCGTGGGTTTGCCGTGCGATTTAAAATATAAGGGGCAGCGAAACTCAATGGATTTCCCCCTTCCTCTCTGTACCCCAGCGTCATCTGTGCCTGTGAAAGGGTATTTTATAAAGCAGGCAAAATAGTCCCAAAAAGCCCAGCACTGTGGAAAAGTTCTTATTTAAAAAAAAAAAAAAATTGGACACATCAACATGGACAAGCGGAGCTGAGGCTCGAAACACCGATCCTCTGACTGAAAGACGGTTAATCTAACCACTGACCCACAGTCACATCACAACGCTCTCCCCAATTTGTTTCCACCTTTGATTTTGACCTCGCCATTATATCATAAAGATAGACACAATATTAATAAGTTAATAACTGATGTATTGGCGTCACAAACATAATTTATTAAATTCAAAGCTTCACACACCAAAGCCATGGTGTCGTTCTGATCACTCTGCCTGTTTTACATGTATGTCCACTTGGTGGCGCAGTAGAGCAAATGAAGCCCCATGAAGCTTCGGCCCATGAGCGAACCAATTGGATGGGAAGCTTCAATGCTTCAGGAAGCTTCATCTCGCCATCACTAATTACACCAGTGTGCAGACTCATGTTGATTTGAAGATAATACATTATTATAAAACATGTGACTATTCTCCAAACATGGATCAGTAGTCACTTTTATTTTGAAGGTTATGTATATCTAGTTCCGGTATCTGTCTATCCTCTCTTCCTGTAACTTGACGCTCCCTGTGGTCCCGACGGGAGATCAGCGCCTTCCATCGTGGTGAGCGAGCACTCTGCACTGCGCATGCCCGAAACAACCGCTGTGACGACATGACAGCAGGAAGACCTCCACTGGTCTGAAGGGCAGTACTCAGATCATGTACTTTAGTAAAAGTACTAATACCACATTTACCTCTGAGATGTAGTACAATAAAAAAAAAAAAAGTAAAACATTTACCTCCGAGATGTAGTATAAAGTACAATATTTACCTCTGAGATGTAGTGTAGTATAAAGTACAATATGTACCTCTGAGATGTAGTACAGTAAAAAAAAAATATATATATATATATACAAATATATAAATAATATATTTAATATATATGCATATATATACATACTGTACATCTATATATAAATTAAAAAAAAAATATATATATATATATATATATGTATATATCCATACATATGAAAATATACATACAAATATCTTTACATATATAAATATACACTTATATATAAATATATACCATACACACATTTATAAAAATACACATATAAACATATATACTCAAGTACAGTACATAAATACAAATATATATATAATTGTATTTATGTACAAATATATTTTATATAATATAATATTATATATTATATATTATATTATATTATATTTACAAATATATATATATATATATATATATATATATATATATATATATATATATATATTTGTATTTATGTACTGCTGACAGGTAAGAATTAAAAAACAAACAAACAGGACAGACTTTTTATTATGGACATGTTTGAATAGAAGCTCATGAAATAAAGCACAGATCCATTCATTACATCTTTTAAACATCAGTTTTAATTTGTCCTCAGAGAAACACATGAGATCAACTCTAAAATACTGCGCTGGAGAACTGGAGTTTCCCTTTTAATATCTTCCTGTTTAAAAGGTTCAGATCCCTTTGACCTCCAGATATAATTACATACATGACGCCGTCTCCTCATTATTCTTTTGTATCTGAATATGTGAAACGCTGCTTTGCTTCATCCTGGTGTTCTTGTTGTTTCACATTCACAGAGTATAAATAAAGATAAAGTAGTGCCTCTCTTGCTCACACAGCTGGAACAGCACAACCAGACGTCTTTATTAAAACCTTCAGATCAACTTTCTGACATTTACGTCTCAGCCTGAACACAATCTGAGGAATATCTTTTTAATGTTACGGATCACGTAACTTTGTGACTTTTTAGGATTTTCTTCTGTTGTGCAATTTGAAAACATGGCTTTGAAGGCGTGTTTATATTTGAGTTCTTGTATGAATAAATTAAAGGTACTTTGATGTGTACTTTCTACATGTGTGCTAAAAGTTAGATATTTTATCTTTGCGGTACTGATGAATGAACGACGTATTGTGGACGTTGTAGGGAGAGAACAATAGCCGTGGGGTTTAGTTCAGAGAAAAAGTCACAATTAACAAGAAAAAAATCACAAATTTACTAGAAAAATAAATAATTATATTCTCTGAGATTATAAAGTCATAAATGTGTGTGAGAAAACTCTGGATAATGTCACAAATTTATCAGAAAAACAATCTGAAAAATTGCTTGTTTTTTGGCTTTGTGAGGTTGGATCGCTTCATGAAATTATACGTTGCAATCAAATTTAGCAGAGAACTTTTTTTTATTATATGGATCAACATATTATATTTATGGATCAAGCATTTAGACGTTGAAGAGACATTGCTGGGAATTGGGCAAATTCATAAGAAAACTAAAAACTGATTTTAATATTTTCTCTAGGAAATTTACCTCAAGTGGTACATTTCCTTTTCAATCTAAAAATAAATAAATGGTTTTCTCGTAATTTTTCATAGTTATTTAATCGTCTATCTATTTACATTGTTTACTCATAATGGCCTCAATAAGCCGTCATACCAATCATGTAAATGTAAATGTTGCATTATTTAGTGACAAAACTTGAACATTATTCTTAACGTTTTCCAGTTCTTTTTTTTATGTCAAATTTACAGGAAAATGGTAAAGATTTTAAAGGATAAAGCTGCCGTTATTCTATATTTTTCCTTAATGTCAACAAATCTAATGAAGAGACCAAAACCGATCAGCTCCAAACCGACGGGTTCCTCCTGAAGACAAAAACCTTTTAAAACATTTCATGAGACGATGAAGACAGCGATGAAGAATGTGATGAAGACAGCGATGAAGAATGTGATGAAGACAGCGATGAAGAACGTGATGAAGACAGTGATGTGATGAAGACAGCGATGAAGAACGTGATGAAGACAGTGATGAAGACAGTGATGTGATGAAGACAGTGATGAAGGAACAGCAGTGAGGCGAGTGGATGAGTTTTAATGGAGTTCTACGGAACAGAGGATACTAGTTAGGAACGTTCGTTCATGTTTTTGTCAGTTATTAATATTAGGAATCACACACGGGGTCTATTGCTCTGTGACTTTACGGTTTCTTTCATAGAGGAGAGAAGCGCACGTTTACTCATGGAAGCCCATTTCAACTGATGAGAAGTTATGCTGAGTAATAATAGATATGAAGTCAGAATTATTATAAAAAGTCTCAATAAGTCATCATAGTTTTGATTTGGTGAATACAAATTATGAGACATTAAGTCAAAATTGTGAGTTAAAGTCAGAACTATGACAAGTTACTTACTATTACTATTATGAAAAATTGGAATTATGAGATACTTTTATTCTTAGACGTTTATTGACATTATCTCCCGGATATGATGCCATGGCTCTGCGTAAAATCTATTTATATTAAACATATGATACTATATCATATTTATATTATCAATATGATACATATCATTTGGGCCTATTTGTGTTTATGAAATACTACAAAGACCTCTTGCTCCATTACGGGTCTCCAGAGAGATGAGCCTCTCGGGTTTGCAGCCAAAATGCTGACATACCTTTCATTCATAACTCATTCATAACTGTGATTCATAACTCATTCATAACTGTGATTCATAACTCTCATTCATAACAGCAAACAACTGGGAAAGCAGAGAAAACTAAAAGAAACTTAAGCTCTGGTCTAATTTCATCACGACCTCTGTGTTTGGGGACGTCTGTGATTATAGTCAAATTATGATTTATTATTAAAACCTTTTTGTGAAAACAGTGTCACAGCCTTTTTCAATCAGTTTTATTTGACATTATTATATGATTCATAATCATAGTTTTGATTTAAGTAAAAATTAAGAGATAGTAATTCAAAATAAACAATTACTATAGTAAAAATTATCACATGTAGGTCAAACCCTTTTTGTTTGTGTGTTTTTTTCTTCTCTTGGCAGAAATGGGCTTCCATACATACTTACTGCATGTTGCATAATTATAAATAACAAGCATCTGTAGTTTTAAATATATATTTTCTTTCTGCTTTTAAAAATCGGGATTCTATGCAACATTTCACACACAGTCTGTTATCCGCTGCGTAGTTTGAGCTGAAGGAGCTGGTGATGAATACGAGCTGCTTCATGATGAAGAGGAGACGCTTTAAATAAATCTGGTGTCGTGGGATTCTTCGTCACAGGATTAGCACCCTTCTGTGTCCCCAGCCTTCATCGCTCGGCATCTTCACCCACTGACCAACCTTCCACTTCCCCTCCTACGACTGGCGCTCCTCCAACATGTTCTCTACATTCTTTAAAGTCTGTATGTGCTCACCGAGATATCCAGTATGTATGAATAAAGGTGTTTAAATAAAGTCCTATCTAAGCGGAGCCTCGTTCACGGACCGTTCTCTTCCTCCGGTCTGACCTCAAGAGCTATAGTCAGTTGCTGGTTGTGGGATCCCGACCCGGTCCGCTGGGCCTACATGTGCTGCAGCGCCTCCTGGGCTTGCTCCGTGTACACGGCGTCCTTCCCCGTCCACGAGCCGAGGCCGGCGTCCAGCAGCCCGCCGCGCAGAGCGCTGCGCTGCTTGTCCCGCGAGAAGAAGCTAAACCTGAGAGATGGAGAGGAGACGTTAGAGTTGGAGCGCGTGAAGTGAAGTGAACACGCATGTGGAGGCAGGGAAGCAGGGTTTGCAGTTATGGCATTTCAAACGGTATTATTATTGACAAATTAATGGGATTTATTGGTAGTGTTACTGTAAACAAATGAGTGCATCGGCTCCTGGCGTTCAAAACCAAAAGGTCAGACAAATTTTCAGTTTCTTTGTAATTTCCTGCCTTCATTTCTAAGAACAAGAACAGACTGCAGAGTTTCACATGAAAGTTCTCTTTTTCCATTTTGAGAGTATAATGGAACCCACACATGTGATGCTCCAGATACTCAACTAGCTCAAAGGAAGGCCAGTTTTATAGCTCCTCTCACCAGCATAACTGTTTTACGCTGTGCTAACATAATTGCACAAGGGTTTTCTAATCATCCATTAGTCTTCTATGCGATGAGCAAACACAATGTACCATTAGAACACTGAGTGATAGTTGCTGGAAATGGGCCTCTATACACCTATGTAGATATTTCATTAAAAACCAGACGTTTCCACCTAGAACAGTCATTTACCACATTAACAATGTGTAGTGTATTTCTGATTCATTTAATGTTATCGTCATTGAAAAAAACAGTGCTTTTCTTTGAAAAATAAGGACATTTCTAAGTGACCCCAAACTTTTGAACAGTAGTGTATATCCTGCGGGACTAATAAAGGATCATCTCATTTTATCTTATATATTATTATTTTTTGACAGGAGCCTAGCTATGTGCCAATGGGCATGATGCCGAAATATCATTCATATTTACTTGGTTTATTATGGGAGCAGCACTCATGAAGTAGTTATGGAAGTTATCAATATCCATCACCGTCCCACAGACTTCCTTGTAAACTGAGATGTGAGGAACGCAGTGAAGGAGAAGCTCTGGATTCTTTTCATTCATCGTTCTTATTTGTTTACAGAAATGATACAAATGTATCACATTTCATGCTTCATGCTGTTATGTTTGATCAGTGCAGCAAAGGAGTGAAACATGATGAGTTCAATGCCCGTTGGAAGTTATTCAATCACTATTTGAAAAAGAGCTAAAAGCGCTTTAGTTTGTAAATCAAAACAGAATAATCTTTATGAGTTTAGATGTCGTCACCGTGGCAACAGACAACATGTACATTCTGACTGGCTGATTTTTATGATCCGCAATCGTCCAACATCGGACAACAACAACAAGACGGCCCCACAATCAGCCAATCAGAATACTACAGAGGTGGGAGGAAGGCTCAAAGAGCTGGAACATGCAGGGAGAGGCTGTTAGCTGGAAGAGGGACAGACTCCCATCAACCAAAGAGTCATACGAGCGACATGAGGCGTCTGATTGGCTGTAAAGTGGGGTCATCCTGGATCAAACCAGCCGCCACCATCGGCATAATGGCTGTGAAGATCCTGTTACACAAAGGTAAAGAACACAAGCACAGACAGGTAGAGATGTAGAGACAGGAAGGGGAGGGGCCTCTTATGTGAAGTTCATGCTCTAGTTCAGTAAGGTAGAACTTTTATATTTAATCCTTGTTTTGCACCGTGACGTACTCGCATGTGTGTGTGTGTGTGTGTGTGTGTGTGTCATGTGCTATACCTGACCTATGACCAAAGCATGCTAATCAATAACATGCACACAGGGTGGTGAGCGAGCGTGTCTGAAAGGAAAGGTCAAGCCCCGTTTGTGGACATGCAGGTGAACATGCAGGTGGACATGCAGGTGGACACGCAGGTGGACATGCAGGTGGACATGCAGGTGGACACGCAGGTGGACATGCAGGTGGACATGCAGGTGGACATGCAGGTGGACATGCAGGTGGACACGCAGGTGGACATGCAGGTGGACATGCAGGTGGACATGCAGGTGGACACGCAGGTGGACATGCAGGTGGACATGCAGGTGGACATGCAGGTGAACATGCAGGTGAACATGCAGGTGAACATGCAGGTGAACATGAAACAGCACAGAGACTGAAGAGTTATTTAAGGACCGCCCCTTACGGTCACCTGACATGTGACCATGTGACACATGCTCACTCCCTATTTAAAGCCAACTACTGCACTGCATTCACTTATGTAACACAGAAGTGTAACATTTCTGAGGTATTAAAATCAAACAGTAAAATCCTTCTTCTTTGACACGTTGGTTCCTCATTCAACGCGACATTAACTCATTAACATATTGTAATAATCAAATCAAAGTACTTTTTAAGTATAAATGACAAAACGATTGCAGCTTTTTTATGTTTTAAATCATTGGAAATGTAATTTGTTGCTTTTGGACAAATACTTGTTTAATTGTAAAAATACGTCAGATTCACAGATAATTCCTTGAATGCTCTGCACTATTTGCATTTGTTTATAAAGTAAAGAAACACTTGACTTGTTTATAGACATTGTTATGTTGTTGGTCATTTTGGTTTTCTATAAATAACTATATCTATCCATCTATCTTTATTCACCCACTTATAGATGCATCATGTGTATTTATCCATGTTTATGTGATTTGTGGTTAGAGCTGTAAAAGTACTTCGGCCTTCATTGAATAAAGACATTATTGGGCGACTAACACGTACAATTTGGTTGTTTAATCAATGTGTTGATATAATCAACAGATCTGGAAAAGAATCACACAGAAGCCCACTTTAAATAGTGTTCTTAGCACAGATGTGCTCATCAGTTTCTTAGGAATAAAGATCCTGAGACTGGAACCAGAGTTTGACACATTTTGGTCATCAGCTGTTTGTTTTATCAGGACAAAGACAGGAAGTACACTTTGTTTCCCACTTAGTCGCTGAAAGTTATTGTTTCTACAGGTATTGCTTACTGGAGCCAACGTGTTTCTCTGATGGTGGCGCTCAGTCCAGGATCAAGACTCCATGAGATCTTGTTTAACATCCAGAGCAGTGAACACATCATCACTTGTCTGGATGTCTGGTACTGCTGGAAAGCTTCTCTTGAGCCTGAGGCCACATTTAACTTGTATATTTCGTAAAGAGTAATATGTAAAGCTTTTAGCATGCAGGTTCTTTAATAAGCCTTTTCCTCAGCGCGAGCAAAGCAATGGAGTGTTTTAGCCTTGAGCTGATCTCAGAGTGCGAGGCGTGTGTTCAACGTACAGCCGCTTGATCCCGGACTCCGGCTGGGCAGACGACCGGGAGCGCGTCCTCGGTTCGGGCGAAGGAGACGAAGACGGAGTGACCGTCTCATCTTCTGTCTCTTCACTGCAAAAACAAGACGGATGATGAACAACATGGCCGCAGAGCGCCGGCTGGAAGAGTCCGTCTGCTGCCCGCGTACCTTTTGTAGTAGGCCAGCTCCTCCTGCAGCAGGAACACTTTGGCCTTCAGCTCGTTCCTCTCGTGCAGGACGTCCCTCAGCTCCTGCAGGGTGAACCGGGGACGGTTGGGGTCTTTGAGGTCCGGGCCTCCCGCGTCCTCCTCGCACAGCGCCTCCTGCAGGGAGACCAAGGCGTCAGGGGAGGAAACCAAACGAGACAACAGAAAGGACGGAAGGAAGGAAGGAAGGCGGGGGAAGGAGGTGAGGATACCTTTGTAAAATATTGGAACACAGCCGGCATGTCCTCATCGCACATCGCCTCCTGGTGGCAAACGGTGAACTCTAAGTCAGACATCGGGCTTGTTCCAATACGTTTGTTCTCCCTTCCCTCCTCCCTTTACGCTAAAACGCAGTTTTCTTTTTATCTCGGCACAAACGAGACATTCACTGTTAAAACACACACAGACACATGCAGCTGACACAAGTCACTCAAAAAACATCATCATCAATACGATTCTATGTCCAACAGAAGTCACGTTTAGTTTCACCGTTTCGCTGTTAAAAAATAATGTCATCTATTTTAAACGTATTAACTGTTCTTCGTTGAAGGAGCAGATAGAGGATTGATGTCAACTGATTTTCTTTTAAAAAGAGAGAGAAAGTTCGGGGAAATATCAGAAATACTAATTTTCCAAACCGCCGGCTGATGTAAACTAATAAACCTGATGAGTCCACACATCGTGAGCTTCTCTAATATCTTTAAGTCTCTGTTTCTCGTGTTGTGCGTCTGGCTGTTAGAATGAACTACATATTTTCTTACACCGATCTTTGTTGAACTCCGTGCTGCATTAGGATGAAAACTTGCGTATTGACAACGATGTTACAAATGCGGTTTAAAATGACACGATTTGATTGGCTGGTTGGAAACCAGTTGATATTAAAAAGCTGCAGCAGAAAAACATAATGCAATTTCAGTTGGACTTTTAACTACCGTTTATATTCGGTGCGTCAGAACCATGGTGCATTCAGGGACCACGTCAAGTGCTGTTAGAGGCCGAGCCGTCGGGGGATCTAAGTTTAGAAAGGTCGTCGTGCGGTCGTCCAGAAAGGCTCCGCCGGCTGGCCGGCGCTGTTAGTCTTTAACACGCAGGCCGGAGCAGCTCTTCTCATGTTAGTCAACCAGCTGGTTGAGTTTCTATTGAGCTGGCTCTTCTTCAGGGGGCGGGGTTAAGAGTCAATCACAGCACTCTGGTTGGCTAGCGAGCACGTCTGTTTTACCCAGAGCAACACTGCCTCGTCCTCGTCCTCTTCCTCATCCTCTTCCTCGTGGCCCTCTGGGCTGAGGGAGCCAGGCAGCGGAGGCTCAGAGGGATCAAACCCGCCCGACCCCCGCTCAGAGGGCCCGGGTCTGTCTGACCAGCCCACAGACCCCAAAACCCCTGAGGCAGCTCCACCACGCTGGAGGGCAAGGGACACTTTAGTACCCGACACAAAGCAGCGTGTTCATGGACTCGTGCTCCTGCAGTTTGGGTCAACGCTACATGGCTTTTCAGGTAATATTATTATTATTATTTGGAAAATATAAGTGAACAGACCTCTCTTAAACTGGCCTGCGTAGCTGCATTTATATTTATAAGCATATTTTAACGTCTAACCTCAAGGAATAGTTTAAGTACTTTTTGGAAAATAAACTCATTCGCTTTCTTGCTGAGACTTAAATGAAAACATTAATTCAACTCTGTACACTGAATATGAAGCTAGAGCCAGGATACATTAGCTTAGCTTAGCATAAAGACTGGAAACAAAGGGCAACAGCTAGCCTGGCTCTGTCCAAAGGTATATCAAAAAAAAACACTAGCAACTCTAAAGCTCATTAACTAGCACGTTATATCTAGTTTCTTGTAGTTGTCGTTTTATGGTGGGTGGAAAAAGGAAGCTCTCTTCTACCTGTGGAGAGTCTTCATGCTAAGCTAAGCTAAGCTAAGCTAATGGTCTCCTGGCTGTCGCTTAATGCTGAACAGACAGACATGAGTGATATCGATCTTAATAAAGAAATACATTTTTTTTCTGGGGTTTCTTGCCAAACCTAAAACTAATTTAAAGATGTATTTCAGATGAAGCTCTTTTAATGGTTCCCGTGCCGCGTTACCTCTGCAGGTGAGGGTTCCTCGGGGTTCTGGCCCGGCACGTCTCCTTGAAGTCGTTCCCTCAAGCGCGCCACTTCCTGCCGAAGGGCTCCGACTTCCTGCCCCCGCGTCTGCGCCCCGGCCTCCAGCTCCACCTTCTGCTCGATCAGAGCTTTCCCCTGAGCCTCCACCACGGAGATCTTATGGCGCAGGTCGTGGTTGATCTTCATGAGACGAGACTGCTGCTGCTGGAGCTGCAGGAACACAGAGGACCAGGGGATTGTGGGTAAATCTTACAATATATTTCCAGTATGGGAGGACGGGAATGAGGGAAAACATAGCTGTAATATATAAAACCTGTATCATGCATGTTGTGCCCAGAAATTAAATTATCAGGAATGAGCACAAATATTATAATTTCACCAGAAGTGACAAATAAAATAAAATTAACACAATTAAATTAACACCTATAATTTAATCTACAGCCGCCATTTTAATGCTATAAAAGTCAATTTATCACATTGACCTCAATTCTACTGATCGTTTTTGACAAAACGTGTTCCTTCAGCTCGTATCATCGTTCGTAAAACTTCTATCAGAAACAGACTTTTTGTATCCACATTTATTCAAATATTCACATTTGAGAATATTTAAATAGAACATCATCACAGCCCGCTGCTGTGTCGCCTTACTGCTTCTATGTCCTCGTTCTTCAGCGTGAGCTCGCGGTCCTTGGCTCGAATCTCGTCTCTCTGCTTGTCCACCACTTCTTTAAGCTTCTTCATCACCTGCCTCTCTCTCTCCGTCATACCTGGAGACACACAGAAGAGGACAGTTTGGATTCTCTATAACCTTTTTTCATTGGGAGAGAACGGTCTTTTAGCTGGACAGAGGGACGTGTGTGTGTGTGTGTGTGTGTGTGTGTGTGTGCAGCAGGTGTGCTTGTACACTGAGGCTGGTCTGTCCACAGTGTGTCGGGGTGACTGTGTCCTCTGTGTGAAACCACGAAAGGCTGGCTCGCCGTCAGACACAAGAGAAGGCTTCCTTTGTGTGTGTGTGTGTGTGTGTGTGTGTGTGTGTGTGTGTGTGTGTGTGTGTGTGTGCTCACCCTCGTGCCTCTGCAGGTCCTCCTCACTCATGGGGTCCTTGTTGGACATGTTGGTGAGGAGGCTCTTGTTCTCCTCCTGCAGCTGAGCGATCTGGGTGAGCAGATCCTGAGCTTCTCCTCTCCAGACGTCCTCCACCAGCTCCAGCTCCTGTACAAGGTCAAATATATAAATATATATATATATATTATTGACCACGTCGATTACTTCATTCATAAAGACGACCTCATCTCATTCCCTTTGATGCCTTCAGGACGTCGTGATGCTCCACCTGTAGAGAAACAGTCTTCACTTCTTCAGAGATCTTTTCATGCTTCAACACTGTGAGTGTTTTAGCAGCAAGTACTGCACTCAAGTACACATTTGAGGTACTTTCCATGTTCTGCTACTTTCTATTTCTCCTCAGCTACATCTCAGAGGTGTATATATATATATATATATATATATATATATATATATAGTACCTTATAGTACATCTCAGAGGTAAATATTGTACCTTTTACTCCACTACATTAGTCTGACAGTTTTAGGTTTCTTTTCGTATCTCCAGATGTGTTGAATGTTTGTTTGTGATATTCAATTATTAATCCAGAGACATCGTTCATAATAGTGAAATACTGACAGGGAGTCAGTATTTCACTATTTTCAAAGTGGAATGAGTACTTTTACTCAAGTAAAGGATCTGAATCCTTCTACTTTGACACCATTTCCACCCCGTGACCTCAGTGTTATATGGAACCACATCAGCATTCGTTAGGTTTCTCTTCTGGTTCGTTCAAGTTCTCCTTTCATTGGTCACCGTCTGCTGCAGAGACGCCTCTGTCTCTGGGATCAGACCCCGTCTCTGGGATCAGACCCCGTCTCTGGGATCAGACCCCGTCTCTGGGATCAGACCCCGTCTCTGGGATCAGACCCCGTCTCTGGGATCAGACCCCGTATCTGGGATCAGACCCCGTCTCTGGGATCAGACCCCGTCTCTGGGATCAGACCCCGTCTCTGGGATCAGACCCCGTCTCTGGGATCAGACCCCGTCTCTGGGATCAGACCCCGTCTCCGTCTCTGGGATCAGACCCCGTCTCTGGGATCAGACCCCGTCTCCGTCTCTGGGATCAGACCCCGTCTCTGGGATCAGACCCCGTCTCCGTCTCCGTCTCTGGGATCAGACCCCGTCTCTGGGATCAGACCCCGTCTCTGGGATCAGAGTCTCACATGACGTCAGAGAGCGTTCACGTTAAACCAGTCGAGACGAGAGAAGAGGTGAAGTCTGCTAACGGCTAAAGTATTAAAGATAGAATACATATATTATCATGATATATGATCACTCAGTGCAGTTTCCTGAAGACAAGAGAAAAGGAAGAAAAAAAACTAATGTCTATTAATGTCTTGTAGGTTTTCTGACTCATGACTAACTTCTATCTTTCTTTATTGTTTGTATTGTTTGATGAGCCGTCTGTGTTTAGTTATGCTCACTGTTTTTACTTTTTGTTTGTGTATTTTGTTCTGCACATATATTCCTCCTGCTCTTTTAATCCGACCAACAGCACAAACAAATTATATATTTGCAATGATTTAAAATCACGTTTAAGAAACTGGAACCAAATACAGTTTGACTTAAAAGATTAATTATCAATTCATTATCAAAATCGCTGGTGTTGCAGTTCACTCTGGTTCTTTGTTTGTTTTTGTTCTGAAGGAGATTCATTTTCTGTCAATCAACTAATTTAAAAAAATCATTTCAGTTACATATAATATTATCTGTTCGTAAAATATAAATAAGTATAAACAATCCTTTGCACCGCCCTACGACATGTTATTATTTAGTTTGCATTAAAACGGTGATGCAAAATGTACATTTTCATATCGAGGATAAAATGCAGTCCACCTTCAAAATGGGAAAAATAAATACTTTAGCATAAACGCCCAAATGATCCGCTTCCTGTTTCTCACACGTCATTCGTTTTTATGTCAGACGTGATAATAAACTGAGAATATTTGGATGTTGGACTGATACTCTGACAAAAAGACACATCTGGAGACGTCAGCCCGACTTCATTTATCGTGTTCCATCCATCATTCCCCTGTTTTCTGTGATTGTCATCCCTCCAGGTGAACCGCAGCAGAGCTCCGTGTCATAGAGATAACCAGACAGCATTCCTGCTGCAGACGGGACGTCCTGCTTGTGAAAACCACAAACATCCTTTACCGCCTCGTGAGAGTTAATCAGTGATCCGCTGACCGCGTCCGTCACGAGAAGCTTACACATCAACTCTTTATTTTATAGCAGCTGAGCTGCATCCTGACTTAAAACCACCGCCATATTCCCACAGTGATACTTTTACTGGTATATAATATATAATATATCCTCAGCTCGCTCAACAGTAAGTGTGGATGTTTTGAAGTGTGGTTCAAGAACTTCTTCTCTTTTCAGCACGGGAGCTAAACAATGTCCTGCTGTGAGGAATTTTACACCCAAAAGAGTCAATATCAGTTCAAGTGTAGTTTATGTTTCCACTCTTTACCTTCATGTCAGACCTTTCTGACGGGGATCTCTTTAACGCCACCAGACTCCGTTGACATTAACTCTCAGAACACAGGAAGGAGCTGCTGATCTTCCGCTGCCTGGGTGGTTAGTTGTTTGTGTTGTTGTGTGACTTTGGTGAATCTAAACTAACCTTCAAAAGACCAAAGGTCACAACAACACAAACAGCTCCTGTGCTCTGAGAGGTAAAATCACTGTTTAGTCAATGGAGTCTGGTGACGTTAAAGAGATCATAGAGAACAGTCAGAGGTCACTTTAACTCTTATAGATTATTTTAGGTCTCTACAATGCTGCACAGCAGGACTTTACTTATCATACAACACACTTCTAAACATAGCAATCCTCTTCTAAAGAGACTTTTATTCAACTCACTATCGTAGACACGTTGATGACTAATTGGAAATAGTCACACGCTCGACAAATATAACTGAGGGTGAAGAGTTTCCTGCTGAGTCAGGACCAACCTCCCAGTGCAGTCATCATCTGCAGCCAAACAAACAGGAACGACTGAATCGGACTGGATCCCATCAGGCAACTCAGAAACACAAAACACTTCATGCTCTCATCCCATCAGGTAACTCAGAAACATTTCATGCTCTCATCCCATCAGGTAACTCAGAAACAAGACACTTCATGCTCTCATCCCATCAGGTAACTCAGAAACACTTCATGCTCTCATCCCATCAGGTAACTCAGAAACAAAACACTTCATGCTCTCATCCCATCAGGTAACTCAGAAACACTTCATGCTCTCATCCCATCAGGTAACTCAGAAACAAGACATTTCATGCTCTCATCCCATCAGGTAACTCAGAAACAAGACACTTCATGCTCTCATCCCATCAGGTAACTCAGAAACAAGACACTTCATGCTCTCATCCCATCAGGTAACTCAGAAACAAGACACTTCATGCTCTCATCCCATCAGGTAACTCAGAAACAAGACATTTCATGCTCTCATCCCATCAGGTAACTCAGAAACAAGACATTTCATGCTCTCATCCCATCAGGTAACTCAGAAACAAGACACTTCATGCTCTCATCCCATCAGGTAACTCAGAAACAAGACACTTCATGCTCTCATCCCATCAGGTAACTCAGAAACAAGACATTTCATGCTCTCATCCCATCAGGTAACTCAGAAACAAGACATTTCATGCTCTCATCCCATCAAATGTGACAACCTGTCGCTTCGTCTCGTCTTCAACAGAATCCTTCAGCTTCACACGGTCGGTCACTTTGAGCTCCCAGAAACGGTTGAGAGTAAATCTCACTATTTCCTAAAGTTCTACAACTCAAACCATAAATGAATTGATCAATGAAAACATCTGGCAGATGAATCCAGATAAAGATGAACTCATCTCAACCAACTAGAGGAGTAAAGTGTGCTGAAACTATAATGAGTAACAATAATCTAATGATAACAGTATATATATATATATATATATATATATATATATATATATATATATATATATATATATATATATATATATATATATACACACACACTAATGTATGTTCATTCAGGAGTTGTACTGGTGCAGTGGTACTGCTACTTTTACTTCAGAAACATTTTTAATAGGAGGACGTTTACTTGTTTTGAAGTATTTTGACAATTGTATTGGTAATTTTAACTTTATTGGTAACATTTTACTTGCTTTTATAGTGATGTTGGTACTTTATTTAGTTTTCTTTATTATTATAAATACTTAAATGATATAATACTGATTATAAATACTGATACTTTTTACAGGTGGACTTTTTTATTTTATAATATAACATATTTTACAATGGTATTGGATACTTTTACTCACTAATACCATTGGATATTCAGTTTAAGGCTTAGTAGTGGTACTTTTACTTTAATAAATAACTTCCTCCTCCTCGGGTTAAATCACAGTAACGTTGAGTCCCTGTTGCATTTCGTCTGTGTATATATATATATATATATATATATATATATATATATATATATATATATATATATATATATATATATATATATACAGACGAATATATATATATATGTGTGTGTCCCATCAGTGACAGACCTTCCGGTGCTTCCGCTCCTTCTCCAGCCGCTCCAGCCGCTCCAGCCGCAGCTTGTCCAGCTCCAGCCGCAGCTCCTCGGCCTCCGGGCTGCTGCAGCTGCGGCTCACCATCACCTCCAGGATCTCCAGCACGCGCACCACTTTGGGCATCAGGCGGGACAGCGCCTCGCAGCCGTGCTGGTCGATGATCCGCTCGAACTCCTGGCCCACCACGGCGGCGATGTCGTACACGTCCATCACCGTGAGGTCGGCGACGTTCTTCTCCAGGGCCGAGCCGGAGTCCTCCATGTCGGGGCCGGGTTCCGAACTTCCTCCCCGCTGGAGGAACAGTCCCGCTAACTTTAGCTCAACTCTTCAGCTTTGCCGTTAAAACTACAGACACATTCAACGTTTACCGCATAAAGAGACCCCGTAACTACAGTGTATACATGTCTAACGCGGAGTCCGGCCGGTAGTTTGATTTGTTTGGGATAAATATCGGCGGCGGCCCATTGCGGTCCTGGCGGAGCTGTCCCCTTCTCTTAGCTAGTGGGTCGTCAAGTCCGCCATGTTGGAACATAGCATTTCCGCCTCGACGTTTCAAAATAAAACCAATGTTTTTATTTTGAAGGTACTTGTACTTTATTTGAGTATTTATATTGTAAAATAAATACAAATTGAAATTTATTTATTTGTTTTAGAAATTCTAACTAATGTTTTTATATGTTTTACACGTTGATACACATCAGTATAAGACAAGATGTAAACTTTACAGACAGACTTTCCACAAAAACATAGACATTACAGGTGACGGTATACTTATTTGACTTTGTGTGCTACTTTATACCTCTACACCACTCATTCATGTTAGTGATGGTGGTTATATCTATTCTGTATTCTGTTCACCTGTAAAAAAGCATTAATTACTTTTAACACATTTGGAATTAAATCAATTGCTTCTACATAAAGAACCTTACTGACTGCTCATTTCAGATCCTCTGCAGCTCTCTGACTTGTTTGTCTTTATGTGGTTCTACCCCAGAATAACTGACTTCATGTTCCAGGTTAAGTACGCACACGTTACATTAAATACTGGGCGGATCTAAACTTCCTGTGAGGCGTTAAATATCCAGAGTTTAGAGTAATTGTTATTCACACGTGTTTACAGATATAGATTTGTCATGAATCATCTCTTTAAAGACTTCACATTGTTGTGGGAAACAGCAATGATGTGAAGTCTTTAAATCATCATGAAGTCATCTGACTCCTAACTGCAAAATCCTTCATAAAGAGAAATTTAACAAATAAAAGGAGAGCAATGTGAAACTACTTTCCATGTCTACGAGATACTTAATGTCTTAATGTCAAGATACTTAATATCTGTCCCTTTATACAGTTGGTCTCGTGTGATTTACCGAGGCTCTGCTGTTATTGCTATATTTCTATCATGTTAGTGACTATTTTGTACATCGTTGTATTTTAACAGAGCAGCTAAACCTGTGAAAAGTCTACGCGATAAAAGGTTCCCTTAGAACCGTCATTAAGGAACCCGTGCCGTCTTCGACAGAACCGGGTTCATACACATTCTGACCAATGCTTTCCATGACTTTAAACCAAATTTCCATGAGCAAACATTTAGTGAAATCTGGGTGTAAACATGAAAAAGTGAGTAAATGTAGTATTTAAACTAACAATGAGAATACAAAGCATACAGTAAACCTTAAATGACACAAATGAATGAGACAATAGTTTGATTAAAAGAATAAACATTTATATAGATGCCTGTATGTATGCCTGCTTATATTTTGAGCGTCTTTCTTTTAAAAGCATATTAATTATTTCAAACTCAGTGTAAATGAACACATGAATAACACATTTACATGACTTTTCCAAAACTTGGGATTTTTCTTTCTTTCCAAGGACTTTTCCAGGCCTGGAAATAACCATTTTAAAATTCCATGACCGTGAGAACCCTGAGAGAACCGTTCCATTGATGCTCGAAAAACAAGTCAAACTCAAGTACAAGAAAAAACTTGTTTAATCATTCAACTAAGATGATTACAGCCATCGCATGCATAGTAACAACAACACACAAAGTACTTCAAACACTTCAAATATCAAAAGTAAAGAATACAATCAACACTTCTCAATTAGTGGTGCAACGCTGACTCCGAGTCAGTGGAGTGAAACTCACCGCCGGCTGCGTGCCGCTCATCACCGTGAGCAGAATCAAACTACTGTGACGGCACAAGCGCTTTCCTTTGTGCGTCTAATCCTCTTCCACGCGGCTGTGAGGCAGCAGCTGCTAACAGACGGTGCTGGGACTTCCTCTTGTGAATACAATCAAACAATCACGCTATTTCTTTTGTCTAACGGTACTAGAAGAATGCCAATAGACCGATTTCCATACTGTCCAATTCTAGTGTATTTTGTCCCGACACTTGTACTTTCAGTGCTTATTTTTAAATACAGTAGGATTTAGTCAGCCCCTGTCAAGACTCCAACATCCTGTGGCTTTTCTTGTAGCTGAACATATAGCATCAATATTATAAGATCAAACATAAAATAAAATTCCATTTAAAATAAAAAAAGTCACATACTCGTTTTCTTAAAGACACAAGTCGGTCTTGAGTTTAGCTACTTGGTGAATGGTTTAAAATACAAAATCTGAACTACAAATACAAACTGTGTTCAGCACCATGTCGTTTAGCGTTTTCATCTAGCAAAAGCAGTTTTGAAATTTTTTTATAAGAGAAATAAAAACGTTTCATTATTGGAATAAGCTACAAAAGATAGAAAAATAGTTCTAGTATTACAGGCGGCAGCAGCCTGGCTCAGAGGAGGAGGAGCTGGTTGGTGCAGTGGGATCACATGATGGAGCAGCCTCTCTTTGCGGTGCGAGGGTCCGCCTGCACAGAAACATTCAAACAACGTCAGAAAAACACACAACCGCTCAGCCAACGCGGAGAGCCGACATGTTGAGGAAGGCTGGAAGATAATCAGCTTCCCATTTGATTTTATATTCTGACTGTGCGACAGAGACAAAGCTTTTTTCCTCTGAGAAATGTCCATAGAAATATTTATGAACAGCACATTTAGTAGTTGGACTTGGGGGTCTGTTCACACCACAATTATTTTGTGCTCTCAAATCAGCCGGCGTTTAATCTGAGGAACGGTCTGAACCGAGCCAGCTGATAGTCTCACCTGCTGGTGGAAGAGGTCTTCATCAGTGGCCTCCATTCCATTGTCATCATCCTCGTCCTCCTCTTCTATTGCCGTCTTGTATGTTGTGATTCTCTTTGCCACCTCCTGCCACACACACACACACACTTAAATCTCCACCAACAAGAACACAATCTTAAAAGAACAGAAGCGAGGCTGGATGCTGCTGGTCTCACCTCTCCCTGAGGGTTGATCAGCTCCACCTGGATGTCCACCCCTGAACCCCAGGAGGACTGGTTCTTCCACACCAGGTCTGTGGGAGGTTTGGAGCTCACACCGGCATCAGACGCCCAAACCTGCACAGAGCAGCCCCAAAGTCATCCTCATATTCAACACCGCATTCACACACGTACAGTTTACATGATACACGGAGACACAAGCAGACCCAGAGACTGAACACTGGTGAGGACAACACTGAACGATGACATCCAACTGAAGACAAACTCTTACGGTGACTTTCTGGCCCGCCTTCAGGACATATTTGGGTGTGAACTTGTAGGTGGCTGTGGCATTTCCAATCGTCTTAATCATCTCATAACCGACCATCGCCTGGTCCTGAGGCAGAAAACAAGGCAGTTAGTTCATCTGATGGTTCATAAATTATAAATATACCATTATACCAGTGCTCTTATTGATACATTAGTTTTTGGATTGTTAAACAGTGGCCTGATGTTGCTGTTCTTTAACACGGTCCCACACATCTAGAGCGTGCCTCTGATGCTACGCGGAGGAACTAAAAGCACGAGACATCTAGCGCTCACCTCGTCTCCGTTGTTGTGGAGGCAGATGAACTTTCCGTCGGTGTCGATCTCGTCCACGCAGACGGCCCCCGTGGCCGAGGCGGAGTGCGCAATGGACACCGAGCTGCTGGCTTCCTGTTCCTGCACGTCCACGTGCTTCCTCTTCCCCTTCGTGGTCTGCACGCTGCGGCTGCTGGACGAGGCTCGAGAGACCGTGACGCGAGCCGACGGACTGGGAGACAGCTTCAGTCTGGAGAGAGCAGAGAGACGGTCAGGCTCAGCGGGCGAGTCGCTCGTGTGAACGACGCCGTCGCCGCCGCTCGCAATCTTTCCTCACCTTTCTTCCTCCCCCTCCAGAAGTTTGCGGTAGGCGTTGATCTCCATGTCCAGCGCCAGTTTGACGTCCAGCAGCTGCACGTAGTCGTTCAGCTGCTGCTGCATCTTGGCCTGGATCTCGGCCAAGTCGCGGTCTTTGTCGGCCAGCAGCTTGCGGCTCTTGTCTTTCTCCTGAGACAACGCCGCCTCCAGCTCCACGATGCGGTCGCGCCAACCACGAGTCTGAAGACAGAAGGGAGGTCAGAGTCTGAGGGGTCACAGAGAGCGCCATCACTTTGTCCTCGTCATTTACAAAGCTTCAATTAAAAAAAATAACAAAAAAATAAAAATAATTGGTGAAAGCCGTGCAGCTCAAAATACTTTTCCGTGTACATGCAACCTTTAAAATAACATATGCTCAAAGTAATTGTACCTGAACTAAAAAGTGTTTTCAATACACCGTTTGGCTCATTAGTCCTTTAGACTAAAATAAATCCTACCTGGACCGCTGCACATTATATTTTATAGTCCAATATGAGGAAATCCTTAATGTGTTCTAATGGAATTTAAGTGGACTTCTCCTCAAACTCTACAAAATAAACTTCAAACGTTACACTAAACAATCATTCTAAACAGGATTACATTGAAAAGGTGAGCACAACATTTTACATGCACTACTGGGCAATGCACAGGCACGTGTTATAACAGGATACCGAGGGAGGTGTATAACTTTATAGTTATAACAAACAATGGAAAACAAAGGTCAGATGGGATACTTTGAGGTCAATGTGGCTGCTTTTATCAAAAACAACCGCGCAGGACACAAGTTTCAATTTAAAAAAACTAAAAAACAGTTAAACTAGTAAAATAAAATGCCCACCTCCTTCTGCATCCCTGCCAGCTGGGCGGTGAGGCTCTCGATCCTCAGGCTGGACTCCCTGAGCTCCTCTCGGGCCGTGCCGGCCGACGCTCCGTTCATCTCAGACAGTCGATGCAGGTCCTCCAGCTAAAGACACACACACAGACACACACACACACACACAGACAGAGTGGACAACATCAACACCGTTTCCTTCTCATCACACCCTGAAAGAGGAACAGAGCTACGTCGCTCACTTCCTGACACGCAGGAAGTGAAGTTTGTAATGTGTTGCTTGCCATGTTGACTTTCTATTGTAAAAATACAAATCCCAATTACTTGCATATTGTGCAGGAGGATTTGAACAGCTCTCAAATACAGAAAACATGCGCGTGGATTCTGACATTTATCATAGTGTCAGTATTACAAGCAGCTGTGTTTTTCTGGTTCGATTGTTGCCAAACAATCTCCATGATGTAGATTGCAAATGCGTGTTGTGTAAAACTGAGCAGAAGACTCAGCACTCAGATAAATGTTGTGCAACCCTCTAAGGAGAAACTAAACTGTTTCATCACTGCATCTCTACAAGGGAGAAAAGAACTGCAGCGCTTTAAGTTGTAAGTGGAAGTAGCTTTGTCTTGAACTGGTCTTGAACTGGTTTGGTCAAAGCCCATTGGGTCAAATTGGCAAAAGCAAAAACAGTGTCCCTCCAGCTTTGTAGCAACACACCCATTCGTTTCGTTCCAATATGACATAATATTGGCATATAATATGCATGTCATTTTATGTGTCCCACATCCATATGAGCCTGTGCATTGACTTTGTCTGCAAAAAACCTCCCCAGTTCTCCCAGTATGAATTCCTCCAGACTCAGGTCTATGTTAGTGCTAAACTTCAGGTTGAAGTGATGCTGCTTCATGTTTTTCAGAATGTATCTACTGATAAGGTAATCTGAAGAAAAGTTAATTTTGTACACTTTTTTTAATTGCATTTTTGTTTAATTTATTTTGAGTTTGTGGATATAAGGCGTTTCTGGAGTACAGCGTTACGTTACGGGTACACCCGGCCCTTTGAGGGCCACCATGATGCTGATCTGGTCGTCTCAAACTCAATAAAGCCTCACAAGTAAGAGGAAGCCGCAGCAGTTCATCACAACATGTGAGCAACAAGCACAATATCAGTCGGTTTGTGGAGTCTGATCACAAGAGGAGGGCTAATCAAAGACAGATAATCTCAGTGAGAGAGTGAGTGTGTATTCATACCTTAGTGATGTAGGTGCTCTCCATGTTGTCCTTGTAGAGGCCGATCTGCTCCTCATTCTGGGCCCTCATGTCAGACAAGGCCTGAGTCAGTTTATATTCATACTCCACCTTCCGGCCAGAGTCCACCTCCACCAGCTGGGTCTCGTACCGCTGCCGGGACTCCTTCACTTCCTGTGACACAGCACACAGTCAGCACTCCTTGATCCTGTCCTGATTAACTCCAGTCGACACTGGTTGGGTCGCTCAAAAAGTAATAATTATAAAGAGAAAGTGATTCGTCGATTGAATAAAGTAAATAATGAAGACTTGAAGACATAAATCTCAAGCTCATCATGTAAGATTGTTGCAGACTCATGTGAGCTAAACATTTCCAATAACTCTTGTGTTGTAAAGTGCCCAAAAAATGTTTAAATCGATCCATATTTGTTGGCCTTTAGACTTTCAAAAACATGTTTCACTCGGCATGGTTAAAGCGATTCCCTCCACCCCCCCCCCCCCCCCCCCCCCCCCCCCACACACACACACACACACAGAGAGAAATGCTCACCTCTTCTTGCATGCTCTTACGGAAGATCATTTCCTCAGTCAGACTCTGGCAGCGGTTTTCCAAGTCAATGCGCAGCAGCATCTCATCGGCCAGGAGCTTCTTGGCCTGAGCCAGACCTGCGTCCAGCTGACAACGCACACAAACAACAGGTCTCGCTTTGAAAACAAGTCTCCATTGAATGGAAAAGGCTCAGCGAGCCCAGAGCAGCTCTCAAGATAAAACAAAGAACAGCCATAATATTCAAAAACATACTTTAGTTTGTAATAAGCACAATAGCATCATCCTCCTTCACTTAAAATAACAGATACCAAAAACATTTCTAGCCACATGCTATTCAAGTGACAGCGGCGCTGTACCTCCTGCAGCTGTTCCCGCAGGTCGGCCAGCGTGGCCTCCAGGCCTCTGTTCTCAGACAGCGCCGTGGCCAGCATGGCCTCTTTAGAGTTGAGATGAGCATCCAGGTCCCTCAGCCGGGCCTGAACTCCTGCCGCCTCCGAGTCCTTCTTGTTGTAGCTGAAGGAGGATGACACGGGAAGAGCATTAGAGCGGGCGCAGTAGCTGCTACATTGCAACACCGTTATTTTCTAAAACGGTGGTCACATTGTTGGCTCTATACGGCCGCCTTTGAACAAGATAGCCTGGGACTCGGCAGCGTGGTGTCGAGGCTCTGCTCCTGGCACAGAGCACAAAACATACATTCCTTTGCCAGTTTATTAGGTACACCTGGTGAAACCTAATGCAGTCTGACCAACGAGACGAGTGAGCAGCTGTTAATATTTTAACAAACTGGGACAAACTGAACCGTTTGTATTACAGTCTACATAGTTGCATTGGAGAGGGGGCGGGGCTTATCTGTGGTTTATCTCTGTGCAAACAGTTTTCATTTCCGCCGTCCACCATGGAAATGACCTCTATTTCTGTTTTATACTTGTTGTGGAAATCCCAAAAGCGTCGGAACATCAGACGCCCTCCTGTCTGGGTTCATAATATTATCCGTAGGCGCACACAGCTCGGTGAATTTCAACACTACTAGAGTACCAGTAGCCAGTTTGAGTAATGCTTTTTACGTCTTTGACCAGCACCGTGTCAAAACGCGTAAAACGCGGACGCCGCATTTCAAATGTATTCCTCCGATGTCTCCGTGTTTGTTTTCACCAACTTCCTACCGATCACGCTGACCCGGGACCTCCGCTAACCTCACCAGAAAACACAGCACCGTCTAGTGGACTGAAAAAGCAATTGCTTTTATTATTCTAGGACCAAAACGTTTATAATTGATATAATAAAAAGGCTTCTGTGTATAGATACAATATCGCCACGCAAAATATCACGATACTATGCTGAATCGATTTTTTTCTCCCACCCCTAGAGAGTAGACAACCGTTGTCCACTGGCCTTCAGTTACTGGTTAGGCTGAAACTTTACACAAGTAAACAGCGTCCTCTGGTGGCCACAACGGCTCAGAAATAAAACACTTCTCATTGCACATGTTTGCACTGGCAAAATATTTTACAATATTGTATTATCCTAATTATCTAATTGTTCCCATTTTGATTATTCAAAACAGGAACAATAAACAATTCTTATTAAAAACGGCTCAACGCAAACCCAATGAGTCAAACATGTTTGGATTTTATATAAAAATATATATAGATAAAAAGTAAATACAAATATAGATAATTGTAAAATAAACAAAGCAATTAGGAAACAGGGCTGTTCCACTGTTGACTTAGTTAACCCGGTTTCAAGCTGGGAAGCAAACGCCCAGTGTGTTTTCCAAAAGTGAAAATATCATCCCTATTCTGTGTGTGTGTGTGTGTGTGTGTGTGTGTGTGTGTGTGTGTGTGTGTGTGTGTGTGTGTGTGTGTGTGTGTGTGTCAGAAAACACGCTGGGCGTTTGCTCCCAGCTTGAAACCGGGTTAACTAAGTCAACAGTGGAACGGTGTCACTGGGTTTGGGAGTTAAGCCGTCTTTTGGAGGTGCTCTGCTGGGACAGAGGCCAGTTATTTGCTCATGAGGCCTGAGGGTTACGATGGGTGGGCGGGACTGAAGTGGACAAACTATGAGTGGAATGCAGAGCGGTACGCTCGCTTTTCACGTTTTACTGAGAAACATCAGCAGGGAGGGAAAAACCAGACGACTCGACAGTCTCTCACTTCACAGGAACACTCTCTGTGCACAACAAATACCATGGATACTTCCAGAGGACACCATGTTCTCATTATTACATTAAGACAGTTAGAGTGAGGCCCAACATGTTAAAGCAATGATTGAACACAATAAGCACATTGAACTTTGACAACTGGCTCTTAATGGTGAGCTAATGAAAGATGAACCTTTAGTAAAGCCGACATTTGTAGTAGATGTATGGCGTCATTGCATCATAGATACTAGGGATCTTCTAGTTATCTGAATTATAATTCAATATTGTTGGGATTATCGGAATACTTTTTCTTCTTTTTGACAATTAAATAAATAAATTGATAAATGTGCTACTTTGGCGCCGATGCAGCCGAGAATATCCGACTGTGGTCACCACTCTGTACTCTCGCCGCAGCTTTATCATCTGCGAAGTTAGCACTATGCGATCCAGTTACACGCTGACAATACAGACTCAACACACGTGTGAGAAATCAAGACGAAGTGGACTAATGGGTCATGTCAACTGGCCGTGGGACCCAAACAGGCGGCTCCTGCCACCTGTGTTTGACCGTCAGAGGCACACCTGACTGCTCGGGTCCAACTGAACGATGTGTATCTGGGATCCAGTGCACTCCTGCAGGGATTCATGCTACATTCATTTAGCAACAACAGTGGGCCTCGAACACAGCTGTCACTGCCAATTTATAGAGTCTCAACACAGCTTGGTGTTTCCTAAACACAACAACTAAGAGCAATGTATTTCTGGGAATGCCGTTCAGGAGGAAAGCAGGGAGGAACAGAGGGAACATGGTCTGTTCCCTCACTTGTGGTCAACAGCTGTGTATCAGTTGCAGCTGTCAAATTCTGTCTGATATATGGGAATACATACAATCACACACTGTTTATTAAGCACACCTGCTAATGACTACAAAACGCAACATTGAAATAATAATATTTGGATATTAAAACTATGTCCTATACGTGTCTGATGCACATCTCGTCCTGCCCTGTGACACAAAAAAACTAATTATTCCACAAAATATGTGTTTGCTTTTCCCCTCATAAAATACCAAAAGCGCCAGTGTTCGTTTCTGCTGTGCCTAAGGGATACTACTATCAGGAGACCCTGAAGGCATCATGTCACCTTCAGTGAACTCGTACGTTATCTGCCAAACTAACTAACCAACCAAATGGTACATATTCTGTAAATATTACGGCGTTTTTTGAGGTTAGTAACGTTACGCCCATTTGTTCTTGTATTTACTCAACAACGTGTGCTAAAAGTTACATTTGTAAAAGCCGGTTTCACATGTATTCTTTTTCAGCAACAGACAATGGTGGCCGGGTGGGGTCATTTATTTTGAAATATTGTTTATTATTTCCACCATTTTTTAAATGTGTAGTTAAGTTAATGATTGACATACAATCTAAAAACGACTTCTTATCAGCTACGGGACGGTGAAACATTAAAACATGGTTGTCTTTTTGAGTTCCGCGCGCACCGGACGTTAACGGAACGTTAGCCCGGCTCCACGGGTCACGTGCGGACGTTCATGTCGCAAAAATGGCTCGAAAATCAAAGTCAGCCGCATTAAAACGGTTAGCCTCCACCTGGTCATTCAGAGTCCCGGGCCGTATTAGACTGTACTACACAATTAGAGGGTTAACGGCTTACTGCTGCTGAAGCTGCTCGTGGTCGGATTTGATCTTTCCCAGCTCGATCTGCAGCCAGGCCCGCTCCTTGGAGGACTCATCCAAACACCGCCTGGCGTCGGCTAGCTCCGTCTCGTACAGGGCTTTCAGTCCGGTCACCTCCCGGCTCCTCACGTCCTCCTTCTCGTTGATTTGCAGGTGGAGGACATCGTTTTCGGACTCCAAGCTACGGACTTTGTCGATGTAAACGGCCAGGCGGTCGTTGAGGTCCCGGAGCGATTGTTTCTCCTGCAGGCGGGTGATCCGGGTCGGGCTCAGCGGAGTGCCGCCGCCGCCGCACGTGCTTCTCTGCCCGGTCGGAGTTGCCGCCGCGGTCGCCATTGTTAGAAGACTAAATAACCCGTATCAAAGACGGCGACCGAGCCAAAGCAAGATACGGAGCGGGCGGGGTCGACGACTTGGATTGAGGCGCTTAACGTCTGAAACGCTTTTCTGGAAGTATGTCCTGTCTGTTCTTGTCCGAATGAAAGAGGGGGTTGGCTTCCTAATATGGCGGCTCATTGAATATTTCACGTCGTGTCCTGCTGGCCAATGGCGGAGCTCGACGCAATGCGTTCTCTCCAGTTTAACTTTTGGGTTCACTTGGAATTGTGACCACCGTATGCCGTAACTCTCCGGAGTAGGCGGAGTCAATTTACATTAGGCTTTCAAACCCTCGGGTTGAGCAGCTGACTCTCCACGGGCTGCCCGGTTTGTTGAATCGGAGTGTCCAGGCGTAAATAACAAGCGCCGCCTGACTTCGCTGATAACGGCTTCGTTTGAAACCATTTAGTATCTTCTCCCCGTAATGGCTCGTGTCCGAGCTAATAATAATAAGATAATAGCAAGAGGAAAATATAGTAATTACATTTTCAGATAGGCTCCTAATACGTTGTCCTGTTGTATACAAACTAACTTAAAGCCTGAAAACAAACAAGGAGAAAACTAACCAACTATTCTGCACAGAGAAAAACTGAACAAAAGATACTGAAATATGGAACCTCTTTGTTATGAAGGCAACAAGATGGAGTTTCCAACCTTTGGTTGCATAAAAAGGGAAATTCCTCATACATGAAAAAAAAAGAAGGGCTGACACCCCAAATAGATATGTTAAAAACAGGAAAGTAAATAAAATGTATGCACAAAGTGTGTTTTAATTATTTATTTTAAATCTATGCATTCTTAATACTATTTGGCTGCATTGCTGCTATGGTCCTTTGTTTAAACTCAGTTTGTATGTAAAATTAGATTTCTAGGTGTTTGTGTGCTAATTTGTAGCAGTAAAACTGGAGTTTACACATTCATTCATAGCATCTCAATGTGTTCCCTGTACTCACATCCACACTGTGTTGATCAACAATGATTTGACAATATAATGTAAAAGACCTTGGTAGATAAGAAAGGAGTTTGAGGTTGACAGTTATCAGTTGGGTGTGGTGTCGTTCGTCACTCCGGTGAGTACTGATAAAGTAGCCGGGATCAGGCTGCAGATCCATCTCTCCTCAGTGATCCACCCAGCATGCCCACATGCAAGGTGTGTAATAATACATACTAATGGATACATAAATATCATGTGGATCCACATCAGCACAGTCCAAAACCAGAGGCCATGCATGCGCCACAGAGCCTCTGAAGAGGTCGCATATGACAGCAGTGTAAGCACGGGTCAGCCTTACATTGAATGGGAGTCGGCCCAGCCGTGTGTAGAAGCATCAGCTAACTCTGGAGTGATACCACAGCAAAATGCAACATCTTAATGTGCTGCAGATGGGTTCAGATGCCCATTTAGATTCTATATTAATGTAAAGATCTTCTGCGATAATGTGCGAGACAAGCTCAACTTGGTTTTTACCTTTGATGTCTTAATTCCCAGAATGCAGAACTTGACCTGTTGACATTACTTTGTCATGTGACTCCACCTCTCTCACCACGAGTGGCCAAACAGACACACCATTTCTGTCACGAGGACAAACTTTTACAGCACAGAAATATTCTATATCGTCTCCATTCAAACTTGTCAGGACTGTTACTGGCGGGATGAAAAGCTTGTGAAATATTAATAAGTGCTAACTCTCTTTTAGTTTTTGTGCATGCTTTGCAGCCCTGCTGGAGCGTGAAGACTAGTAATCCAATCAAGGACGAAGAGCGTCTTCCCTCCTCTCACAGATGACATCACTGATGAAGTAGTTCTGTTTATCCCGTGAGCTGATTGACGACCATCATGAGTGGTGAGACACAGGGGTTACCATTCACTATAATGCGATATACTGTGGTACTGTAAGCGAGACGTTGGGATTTTTAGAAATCTAACTTCTATATGCATAAAATGTATGTAAATATAGAAAGTTCCTGCAACATCCAACTTCATAGCACTTCTTCTAGAGGGAACATACACAGAGAGGCGCTTATCTTTGCAAATGAGATAAAGTATTGACTGAGATAATCTGTATGTCAACTATGCATTCAAAATGTATAGTGTTTATAGAATTGATACAGTAACACAAAACATAATATCACAATACTTGTTGTTTTTTGTATTTTCTTACATCCTATTATGAGAAGATAAGTCCACTACAACTTGTTATTGCACCGTTTCATACTTTCTGAGCTTTTTTGTTTTGTTTCAACAACAATAAGCGTTGCCTTGTGTAACGTAATACAGCGAGGGTCAGAACATTTATGAACACATGGCACAGTGTTCATAAATGTGTTTGTTAGGACATCTAAAGTGTTGAATATGTATTCTGACCATTCAATTGTTAACTTACCCAAAGCACTTTTAAAAGCTAAGCTCATGAATATGAAATTGTTTTCCATCCGGCATCTTATCAGTTTATTGCAGCTTTTTTTAAAACTTTTTTTAATTTCAAAAGTTCCTATTTCCAAAGGACTAAAATCTTGATATGTCAATCATGACCGGGCAGTGCCGGTTCTGTGGTCAGCCGTCAATCACATGACTGGCTCCGTCCTGCTGTACGACAAGAGAAGGCCTATTGCTCAGAAAGAAACTTCATCCATCAGCCAGGGCGAGCGGCACGTGGCGGGACAGTGGCACTGCAGCTCCCACAGGGGGCGTCGTGGCGTCGTGGACACGAGAGCTGTGTTGCCGGTGATATGGTCGAGTACAGGGTGGGATGTTGGAACAAGGACCGCCTAGCGGGTTCGTGGTACGCGGCGCTGCCTCATCAGCTGGCCGTAGCTTGAGGAGTGATGGTCACGGAGATCCAGCTTCACAAACACATGAACTGTGCAGTGTTCTAACGTTTGCTAACTCCCAAAGTAGTCAATGATTTTACTGAAGAGAAGCAACATGTGGTTTTGAGTTTATTGTTTCATTATTTACTGTAGTAGCTTATCTACCTTGTAAAACCAACCACCTCATAAGCAATCAGCCAACTCCGTACTGGCACAGCACCACTGCCTCTAAAGGGCACACATAGCACACTATAGTGTGCCCTCTCCTAAAAGAGAGGACAGCAGTGTAATTCTGTGTCCCCATGTATAGCGAGGCCTGACTCCGTCTCTGGGCCGGCACTGGGGAGCTCCAGGTATTCAAATGTCAATAGAAAGGCTGTGTGTCAGTTCTTCACACTCCTCAGCTGCCTGATTCAGCCTCCAGAGGCTTCCGCTCAACCCTTTTGTTCCGAGATGGGTTGCATTGGAAAACATTACCATTTCTTCTCAAAACTGTTTATCATATTTAAGTTTATGATAAAACTAATAACTTTTTGATAAAAGCTCATTTGGACCGCGTGGCCCGACCAGCTGGTGGACATGGTGGAGCATCCAGCTGGTTCCTCCTCAGGAGATGCTGAAGACCAGACCAGAACAGGAAGGAGTTCTGACTCCATGCTGATGTTGCTAGCTAACAAGTTCAGTACATTATATCACAGGTATGTTGATAATAAGTTGGTGTAGATTTTGCTCGGTTCTGCTGGAACGTTGAAGCATCAGGTCCACAACAAGAACCTACGTGTACAGTCCCAACCCGTACATTGTCCTGGTCCATCTCCCTCTTCTGTCTCTCCCTCTCTCTTTCTTTCTTTCTGAAGCTGCATCCAAATTCAGGGGAGGCGTCCCTTGAAGCCCAAAAAGGGTGTGTGTGTCCTTCACAGGACCTGAAAGCCCGGCTGAATAATAGATGAAGCTACACAGACATGCATTCAGGGGCTGCAGTCATGTTCAACTTTATCAACAGTATGTTGATGAACTAAAATAATACAAAATACAATGAGCTATTAAACAATGTCATTGGAGATAAAGTGAAGTTGGCCGCAGGCTTCAATCTGTCAAACACACATCAACCATAACTTACACTCATCCACGTGCAGCTACTCATGCACACGGGACAGAAGTGAACCGTGACAGCTGAGGACAGGAAGCGCACGCACGCACGCACGCACCTCATTCTTTTTGTTTAATAAATGTTTCAACTTAAAACAGAAGTATTGTGTTTTATAGTGACTCTCAATCTCAGGACACAAAACCAGGGTTTCCCCTACCGTTAGAATAGGGGGGCGGGGCGCCCCCCTGAAAAAACCCTCCGCCCCCCTGTAATTTTCTCCGTCGCGCCAGATCACAGACGTGATTTAAGGTTCCCTTTCCTATAAACAGGTCTACACCTTGTTCTTTTATTAAACAAACTCAATGTTCTTATTTTATTGATCGTATTTCTGTCATGGTCGCGTTTACAACTCTACTTTGCTCTCGGTAACGCGCACCGCGGAGATCCGCCCCGATGCCCACAGACTCGTGCGCGCGCACAGGTGGGCAGAGAGCACACTTCCATCAGCCGGCAGAGAGCGTCCAATAATGTCGCGTGGAAAGAAAACAGATATATCTGCGTTTTTTAAACGCTCCCAACGTCGCTCCCAATGTCCCAATGTCCCAACGTCGTCGTCGTCGCCGACACCCCCCCCCGGCCGCCCCCCCGCCCCCCTGAAGCTGTAAACCTAGGGGAAACACTGCAAAACAGTCAAATAGTTGGTTCATTAAACGGCAACAGCAGCCGATTCAAGTCTGATCAAAATGAATGTGAGAATGCCACGAACATATATGCTCAATCCATTTTCTAGTTTATTTTAAAAACGATCTGCGGGCTGCAATCGTTACATTAACCTGCGGCACAGATTCATGTGGAACAAAAGTGTAGCATCGACACCACGCAGCATGAAAAAGGGATTTATTGAGTTGTGTAAAAAGGCACATTGAGGGGAACAAACACACACAGAAGAACCGTCTTTCAACTCAAACTTCACTAACGGGGTTTCGGCTGCTGAGAGAGTTCACACCGCCTGAAGGAGCAGGACAGACATGAAGGAACCCTTCTGATCCAATCACAGGTCAGCGATCATCCTGCTGCACTACTCACGGGTCAAACTGTGTTACCTAACCAGAGCAGACGTACATACAACGGGAATGATGTGCAAATAGTCTGAAATAAAACTAGCAAGAATCAATTAATGTTTATAACTAATACGTAATATATAAAACATGATAACATCATTTAGCCCCTCAGACCATCTAGCTGTGTCCCAGCTGCACACTATACATGTATTCTAAATGGAAGGAGGACTACATTAAGTGTAGAAAGAGACTTCACTTCAGCGTGTTGTTAGGAACAGAGTAAAGCAGAGCACGGAGCGGTGGCATCAGACAACAAGAGACCATTCAGATCAAAAGCTTCAAAACAATAAACCAGTTTCAGCACAAGTGCTTCATATCGAGTTTGTGTTTTAACAAGCGCCGAGTGGAAACCGGCTCAGGGACGCTACAATCTAGATTTCATTATTTTACAGTTGGTATTTACAGCAGGAAATAAAAACAATAAGATCCGTAGCAACATTTTGACTGGCTCTTTAAAGAGGACATCAGGCTCGTTCTTGTATTTCTACTACAACATGTACACATGCTTTAACGTTCAATTAACCTTTTTTATTCTTTTCCATACTGTCCAAATAGAACTGTATTCACTCCTCGGTCTGAAATGCTTCATTTTAGTGCCCGTCTCTTTAAGCCCCCTCCCGAAAAGACACGTCTCAGTCTGCTGTGATTGGCTTGTGAGAAACACATGGCGCTCCTTTGCAAAGCTAGTTCCTGACATGGTCCAGATGCGGCCAATTGCATCTCACACTGCAGCCCCTCATACAATCTACCTCTGCTGGGCAGTAGAGAAAATTACTCTGATCGGGCACAACAACAGATGAGCCTGTGGAGCGGAGGTGAATACAAATAAATGGTTTAAGCAGACCTTGAGCGCATGAGGGGAAATATATAATATTCACTGTAAAAAAAAAAAAGCTCCGTTCCTACCACATCTACCAGCCTCAAAACAGGGAGGCAGAGGTAAAGTAGTAAAGCCCGCCTCTCCTTGATGTGATAGGCTGCCTGGGCAGGTGTGACTTTGAAGAGCGGTGCTGACTGACAAAAACGCTAGAAATAGGGGAGCGATAGAAAGATGGCGTTTTGCGGTTGATGTGTTTCTAGCGACGCGTCTCGGTGAGATCGGGGCCGTACAGCATGTGGTGGAGGACTTCACAGGTCCACTCAGAACCTGGTACCTGTGGGCCTAAGGCCAGGTCCACGCTATAGTCAGAGCTATTGGGTTGGGGGGGTTTCTACACGTCTCAGCTTCCAGGTCACAGTGTTGCTGTTCAGGTCCGTCTGCCACGTTTTAGATTGGGTCTCTTTTCACCAAGTAAGCCGCAAGTAGAATTAGTAGTAAAATGCTGGATCTATATCTAGTATATAGAACACAACCGGGACACAGTCCATGTAATATTCTCTAGAATAGTAAGAAAACTAGACATTGCCACAATGTTCGTTAAGGTTGTTGTGTATGTACACGATGTGTAATCTTTAAGGAGGGTGACGAGATGATTAGTTCGTTCTTTGAAGCCCGAGGAGGCGAGTATTGACTTGATAGACGGCCATAACCCTTTGGAATGTCAGGAAGCATCTGAGCAGGAACGTTAACATTTGGCGTTGCCCTGCCAGGACAGATGGAAGGGCAAGACACGAGGAACCTCGCTGTCCCCACAGCTGGTTTCTTCCTCCGGCGCGTCTCCCCAGTCCTCCCAGTACGGGACCGACACTGGAAGCGCTCCGCCTCACGCAGTCCTGGGCGGCAGCTGCTGTTTGTAGAGTCCAGCCAGAGCTTTGGCGGCGCTCTGGATCATCTGCCGCTGGGTCATGCCCGTCACGGCCTGGTGCCAGTCTGTTCTGTTGATGTTGGGCACGTTGCGCTCCAGGACCTCGCCCACTGTGACGATGAGGCCCGACCAGCGCAGGCTGTAGTCAGGAGGGGTCAGGGACTGGGCCTGCACAGCAGAGGGAACACAGTGAGCTGCTGGAGGTCATGTGATCATGAAGAACAAGCTGCAGCTACACGGGTTGAAAACACAAGTGGTACCACTAATGGATGCAAGGTGGCAGTACACATTGTTAGTTTAGTGCAGTGTTTTTCAACTTTTCTTTTGGAACCGTGGCACATTTTCTACAATAAAAAAAAGTTACAAAATGTCACATTGTAGCATAATACAGCATATATGGTAATTATTGCGCTAGCTACTAGCATGGAAGAGTATTTAATTGCTAGACCAGCTACTATATTGCAGGCTCAGACGCTCAACAATGGACAATTATAATATTTTAGATTAAGTAAAATTGGACATTTTCTCACGGCACACTGGTTAAAAAATCACTGGTTCAGTGAGCTGGGAGACAAAATGTTTTGAGAAAATATCTGAATGTTGTTAGAATAAAGTTGTAATTTGGAGGGGAAAAAAAAATATAGTAGTAATTACATGAGAAAAAGTAAAACATGACTTTTCAATGTTGGGTTACACAAAAAAAGAGGTCGTAAAATAATCAAACAATCACTTTAGGAGAAGCAGGCTGGCACCTTTGCTCTGTTCTCACAACTTTTAACTTTTGTCCTAAAACATGTCGACTTTTTACTTGAATCTGAGATTGTTCCCCAAAAGGAATCACATTATGGTGAGACATTGAAATGAAACTGCTGATCTGTACCTGTTGGACGTGATCCAGAGCCAGAGGAGTCGCCTGAGTGAAGACCTCGATGCGGACGCTGTGACCGGGGTCCTCCAGGATCAGACAGCCGATGTCAAACCACCTGATGCAACGAACAACGAGCGCTACTTTTACATGTCTGCTTCAGTTATCAGTTCTACCACTGAACTGATTGTATACATGGAGCCTTCAGAGGAGCTGCTGGATGGACAACTATTCACCCATACTTCCAATGAGACATCGATATCACGTCAAGTTATTTTAGGTAAACAAAAGAAAATACACTAAAGCAGTGCAAAATAGGGTGCATAGAATTACACTTGATTACACGAGTGAGTGACCAGCAGTTATGATGCATTATGATACTTGAACTTATATGTCGTTATAAATCATTAAGATAATTGTTATAAAGCATTGTGGATATTTACGAGTGCCGACAACTATTCCTACGTGCTTTTAAGTACATTTTAATGCATTATCAGTATGTTCATAATGCATTATAGACATGTGTGTGTGTCAGACGTTTTCTTCTTACTTGTCAGGAAAGAGCTCAGCGATGAAGTTCTCCAGAGAGACCACTGGCTGCTTCTCGTGGATCACACCGGCTCGACGCAGACTGTCGATGCGCTCCTGAGCCCCCTGCGCGCGCGCACACACACACACACACACACACACACACACACACACACACACACACACACACACACACACCAGGGAGAGAGGGATCAGAACGACCCAGGGCTCGTCTATGCAACACTGTCGTCCTCAACAAGTTTTATTTGATAGTTAATCAAAAGAAATATCAATCAGCGACAATTATGGAAATTTTATAATCAATTTTCTGGTTCCATTTTCTCAAATGTGAAGATTTGCTGTTGCTGACCAACACAGACACCTCTGACCGCCTCTGGAGAAAGCATTTCCTCAAAATATCATGACCTTTTTCTCAAAATATTATGACTGAATTCTCTAAATCTCCAGTTATTGGAACACATAATCCTCAGACTAATCGATAACGAAAAGATTTGATAATTTTTAATGACCACTGGTATCAATTTTGTTTGTTTTTTCTGTTCCGACTGTATTGGAAAGCCATAGGACATGAGATGCAGGTAGAAATGAGCTCACAACAAAACAGGATGAAGCATGATCCTGTATAAAACAGAGTTCTGCCTTCTCCGGTACTTTGAGGCACAACTTTGAATAAAGAAGCAGGTTGAGAAGCAGCAGTGGACTGACCTTGACTCCGGCTGCGTAGCCCACAGGCTGCGGGGCGATGTTGGACTGACCGGGCTCTCCGGTGACCAAGGCCATCCCAAAAACCTCCTGGAAGGCGTCTCTGACCGCCTCCACGCTTCTCTCCTTATCAGAGGTCACCACGATGTCGATGTCCCCGCCGGACTCTGGAGAGCGACAACACAAACGTTCAATCGGCCCGTTTCATGACGGGGGAACGCAGCGGGGAGGAGAGAGCGGCCGACTCACTGATGTACGGAGCCATGCCGGGGTCCAGAGTGGTGATCATGGACTCCACGGAGTGCTTGGTTTTGTCCAGGACCGTCTTCACCACCTGGTTACCGGCTACTCCCTGAGGACACGCAGACAGAGCACAGGTCAGAGGTCAGAGTGCTGTGCAGGGAAACGTCTCATAGGTCGTGCTACTTGGACACATCCATTCAGAGTCATCGCATTTTCACAATCAACCACGCTACAGTTCATCATGTCTAATAGTTACATTTCCTTACTTATTTAAAAAAAAAAAAGTGACATTATGCAAAATCTACATTAACAGAAATGCGTCTCCGATGAGTCTAATGACCCCAAAGTAAAAGAACAGACCGTCTTCTATCTTTCTCTCCGGCTCCATCCATCAGAAAATACGTGTACCAACTACTTGCTGCAGGATGTGACGTCATACAGGGTTCCAACAGGACCGCCTGCAGCGTGGTGACCATCCCGCCCACGCACTACCTGCCATCTACTGCTTCAGACCAGCAGTCCACAAACCAACGGGTGGCGTCACGATGACTCCGCCCACTTATGATACACAGTCTATGATAGCAGCAAACTACTATTAGCCAATTGTATGGTGGAGTGATGTAATGAAGTCACCCTCCCTATGCGAGTGTTGTAATCCGGTTACAGCTGATAATGCCCCGCCCCGCCCCCACCACCACCTCCACCACCACCTCGACCCGTCGCGGAAGCGAAGCGCCCACACCCTCCGGTTCCTCTTCAGATAAACACCGTGAGAACACTTTTGTTGTCGTTTGCACTATTAGCAACGTTAGCTGTGAGCCGCCGGCTGGCCGCTGTTGAGGGGGAATTGTTAGCATTTTGATTGCCTATCTGTACCTTTTAATAGTATTGTAGTTTCTTTCCCTATATGCAGCTGTTTGACACACACACACACACACACACACCTTGAAAAAGCCCCAGATGCCTCCACCAGTGTTGGTGTATTCAGGCACCCTGGGGTCTTCCTGCTCCTCGGGGAAAGTGATGGGAGACCCCGTATTGAATCCTCCGGTCATGGCTGGCTGCTGCACCATGGGGTTTGGCACTACACCTGGAAGATATCATTTGCAATTATTTTCCCTCACGTAACAAATGTAATTGTACCGTGTGTGTGTATTATAAATATATATCATTATTAAATGATGTATATATATTGGAATATCTGTTGTGAAACCACACTGCTTTACTGAGTAAGACTGAACTGGTAGTCTTGCTTCATGTGCAACAGAAGAAGGAGACCAGCTGTTACCTGGCATGGAGGTAGGGCCGGAGAATGTTGGCATCAATGGAGTCTGTGGTGTCCGACCGGCATGACCCCGCGTGATGTCATACCCTGCACTCATGGAGAAGGTGGACACGGGCGGGCCCGAGGGAGGGGCCGACATGGGAGGCGGTCCAAGGGAGGAGTTCAGGGGAGGCATAGAGGGGGGGGAGGATGGAGGAAAGTGAGAGCTGCTTGTGAAGGGGGAGGAGAGCGTGGAGGGAGGCGGGAAGTGGGAGGAGGGGTGAGAGGCCAGGGGGCTGCTGAATGCAGGGACGAAGGGAAGAGGAGCGCTGGAGCCCGAGGGAGAACCCATGGTGCCGCCAGGGTGGGACAGAGGGCTGGACAGACCTGGAACACAAAGGAACTCGTCAGAGACTTCTCACTGGGTCAACAGCTCAACACGCAGCTCAGGCCTTCCATGTTTACGTTCATTCACTAGTAACAGGGTTCATACACATTCTGACCAATGGGATTTCATGACTTTTCATGACTTTAAACCACATTTCCATAAACAAACATTTCGTGAAATCTGGGTGTAAAAAAGTGAGTAAATGTAGTATTTAAACTAACAATGAGAATCCAAAGCATACAGTAAACCTTAAATGACACAAATGAATGAGACAATAGTTTGATTAAAAGAATAAACATTTATATAGATGCCTGTATGTATGTATGCCTGCTGATATTTTTAGCGTCTTTCTTTTAAAAGCATATAAATTATTTCAAACTCAGCGTAAATGAACACATGAATAACACATTTACATGACTTTTCCAAGTCTTTTTTTCAAGGACTTTTCCAGGCCTGGAAATAACCATTTTAAAATTCCATGACTTTTACAGGTTTTCCATGACCGTACGAACCCTGCAATTAGTCTGTTGGGTTTCATCACAGATAATATTCAATCAATAAAATGTATTTTCATGTGTATTTCTGTGTGCTTTAGGTTGTGTCGAGCCAGCTAACGCAACAAAAGCCTGGCTCTGTCCAACGGGCTCCGCAGTACACGCCTCAGCTGCACCCCGCTCACACAGCACCCCGTCATGGACCAGGTCTTACCCATGGTCATCGGCGGGGCGCTGACCGCCGCCGCAGTCAGAGGCGTCGGGCTGGCAGGAGGCGTCGTCTCAATCCCACTCTCTTCCATCATCTTCTCTGCTTGTACACGTCAGCCCACAGTATAGCTGCAACCAGACGGCGTCAGGGATCAGGATCAGGTTCATTGACAAGTAGGGTTCACGTGCAGGGAATTTAGTTTGTTGTAATAATAATAATAATAATAATAATATTCATTTTTAACGCACTTTTCTTTTCAAAAGAATCTCAGAGTGCCACAGAGCCAATATATAGTAAACCAAATAAAAACATAGTTAAAGCAACCCATAATAAAAAAAAAAATATAGCTGACAATGAACTAACACAAGGTAAAAAATGCCTTCCTGAATAAAAATGTTTTTAAGCCAGTCTTAAAAGAGTTTAGTGTCTGAGTTGCTCTTAGGTGGTCAGGGAGACTTTCCATTGTTGTATTGGTGCATAACATAAACATAGTAATATCAGTTTAAAAAGTGCATACAAAAATCAAGAAACAATTATAGAAGAGGAGACATTTTGAATAAAATACGACAGATACTACAAAACATATGTACAATATATATGAATTCAAATAAAAGCTACAAAGAAGAGACTTCTAATGAAAGTACAAAGTAGTACTCAAAAACATAGTTGAATAAAAAATGTAAGCGCTGTGCAGTCAGAATAACGGTGAACTTTAGTTGTGAAGAACTTCTCATAAACGATGAGGTGCAGACACAGCAGAGATCACCTTTAGGTGGCACTGGAACAACACGTCACCCACCGCTCCCTGGCTAACCGGTCACTGCCTCGCAGCTCTGTCAGGCTGTCCCGGCTTCTCGCTCCCTTCCTCGGCTACAGTCTAACGGAGACGCGCTAGAAGCGACGCGTGTATCAGACACAGAGTTCATAAGCGACGCCACATCAGACATTTGTGAACTGAATTCAGCGTTAGCTAGCTAGCTAGCTAGCTCCCTCCAAACGTTACACGTTACGTACGAACTCACGCGGCACAGGGAGACGGAGAATACGTGACGTGTAACGTTATACTTGTGTCTAATTGTCCAGCAGCGAGCAGCAGTGAATCATTTATGACAAGTAGGAGAAGTATCTTGGCCACTCACCTGCTAACAGTACTAGCTCTGCAGTCCCATGAACTAACAACCGACCCTCTTTGATGACGTCATGTGTTGCCACGTCTGCTCGACAGTTGGCTCCTCCCATTACCGGGAGCGCCCGGACCTGAGCGTCTTAAAAGGGCCAGAGCCCTTTTTACAGACCTGATGAAACCCAAACCACGTGACCACCGTGGTTTGGGGCGTGTGAGTCGATATCGAGCGATACATAAAAAATAAAAATCACAATCATATTAGCTTGGCAATAGATTGGCTTCATTCTAATTTGTGAGGGTGAAAATACATTTCGTTCCTTCAAGGCATCAATGTGCATAAAAAGTATTCATATTTTACAGACATAACATATTTATTTTATGAAATGTGCATTTTGGAATGTTTCAGCTAGTCTCTCAGACTTTTCTTCAATTTGAGATATTCAAAGAAGTTAGAAGTTTACTTCATTTTTATCAACATTTCAAAATCATACAGCAACCCATCTACATGTCCAATACAATTAGCATTCATAGGAAAACATTATAATTTCTATTATATATAGTGTTTACATTATCCGTTTTTACTGTTCTATCAACACATAGGCAGAGGTATTACAATTCAACTGAATAATGATTTACACATGTGTAATCTACACAAGATGGTACACACTTGGTGAAGATCGAGTTGAAAGACTGACACGTTTCCATAGAAAGACATTAGTGTGCATGTTATAGTGCTGGGTTGAGGTTAGCCTCACAGTTGCATCAGGAACTCATTCATCCCTTTGGACAGGTCACTCACTCTGCAAAGGGTGCTTTTTATTCATGAAAACAAAGGCTTCTGAATTCACCACAACACTTTTAATGACTGTATAGTTCAATACAGTCATTAAAAGTTAAAATATGAAATATTCCCATCCAAAAAACAGAGAAAAAACGTGTCCACAATGTTGCCGTGGCTCAACGTTGTTGTGCGTACAGTGATTTTTGTTAATGACGTTTCAAAGTTTTGAACCTAAGACTACTGCTATAAAAGTTTCATTTTTAATTCTGCTATCTCCTTATACTTAGATATAATTCAAACTTAAGCTCTTTTATAGTCAAGACGTATTAATGTATCTAACCCTTTCTTTGAAGAAAACACCATTTCCCTCAGGCGTTGAAGAGGCGAGTAGCATTAATGATCACATAAAAGTCTGCAGACAAAACTAAAACAGTCATTCTGATTCCAGTCATCCTCACCTCACGATATCAGACTCCTATGATCGTGGCCAAAAGAATTCATGATACTGATATTATCATGATATCTATAGATGTTTGAAAATACTTATTAAAAATAATGTCTTCCGTCAAAATCTTTAACTTTGTTCATTATGCACATTGTTTAGTTTTTAGCAAATTTGTTTAAGTCAAAATAAAAGTCTGTGGAGGTGGAGTCTGTAACCAGACTGTAAGAGGCACTGGCTGGATTTTTTTTAAACAATAAAAACACATAATGCATGTGTCAATTATTAACATATCATCAATATTTAAAACAAATAATATATATATATATATATATATATATATATATATATATATATATATATATATATATATATATATATATATATATATATATATATATATATATATCACAGTTAACTCTTGTCCTCTCAGACAGATTGGACCCAACAAACGCCAATCCCAAACATTGAATCTTTGATTGTCGTGTGTGTGTGTATATGTATATTTATACGTGTGTATATGTATATTTATACGTACATATATATGACAACTGCCCAGAATCAAAACTGCACACTGAGTGCATTGTCACCGGTCAGGGAAACCCACTCCCTTATGGGACATCATTTGACACATTGTGAAAAAAACATGTTAGAAATAAAGACCCGTCTCTGATAAAACGCTGTTCCTAAGAAAAGCCCCCTTCTCTCTGAAGAGGTCATAAAGGTTCTGGTCACGAGTTGAGAAATCCAAACTGCAGACAAAACTAAGTAAGAAGTAACTAAGTAAGAATCTACTTAAGAATCTACTTTTTCAGGTTTGGTCCAAATACATTTAAATCCTCTTTCATTACCGATAAAACAACAAACTAAAGAGATTGACTTGTTATCTACATGTGTGCTTAAGGCTGTGATCTGGGCGGCTGTAGCTCATGGAGAGAGAGGTCCGTCTGAAACCACAAGGTTCAGGTCTCAGTGTCCTTGAGCAAGACACTGAAGCCCCAGCTGCTCCCCGGGCGCTTCACTGCTTAGTAAATTACTAAGGACGGGTAAAATGCAGAGATTAATGTGTAATAAAGGATTATAAAGACCTGTCTTGGGGCAACACATCTCCTTAACTAATGCAAACTGCTTTGTTTTTAGGGGTTGCAATTTAAAACAGTTGGGAGCTCCTCATGTGGCACTGATCACAAACCAGAGTTCCAAGTGACAAATGGCTACAAAGGGGGTGGGGTTTATTTGGGGTGTCATAATTTAGATTCTTAATCGAAAATCAATCAAAATGGGATTTTAAATTCGACCTTCAAAATAAAAGCATCCATCCCCGCCTACTTGCGCGCTTTGAAGCAAAAAAACACAGGATAGCGCTCCGGACTCAAAACGAAGAGACAACAGAAGTAGAAAACCCGCCTGCTTCCCTAAAGTAGTGTTGCCTTCCCTGGGAGTTATGAAAACAACAAATACATTGTTGAGAGAAAACATAACCTGCAGTTTGTAGGCAGTTTAGCAGGCTCTGCTACACACACAGGTATAAACGCCACCTCAGATACACAACAAATACCCAAAGTATTGACAGTTTTAAATAAAAAATAAAAATAAAATTGTGACCATAACATCAAAAATCGAATCGTGGATTTTTGAAAATGCCGATGAACGGGGAATGTTTATAATCTGATCTTTCCAGACACAATGTCGTGATACAGACACGCAGTCAGAGGAACGTAGTCCTTCTGAGAGACGTCTAAGAAATACAGCCGGTCCTTGGCGACCTCCGGGTTAAAACCCTCCTGGACCAGCTTCACCTTCTGCTGCTTGAAGGTCTCCGTCACGTCCAGAGAGGTCTAGAAACACGGGGCGGGACACACATGAGCACATCTACTTTACGCTTAAAAACACACACGCAGCAGGTGATGAATCCCTGCATGACCCACCTGCACTCTGAGGAACCACGGCCAGGCGTATGCAGGAAGGGCTTTTACTAAATGGACGTAGAGGTTTGTTCCATCTAATTTGTGATCCGGCTTTAAGACGACAGCGGCCATACCTGCCCGACCTTCATGTCCTGCACACACACACATTGGAAAAGAGACACACACTGATTGTCATATGGGGAAAAGAACTGAAGGAAAAGAGCGAACTTCTAAATTGCCAAGTAGAAGACACTGCTGGTTGTACCTCACTGGTGGCTGAAACCACAGAAATAGGGACTTGCTGTGCAAAGACCTGAACACATAGACACACAGACCTGGGATGGCGACTCCGTAGATGTTGGCCTCCTGGATAAAATCGAGGAGACCTAAAACCTCGGACACCTCAGTGGTGGACACGTTCTCTCCTTTCCACCTGTCGAACAAGAGGCCAGATAAGATAAGATAATCCTTTATTAGTAATATAAATAACAGTAAGTAATATAAATAACAGTAAAGAATAAAATAATCCACAATAGCAATATTATATATACAGATGGAATAAAAAGTATTTTAAAAAAGTATTTATATTGCACTAGTTAAAGTGATTAAAGTGTTATTAAGTGTTTTTGTGGTCTACTGCGAGCTGGTTGTGCAGCCTGACAGCAGCAGGAAGGAAGGACTTGCGGTACCTTCACACACAGATGCAGTTAAACCTGCAATAACCCGTTTTTGTGGGGCATAGGAAACAAGTTATGAACGTTGACATATCATCACTTTTCAGGTGACTTTCACCAGTTGTGTGTTCACACATCCAGCAGTTATGTTGCAACATTATCATTGATTAGGGGTCATGTGGTCATCCGGCTAGCCGGCGGATGGAAGTACAATATAAACTCTGTTTTGGACTCTAACAACTCCTGAGAGAAATATGTCAATAATAACAATGAGTGAAGAGGGAACCGAAACAGGAAAGTTGCAGCCTGACCGCTACACAACGAGCTGACCTCACTATGAAGCTCTGGAAAGCTGAGGGGACTGCTGACCGTTCTTTGTAGGTTCACCACCATGTTCTCATTGTGTATCCTGCTGGGTTACTTTGACACCATCTTCTACCTCACAGAACACAGGAGCTGCTGGTTTACTCAACACTCAATATCATTTCTGTGCATATATTTATTATATTTTCAAAACTGAAGCCATCGTATCCATCTATGCTAAAGCCACAGACTCCATTGACAAAAACAATATTTTTTTACTTGAATGGTGAATCTGAACTGAGCCTTTGAAACACTAAACTACACAATAACACAAACTAACCAAACACTTGATGCAGCGGATAACCAGATATTTATTGAATATCATAAGTTATTTTTATTCACAAGTAATATTGTTTAATTCTAGTTGTTTGCTTATTTAGGTTAGATTATTTTAATGTATTAGGATAGTTTTTTCTTTTTGATAGTTTTTACTTAGTCTTAAGATTGGTTATTTTTTTTTTTTTAAATTGGGTAATGCTGTGGGCACCTGGGGTACTTAAAGGAGGAGGCGGGTACAGGACCAGCATGCACCTGGGTAGGCCTATGATTTTTTACCAGCGTCAGATCAGCTCAGGAGGGAGAGGCAGCATGGAGGTTCTTTGTTTTTTTGTTTGTTTGCTTGTTTTTCAAGGTTTTTATTTGGCCATTTGTGCCTAGACCAAATGTCCAGACTCATTGGATTTTTTGCACAGGGCTCTCTGAGTTTTGGAAGAAATACAAATAAGAAAAAAAAAACACTATACAGGAAAGAGAAAAAATATAAAATATGAGAACACTATACAAAATATGAAATATGAAAACACTGTACATACGACGGTATATGTGCAAAGGTGGTCGTATATACAAGGAGGTTATTCGATACAGTTATTTTTTTCATTACAGTGATAAATAAATAAATAGGTTAGTCCCGAGTGCTGTTCCTAGTCACAGTTTTGTTTTTGTTAAGTTGCAATAAATATCAGCAGAACCGGACTCCCGCATGGACCCTGCATTCTTTTAGCTGCGTCATTTACAAACCTACGGTGCATCAGTGGCTTTTTGATTTTGATTTATTTTCTTTGATTATATATTTATCTTCTTTTATTCATGGGACAAATGGCCACTACACCCGTGTTCTGCATGGTAAAAAAAATCACAGTTTTCCCCCCTGATGGAGTCTGGCGGCTTCGGTGAGGTCATCGATAGCAGCTGAAGCATGTTTGGTGCCGACGGCGTGTCGGATGTTGGCTACACGTTTCTAAACGAAGTACGACTTCCCCTGACGGTCGCCTTAGCGCAGTCCTACATGCTGCAGACGGTAGCGGTACCTGAAGGTGTCTCCGATGCGGTCCCGGAAGTAAAGAAAGTCCCGGTGGTCGTGGAGCAGGAGGTCCCCCGTGTTGAAATAGACATCCCCAGCTTTAAACACGCCCCTGAGCAGCTTCTTCTCAGACTGGACCTGGTTCCCAGCGTAACCCAAGAACTGGTTCATAGCGGTCAGAGGAGCGACCAGGACCCCGGCCTCTCCTGCGCATGGAAACAGGAAGTAGCTTCAGTGGACACGTGAGAGGTTCCTCTGTACGTGCAGCTGTGAGCTACAGCCGTTCATATCATAACGGTCCATGCGAGTCACGTACCTTTGGATGCTCGGATGCATCTTCCAGAGTCGGTGCGGACCGGCTCGTATGTTTGTGGATCGTATCTCAGGAGCTCAAAGGGCATCGAGAGCTGAAGAGGAAGAAACAACCAAAGTTGTGACTTGATGAGCCACTGCTTTGACCTCAGGGTTTTCTGACCTCAGGGTTCTATGCTGACAGGTATCTATGTTGACTTATTGTTAAAGTCATTGTCAACTGTACTTATTATTGTAGGTTTCATATTTGCTCCTTAAATATGCTCTCATTGAGTACATTGAAACTTGTACAACTGACTATGTGGAACATTTATTTGAATTAAATATGTATTTGTTGTATTAACAATGAATGAAATGGCTAATAAATAATTATTAATACCAACTGTATAGCTCTATGGAGCTTTCAGCTCATTGTTTAGGTTTTATGACTCCTAGATGTCAACTTCCTTCACCACCATCAGCATCCTTCATCAGGCTGTGTGGTGCAGAGCAGAAAGAAACTCTTTTAATGCCCAAACAACCTCTGGATGGGACTGTAATATATTGTTATCAAAGCATGTAGTAATGGACTAACCCTAGTTTGAGTAAAATGGGGATGAATTGTTTCCAATATGACAATACATCTACATTCTGTTCCTCTCTAATGAATACAGTGTGACCTGGCCCAGAGGAAACGTCGCTCACGGTCTGATGCCTGACCTTGTTGAAGTAGCTCGCCCTCCCGATCGGTCCGACCTCGTCGGTGTAGTTGAGGAAGCCGATGCTGGCCTCGGTCAAGCCGTAACCCTCTCTGATCTTGATCCGCCCGAAGCGCCGGACAAACTCCCTCCAGACGTCGGACCTGAGGCCACTTCCTGCCGCCAGCCGGACGCGGTGAGTCCTCTCCTCGGGAACCTGCAGGCAGGGCGAGACTTCAGTTAAGAACCAGCGCTTCACGTTTTAAACAGTCCTACCATTTGGGGGAAATATGCTAATATAAGGGCCATCCCAGAGTAACATGAGAAGATTTATAACGCATGATCTGTGTGTGTCCTGTCCAGACACGGGTCTGGGATTCGTTTAGCTTCGGTTCGCACAAAGACGGGAACAACTGGAAGGAGATTGTGAAAGTAAAAAATGTCTTTCAACATGTCCAAACCCAGCCAGCATGTCCATGTGGGGCCCATAAGGTTTAAATTTGGGCTGCAGATAAGGGTCCCAAGTGGGTTTGTCCGCAGTTTCCACGGTGGCCTCACCTGTGTTTGCCCATACTGGTTTCAAGTTGGTGCGGACTGGGTTTATTCACCGGTTTATTCACCGACTTTAAGAGGGATCTGACTGGGCTTTAAGTGGGACCCAAATAGGCTACATTATGGGTTTCGGTGAATAAACCCAGTCCGGGCAAACACAGGTGAGGCCACCGTGGAAACTGCGGACAAACCCACTTGGGACCCTTATCTGCAGCCCAAATTTAAACCTTATGGGCCCCATATGGACATGCTGGCTGGGAAGCCATCTATGAACAGAACGTTTTAGATTCATTGGTGATGGACACACAACACCAAGGGACCAACACTCTGTCCACCCCGTTGTGCCAATAGATCAATGGATTAAAAGTAGTTTTTTTAACTATGCTATATCTGATGCTCAAGACAAGTGACACCTGTTGGGATGAGAAGAGGGAAAAGAAATGGTCAACTAGAAAGATATGATTATATGTTCACCTGATATGATGCTTTAAGGCAGAGAAAGAGCTGCTCTTTTGATGGAGGGCTTTGTATGTGCCATTGATAGTATGTCAGCATAAGGTAATAATATCCATACAGTGCAGTCTCATGGCTCAGTCACATCACCTTGCCATAGTGGATATTTGCAACAAGGCTTTATATATATTCTTCTTTTGTGTGTGTGGCACAAATAGAAAGAAAGCCCCAAAGCTCCATCAGGCTCCATCACTAGTGTTCATGGTCCTCTGAAGTTGCATCACTTCGATGGCTCACAGACCTTACCTTTAGTTGCCCAGACTGACTCTAAAAGACCCACCCAGCAGCTCTACTGATCACGCTCAGAAAGCTGATTTGCACCACCCAGTACGATCAGAATATTATTATCATTGGCTGCAATGAGCACGGCCGCCTCTAGAGGCAGCATCTGTGTTTAAACCTTGCTCTCTTGCGTCGGTCTTACCGCGGGATGGTTGAACAGGTATCGGCAGAGCTCTCCGATGTACTGCACCACCGTCACGTCGTGTTTCACACAGTCCTTCCAGAACTGACTGGCGGAAAACTTCTTCTTCAACACACACGTCGCCCCTGTGATCCAAAGGAAGAGGTAGAGAGGACACAATATAGTGCCACAAACATACTACAGGACAATGCCAAAACAAACTATTTATAGCTGGAGCGAGACATTTCCTCTGCTTTGTTTCAGCCTTTTCTCCTGCTATGGGAAGTGACACTTCCTCACAGGCCAGTACAAAGGATGTTGTTTCCTCCACGTTGGCCATGAGCCTACAACCTTCTGGGTATGAAGGAACAAATGTTCCAGGAATTGTGTACATGTGTCACAAAGTACTGTTCTCACCGAGGTGAATGCATCCTCCGATCCCCAACAGGGAGGCGGACATGTGGTAAAGAGGAAGAGTGACGTAGACGACGTCATCAGATGTGGCTCCACACATATGAAGGAAGGCCATGCTCGCAAGGGCTTTCATATGACCGACCCGGGCGGCCTTGGGGAGACCTGGAGGAGAAGGCGGCCGTCACTGAAGACACGCTCCACACAATCATATTTAGAGCACTAACTGCATTTCTTACCAGTTGTTTTTTTTCAGGGTATGGCCGAACTACAATAAACAGCAAACTAATTCAAAGGTGGCTGAGCTAAACGATGGATCTCACTTGTATTGATAAGTGTGCCTCGACAATCAAGTGAATCTCAATTTACAGTTTGCCTTTGTGAATATTTAGTAATTATTTCACTATTGTTGATTCAAGCCTGTGGCCTTTAGGGCCTGCAGCAATTTGAGCTAAATATATACAAATGTTGATACTATTTAAAGTGAAATAATATTGTGTGTGTATATATATATATATATATATATATATATATATACATATATACACACACACACACAATATATATTATTAAATAATATTGTGTGTATATATATATATATATATATATATATATATATATATATATATATATATATATATATATATATATATATATATATATATATATATATATATATAGTATCAACATTTGTATATATTTAGCTCAAATTGCTGCAGGCCCTAAAGGCCACAGGCTTGAATCAACAATAGTGAAATAATTACTATATATATATATATATATATATATATACACACACACACACACACGTATATGTACAATCAGGTCCATAAATATTTGGACATTGACACATTTTTCATTATTTTGGCTCTGTACACCACAACAATGGAGTTGAAATGAAAAAGATGTGCTTTAAGTGCAGACTTTCAGCTTTAATGTGAGGGTATTTACATCCAAATCAGGTGAACAGTGTAGGAACTACAACAAATTCAAATGTGGCCACCCCGTTTTTAAGAGACCAAAAGTAATTGGACAAATTAATATAATCATAAATCTAATTGTCACTTTTAATACTTTGTTGAAAATCCTTTGCAGTCAATGACAGCCTGAAGTCTGTATTCCATAGACCTCACCAGACGCCGGGTTTCGTCCCTGGTGATGCTCTGCAGGCCTCTACTGCAACCGTCTTCAGTTCCTGCTGCTTCTTGGGGCATTTTCCCTTCAGTTTGGTCTTCAGCAAGTGAAATGCATGCTCAATTGGATTCAGGTCAGGTGATTGACTTGGCCATTGCAGAACATTCCACTTCTTTGCCTTAAAAAAACTCCTTGGTTGCTGTCGCAGTATGCTTCGGGTCATTGTCCATCTGCACTGTGAAGCGCCGTCCAATGGATTTTCAACAAAGTATTAAAAGTGACAATTAGATTTATGATTAGATTTATGATTATATTAATTTGTCCAATTACTTTTGGTCCCTTAAAAACGGGGTTACCACATTTTAATTTGTTGTAGTTCCTACACCGTTCACCTGATTTGGATGTAAATACCCTCACATTAAAGCTGAAAGTCTGCACTTAAAGCACATCTTTTTCATTTCAACTCCATTGTTGTGGTGTACAGAGCCAAAATAATGAAAAATGTGTAAATGTCCAAATATTTATGGACCTCTGTGTGTGTGTGTGTGTGTGTGTGTGTGTGTGTGTGTGTGTGTGTGTGTGTGTGTGTGTGTGTGTGTATATATATATATATAATGTATGTACTGTATATACATACACATTCTATGCATATTACCTGTTCTTCCTCATCAGCTGCTTCATCTCAGTTTTTTGTATAATAGTTTTTTGTATAATATGTATAATAACGTAATAAATACTCCAGCTGCTGAAAAAACCACTGAAAGCTCCAGAAAGCTACTGAATGGACTTTGTGGTGAGATTATTTTGTCAACTTGTGTGAGATTCAAGTAGCACGTCCTCCCCAATTATAATGTCTCTACTAGTTTAGTTAAACTGTGATTTTGGTCTGTCACGATATTTACGTTATCTTATGACAAATTATGGACAGGACCTCAAATATTTTGACATTACCGACTTATTGCACGATATATGGACATGACGTGAACATTTATACAATATGGACTTAACATGGGACAGAGCCCAAGACTCTATTTTACTTTTTCTCTGTGTGTTTTGTTTCATATTTTACACATTCCAATCCAATGTCTTATACTGTATATCAATAGCTTTATAAGTTATATTATCAATATCTGTGGCCTTGAATAGTCTTAATTAAATGAGTAGTTGGTGACAGGCCTATGTGCAGGGTTAGGCCTTCTGTAGATGAATATGTATATAATAACACTCATGCAGTACATGAATATGTATATAATAACACTCATGCGGTACATGAATATGTATATAATAACACTCATGCAGTACATGAATATGTATATAATAACAACACTCATGCAGTACATGAATATGTATATAATAACAACACTCATGCAGTACATGAATATGTATATAATAACAACACTCATGCAGTATATGAATATGTATATAATAACACTCATGCAGTACATGAATATGTATATAATAACACTCATGCAGTACCTGTGGTGCCTGAAGTAAAGATGAAGAGAAAGTTTGACATGATGTCTACTTTTGGAAGATCGCTGAGGTTTTCTCCCGACATGTGTTCCACCTTATCGAGTAAAGTGCTGAATTCCTCCGAAGGCGACGTATGATCCACCACCCACACGGCCATGTCGTCCTCCTTCAGGTCAGACAGCGCCTCCTCCGCCAAGCGCACCAAATCTAAGGGAAACAGACACAACGAGGTCTCACTGCTGGTCCATCAGACACAACAGGGTCTCACTGCTGGTCCATCAGACACAACAGGGTCTCACTGCTGGTCCATCAGACACAACAGGGTCTCACTGCTGGTCCATCAGACACAACAGGGTCTCACTGCTGGTCCATCAGACACAACAGGGTCTCACTGCTGGTCCATCAGACACAACGAGGTCTCACTGCTGGTCCATCAGACACAACAGGGTCTCACTGCTGGTCCATCAGACACAACAGGGTCTCACTGCTGGTCCATCAGACACAACAGGGTCTCACTGCTGGTCCATCAGACACAACAGAGTCTCACTGCTGGTCCATCAGACACAACAGAGTCTCACTGCTGGTCCATCAGACATAACGTTACTCCACTCCGTTTTAGAGGCAGTTTGTGGCGTTACATCGGACTGAATTATTATTATTACTACACAGACGTGATCGTGTGTGAGGTTGTGGTCAACATAATAACGCCTTCCCAGAACATTCACAGACCACGACACAGAGAGGGAGGCTAAAAGTCAACACAACCCTGTGCGTCGTTCTCGTTCAGATGCATGGGCGTGTTTATTGACGGTAAAGTCACGGCATGGTACTTCGCTCTCTCCCCGCCAACTATCAGCACGACTGATAGCATTGCTCATGTTAGGAGACTTCCATAGGGGGCCTGACTTGAAATTACTATACAATAAAAGGACAGATAGCAACGTTGCAACAGCCGCTCTCTCCAGATAACCCTTTGATCCCGCTGGCATCGCCACATTCATGGAAGATTCAAATAGGAAGGGAAACTGGTGAGGGGAACGTGAGATCAACTGGGAATAGGAGCTCATGCCAGGTTAACGGGGTCATTGGAACTCACAGAGAGCAAGTCCACTCTAATCATTCAGGGCTCTTATAAGTTCTCTACTTTAGGACCAATCAACTGTGGACCGACATACTTTACTTTAATTATTACATTTGGTGTTGAGCTGTAAAAGTGTTGATGGGAACAGTTAACTGTTCTGACAAAATGGGTTTTATCCAACAGGTTTTCTGTTGATCAATTTATCAAATTGTTTCATCACGACATAAACACTAACCAACAGTAATGCTATCCATTTAGCGAATAAGAAAAAGTTACAGCTCCACGCCAACCCTGCAAACTAATGGTCAATTTAATATTTCTCAGAAGGTGAGCAGAAAAACTACCTTTGAAAGGGAGAGAACGGGGGAACACGCATGCTACAGTTACTTTGAAGTTAATATTTTACATTTTGTCACCTTCCTAAAATAATGGCCCATGGAATTTTTTCAGGTTTTTCAGAAAACACAAAAAACTTGACCACATGTAATCGGGTGCACAACAGGCATACTGTAATACCGGTCAAATTATGTTATGATTACTAATATTATGTTCCAGTGAGATTTTCATTGACAAAAATGCTAACTAAATTGCTAGCTTAAATGCTAGCTTAAAAATGCCATCTTGAAAAGCTTGTAAAATGTGCTAAGTCACATTGTCTTTTGACTTAGGCAAAATAAAATGGCCTCAGTCACACTCTTGACATGTTATACTACAGGGGGAGAATCACATGTTCAATGAGGATGGAGGAGATTTTACCAGAGGAGGCCGGTATCATGAGGAGAGGATTTAGGCAAGAAAATCATTTTTGTCAAAAAATGATTTAAGCCATTATTTTAGGAAGGTGACAAAATTGAACTTTTGATCTGCTGAAAGAAGATGAAGAGTGTTATAGATTAAAGTATCCAAATGTTACAGTTTCCTCGGCCTCTGTCGGCCATATTGAGCCAACACTTTATGCATCAATAACAGTAACCAGATAATTAAACATCATAACAGTGTGCAGAGCCTCCTGCATAGCAAGGACTTTCACTTCTGTTACATTGAGTGCACTTTGCTGATAATAGTGCTTTCACTCAAATAAAATATTAAATGTAGGATGTTTACACAGTGGTATTTTTTAGGTATTTCTTAGTACTTCTTCCTCCCCTGCTGTATTTATATTTAATTCCACACAATGTCATGCTATATATTGTTCCACATTCACTTTATAATATTTTACCTAGATTATACTACTTATTTCAGTCAACATGACCTAATTCAGCCTTAGAGAATACCCCTCAAAATGATCATTTGTGTATCAATAACATTTTCCAAATTCTTGAAGAAAACGTTTTTTTCTCTCATAAGCTTTCTTGCAGTATAACTCAGTCTTTTATCCAGTAGTACGCTTATTTTATAGAACCCTTCTGATGTCGCTGGGACCCGTTATGTAAACACAGCTGCCATTTACTTAATTCAACAAGACTTTTACTCTATAATTAGATTCTTCGTTCACTGTGGAGGTTTGAGAGAAAAACAAAGCCTTCTTCAAGAATACAAGGTGACGCAGGGTGAGTGATACACACATGCTCATTTTGGGGGGTATTCCTTTTGATTTTAATGTATCTGATCAAAATAATTCTACTGACACCACTGACTTGTGTGAATGCAACCAAAGGGCCAAAGGTAAGTACTTATTATACATGGATACAGTTCAAGAAGGTGTATGAAAGTTATATATATATTTTTTTTATGCATTTGTATTAAAAGTGTACTCAAATACATTGCACACATGTACTTGAATACGAAGAAAACCCACGAACACGGTACCGCTCAAATTCTGGGAACCTTAACTATAGGCCCTGAGTCCGGCCCTGCTAGACACATGTGTGGGTTTTAGGGTCCTGTGTCTATCATATTGACAACAGGTCTCTTAGTGTGTGAGTGTGAGTGTGTGTGTGTGTGTGTTGCGTCTACTCCCACTTTTGTGGGGGGTTAATAGAAGCTGTGCCCGGTGAGCGCGTGCAGTACCTGCGCCGACAACCAGCGTCCTGGCCCCGCAGCTGTGGAGGCAGTGCCGCAGGGACTTGGCTTTAATGTTGCCGTTGAGGAAGGCCACTTGGCAGCCCAGTTTGCACAGCCCCAACCACGCGCACATAAAGTCCGGCTCGTTGGACATGAGCAGCGCAACAATGTCTCCTTGTTCCAGAGAGCCCTCCGTCCGGAACGCGTTGGCGAACCGGTTGCTCCTCCGGTCCACGTCCCGGTACGTCAGGGTCTGCTCCTCGAAGACGATGAAGGGTTTGTTCGGGTTCTTCTTCGCCTGGTGCAGGAAACAGTCGAGGTACGTGACGATCCCCTGCTGCATGCGAGCCCGCAGCGTCGCGCCGTGGCTCCGGAGCTTCCAGTAGAACATGAGGTCCTTCCAGAGGAACGGGAAGAACAGCTTCTGGTACAGCAGCAGGGCCAGCAGCCCCGCGAGCGCGCTGCCGAGCACCGCGGACAACATCTTACCCGGACGGGAGACGCTCCGGCTCTGCGGCCGGGCTGTGGCCCCTCATTATGCAGCTCCACGGGCCGCGGGGGCAGCCAATGAGCGCCGCGTCAGCCGGGAGAAAACATCCGGTCCGGGACGCTCCCCCGCTGGTGGGTTCGCTGTGGGAACCTTGAGAGACACGTTTTTTACATTCAGTCAACGAACAAACAAATACATAAATACACACCCCAATAAGTATTGTTATTATGCATAAAAAGGGTTCATACGGTCATGGAAAACCTGGAAAAGTCATAGAAGTTTAAAATGGTTAAGTCATGGAAATGCATTGGCCCTGATAAAACAAATACATATTAGTTGTATGCATTTATGTAATTCGTTTTATGTATGTCCCTACCAAATTCTAAGACCTTTGGAACTCTGTTTACTCAGATAAAGAGTTTAATGTTAATCACTGCGACCAAAATTATACATTTGACACCTGTTGTTTAACAATATAAAAATATGCTCATTATAATTCTGAAATCTGGTTTGTCCCTACTGCATTACTTTGCACTATTTTGACTACTGTTGTCTTTAATTGTCTTTTGTCTCTGTTGTCTTTAATGTTTTTATTTAATTTATCTTGCTTATTGTATATTGTGTATGTAAGAGCAACGTGTAACTAGAGTCAAATTCCATGTATGTGTAAACACACATGGCCAATAAAGCTGATTCTGATTCTGCTATTGTACCACTTTACACATTTTAAATGTATTATTATTCCCTGCCACAGTTTGCCAGAACATGCACGTATATGCAGAACATCAGCCCAGGTACACTTGATAGGCCATTTTACAGTCCAAAATACCATTTAGAGCTGAACAGTACCAAAACTCAAAATGTCAAATAAAGTGCTCATAAATTCCACAAGACGCCGAACAATTTCATCATAATATATCAATTTATTCTAAAGCATTTGCACAAATAGCACTATAATGAAAAATATAACCCCAAAAACATAACAAAACAGAATCCCATTGTGGTTGTGTGAAGCTTGTGTGTAAATGATTCTTCCTCTGGAACTTGAAGATTAAAGAGTAAAGAAACAAATCAATTTGATGTATTTGATAATCTTGGATAAATCTCAGGCATTCCTATCAGATCAATCTCTTTAGTGGTCATTTAAATACACAGTACTCTTTACACGAGGAAGTATCACAAAAGAAACGCAGCATCTGTCGAGGAGAAGAGTCAGTGCTAAACCAAAAGCCACTTTTGTTCAGATTTTCATCTCGGACATACAACGCTGGGTGATGGGAATATTTTTACAGAACTGATCAAACTATATACAATATATTACAAACATTTCAAATAGCTTAAGCCTGTTTGCTATTTTAGGCAATTCAAAATACAGGAACGACAGATAAAGAAACAATCATTCAAAAGAAACCGTTTCCTGCAATACATCAGAGATTAATAACGTGAACTGGTCCTGCTGCAATCATCCTTTAAAAAAAGCCAAAGTCCAGCTTAAGCTTGCATTTCATGACATGGGAAGCCCTTTAAGTGACACATTGATTGAGATCAGCAACGGTGTTCAGTCTTATTGTTCAGTGGTTCATTTGGTGGCATGAAGACGTTCACTGAAGTGGTTCTGAGACCAGATGAGGATGAAAGGTTTTGGGGACGAGTCCTAGAAGTAACTTTGGGCTCTGCTCAGGTGGAGATACAAGGTTCCAGGTACTTTCAGTCAGTGATGTAATATAGATGCAATTGGCCCGTGCATGCTGTTATGACCGGCCTTATGCTGCAATCCATCGCAAGTCAGAAGTTGATCATTCAGTGTCGTATTCCTGCCTTCTGAATTAAATCCATTCCAGTGCGTCTGCTCAAGAAAACATGGCCGCAGCTACCCAATGTTAGTGTCTTGGGACAGAAGACAAAACCATCTTTAAAAGAACAACTAATGAATCCTGTTGGGAGATAACTAATGCAAAATGTAAGATCTAGCATTATTAAAAATGTGATTTTTTTTTAAAGAAATTGTATGACTTTAAATTCAGAAAATCTATTTAAAACCTTTTAAGGATCCGCGGTTGGAAGAGACAGGAGAAGTAGGCTTGTAGCCTACTTATAAAGCCACTGAAGGGAAATGAAAATGGCGACTACAACGTTGTTCCAGCACGTTTCACGACACAAACATGGAACATGCTTATGTCGGGAACTCAGGCGAGATGGATCTTGCAACCAAATTCTGACTTGAATTCCATTGTTCTTTTCAGTGTTGGAGGGCGACTTATTCAGAGCTTCAAGGACAATGGATTGCAGCATTAGTGATGCTCTAGTTAGTTACGAAGCACACACACACACACACACACCACACACACAAACATAAACACACCATCGGGAGTATATATATATATATATATATATATATATATATATATATATATATATATATATATATATATATATATGTAAATATATATATTTACCAACAATGTGTTGGATAGTCAAATGAGTTACTTAGGTTTTTGGGAATAGCTCTCGATGGGGCCCCCACCCCATGGGCCCCAATGCAACCGCAACCGCACTGTCTATATATACCCCCCTGCTTTTCAGTCTCTTATAGTTAGTCAAGCAACAAACAACAGTAACCACCATTATACTTCTGCATCTATATGGAGCAGGACAACCAATACCTAACGTAAAAAATGGAAACTTTGAAGAATGCCTGTTGGACAAAGCAACCAAAAGCTCATTAGTGTTTGAAGACTAGGGGCTGTTCATGTGTTATATTATCCCTCTTCAACTGCAGAAACTAAACATAAAGTAACGCGATTTCAATTGTAGCCACTGTCAGAGGTTTTGTGTGTTGTTTGGTGAAAGGATGGAATTTAGAAGGATCAAGAGTCAGCCGTTAGAAAGCAAAACGATGTCCAGACATACACAGCCAAACAGTGCAGGGAAACGTCCACATAATAATACAGGATGGAATGTGCACAGGGGAGCAACAACAACAAAAAGAAAAAGTACTTCAATGTGCTGGATCTATTTTCAACCAACTTGTGCCATGGATTCTTCATCTTCATACAAAGTTGATACCAAAGCTGTCCATTGTTCATGGTCTGTCCCACATTCCATCACTTCTTTGCTTTATAAGAAGTGTGTATCTGAAATGTCCAGGATTGTTGAAAACAGTGGATATACAAAAAGAGCCTTGTATGTAAGCCTGACTTTTTTTTTAGAACCTTAAAAGTTTAGATTGGAGGAAGCACCAGTTAAGGGCTTGTCAAGTACTTACAGTAAAAGATGGCACATTGTTGCCTGTCCCACATTAATGATGCATATGATACTATCCAACCAAAACAACTGTGTACCAAAGCTCACAGGGTTCCTAAACGTTTGGGTTAGTCAGTACAAAGCCCAGGTTGTGGTTCCTGCAGTGGAAAAGGGCTTCAAGTGCCTCCTGAACGGCACTGGGCTGCTCAGCTTCTGCCATCTAGTGCCATCTAGTGGCACGGTAATAACACTCCATTCATGCATAAAATAAGATTCAAGCAAACAAACAAAACATAATGCATTATATTCAGTATTATTATAAAATGAAACGGGATAAATAACAGAATATAGGAGCATTGTGATGAGTATTTTACAGTATCAGGGTACAAATAACCAAATCATTCAGTGGCAGAGCCTGGAGCCTATAGTCTGTCACACACATTTTACGAGTACCACTTTGAAGCATTTATTTTCAGAGTGTATATACTGAATAGCATCCCAGTTGGGAGGCTGGGATTTGTTTTTGAAAACTGGGACTCGTATGTATGGTCTTGTTATTTTGATTCTATCTTAATTCTCCTAACACTGTGACTGGATGTTGAAGTCTAAATTCGGCTGTCAACAGACACAGTGCACTCTGGACCAATTGGAGCAATGAGGAGTACTCATGACAGATGAAGGCTCCAGCCGGCTTTTTAACGAGGCCAACATGACTGCTACTGTCACAGCGTTGGTCACAGCATTGGTCACAGCGTTGGTCACAGGGTTCTCACATTGCTCGTTATACTGGTCCCCCAAAAGTCTTGTGTTTTTCAGTGTGGACACACACACACACCTTTCCACCTGGCTGAGATGTGATCAAAGTGTGAGTCAGACCTCCAGGTGTGACTCACACCAATCAGAGTGCGATGTACCTTCAGTTTCACCTGCATTAATGTATTTGACCTGATACAGATACGATATCCAAATACAGATCACATGTTAATACAAAATGCTTTTTGGGTGATCAGATTTCAATTGGAGAGTGCTTGACCTCATGAGAGTACAAGTGTAAATGCACCCACAATGCTTTGAGGACGGACTGTGGGAAGCAGCCATTGGCCGGTTGGCGAGCTGAACTCCTGCTTGTCTAAATGGATATTCAAGACACCTGTGCATTGATTAAATCCACAGGTGTCTGCTTTCAATTTGGTCCGACGAAAGTATAAAAGCAAAACGTGGCAATTCATCGAATCGCAATCGAGCCATTTATAAACCACTTATGGTCATTTTAAATGAACTGCAATGGCTTAGCAAGACGGATACATCAAGACAAATAAGAAATATGGGTCGTACACTAAGTGGTGATATTGATCACTGAACATTATGCATGACTGATTTGATATTCTTGAATTTATGGCATTCATGAATTTTTTGTTTTGTTTAAGATTAAATGAAATAACTGTCTTCTAATGAGGAAACAATCTGTAATTATTGGTAAATTACCTCAAATCGAATGCTGGTACAATGAGAAGAGGCTCATCTCATGATCTCTTAGATAAAACAACTGGAGGGCTTTGAACTACGGTGATAAAAATAGCATTTAAATCGAACTTGTACCTTCGGTTATCTAATCCAACACTGACTATCACAACATCAAAAAAAACTTTCAGAAACGTCTAATCTTTGATATAATTGCTAATATTCCATCACATATACATTTTCTAATACTGTTGTTACAAAAATAGAGCTTTGATTGGCATTGAATGTTATACGCAAACATGATTAAGGCTTCAGGATACTTGAAACTAAGTACTCTGATTATTTACCAGCATCTGAAACCACCTTTGGGTGGAGCTGCGTCCGACAATGTACTGAATAATCCAACGATCAAGGCCACTTTTACGCAGGGAGGTGTAGCCAGGTGTGCAGAGGTATAAAAAGGTCACTTGTCAGATCCTTTGACGCCATCTGAATGTGAGTTATTGACATTTGTATGATATGTCGCATGGAGACGACAAGACACTCAAAAGGAACTGAGTTCTTGGAGATAGATCGTCAGCTAGAGACACCTCTGTGGTGACACATCATATGAACAGCTTCCTTCAGAGCATACTAGACTGAACCTCTCAGGCACGTGGAATGATCTACGAAGACTTCATCCCAGTTCACAAATTGCTGTAAAAAATAACAGCTATACCTCAAAACTAACCTCCAAACGCTTACATACCCACTTTGTTGAGAAAGAAGCTATGATACATAATTACAATGATAGTGTCAACGTATAGCAGAGAGAAAACAAGTGGAAGCGTGTTGTGGGTACGAAGTGGAGCAGCCAGGCCGGAGCTGCAGACTGGAGGTGAGACCTGGTCTCTGGATGAGTCTCTGTGCCGTCATTCACAGTCCAGCTCCTTGTGCTCGGGGGACGGGCTCTCTCTGGCTGGCAGCAGGTCGTAGTGACAGGGGATGTGGCTGTTTTTTGGTAGATCGTACGGATCTTGGCCAAACTGTGCGTCGCCATTGCTGTCTCCAGTCAGCTGGATGCTACTGACAGGCTCTGAAACAAAGACAGGCGGGTTGGCAGTTGCAGGAAGAATTAAGTACAAAGCAAAGTAAACTTAAATCGTACTGTAAACTGTAAAAACTGTAAAAAGTACTTGAATAATCCTAAATTTGTAAATTTGTAAATTTGTAAAAGTTGTAAAAGTTGTAAAAGTTAGAGCATTTGTAATAATAATGCACAAACTATTTTCCTTCCTTCCTTCATGTTAATGAGCCAGAGACCAAGGCTCAGAAGTTGAACTTTCTTTGCTTCATATGCTTAGCAATTTTCATAGGAATGAACGGGACCCCGCCTCCAATGCTGTATCAGTTATCTTTAAACATCCATGCTAAACACAGATGAAGGATGCATATTTTGAAACCTGGAAATGAATTCAAATGAAACAGACTAAAACAAAGAGGTTTGAGCTGAATCGAGTATCTAAGGACAGAGGGTGTTGTCGGCTGTACAGATGTTGAAGCCCATTGAGGCAAATTTGTGATTTAAATATTGAATTATATAAATAACGTTGACTTGACTACTATGTAGTTACCGTAAAAGTCGGGTTACACGCCGCTACTACCTTCGGTCAGTGTCCCCGTTTGCTCCCCGCTGTAGCCAGCTGGCGCTCATGCTAGTTCCCCCGCTAACTTCCGCTAGCTTTCCGCTAGCTCTCCGCTAACTTCCGCTAGCTCCCCGCTAACTTCCGCTAGCTCCCCGACAACCACCGAAGGTAGCGGGACCAGCCCCGGCTCGACGCCCGACTTGGGCAGAGGGGACGCGGGCAGTAGCAGCAGCAGCGGGGAGCTAGTAGCAGTGCTAGCTAGCGCTACTACTAGCTTGCTACAGCGGGACACTGACCGGCGGTAGGAGCGGCTTGTAACCCGACTTTTACGGTAATGCAATTGACGTACACTCCAAAAAGCACTCACAATGACAACAACCAATGTCAACATACTACTCACCAACTTCATAGACATTGCGGTTACTGGTGGGGCTGCTGTTGCTGATCTCAGCGTACGGGGAATCCCGTCTGGCCGGTGACTTCATCTCCACGTAGCCACACTCCGTGTTTTTGGGTGTGAGCGGAGGAGGGTCCTTTATTGTAGCATACGGGTTTTCAGAGCTGTTGAGGGAGCAGGAGCTGGCATGGTAAAGAGTGCCCTTCAGATCTGGATGACATAGGCAGAGGAGCCAGTGAGAGATGAATTCCAGCAGTTCAGGATGTATTTGTGTGCACTGTGTATTGACCTACCTCGTAAAGACTTCCCCATGTATCTCCTGTCAATTCCGTAGGCTCCTGGTAGGTGGGAAAATAGAAATGAGGAAGGTCAGTGAATGGTGGAAGCAAAAGTTATCAGCTCAGATTAGTGAATTTCTCTTGTTCCGTACCACGTAACCTACTGGAATTCCATGAACTACACTTTAATGTAATCTATGCCTCACCCAGTTCATTGAAGCAGTCTTCTTGTTTCCAGTCTGCAGGCAGTGTGCTGGTGTGCTCAGATAGAGGAACCCTTTTTCTCTGATCCATATGATTCAAGTTCACAAACAGCTGGCTGTTCTTGGCCTGAAAAATGAATGTGAGAGGAACACACATCAGTTAGAATACATATCATTAATAGACAAATTCCTCATGGCATACTCTATAGAGACTCAAAGTCCACATCCATACCTTTCCATACGGGCCGTTGTTAACATGTGGAGAGCTGATGCACTGGGTCATAGTGTGGTAGCTGGGGTTGGAAAAGTAGCTGCTGGGGTGGGCCTCGCATGCTGGTGGGTGAGCATCTGAAGGAGATGGTGACAAGAACCATTACCAGGAATCAGAGCGTTCAGAGCATGAAACCCAACGTTAACAGCATCTCAGTCTGTGATGTCATACCGATCAAGAATCAAGTGTTCATTGGGTTTTCTTAATAGTCTTCTTCATTCCTGCCTCTGTTGGCATATTGCTACATTCCTTGGCGCATTACCATCATCAACTTTCAGCAGGTGGAATGGTGAGAAAACCAGTGGCGGGCCGTGGATTTTCTACTTGCGCATTCAGTCGTAGTCAACAGCTGGGTGCTATAATTTAAACTTAGTGATTCTGTTTAGGCCAGCAGAGAAGGCTTAGCAGGCCCTGACGGCGCGCCACTGGTGAAAACATTAGACGTGTGTGTGACGTTGCTGTGTGTGCATTTGCATCCTCATGTGTGTGTACAAATGCACTAGATTCACCTCCTTATATTTACGCTCAACAAGCAGGAAGTGGTATAAGAACAAATGTCCTCTTACTTTTATCCGCATCCGCGATTTGTTCTTATTTTGTTCGTACCCTTAGATTTCTGAGAGTTTTCTTGTGTTATCTTATTTTTGCACTTCTCTTTGGTAAGGTAATAGATACATATTTATGAGTGGTCGAGAGAGAAAACCATTCTGTCTTCAGTCCACAGATTGTCTGTCCATGGCAAGGACACTCATATTAATTATTAATGCAAGGACATTAAATATGAGGAACATTAAACCCTCTGGTTCCTGTAAAATCAATTCATCATCCTTATATGAATAGCAGCCTTGTGCTGTTATAGAAGTATTTTGATTTTGGCAAACAGGACCATGGACTCCAGCAATTTAGCATGAAAAAGCAGTAAGTATTTTCATTGTACGGCAATCCTTTTCAAAATAGTGTTTAACTGTTTAAAAACCACAAAACAGTCAAGGAAGCAACTGGTGGCCCAATACCAGGAAAGACCAACCCAACATGAACCTGTAAGTACCTGCAAATGGGGTGTCAGCAGTGACCCTCATAGCAGGAGTGTAGGTCACAGCCGGCATGGTGGGCTCTTTGCCCTTCTGCTTCTTCCTGTAGATGATGAAAAGGAGGAGGAGGAAGAGCACCAGGAGCACCAGGACAATGATTCCTGCGATGGCTCCGATCTGGTAGGTGTCCACGTGCATGGCTGCGCTGGTCAGACTGTTGAGGCTGCCCACCACCACACCAGCTGCAAATGTAGAACCAGAGTTAGTTAGTTTGAAATGAACATTAGTCCAAGTACATGACTCTCCATGATCTGATTAGAGTAACCATTCCCCAAAACAGGTCTGAGAACGGACTACGGACTCCAGGATGTAACATTGAGGTGTGAGCTCACCTTGGTCACAGCGAGCTCCCTTCCAGCCTGGGCTGCAGTAACATGTACCAGTCATGTGATCACATGTGGAATTATTTAGACAGTCACACACCTGACGGCAGCCATAACCATACGAACCAGAAGGACACCCTGGAAATAGGAAAAAAGTTATAATTTGTATATATATATTTGTAAAGTACAAGCACTAAGAGGAGCTTAGAGAAGAAGAAACACAGACAGGAAGAAGACAGCGTTACATACTTTGTTCACAGTGTCGTCCCATGAAGCCGGTGCGACAGGTGCACTGTCCAGAGATGTGATCACAGTCAGCTCCATTTCTACACTGGCAGGTCAGAGAGCAGTCCTTCCCATAGAACCCTAATGGACAGCCTGTGAGGGCGCAAGCATACGTCATATGATAGACTTTTAAAATGCTCTAGTTCTGAAATAAACAGCAAATGCTGAGTCACATAAATGTCTCAAAAGGTACTGTGTGTGTGTGTGTCTGTTACTGACGTTGTGTGCAGTAGAGGCCGGTCCATCCCGGGGTGCACTTGCATTCTCCATCATAAGCGCTGCAGTAGGCTCCGTTGTGACAGTTACAGGTGTGGATGCAGTTGGGTCCCCACTGACTAGGAGGACATGCTGCAGCAAAGGGACAACGCAATGTGAGTGCATATCATCTTGAGTCACACCGGCTAAATATCCTTTCTAAATGACATATTTGACAAAATATACGATTTAAAGAAGAAACTTTCTTGACTGCCATACAGGATCACAACATTATGGAACACATCATAACCATCGTGTATCTTATTGATCTTTTTATCGAGTGAACGCACGCTGGGAGCAGTCGCTGCCGATCCATCCTGGATAACACTGACAGGAGCCATCGATGGGGTTGCAGGTGCCGTTGTTGGTGCAGCTGCATCTCCAGGCACAGTTCTTCCCAAAGTGACCACTGGGACACACTAAACACAAAAGACACGTGTCAATTATTATTCATGAATATTTGACTCTAAATGGGACCATCATTTACTGAATGTACATCATGCTGTTCCACTTTTCAGAACCGGAGGTTGTTGTCTGTGTATAATGCCCCGCTGTGAAATACAATTTGCAAATGGGTAATAATGGCTTATTCATATAAATACAGTATATTCATGCAGGACGCTGTGACCAGCAATTAAATTAAATTCAGTTTATTTTGTATAGCCCAGAATCACAAATTACAAATTTGCCTCGGAGGGCTTTACAGTCTGTACACATAGACATCCCTGTCCCAGGACCTCACATCGGATCAGGAAAAACGGGAAAAAAGGAAGAACCCTTCAGGAGAGCAACAGAGGAGGATCCCTCTCCCCGGATGGACAGAAGCAATAGATGTCCTTTGTACCTTTGAAATCCCACACAGGTTAGGCCCAGAAGCTTTTGAAACAGCGGACACTCACCCTCGTTGCACAGCGCCCCTTTGAAGCCTGGCAGACAGTCACACTGCCCTGAGACATGGTGACACGGCCCGTTGCTGTGGACACACTGAGGACAGGTCTGACTGCAGCGGTGACCGAAGTAGCCGGGAGAGCAGACTGCGGGCAAACCAGGGGAAACACAAGTGAGTTTATTTAACCTGCATACAACTTCAACCTAATGGTTATCTCTGCCAGGAGGATGATGCGATGGGTCAGGCATGTGCGTGCCTGACTGAGTGTGCTTCTCTGTGTTTGTCCTCGGCTAATATTATCCCTGCTCATGCATGGCCTGCATGCTCAAGGACCTTCTTTGGCTGTGCTGTAATGCCATTGACTGTCTGATGACTCCTCACTCACAACTCTCAACTGGGACCCAGAAGGACTGTCCTTCTTCTTTTTCAAAAAAGCCTAAACTTTAAAAGAGTTTGAACAAAGCCAAATTTATTGGCTGCGTATGACGCATGTCAAAAGAGCCACACCCATCCAGGCTATTGTGCAATAGCTATCCCAGCCCTGGACTGGTGCGGAAAAGCATGCAGCTGTGGATTTTTTATTTAGTAACACTATCAGTTGCCAACTTCAAGGATTTTAAGATTCCTTTCTTTGCCAAGTTTTGGAGATTTTGCAACAATATTTGTGGATTTAACGCTGAAGACGTTTTGGAGATGAGACCCAAAGACTGGAACATGAAGACAATCACTACAAGGAAATCCAAAGGGTCAGAAACACGAGCAGTCAGACGACAATATGATCTCAAGCACTATGTTTGTTGGTCAGACTGAGAGTGAAATGTCACTAACAATCCCTCATTGCATGGGAAAAGTTGGCATGAACTACAACACGTACAGTGCTTTAGGTCAAAGTTGAAGTTGTTTGGGTTCAACTTCTCTTCCAAACACCTTTGACCAAACTGTCTGATCATCCAACTCATGTAGTACAATGTTATTATTTCTAATAGGAATGATGGACAAAACTATGAAAATATGATAGAATATGAAAAAAAACTCCATTATCCTTTAAGTCAAGTGTCAGCTGTGTGATGATCTTGCGGTTGAAGTGTTGGGACTTACTCCTTTGACAGGTGGTGCCTCTGTATCCTGGAGCGCACTCACAGGTCCCTTCATCTGGAGAGCAGGAGGCTCCGTTCTTGCAGTTGCAGGGGACGGAGCAGTTGGGGCCCCAGCGGCCCTCTGCACACACACTGTCACAGTGGATACCTACGCACACACATGCAAATACCGTTCAGTGTATTTTGTACAGAGTGCATGCAGACGTGTAAACTGAGTACTGACCCCAACCCTAACCTCAACCTAATTCTAACCTTACAACCAAGTCTGAACCCTCAAAAAGGCCTTTGAAGAAAATGTCCTCACTTTGTTGGTAAAAAAATTGTACGGTCCTCACTATGTAGTGAGTAAAAGAACACACACACACACACACACACACACACACACACACACACACACACACACACACACACACACACACACACACACACACACACACACACACACATGTTATCATGAACGATCAGCACCATAGATAGCAGGAAGTATGTGCTGTGTTTGGTGTACTGTAAAGATATTCAAACAGACTATGAGACAGTAATACTGTATGAGGTCTTACCCGTCCACCCGGCCAGACAGCGGCAGTGACCAGTAGAGTGGTGACATCCATCGGCATGACTGCAGTCACAGCGCTCCTTACAGTCCAGACCATAGGTGCCATCCTGAGGCAGACACACAATAACCACAGGGATGACCTTCATTACCAGGTCATTCACATTTAGACTTTAGACAGAAACTCTTTTCTGCTTTTCGTGTTCGTAGGGGCAGTTTATATTATTGAAAGTGTAGAGGATGAGATCGGATACCAGTACCAGTATCTATAACCTCGGGACAACCACAAGGTGACTCTCACCCTGACAACATGTGATGCACACACACGTTTGGTGCTGGTATGGGACAGTAGTTAGGATTGGTACAGGCTTCAAGAGTGGATGTCGAGTAATAACACATGATAGTCGCTTAATGGCCCACTAGAAAACAGTAAGAACAGTAAGAAGAGTGTTTGGGGAAAGTCCCTCTCATCCACGTGACACATGCTGTTTCACAGCCATTGGCAGGTAAACGACTAGTTATTCACGGTAGTTTGATTGATTTTTTTTCATGAAGACCTGCCCTACTCTGCCTCTGATTGGCAAGTACCCGATGCCTAGAACTTGAGGAGTTTATTGCTGATGAGCACGACGGGTGGAGGGTTGGTAGGGTACATTATTTCACCTCAGATGTCAGGATGCTAGATGTCCTTGTAAAACAAATGAATGTTGCTATACATGTTGCCTACATGGATGAATACAATTATTGATCCGCTGAGATTAAAATGTGTATGTTGTGTCTGTGGAAGGAAAATGTTTTGTATCTAAAGGTGTCATATCTTATGCTTAAGTAAAAACTGTCATACAGCCCACATATTAATGTCTCAGACGCGAACCGGGTTATAAAGAGCACATTCCAGGACATGTTGTTACGGGTTACATTCATGTGAACAGGGAGCGGCCCCGTAATACACAGTGCATAGCCAGCCTGAGAAGATACGCTTCATGAGAGGGTTCATCGGTTGGAAGGACACGGGACGCAGATAGAGTCAGTGACCTTGCTGTATTCCAGTACTGACCAGTAGAAAGGGATCTGTAGATGCTAGGGACCAAGGACCGGGAGGCTAAACCGGGAAGAGACAGGATGTTATGACAAAAGTCGCTTAGAGAAGGACCGGGTGGGAGACGTGTGCAAAGCAGCTGCATACTTTAAAATACTGGGTGAGGAAAGTGAGTGACGAGAAATATGAAATAAGGGGTTGGACCTGAACTGAATGTTATGTTATAAGTTTATACAGCATCAGATTTTAGAAAGATTAATCATCATCGATCCAGAAGAAATCAGCCACAACATGTCACAATTAAACTGAATGTTAATCTTAATGTTGATACGGCTCGTGAAAATATCAATACTATCAATAGCTGTGATTTGTAGTGTTGAAACAGACAGAAACATGCCACCAGAGCCCCTCCACTTTGGAACGACCTACCGGAGGAGATAAGGCTGGCAGAATCAATAACTTCTTTTAAATCACTTCATAAAACCCATTTTTATAGAATTGCTTTTAAGTGATGTCGTCCTTTTATGATCTATTATGCAGTTCATTTGTTCCCCTGGTTTTGTTTGTATATTTTATTTATTTGTTTGTTTTCTACTTCATTTGCTCTTTTGGTTATTTGTTTGGTTTTGTTGTATTCATTGCCTTTATGGTCCTTTTTGTTTACCGGTATTTAAGTTATGTACGACTATGCTTTGCTTCTCTGTAGAGCACTTTGTAAACTTTGTTTTTAAAGGTGCTATATAAATAAAGTTAACATTATTATTATATTATTATCTTGGAAGGATAGTAGTAGAAAAGTGAATTTCGGTGCACTAGAGCTGTGATTTTTCCTCATCCACCTGCCGACACGTATTAATATTGATCACATTCAGACTCCCTGGGAGCCTCCAAGTCCTCTCACCTGGCAGTGGAGGTTGCACCTCTCTCCTCTCCAGCCGGGAGCGCAGGTACAATGACCATGCAGGGCGTTGCACGCTCCTCCGTTCCCACACAAGCAGGTGAGGTTGCAGCCCAGACCCCAGGTGCCACTGGGGCAGTTGATGGAGCAGTCCACTCCATGCCACCCTGAGGAAACAGTCAGAGAGATCTCAAACGCACGTCCTTCACTTTGTTAGCAGCAAGCGTCACAACCACTCCGTGTACCACGAGGATAAGATACAGCGAGCGCCGTTTCCCTGAGAGAACGCCGGCAGCTGAAATCATCAAGTCTGATGTAAACAAGCAGACTGCAACCAAAAGGTTGGTTTTCCTGAAGAGAATCATTGTTTCATCATGGAGCCTTTATGAGTGATTCTTTCAAGGAAAACACAGAGAATCCACAGAGCGGTGCACTACCCTAAAGGCTGTAATAGTAGAGCATTCTTGTGGTGGAAATGTATCACAGTGTTCTTCAAAATTTAACTGCATGGCTGAACTCTGCAAGCAGAGACAGCTCATCTTGACCTCGTCTGCTAGGCGCCATCGAAATGACGCCAATAACAACGTTCATCTTGTTATTTTATGTCCTGCTATTCTGTACTTTCTTTCATTATTGAATGTATATAAGACTCTGTTCTTCTGGGTCAGACCTCCTAACCATCTGTGGGGAAAGAGCGCTGTCCATTCTATTGTATCTGTTTAATAAATGCTTAAAGCCATTGAAGTGTTTCACATCCTATTTGTTTGCTCTAAAGGAGATTGAAAAGGTGAATTTCCATAATTTCCTTGTTGTGAAATAGTAACAGACTAGAATAAACATTTGAGATACAAACTTTTAAGAAAAAAATCCCACAGCATGAAATAACCGTTCATACTATTGACATAATTCCATATAGAAATACATTGCACAAGTGCATTTCAATATGTCTTCCTCCTCAGCTCACCTGGTGTACAGGAGCAGGATCCGTCCACAGGAGAACACTGGGCTCTGTTCTTGCAGCTGCATCTGGAGGAGCAGTCCACTCCATGTGATCCTGCTGGGCAGGCCACTGTGCAGTTGGGACCCTGAGAGGAGATACAGGAGATGAATAGATGGAACAATGATGTCACACTTCCTTCAAACGAACAGCTCAGTAGCTCTGAAGAAACATGATCAGTTCATCCGCCGTATTACACCCACAAGTGCATCAAAGCCGTCCTTTCCACATTTATTTTTCTTCTCTAGTCCTCACATAATTGGGCACCTTGTGTGAAACCAGTTCTCCAGACATCAGATGTGTTCAGCAGATGTGACACAGCTGCAGAGCCGTATACCTGCAGCAGGGACCGTATGACTGCTCATATCAACCAACTGTTCAACCTCATTCTGTCGGTAATTTAAAAGCAATATATACAAGAGCATGTATGAAGCAGCTGGGATGAGACATCTGGTTTTGTCTGGTTTTCCCCGCAGTGCTGATGTCTCCATGACAAACGCTATACAAGTGCTTGAAGCAGATACAGTGCAGCACTTTGAAATGGTTGTGTGTGTTATGTGGACGATCATCTGGATATCTGCTCATGTGGTTGGATGAGATTCATTCAATCAATAAAAACGGCACGATAGTAAAAAAAAAAAAAAAAAGACATTTTATATATTGTATGTCGCTTATCCATTACAAAAAAATTAAATAACTATTTGTGGCTTTAGGGGAGGTTCATGCCTGATTTCCTGGAAAGCTGATGTGGCTGTTTATACCTTCTTGGAGTCTTAACATTACAGTGTGGGTCATCATATCTATACAGAGCCTAAAACAGCTCAGACTACAGCTGCACAGAAGTACTGGTTGGATGGATAAACTGTTGATACTTTCTGAAGGTCACGTGCTGAAACGACCTAAAATGACACACTTGTGGAGTGAAATGTCTGTTTCTAGCTTTCGGGATGTATTATTGGACTTTGGACAGAGCAGGCTAGCTGTTTCCCCTTGCTTCCAGTCTTTATGCTAAGCTATCTGCCAGCCCGCTATATATCTAAATCTTTAAGACATGAAACAGGAGCTTACACTACAGTACACGTTTAGCATCTGGACTGGGCACACACAGGTGTATACCACTTTAATAAAAGGATTTATTCATTAATTTATGCTAGAAACCCAGAAAAGAAAACAGCATCTGCTGACCTCGCTGTAGTTCTTCCTGCTGCCACGCGATGTCCCTAAAGAGCTGCATTCTTACCGATAGCACCTTTAAGGTGTACTGTAGTGAAGACGTTCAGCTCCTAAAGTGGGCTGTTAGTGTCTGGTCTGGCCTTGGGCTGCTGCCACACATTTGCCTCAAGGCCCTTGAGCCCACAACCACATGCTTTATCAAACGTACTGTGAATGAACGTGAGAGGTGACCTGAAGCACATTGTGACGTTACAGAAATGGGGTTTTACCGTGAAGCCCGGAGCGCAGATGCACTCCCCGGTCACGCCGTGGCAGTCGGCACCGTTCTGGCACTGGCACACCTGCTGGCAGGACTCTCCATAGAACCCCGGGGTGCAGGTCTCGTTGCAGTACAGGCCGGACCAGCCAGGCCGACACGTACACTCCCCTGACATCGGGTGGCAGCTGGGGAAAGAGAGGAACACATAGGGGCATTGTTCTTCCTTCTTCTTTAGTTGGTGCTCAGACTGTAGGCCTATTATTGCCTCTCAGATTTGGGATTCCTACCTTTCAGTACCAGGGGCAGTGTCTTTAAGAGTTCATTATACTTGAAGCACTACTTTCTACTTTTGGCACACAAAACAATGGTCAATAGACTGTACTTGTACAGATCTTTTCTGGTCTTCTGACCACTCAAAGCTCTACATGTCATCATTCACCCATTCATACACTGATGGGAGGGGCTACCATGCAAGGGGCCACCTGCCCATCAGGACTAACTAACATTCACACAGCGTAGGCTGGAGCAACTTGGGGTTAAGCGTCTTGCCCAAGGTCATGTCGACATGGACCAGTGGAGGCGGGGACCGAACCGCCGACTCTCTCTGATTGTCCTGCTATCTTATGGCAGCCTGAATCAACAGAGTATTGCGTATTCCAACAGCATTGTAAACAATACGAGACTCATACAAACTCATCTCGCGCTGCTTGAAGCGGCTAAATTAAACTGTAGTATCTTTGTAAGTTCAGCATATTCTCTACCAGCTGATAATCAGCTGCCTCATATGCCGCCTACACCCATTCTATTGGGTTTCCAGCCTTTTCTGTCGCCCAGCACGACCAAATGGAACTCTGCCTGAAGTCACATGTGGTGTTTCACTTAGTTTTTCAAAAGAAAAGATAATGAAGTAGATCACTGGGTGAAGCTCTTGTCAGATGCTGTGAGACTGACAAGCGCTCTGTTTGAAACATACTGAGGCCTGAAGGATGGGGATGTTGTTGTTCAGGTCATAGCACCGAACATGCCTCAGGTCTAGGGGCCCAAAGAGGCCCAAAGACTAAGGACTAAAACATGTCCTTCAAAGAGACACTGGACCAACAAGTTAGAGACTCAAAGTGATCACAAAGAAACATGAAACGACTGCAAAGAGACACACAATGACTACAAAGAGACACAACACAACAAGAACACTATAAAGCCTGTTGGTCTTGCACCTATGATGAAGAGGTGGTGGGCCCTTTTGCATGTCTGTGCCCAGGGGCCCATCGTCTCAGAATCCGCCCATGTGTCCAACATAGACAAAATATTTTTCAGGGACCAAAGTGTTTACACGTTGAAACGTCCCGAATTCAAAACGGACCACAATATTTTGTTAAGACACGTCAAAATCGTGTGGGAAGCAGAGGCTCGACTGCTCCTTAAACTGGAGCACAAACTAGATTGCGCAGGTGTAACTGACTGAAGGACTGGACGTCTCCGTGCCAGCAGGGTGGGGGTTATCTGCAGTGACACAGGTGGAGCAGGCCTGTGCTGGTTAGTGGTTGTGTTTGACTGACAGCTGGCCCACCTGACACAGCGCTCCCATTGAGGAGCAGCGGAACAGCTGTTCCCTGCAGACACATGCAGCTGCCAGCTGCGGCGGCCCAACTGATCACTGTACTGGCCCACAGCGGTCAGCTGTCTCCAGGGTCAACCATCACAGTGACAAACATAAACAGACAACACAGGAATACCTCTCACTCACATCTGTTCACACTGGAATTTGACAGATACAGCTTTGAACCCTCAGAGCCATGTTTTGGAATATTACAAACACACTCCAGACTCTTTTTCCAGATGTTCAAACTCGGGAACATTACATTGATCCCGTCTACTACATGCAGGATAAAGTTTGAACGCTATTTGCTTGCATACCTGCGTGTGTTCTGGGCGTAGCACGGACACTTCCTGTCACAGCGGAGGCCATAGTGTCTCTCAGGACACAGCCGGACGCCGCATGTCTCCCCTGTGTATCCCGGCTCACACAGACACAGCCCGTTGGTGTGGTAGCACTTGCTCTTGTTCTCACAGCGACACGTCTTCGCACAGCCGGCACCGTAAGTACCGACCGGACACTCCTCCTGGCACCTGTTCACAGAGAGAGACAGCGAGGTATCCGTGGTCAGGGATGTGAAAAGGTGGAGGTGATCAATAACAGTTCTCCTGGAGGATGAAATACCTCTGTGTGTTGTACTCGTGTTGCAACTGTTTCTCCTTTAATTAGGTTATGGAACATGTTTTGTTGGTATGGGAGCAAAATGCTTTTGGGTTATTGTCACGCAGATTAAGTTGACAAACAGTATTGGGAAAATGTTTATTGACAATGTATTTTTAAAATGGGTTTAGCAATTTGCACACAAATGAATTACAACAGACGAACCCAACACAGTTAAATAAACTGTACAAAGCATGCTAACATTTTAAAGTCAGACTTCCACATCGTGCATCTGGCATTCTGAATGAAATGTAAGAATTCTGTTAAAATGTTTAGGTTAAAGCAATGTCATATGTCATAGTCATACCAGCTACATGGACACACATGGTCACAGCCCACGCACAGTCCCTCTTTAGTTGTTCACCATGAAACTAAATAATTCCAGTGATGCAAGTTATGACTTATGGTTGAGTTTATGAGAGAAAACTCTTCATGCATTTTCAAAGATTGTGGTCACTGGATGCATTTAGTTTCAAACAGCTGACTGTGTGAAGTCAGCATTGAGAAATAATTGTAACTGATTGTAAAATAAAAACCTGTAAATATGAACGCATTTTTACATGTCAGCTATAAAGAATAAAACATGTAATTGTGCTGTGATTGGCTGATGGTCACACTCATGCAGAGTATGCCTGTATTCTATTTTCCTGACACTGATAATCAATTAAATGAAAAGATGATATAATTTGAAGATGAACTCCCTTCTGCTTTTATTCTGGAGGCAGCAACAGGATATGGTAAAGATTAGACATGGACATGAGGGGGTCAAAGTGTCAGAGTCAAGCTTGCTCATCCACCCCATGAACGCCATACTAGGAACTGCCTGCTTGGCTCACCAGACATCAACCTCTGGAGTCCATGGATATCCAACTAATGACAACGCTAGATAGATATCCATATATAGATAGCATCAACTATCCGCAATAACATCACTGTTCATTCCAGATATGTACGATATATAACTTTAATGCACGTACCAACTAACTAGCATAAACATGGTAACTAACTAGCATACGCATGGTAACTAGCATGGTAACTGCATACGCATGGTAACTAGCATATACATGGTAACTAGCATACGCATGGTAACGTAACTAGCATGGTACCTAGCATATGCATGGTAAGTAGCATATGCATGGTAACTAGCATACGCATGGTAACTAGCATGGTAACTGCATACGCATGTAACTAGCATACACATGGTAACTAGCATACGCATGGTAACGTAACTAGCATGGCACCTAGCATATGCATGGTAACTAGCATACGCTCGGTAACTAGCATATGCATGGTAACTAGCATACGCATGGTAACTGCATACGCATGGTAACTAGCATATGCATGGTAACTAGCATACGCATGGTAACTAACATACGCATGGTAACTAGCATACGCTCAGTAACTAGCATACACATGGTAACTAGCATACGCTCAGTAACTAGCATATGCATGGTAACTAGCATACGCATGGTAACTAACATACGCATGGTAACTAGCATACGCATGGTAACTGCATACGCATGGTAACTAACATACGCATGGTAACTAGCATACGCATGGTAACTGCATACGCATGGTAACTAGCATACACATGGTAACTAGCATACGCTCAGTAACTAGCATACGCATGGTAACTAGCATACGCATGGTAACTAGCATACACATGGTAACTAGCATACGCTCAGTAACTAGCATACGCATGGTAACTAGCATGCGCATGGTAACTAGCATACATGGTTCAACGTGAGTGGAGAAAACCCTCCACTCTGCTGACTGCAGTGAAAAGGCTCTGTGGCGGCTCCACAGCTCTCTGTAGATCACAGGCATCGCTGGAACACAGAGCTTCAGCTAATGTGGCGGCAGCTAAGCCAAACAAACAGTTAGAAACGAATGCAGCGGGTCCTCATTATCTCACCCATGGTTACACAGCGCCGATATATCAGTCCAACCACCCAATCAAGCCGGGTTTGAAAATGAAATGCCCTGCAGCTCTGGCCCCGTCATTTAGAGAAAAAGATATAAACTTCATTGTGTTTTTAAGTACTTCAAGATTTTTTTGGAACCATCACTGCAGTTAATTTTGTATTTTTATGTTTTGTTTTATCTTAACGGCCCATTTTATTGTCCACATTCTTGCAAAGCACTGCCAAAAACAGTGGTGTTCCTTGTTCTGAGGGATAAATATTGCCCCCCTCCCTTCCATTGGGTTCGGGTGTGGCACGGCCAAACCAGTTCTGAGCGGTGCCATGCTGTGACGTCCGGCTTCCCTGAAACCCTCATTTACTCATGGAGGGTCTATTCCTGTCTCGTCACTGGTCGGCCTAAGTATATGGTGCGTGCTCTCTGATATTGTTAATTATATGGGCCTGCAGCCCTGCGTGGCGCTCTGCTGAGATCTGTCTGTGAAAACAGCGACTGGGCTTCCTGGTTTGGGTTTCTCTCTGCTCTCTGGAGGATGTGGAAGAGTTAAGCAAACACAGATGATCTGATTTGGATTTTTTTATTGTGTTTACTGCTCTCTTCAGCATGTCATAATGAGGTCAACACAGGGTTTATCGTCTTCTGTGATAATAATAATAATACAACACGGATAATGGGTTCTGCACGTAACATCTTAAACTTAAAAGTAATGAGTAATTAAAGCTGTCAGATAAAAGCAATGGAGTAGAAAGTACAATAATTGCTGTTAGTAGAAATATAAAGTAACACAAGATGTAAATACTTCAGTGAATTAGAAGTACCCTACAGTACTTGAGTAAACTGGTCCTGGGTTTGATCCCCACTACCCACAACTGTCCGCAAGTGTTTTGCATATAAAATGCTAGTTTTTTAAAGTTATTTATCTATACATGATATACTTTTGTACTTTATTTTGCTGATTTGACACTTAAGACTGGGTGAAATAAAATGTATTTTATCATTTTTTAATGGAGTATTTTAGCTGACTTTCAATGGTGCATAAATGCATGCGTATTGCTTTGGTGAGCATTTCCAACAGCAGGGCGGTGTGTGTGTGTGATTGATTCAAAATAAACTACAGTGTGTGTGTCCATGCTATGAAGGAACATTTCATCCAGTGTGACAGCGTGGCTTATTGATGTGTTTTAATAGTCTTTTGGACAACAATGGAGCTCTTTGACACAGAGCGCTGACAGCTGACTATTTCAACTGCTGGACAGTGTGTTGCATTATTATGCCAATCAGTTTTTAGGATGGTGATTTGTGGTTTTGCGCACAGCATTTGTTTCTGTTCCATAAAGCTGTGTTAATGTAAATGTCACCTCATTTCTTCACGGTGGTGAAACATCAATAAAAACTGCCACTAGAAAGATTAAAGGGACAAATGTTGCGACACCATTCGCCCCATCCTTATAGGGCAGCTTTTACTTTGAAGGCGCGTTCAGACAATGAGCGGCTGCTGCTTCTGCGGCTCCGTGTATTTTGAATTGGCATATAAGTGCTGGTGGAAAACTAGCTAGAATGACAGGGAACCATTATTCTTGTGTGTGATATTGCTTGCTCGCTTTCCAAAAGCAGAAGTGGCATTCATTGTTTTATTCTGGAAGAGCGTTCTGATTCAAATGCTGTGCAGTGAGAAACGGTAGAAGAATTATGATTGTTTCTGTTTTTGATTTTTTTTCATCTTTGTACCAGTTATTAATTAAACAAACACACACACCATCTGCCTCTAGATGCCGTTTGATGGGGCTGATTATTCACATTGTGTCACTCTGCACCATTCAGACAGAAGTATCTTTCCTAGAGAAGATCTCTCCATTTGTTGATCGACTGTTGTCATTCCTCACTGTAAGCATTGACAACGCCCACACGGTCCTGCATGTGTGCACATGACCCAGCTCCTCTCACTGATTGTTGTGCCTGCACCAATACAATAGGCTCCTAAATATTGCTCAGTTGCTCATGTGTGAAAAATAATGATTTTTGATGATTTTGTCATGTGTGGTCTTCACAAATACACAAATAAGTGCCCAAAACTGCAGTTCTCCTAAACATGTTTACAGCCTGGTACAAAAAAATAAAATAATTTTTGTTCTCAGCCTTAATATTACAGTTAAAGCAAAGTCCCGATGCACATTGCAAACCAAGCTAACTAGCTAGCACTAGCGTTAGCTGCTAACGGTATCTGGCCCTGCCAAATAAACGCTTCTCCACACTCGAAATATGGTCACTTCTGGTTCCATAAAAAAACAAAAACTGGTGGCGCCACAAACCAAGTTAGTGACGCCACGGTTACTACTTCCACTTTTACCGTCTATGATTTGAACAAATGTGAAACAATTTTACAAATACATAAATGCTTGACATGGCAAAGACAGCACAGTCATGGAGTTTGAAGTAAAAGTTGAAACCAAAATAGAAAATGTATTCATTAAATAATATCTAATCAAATGGGGAAAATGCCTTTGCAACTTTGAAATTACACATGAATGAGCAATGCATTTGTGGGTCAGTGACTGTGAAAATAGTCCACACACAGATGTAACCCAATCCACACGTGTCAGAAAATCTTCAAAATACCTATAGATATTTATATGCATTTATATGCTTTTCAAAAACCTCCATGGACTTGAGGTGGGAAATATATGTGAAAAATTGCCTTGAAAGTAAGTTATATCACTACAAACTGCTGTATACTGTACATTATATATATATATATATATATATATATATATATATATATGTATACTGTATAAATAAAGGTTGCTCTTACCGTTCTCCTGTGTACCCAGGGCTGCAGAGACACTGTCCAGAGGACAGCACACAGAAGCCGTCGTTGTGACACTGACATTCTTGGGAACAGTTTTGTCCAAATCTCCCCTTCGGACATGGCTGTCCACACACTGTACCCTGCACACAGCAAACACAACAGCAACACACAAGACTGTTGATCATGTGGTTCTTTACACCTTAACACCTTTGAACACATGCCTCTATGTTTTCTAGGACTGCTGATTTGTGTGGATGGATATGTTGAAAAGAAATGAACACATTTTTTCTCTTTGGACACAGCTCGTATATTCTGTAATATAGTCTATAACTTCAAAACCAAACTGTTCATAGCTCCTTTCACATTATGAACTCAAGATAATGATTTAGGACACTAGTATGCATGTCTGTTGCCTTTCTTAGTCGTTGTTGAATCTCTGTGAGCCATTTAAAGGGACAGTGTGTAGGATTTGGTGGCATCTTGGGGGTGGTTGCAGATTGGAACAAACAGATAGCAACAAATCCCTTTGCTCACTTCTCCCTTTCCATGACTGTGGTAAAGTGAGCTGACCTTTGGCCTCATTTAGAGGACATCCGCACCATAATACACTACTTAAGGAGAAATGGAGGCCTACCATCCATCCTGCAGGACAGGAGCACTCTCCAGTCACATGGTGACACACTCCTCCATTCTGACACGGACATCTCTCCTCACACTGCTGCCCATGTTTACCTGGAGGACACAGGTCTTCACAGCTGTGAAAGAAACCAAAACACCAACCGGTTATCCTCTGCTACTTTTGAAGGTCACATATGGAGGTTTTGTTCATATAACAGTCGTAAAACTTGCTCGAGGTGTGGTTATGTGAGTATTATGTCACTTATATTTTTGGGTTCAAAATTACAATTACATGGTAAATAGAGCTTCCATTAATTAACATTATTTAGTACTATCTATGCCAGGAGATTATGTATTCAGTTGTATGTGTGTGTGAGTGAGTGAGTGAGTGAGTGAGTGAGTGAGAGAAAGAGAGGTGTGTGCATCTCTGTATCTGTCTGTCCACAGCTCAATAATGTAATAATGTGTTGCTGGTCAATAGGAAAAGGTGAGCTCAAACAGCTCAGGCAGTGGAGGAACTGGCTTTGGGAAGGCATTTTTTTATACATGTTATATCCAGCGACATAGAATGCAAAACTGACTGCTACCGAAGCATAACAGGTGTTTCTCAATGAGTCTTTAAGGACGTTATTAGGATCAGAGTCTCTCCTCCGACTTACAAAGCTCCAGTGTATCCCGGGGAGCACTTGCATTCTCCGGTCACATGGTGACAGGCCGCTCCGTTCTGGCACTGGCATTTCTGCTGGCATCCGTTTCCGTAGGTGCCCACTTCACACTGGGCCTCGCAGCGCCAGCCTCGGTACCCGGGAGTGCAGATACAGGCTCCGGTGATGGGGTTACACAGCGCGCTGTTCTGGCACTGACATCGGTTACTGCAGTGGGGACCCCAGTGGGTACTGTCGCAAGCTGAGGGGAAGATGGAAGAAAGGAATCAAGATTGAGTTCATCTTGATTTACAGGTATCATGGCACAGATCAGCTCTGATTGTTGCCAAGCTTCAAGAGAGGATTCTGAGCTCACGAAATGTTGTCTTTGCCTTTTCCTATGAATGTCCAGCTGCAGTGTTTAGGCAAACAAATGATAGATGAACCGATACTGATACTGGATATCTGTATCTATACATGATACTTTTATATCTATGTATTTTTTGGTTATATGTTGTTGAAGCCTGATGTTGCCCTTCACATAAAGTAATGACCGGAGTCACTTTAGTGAGGCATACAGCTTATTAAAACACTGGTATCCACCGATACCCATGTCATCGGGACTGAAGAAGTCAGACCGGTGCATCTCTCGTTAAAATAAATGTTTTTAACAAAAGTACTTGGTTATGTTTAGCGAAAGATCTTGGTTTGGGTTAAAAAAACAACTCAGAAAGTTGCGTTACTAAAGTACGTTATTAAAGGACATGAATAGCGGTCTCCTGGGTTAAAGTCCTGTGTTTTTAAACCAACCCGTCAGCCCAGATCTCCTCTCTACGTGGACTTTGTCACTCTTTATACTATGTAACCTGTCCTGGCTTACGATTACGTCAATTACATAATACTGCTTACGAATGATATCGCTTTACATTTTGTAGGTATAACTGCAAACAGTGTATGAAGAAAACTAAACATAACGATTAGTTAGCCTAACAAGTGCAACAATGATCTCAAAAGGGTCCAGGACAACCTTTTACGACTGCTGTTGGATCTACTTCCAAAGGAATCCCACTGTGAACGTGCTTGATGGATGTGGCTGCTGTTATGGACGGTATACTTTATAGGGGACATAGTTGTTTATCTAGATTATAGGTTCTACATTTTCCTTATTATAAGCAAACCCATTAAAAGGCCCAAACCAACAATTTGTTAGTCCATCTCTCAAAACAGGTATGCCATGTGGCAACGCTAATGTAGACTTGTCTTTCTGATATAAGAGCTGGATAACACACATGCTATTTTCTCAGAAATCTAAATAAAAGTTATTTTATTCTTAATTTAACCAAGCATCCAGGGTAGTGCAGTCATGCTCTTTGAACTGAGGACAATAGCTAAAAGCAAAACACTTGTTCTCTTGGATTGGCTCCGTTTGGATCAAGATTTTGCTGATAACTTTGAATTCTTCACTTGGCCAAGCTCCAAGGGAAATTGCTTACATGTTAGTCTATTATGAGCAATAGCGCAGCCTGAAGCAGATCTAAGATTAGGCTCTGAGCCGTGGGCCACCACTTTATCAATCACCAAGCTCTTGAGGCTGAAACTGAAGCTGGCCCCTCATCACTAACATGGAAACCATCTGATTCTCCAAGCAGCCAAAGTCAAAGACTTTCAATGACTGTGTGGCAGGCGGGCTCTGACCTGAACCCACCTCATTAACCTTCGGCTGTTGGATTTCAGCCGTAATCAGACCACGCCTTCTATACATGAGCTCTGCTGAGTGTCTGGCCTTCCCATCACAGCGAATGGAGGCTTCACCATGTGTAACCACAGTAAACTGGTAAATCTGAGAACGTGTTGTTTAGTTCTAGACGTCTTTCATCTTGTCGCGTCACATCTCGCCACTGCCCACTCAGCGCCTGGCGATGACTGGGGGCTGAATAGGAGAGAGTCAGGAGGGTTTACAGTGACGGCCAGACCTTTCATTATGGGACTCTGCGTCATGGAAGTCTATATTAAGTTCAGGGGAAAGTGAGAAAGACAGAAATTGAAGGTTTAGATAAGACCTTTATAACGTACACAGTGTATTTTACTGTGGCGCAGTTGTCAGCTAGCGGTTTAACAGGTCATTAGCCACTAAAGGGTCATTATATTTTTTGTGAACCGGCTTTGGCCAACATCTGTATTGGTTATGATAACATCGCACTCACCAAAGTATCTGATTGACTTATTTCAAGGCACCCATCAAAGCACAAACTCAACAACCTCAGACATCAGTCGTATTTCTGCTCCAATGCTAGATCTATGCTTTATACTACAAACTATAAAGCCGCGTTAAAAATGTCCAAAAGATACAAAGGACACCCATCGGTTGAAGGAGACAATTTAAAATGTATTTAAATCATTTGGTCCCAAAAGTTGTAAAAAGCACCAATAAACAGAGTTACGACGTGTCCATGTTGTCTGCAGCGGTCCGTGTCCGCGTCTCTTTGTATATAAAGAGTATAAGCGAGGCGCTACTGTACACGGCACACACATCTATGTCCACACGGCACACACATCTATGTCCACACGGCACACACATCTATGTCCAACGCACCATCTGGATCACGTTGGAGTTGTCTGACTGAACCAGTGAGTACTATAGTGGGTCGCTTTCTCGCTACTTAAGTAACCTGCGGTATTGTCTTTGTCTGACTGCTCATGTTTCTGATCCATCTGACTTATTTTAGTGATGTCACTGTGTTAACAAATCAAGAATAGGAAAAAACAATTCAAAGGGTTATTTTTAATTTCGGTTGACCAACAAACGTCATAGCAAACTTCATCCGCTGATGAAGACAGTGAGAGGTTTGAAAGCTAGTTGATCTTGAGTTAAGATATTTGTTTCCTTTTGGATTACTTTTATTTCAAGGTTTTCCCAGGTCAAGAACACAGTTCACTCTCAACACACTTCTCATGTGTGCTGGGGCAACGTTGTTCATGTTGGTGCTGCACAGCAGACAATCTGAGAAATATCATATCCACTTGTCACCACGATGTGAACGGGTTGCCGAGAATCAATTGTCAACCCTCACTCCAAAACCTTGTATCTTTAACTTCATCTCAAGCTGGCTTTAGCGTCCCGGAGCTTCATCTCAGACCCTAACAGTGTCTGCTAAATACAGTAACTGTTGTGAGGCATCCTGCAGGCTGTGGCTGACCTCTGCAGCTGATTGTGGTTTCACTGCTCTCCACTAGAGCAGTCAGAAATAGCAGTTGCAGGAAAAAGGAAGTGATTGCAGTTAAATGTGTTTTATGGACAGATGTGACTTTCTTTCTGGATGTGTGAAGAAACAGATCCACTGTCGTTTCCTGAGCAACAGCAGCAGGGTTACACACAACGTTAAGTGGAACAGTTTCCTGAATCACATGATAGGGCTCCTACCATTAAACACATGCAAAGACCACAACTAAATAAAAAGTAAATTCCACTTATAAAGAGGGTGATTTCATAACAATCATACAATATATATTCAGTAAATATTTGTTTCAATCAATTCCTTGAGTTGAGTCATGCATGTGTTGTGTCTTACGGAATGACCTGCAATGGCTGTGGTGGCCGCTCGAGGAGGCATTTTTGGGAAATCTTGCTCATATCATGCTGGATGTTCATAGTCATGATAAAAATATCTGGTAGCACTTTATAATAACTTTTTAGCATTAGTAAAGCATGAATATGTATTCATCATTCATAAAGCATTATTCCAACATGAATACTCATTAGTAACTCATTCATAAACGCAGTTATAAATGTCTCATTCTTGATTAATAAACTTGGGTTTCATACTTTACTTTACTAATGCTAAAAAGTTTGTAGTTATTATAAAGTGCTACCAAATATATTTTAAATATATTTTTTTGCAGATATAAAAAAAATTCCCAAGACTTTGCTGAACAAATACATACAATAAACACAAGTATTGGAATACATTTGGGGGTTCCTATGACGACTCAAACACACGGAAAAAAACTCTAGAGGTCTAGAGCCAAAATTGGTTCCAGGGATTTTACAGGGTTAAAAAACAAAATTATTTTACAACAGAAGTCTGGGTGTCGGATTTCAGAACATTCAGTTTCACATACCAATGAAAATCACACATTTTCATATCACATTCTTATTGATAGTTCTGTATTTCATAACAATAGTACAAACTTATTTTTCATAAAATAAAAATATCATATTTCTCTATTGTTCTAATAATAGTGTCCCCCTGATGCTGAATGAAAGTCCAATATTCTCCTTTTAGCTTTGTTGTTGCCCCTGAGGAACATGCAGGCTCTATCTCGCTGCTCTATCTCCATCTCTAGCTGTGTCTGCTTGAACTCACTGCATCAAAAGAGGATTCATCAGAGCTTTCTCACTGAAGCAGCTGCCTGCTGCTGCTGAGAAACCAGGGAAATAATAGCAGTTTGCAGGGTAACCAAGAGGCTAACACGGTCTGTAATGTTGACATTCACATTATAATTATGAATAACGTAGGCTGAGTATCCATATCTTCATTCAGAACGTTCAGGTGTTTTTGTGAGGACACTTTTAGTTCAACATCTAATAAAGTCGTTGATGGAAAAGTCACAATACAGTGAACAAAATTAAACACAAAAAAAATGGTATCAAACAAAATATTCTGCTTCTATTTGTTGGTGATAAGCCTTTAAAAAACAACATTTCCACTTTGGCCACTAAACTGCTCTCCCGCACACAAAAGAGACACACCTGTGTGTCTGACATCCCAAGCTCAGGTTTTTCTTTCTTTTTGTTTTGCCGTTTTGCTGGTAGCTAATGCTTTGCTTTGGTGGCTGGAGCCTGTGAAACTAGATTTTAAAAGTACTGAACCGAAAAGACCCTCGCCCCTTGTTTCAGGCCTCCGTCCAAAGCAACTCCCCCAAAACCAAATCAGATGCATTGATTACTGCTGGAATGCAAAGAGACTCTCACCAAATATAACCATAAACGCTTCCAAAATAAATAGCCTACTATCTTTAAGTTAGTCTTCTTCATAATTTTGCTCACCTACATTATTGTCAGAGGCCACAATTAGTCATACAACCAGTGCCATGAATATATTTTTGTTTAAATAACAATGCATTTCTTTTGAGCTCCTCCACCCCACTAACACCGCCTGGTTTCATGTGCCAGTAACACAACCATCTCCAACCAGTCCACAATCCCCAAGTTGTTCAAGTGATTAACAGGCTCCTTTCACTGCTTCCACATTAGCTTCACTGTGACCTGATTAAAAGAAGCATACAGTACTTCTTTCCTCCGGCGGTCTGGCCCTGTGTGACACACAGAGGCGAGGACCGAGGGGAGGGTTAGGGGACAAAGAGCAGGAGGAGATTACAGATAATAAGATGCACACGTAAAAGCCTTCCCGCATTCAAATCTGCCGTCCCGGTACCTTTGTGAAACCTGACCCAGATTGAAGAAGGGCCAAACTCCAGGAGCTCGGGGCTCCTCATCTGCTTGCCGAAGAACAGACTCTTCTCTCATTGGCCTATTCAAGATGAGCGGACAAAAAGGACGGCACTGTGCCAGGGTTCGGTCACAAGGCTGTGTCGTTATTCACTGCAACCAAAGATAACGACGGGGAAACTTCTGCATACGCGATTCTTTTTTTATATCCATGCAGACACAACAAGTCATAAAAATGAAGGAAAAAAAAAAGATGCTTCGTCACACCGAGGGAGATCTCAGGGGGCAGAAAAAGGGCCAGTGAAGAAGAGAAAGGCCCGGAGCAGTAACTCGAGCTGCCAGTTGTTGAGACTTGGCTCGGCGCTGACTGTCCTCACTGGGGACGGATCGGGGCCGGGATGTTTTCCCCTCTATTGGTGATTACCCCGTCTACATGGCACGGTGCACTCATGGGAACCGAACACGTCTTTCACACTGAAACGGTGGATTCACAGGGAGGGAAAACATCTGTAGCATTCCTCCAGTTTTCAACTGAAGCCAAATGTGTCCTCCTCCGGGTTTTTATTATGATCATAAACTATCTCATTAAAGCAGTGTCTCCATGAGGAAACGGCTTTTACTGTAAATGTCCTTCTTTATGATGCACTGCCTTGTGTGATTGTGTTATAGTTCCCAAAGGCACTCCAACAGTGAGATGTCCACATTATAGCTAAATGTGTATCCTCAAAGGAGAACTCCACTTTTACATATCAAATTCAGTTTATTTGTCATGATCAGACAACAGATGTCTGATGCCTCCTGTGGCTCTGTAGCGTTGTTTAACCCTGGAAATAACCCTGATGATGTCATCAAGATGTCAGTGCATCTCAGCTATAGGCTCTAAAACAAACTGTGGGTGTGTGTCTCCGTTATGTTATATCTATTTAAGTAACACTTTCAAAACTCATCTGACTGAAGAAATTATTTAATTCTAAAATACAAAATAAAGATTACAAAACATGTGATGGGTGTAATAAGGAATAGAGTATTCACTATTGTATATTTGTCTATAAATTATGTATTTATTTAGCTCAAAACAATTCATATTTAAGAAAAAGTGGCGATAATACAAATTTGCCAGAAACGAGCCTCAGTCTGTGCTTTATTTGGTATGAAATCCTTTTGAAAGATTCTTCGGGTATTTGACTAATTGTCATTTTATGATTTTTCTTTTGGGACGTTTTGCGACTTTTGACCAATTTTATAATTATGTAAATATGTTTTTAGGACATTTTAGAATATTAGCGGAGCACTTTCTCCAAGAGATTCATCAGCTCCGCTGTCACAAGGACAGATACAGGAAAACATTCCTGCCCACGGCTGTTAGACTTTACAATAAGTCACTGACCAGATCCTCCGGCAATTGACTCGTCAACAACAACAACCCATCAACAACAACAACAACAACAACAACAACCCATCAACAACAACAACCCATCAACAACAACAACCCATCAACAACAACAACCCTCGCACCGCTTTTGTTGTCTAGTTAGTCACTGTACATTCTTTATACACTTCATATACACTGCACGTACTTTGCACTTTCTTTATTTCCTAAATTATTACACTTTACTGTTTTGTTGTATATATTGAGTATTTTGCATTTCTGATATTGTTTGTGATATTTGTATTTTATATTTTCTGATTGATATATATATATATATATATATATTATATATATTATATATGTATATATAATTTCAGAAAAGTATTGACAGAATTCTTCTGTCATTTTAGTAATATTTTTCTGAAGTTTTTGTATTTTGTTTTGTATGTTTTTCTCCCATTTTAGGATTTATTTTCTTCTTCTTTTCTTCATTTTTTTGGAACATTTCACTATTAATACATTTCTGAATATGAACACGTTTGCGATTTTAAGTATCCTGCAGTTTCAGGGTCTCAGAATAAGACCATGTTGATAAAGACCAAAGAGCTGACCACTTTCAGGGAATAACGCATGTATATTGGAAAAGATTTGAGCAACTTTAAAGTCACATAAAAACTATGATGTGACGACCGATATCAGGTCACAAGAGCGTGCCAAAGTGAAGGACTGTGGGTAAAACACACAAAAGAGAATCTTAAACAGGACTCTATACGATATAGGGTCCGTGTTGTTTTCCCGTTCGCTATATTCTGAACTTGAGGCCTCCTGAGCAGCTTGTGTTGTTATCATGTGACTACATCACAAGCTCCAGCGCCCCGGGTCACTTCCTACCACACAATTTTCTACTCCTATTATTCCTGCTTCTCCTTGAACACAGCCTCTCCCCATTTCCTGTTCTTCGCCCCCAAATTGATCCTCAGACGTATTGTTGGGGCCCGCTGACCTGTAAAACACAGTCAATGCAGCCACATCTTTGGTGGCTCTTGAGGAAATGAAAACATGCTCCTGAAGGGGATTGAGAATGAACAGAGGCTGAATAAAGAGACTGACCCAATAGGAGTGCATTTGCTGCTTTTCAAAGAAACACAGACAGTCTTCCCCTTAATGCAACATTGCACATAAAAACATGGATCAAAGCAATGCCATGTGACTGTACATATTGATATGTTTCCTCCTAAAGAAACGAAACATTGGATACATTCATAATAGTGAATATTTACACGTTCAGTGGCATTGAGCCGGTTCTCTCATGATCATCCCCCCGAAAAGCACTTCAGTCAGGAGGAGAATCAGCAGCTTCTCAGTATCACAACCTAATAGTGACAGAGCTCTGGCGGTCTGATTGATCTGTGGACTCATGGGCGGATTCATTGTCCAGAGACACATACCAGTGGTTACTGGGAAGGAAGAGATTAAGATTAAGAAGAAAACGAGCCCAGGAAGCATGTATTAGTCAACATATGGGGTGATCCGTTCTCTGGTCATCTGTTTTGATGTAGACTCAGAAAATTGTCTGATTGTAATTGGTAAATAGACTGTACTTGTATCACACTTATCTAGTCTTCCGACCACTCAAAGCTCTAACACTACATGTCATCATTCACCAGTGACGGGCCGTGGATTTTCTACCTGCGCCTTCAGTGGATCAGCTGTTTAACAGCTGGGCACAAGTACAGAACCCTCCTAGCAGGCCGTCACGATGTAGTTTAACCCGCTTTTCTACCATAGTGAAACAGAAGATAAACTCAAACTTCAACTGCAGAGCTGTGAAATTTGGGGAACATGGTTTTGGGAAACTGCATGTGAACAAAATACTTTAGAATAACCCAGTTAACCCAAGTTAATCAGGCCAAACGGGACACGAGGTTCAAAGCTTATGGACAATATGGAAAATCTTCCACTGGTGGTTGAAACACTACAAAGGACAACAACAACAAAAAGATGGAATGCAGCAGCCATGACCCCATGGTTCCAAACCACGCCTTTTATTTCAATGATGGAGCATCATTCTATTTTCATAGAACAAGAGACACTTTTTTTTTTACAGTGTGTGAGGGCAGACAGACCGTCCGGGCCTAGTGGGGCCCAGGGGAGCCCGGGACCAGACACAACAATAAGCCCCCTTTATTACAGGCTGAAACTGAAGACAGCAGGGGCACGCCCTGTGGGCTCCTCATGCATATCGCTCTATAGGCCTGCATGGACACACATTCACAGGCTCATGAGCAAAAGCAAAAATAACCTCCCACGCACGCCAAATGGACACTGTCTGCAAGTTTCCAGTGATAACCTGATCAGCGTGGGAATATCTTCTCCACTGAGGAAATGGCATTGCACTTCCATGAAGAAAAGCAAATGTTCAACATCAAAGCAGCAGCAGAGACAGAATGGTCCACGCGTTACATGCCGTCAATCCACTCAACGGAGTGGGCGGATACAAAGGTCTGGACCCAGGCAAGCAGAGGCTGTATGAGGATCTCAGCCCCTACGAGTGACACTCCAACAACACTGGATCCAAAATGTCCTCCACATCATTCAAACTCGATGCTTTTCATTACACAAACTTCTGCTTCCTTGCATGCTCTCTCCTCCCGTGACCCAGAACATGTTCCCACTCCGTGACGTATGAATGCTGCATCTCCATGTTGCACACCTTTGCATACACAGAGACTGTTTGAAGGAGCTGACGTCTCTTCAGGGCTGACGCTATACGGCCTTTTGACTGTTTGAATAAATCCAACTTCCTTTCTCTGGCTCAAAGAGTTGGATGGAAAGAGCTGCTGTTCCAGAAGTATTATTTCCCCTCTGTAGATTCCTCAACATAGGAACACACTCCTGGAGCTTTATTCTATAACTATATGAGTCCTGAGAACTTGTGAGTTTCAGTCACAATTGAAAGAGGCAACTGTATCTCTTGACAAGAACTTTAATATTGGACGATTCCAATGCCACGTTTTTCAAATTCAAAGGACAGAGGGTGTTGTGTGCTGTACAGATTGTAAAGCCTCTTGAGGTAAATATGTGATATTGGCCTATACAAAAATGTACTTGTCTTCTATATTTGTGCATAGAAACTACAGGACAGTTCAATTTAGGGAAAGATTGTGGTTATGGTTAATAAAAAGCAAACATTAATTGATGAGTGGGGAACTCCAAACTTCTGCATGTGAGTTGTGCTACAAATCCAAACAGAGGCTTGTTAGAGCACATTGGATGTAGTCTGAGAAGCAAAGTTCATGAAATACAGTAAACCAAATTGGCCAATCTAATAATATACTGTAGATGTACTCACCTGGACTCCTCATTTGAGGAAGCAGAAGTGAGCATATATAATTATACTCTCGTGAGGAAAGTTAATACAGAGGGGGTGTGGCCTAATATGAGTCAAACACCGGCTCAAGACAATGCTCCAATGCTCAAGGTGTTGAACTGTTGAACACATATTCTTTGTAGTCACCTAACACCGTATAGCGTGATGCAGGAATGACGTATTTTAACTCTGGAAGTTAGCCTCCCACTAGTTCCCTCGACAAAAAAACACTGGGATTTCTTTCCATTGGATTTAGTATTTTCACAGAATAGGATCTCTGGCAAAAACAATCTTTCTGTTTTGTTCAGCGAGATAATTCTCACAATGGAAAACCACTTTTAGGAGTTTTGAGGCGTGAACGCAATCGTCATAAGTAAAACGCTAACATTAAGGTCCGTACATGAATTATCATTCAAATGTCATTGTTCATTCAAAGCAGCAGTAACAGACAAAGCGTGGAAAGGCAGCACCGGCTATCGAACAAGACACATAGCAGAATACATTGGCATTAACACAAGTAGACCAATGAGATTAGGGAATACCCCTAAACTGACATTGTTCATCATACAACATGAACAATGGCATATAAATTATACTTTGTGCACGGACTCGGATCGTGCCCTTACCGAGATCCGAACTCATTGCGAGACGGGACACCTCAGCATGTGGTCTGGCTAATCGGACCCCAATGTGAGAAAGATCAGATCTCGGAGTCGACAGAGTTGACATATAATGCATCCTGGCATGATTAAATGAAAAACACAATAAATGACAAATTGACAAAAGTCACTTGTAACCGCAGTCTATAAAAGCCCCACCATAAACAAGCACAATTGTACAAGAGCAATTTCTTCGTTAGCTAAATTCCTGGAGGCTAGCCACTTGAAATGTTCTAGTTATTGGAATCGCAGTGTCCCCAGGCTAACACACTTAGCCCGAGTGCTAAAGATGGCTCAATGAGGTCGAGTAGATCCAGTAAATACAACAGTCTTTCCACAAACACTCACGCCAATCATAAACAGAAGAGATCACCATTGTTCCCTCTCCGTTTACCTCATTTGACAGACTGACTGGTGACATGCTCTCAGAGGACGTGATGTTTTTGTTGGCTGTCACAAACTGCTCATAAAATACTAATTCTACCCATGTTTGGAAAATACATTTATACACATAATGCAATTCTGCTACAGAAATGAAGGTGCTTTTTTTGCAGCTGGCCAAAAGTGAAACCTGGCAGCAGATGGGTGACGGCTACAGAGACGGTACGGCATCAGGGATCATGTGACGCCTCAATGAAAGACTGTTATTTAGCTACTGTGCAGCCGAAATTAACTGAACAATTATAGCAGCCTCAATCGGGTGCCTGTGGACCTTGACCAGACCACAGTGAAGGAAGACGGTTCATGACAATCTGCCTTTAAAATGTTGGTGTTTTGTTAGCATATAGAAATGGCGGTCAGAGGGTTATGATTCATGCTCAGGGATAGAAACTACAGAAATCTAGCTTGGTGTTTTAAGTTAGCTTTTCCTAACCTGCGTGACTTCAACTGATATATTTATAAGCTCATTTATAAGATTAACATACATATATAATAACATATATAATAATTATGTATCTCAAATGTGTACTTCCGTGTAGTACTTGAGGAAATGTGTGTATGCGTGTCTCAAAAACAGCCCTGAGAAGAACCAGCGTTTAGCTCCTGACTGTTGGTGCGATACAGTGCAGCAGTCAGTAAGACGACACCACGGTCTGTTTTTCCTCTTGTGAGTTCAGAGGGCTTTCACAGAAAAGCAGTCACACACACAAAGACATGGCTGCCCACAGACAGCAACAGCTGGAGGACTTACCGCTGGAGCAGTTGGAGCCGCCCCAGCCGGGCTCACACTGGCAGGTGTTGGGGGCCATGCAGCGGCCGTGGACACAGCTCGCCGCACAGTGAGCTGGACATGGAAACATGAACATTACATCAGTACATTCACAAAGGGTTTTCTAAATATGTCTGCTTTAAGATTCAGTCATGTATAGGTACAATAATTACAGTTTACATTTGCATAATTTCATTGTAGAGGCTGTAGAATTAAGATGTTTTAAGATTGGATTAGCTGAGACGTCCATATCTGAAGACTCCACTTGACTTCATCTGAAATAGGATTGGACCACTTTGTTTTGAAGCATGTCCCTCAATGTATAATTAATCATTGGTTTCAGCTCTACGCAATTTTAACTGGGAAGTACCCAGATTGTTTAGAAAAGGGAAGTCTGATATGAACTGATTTTCAACCAGCTGTTATGTCCCCATGCACATACCGTTTAGTTTTCTGTTGCATGAAGACACTAATCCAAACACTTCACCTTCAATGATGTCCAGGTTTAAACTAGAAAGGGTGCTGATTTAACAACCCGACTTGATGTGATAGAAGAAGAAGAAGAAGAAGAAGAAGAAGAAGAAGAAGAAGAAGAAGAAGAAGAAGAAGAAGAAGAAGAAGAAGAAGAAGCTGATTTAACAACCAATGATTTAACAAGCAATATAGATGTGATATATGATGCTAAGTGTAAAGAAATGTCAAACGCATCACAAGGGACACAACTCATCCAGGCCATCATTTATTTTCACAACTACCATTGGGTAAGTATTGTAACATTAATGCACCAATCATCGTAAAGACTTCTATTTATTTAAGTCTATTGATTTTAATTATTTAATGATTTACATTTTCAATGATTGTATTCATGTGTACTTGACTGCATCTTTTGTGTACAGTCAGTGTACATGAAAGTGTACATGAAAAGTCCTTGAACCCTTGAATCAAAACCAAAAATAACAAGTGATTCCCCGTTACAAGTGTTCTAAGCTAAGGACGTAAAAAAAAATCAATCAACTTTTGCTTTCACACAGGACATGAACACCTGTCCCCTGAGTAAAAGTCCTGTGTTTCTTTGACTCATCCACTACACCTCCCTAGTGGATGCTCTCCCTCTATTGATATGAGAATCTAATGATGATGCTTACGGGTTTTCATTGTAGTTATTTAAACTTGGGACGCCTTGTTTGACGCCTTGGGAGTGAGACATGGGCAACTAATGTTGACTATGACAAGGATTATGTTCACCAGCTAGTTAACAATGAAGAAGAAGAAGAAGAAGAAGAAGAAGAAGAAGAAGAAGAAGAAGAAGAAGAAGAAGAAGAAGAAGAAGAAGAAGAATCCCCCTCTGCCATCAGCAGACTTGTACAGCATTGTGTTGCTAAACCCGTTCATCTGTCATCACTAAAACGTCTCTATTTCATTGACTGGGCTTCGCTTTACATTTTTAAATTCTAATGATGGACTCCATCCAAAGAAAATGAACAAACTCATTCAACCCGACATGCAATTTGACTTCCTTTCCTATCTGACTCATCTGGAAATGCCAAGCTATCTGGAGTATCTGGCTAATCCTCAGTGAGGCTCTCACAGCAACATGTGATAGTTGCTGATACAAGAGAGCCTTTTCACTCCAAAATAAATTCCCTCTGAACTCCCGGGGCACACATTTCCACAGCCCGCATGAATCAAACTGTGGTCTCCACTTCCACTGCAGCGCACATCTTTTATCACCAATCACTTCACCCATCACAACAGCAGGCTGTGTGTTGGCATAATGATTTCTTTTACTGTCGCTGCTGAACAACAGTTGTTGTTTTTGCCAATGGCCGCTGTGGTTCACACCTGTTACTGACTGCTGGCTACTGACAGGGGGGGTGGGGGAGGGGAGGCTGCTCGGTGAACTCAGTGGAAAGTGAAGTCATTGTAATGACAACACATGCAGATGACAAAGGTTCTGTTTTCTGACTTATGGTCGTTCAAACCATGTTTCCCAGTTTCCTCAGCCTGCAGAGGCAACTTCTCCTGCAGTGTGCTGACTGTCAGCCATAGCATATGAATCGCATCATAATCATATGATTCATCTCATGTTCATACTCAAACCATACAGTGTTCTTCATTGGTCATTTCTTATATTACTTAACTCATTTATCCAGGTTTTGCGACATGGTATGGACCATCAGCTGCATGAGAAGTCTACCGCGGTGCATGACCTCACAGCGGCCTTTGGCTCTGTGAACTGGGCTTCCCTCTGGTGAGCCCTCTACGAGATCGGACCCCAAAGCAAGTATCTCAAAATCTCGCCTCTCGTACACAAGGACATGACTTGTTGCTTAATCAGACCAGGACCTCCAGAGCATCATGAATGCCTTTACCAGAGCTGGGACTTAGTCTTAGCATCAAGAAAACTCAGATGTGACACCAACCAGCAGCTGAGCAACCCTCCTAAGTCACCTCCTGTTTTTGTGGACAACAACATCTTGGAAAATGTGGATCACTTTGCCTACCCTCGGCAGTCTTCTTTCCACAAGAGCTGTCAATGATGAGAAAAGCTGAGAAATGATGTCGGACATCCAGACCAACCTCCTCATCTATCAAGAGGTAGTTTGGACTTCCCCTACAGCAGACATATGCATGCCAAACTTACTTGAGAAGATGAGAAGATGCTGCTTAAACAATAACCACTCTCAAGAGAAACCTATGGAGCAGGATGGACTATGAAGGCTTAGCACAGCAAGAACATGACCTCCACCATGCCGCAGGAGAAAATAGGCAACTAAGAAAGGAGAGACCCACCACCAAAATGGCTCCTCAAACCACTGGTAAATTGAATTGAATTGAATGACACTCCCAATGCTCCTATTGCAACAGATCCTTTGGCTCAAGGCCTCTACAGCCACCTGAAGACCCACAAATGACCAAACCCACCAACTGATGATGATGATGATGATGATGATGATGATGAAGATACTCACGAGCACAGATCTCTCCACTCTCGAAGAAGCCTGGGCAGCACTGGGACTTTCTCCGGTACATGGTCTTCTCTCCCCTGCGGTAGGCGGTCCGATAGCTCACCCTACACACAGACGGGTCACACACAGGATCACACACTCGGAAAAAGGAATTATACTAAAATGTGGAGTGGAAGAGGGAGTCTGGATAGTGGATCTTTTAACTCTGTCCTGATGAAGACCCTTTGAGGCCAAAACCTGTCTGTACTGAATCATAATCATGCATAATTAAGGGAAGGCTTTAAAAAACCTTTTGAAATAAAACAGATTATATTATGTAACTAGAACCAGTAACTAGTACCTCATTAACTTCCTCGACTCTGCACGGTGTATCATTCTAATCTAGTGGTTCATTACAGCTCACTTCACCTCCGTTTGGTAGAAGCATCAGCTGACAGTCTCAACAACCACAGTAGACGTGCACAGGTTGTACAATTGACCCAAACAGTTCACCATGACTGACTTTTCCCAGGTTTGAGGATTCAAAATATGTATAAATCTTGTGTTTGTTTTTGTATTTCTCTTTTATTCATAACCACTTAATGCGATCCAATACACCAGCTCAGCCACACTTCCTGTCTTTACAAATATAATAATGATCCCAGCAGCCCTGGATATGCATCGTAGATAGAGGGATGGAAATATGCACGGATGGATATAATAGTTTCAATAATTCCCTTACATACAGATACAGCTAACATATTAGTTGTTTATGAAATGACTTTACTATTGCTTATTGTGCTGTAAAAAGCATTGCTGCTTAGTTGCATTCTAGGGGTTTTATGTCACCTATGTCACCTGCTCATCATGTAAACATGAATGAGTGTGTAGATGGGAGAACGTTGGCATGTGGAGTAAAGCGCTTTGATTGGAAGTCCAATTAGCATATGTTAAAGCATGCAAAAACAAAGGAATGGTCTTTTAATAAACCACCACTCTCTCCCCACTCACACACTCACACCTGGTCTGTAGCCGGCCTCAGCGATGGAGTGCTCACCTGTGTCTGGTGCACTTGAACCAGTTGAGGATGTCGGTGCAGCTGGTGTAATAAATCTGATCAAAGGGATGAGCGTATGACTCCTGCACCGTCACCGAGTAACTGAAAACACAGGAAGAGAAACCAGAGAGATATCATGAGGAGCAGAATTAGAATGTGTGTGTGTGTGTGTGTGTGTGTGTGTGTGTGTGTGTGTGTGTGTGTGTGTGTGTGTGTGTGTGTAAAGGCAGGATTACCCCCCTCCATGCTCTGTGTACCACTATTATATTATATTGTTGGGCCGTTGACTAAAGCCTCCGTATGACTGCCTCGTGACCTCGTTGGTCTTCCCACAGGCTCTTTGGATGCATATTTCACATACTGTATCACGTATGGCTGAACTACTGTATACTACTGTATACTGTATACTACTGTATACTGTATCACGTATGGCTGAACTACTGTATACTACTGTATACTGTATCATGTATGGCTGAACTACACCAATATTCCAAATTCATACATTATATTCCTAATATGATCTCCAAAAATATGAGTAAACATGAAAAACTGTCTCCGAAATCTAAAAGCCAGAGTGCTAAAACTTGTGTGATCATCAAGTTTAAAAACTCTATTGACAATGAATTGGGAACGATGTTCAGATGACACAGACTTTGTACTAAATTACATCACAAGTTTGTTTCTGGTGTTGAGTAAATGTTCACCTGTAGGGATTGGACTTCTTAGACCTTGGGAATAACATATTGGAATTCTTCATTTAGTTGTGGTTCCCTAATCATGATTATTTTCAATATCAATCTGGGATTTTATTGTTAGTTATACTTTTGTCATTTATTATTGAATTGGCGTCACATAGATTAGCCTGGCCAAAAATAAGCATTATATTCAGTTTAAATGATATGAAACCGAGAGGCAGTAGATCCTTACATTGAATAAAAGGCATCTCCTGTAGGCTATTTGTCTGGTATCTTGATTACGTACATGATAAATAACTTAAGAGACAAATCCATTATCAAATCACCTGATACATTTTCTGTCAACTGAACTCAGTGTCAGTAAAACTAGGGTTGCATCATTTAGTCAATAAAATATCAGACGATGTGAAAAAATGGCCATCAAATGAGCTCTGACCCCAAGACACCTAGTTTATAGATTAAGGAAAGAAAAGAGTAGCAAAACCTCACATTGAAGAAACTGACAGCAGATAATGTTTGACATTTGTGCATGACGAATGACTTAAACTATCGATTATAAAAAGGGTCACAGATAAATGTTCTGTGCGTCAACTAATGCTTTCAGCTCGAAGTAAAACATCTCTGACGCAAACAAGTTCCAAAAGAAATCTGCAAAAAAGATCAAAGAATACTGCGAATTTGATCCGTACCACCATATTATATAAATCCTTCACTTCAAAACTACTGTTACAAAGCAAATCAACCATGACGGCAATAAATCAGGACTCCTTTTCCCCTGACTTTATTCTCTTCTCCTGACTTCACCAGCTCAAATCAAAGCAAACCATTTAGATGTAGTAAAGCATCTCAAACACCTGATCTGATCTGTCAGGTCATTTAACCCTGAAGGCTGGTTTCATTTGACTTTCATAAGTTAAGTGTGTATTTTATACATCTATTAAAGCTCATTGCAATAAATCGTTTCAATCTTTTTTGTACACTTACACGGTAACTTGAAAGAAAGTTCCTGGAGAAGTTCTTTAAACAGCACAGAGTAAGAGGTTATAAATAAAATATAAAGACTTCATTGATCTGTCTCAGCGCTCATACAGACGGCTGATATTAGAGATAACAGAGAAGGACAGATGGCCTGCTACACACAGCGCTATTTGCTTATTTATTCAAAGGTTATTAATATTGAAGTCCTTGGGTCCCAGCCATACATATACGTGTGACGTAGGTCACATGAGCGGTTCTTGAGATATACGACGGACACTCAGACAGACTTTGCTTTATAGTTTCAGGAAACATCACAGGAAAAAATAAAGATGTTAAAGACCCCTTTATTGAAGTGTTGCCATATACTTACATGCTCTGCCTTGAGTGCACTGAAACATAACTCAAGACTACAATAGATACATTGTTTTTTCTCAGCCTTTTGTAACACGGTTATCTAATAACATCAGCAAAGAGCCTTTAAAGCTGCATTGGATTTCTTTGTTTATACTATTACCGTATTATTATATGCTACGGTTAACTTCCTTAAACAATAAGAATCCTCAAATTACTGATGTTTTGAAAAAGGCACAGGATATTAAGTTTACTATGTGACACAATTTCCCCAAAACTTCCCAAGAAGACCTGGTGGAAGTGAGACGTTCTTGAGAAGCTTCGTTATCATCGGTGTGTCTCGTCTCTCCGTCTCCAGAACAACACAGAGGAGCGCTGGCTGCGTCTGCAGCTGTTTCCTCAGATTAGTCAGGGAAAGCCAATCTAGCTGGGAACTCTGCCACCGCTTTCTTCTTCCACAGCTCACTTAACGGATTTAACAGCTTTCTTTTAATTCGGAAATCAGCCAAAAGCTTTATTTAATTAACCTATACTCAACACTTTTTTAAAGCTTGAACAATACTTCTTAAAAGCTTGCAAACGAGGTTATTAATATTCTATTCTATGCGTGGTTATGCGTCATACAACACCAGACTGCACAATATGCAGATTTCTTTGATTTGGTCATTTTTCCTGGATATTTCTCGCACTACCAATGTACTATGTAGTTACATTGATCTGTTTTAATTGTGTTTATTGTTGTTATTTCCTACTTTGTTGTGCTGCAGCCTACAGAGAAGATAAATACAGTTTAAAGTCCATTTATAAACGACATTGATCAAAGATTTGTGTCTGTAGTGATGTGATAGAATAAATTAAAGGGTGTTTATTAAAGAAATGTACTAAGGCGGCCCTGCAACTCATAGGCCGCTGCCTGAAGAGGGTGTAGGATGTAAAGCAGCAATGTGTATCACACCTTGAGGTCAAAGGTGATACGCAGCATGTGACTGACCTCTCCCAGTGGCTGCAGACGTTGGGATCCTCCAGGTTGAGGGAGGAGGTGATGCACGGCAGGAAACAGAAGGCCACGGCCAATATGACGGTCCTGTGGTGGCGCAGTGACATGGCCATCTCAGTCAGAGCTGCACCTTCAGATAAGGAAGGAGGAGGAAAAGACACGTTAGCTCTCACAATATATTCAAAGTAGAAGTTTAGGTATAATATGCATGAATTTACCACCCAAAAATGTATGAACAAAAAGAATCCCTCTCAATCATCACTGTGTGGTATCTAAAGAGACACCGCCCTCTGCCTGTATTATGTCTTTCATTTGTATGTTGCTGTGTTGGGGCCGTTGGCAAAGCGCCTGAGGCCCCAGTGAGGGTGGAAGCCACTGACAACGTGCAGGGTGTGCAGCTCACCCGTGTCTTCTCTGCTCGGTGGAGAGTCAGATCTGTTTACCAAGGCGCACATACGAGCAGAGCAGTGTGTCCTTAGGCTGCATTTAATGAAAATCCAGCAATGCTGCACACAAATTTATCTTATTAATTATTAGATGACAATAATATATTATCATGATTTTTTTTAGGTGACATCACAACTGAATGAACTAATTTAAAGCTGCAGGACAATTTAGTTCAGATAGTTTTTATAAAATGACGTACTTTATTCTCAAATTTCAAAAGCTTCCTGTTATGTATTTGAATCCTAAATGCATCCCTTATTTTACTTATTTATTTAATTTTAGAATATGTATTTTTAATGAATCCAGTCTATTTGAAAACTGATGGTAAATATTGTTGAGATATTATTCAATTGAACTTGAAATGACAGTCAGTAGTTGATTACATACAGACGTAAATACAACTGCTAGGCTACTTCAATATAAACAGGACTAAATCATTGCGTAAGTGAGACATGTTTGTGATGTTCCAGACCTTTGCATGAGGAAATCTTTTCTAAATGGTTCTTGTTGAATTTGAATTGAATCCCCCTGAATTATACCTTTAAATGAGGAAGTCCTTAAGCAATGAAATCACACTTTAGACACAAGCTTTCGCCACACTGCCCCCTACAGTTTAGGAGAATATCGGTTTTCCTCGAGTATAAAAGAGCCAAATGTTTCCTCGTCAAGATTCTGTGTCAGTGACTGTGTTCATGTATGAAGTTATAAGTCAAGTCCAAGTGGCCATCAGTTATTATTATTAAAGTCAAAGTCTTTTTGATTCAGTGTATATCTGACCCCAGTCCAAACCTCTGGTGTGTGTGTGTGTGTGTGTGTGTGTGTGTGTGTGTGTGTGTGTGTGTGTGTGTGTGTGTGTGTGTGTGTGTTGTGTGTGAGGATATTTGCAGGATTGTGCATGTTGGATTTAACTCATCTGCTGGTTGAATTTGACACAGGCTGAAAATGAAGTGATCTTTTTGATTTTGTGATGATTTTATGATTCATCATAAGTCTTTTCTTTTGCTTTTGTTTGTACAGTCTGGTCCAAATGGCCATTCTAGGAGAGCTGCACTTTGCAGTTGTTTCCCCACTAAACACATCGGTCACACACAACTCCAATGGGAACCTAACATTTCCAAAGTGGTGCCTTTAGTCTCGCAACATAAATGTTTGAATAAAACTAATCTGGGTCATATAATCAACAGTATTCAACACAGCGCCATCTTTACTGGCTGTTGAGGAACCACAAACATGAAGATACTCAGTTCTCTTTTACACAGCTGTGGTTTTTCGTTGACCACAATGACAGAATTCCAGCAAGCAATTGGTGGCTCCGCAGTCCTCGGGTGTTATTTAGGTATTTCAAAGCTTCTTATAATAAGTCAGGCCTGGATGAGGCACAGGCAGCTTCTGTCCGAGGAGCAAAGCTTCTGTGTGTTTACAAACTGCAACCAACAAATCAACATATTATACTGGCAAAGTGGTCAAATTTAGCTAAAAAAACATTAGAATATGTCAATTGTATGTTTGTTATTGAGGTCATTTAAAGCTTCTATAATGGAATGTAAGACCTTATGAGACACGAAGAGTTTCTGTCCGAGGAGCAAAGCGTCGACAGTTTGATACCAATTCAGTGTTAATTTACTTTAAGAGCAAATAAACAAGAATCATAATGCCATTGCTGAATTCACAAAACGCATATATTTATGTATTAAATTATTTAAAAACAAATATAATACATTTGTATAGCTTCATTCCATCAAATGGAAATATTCTACATTCTACATCTAATATACACATTTAACCAGATAGATATTTCAACCAGAAACCTCAGTGAATTAGTTTTGTGTCAGGGCCGTAGCCAGGATTTACGAGTCCCTCAACGCACTCACATCGGATTATTAAATTGGTTATTACCTCCCACTAGGTTGTGTTTATGGTTGTGTTTGCTGGTTTGTCTGTCTGTTTGTCAGCAGGACTACAGAGAAGTTACTGGCCCGATTATCCAGACATTTAGTGGAAGGTGTTGCATGGGTCAAGGAAGAACATGTGACACTTTAGAGAAGTTACGAATCACGGGCCGGGTGGTTTTTCACTTTCATTAACACCTCAGCGGAGACCCGTATACTCTTTAGCTCATCTGGTGATATTTGGTATCTCGGCTCTGAACTTGTCATCCCTACAAAGAAACACCAACCTCAGCACAGAAGAGAACACTATACGGTACAACATAGAGGAGCATGGCCTCAGAGCCCACTGCTGGATGTAAGTTCACCTTAAATACTTAACTTAGTTTGTTGCGTTCGGTTCTTATTTACATGAACCCTCTTTCACTCTGCAGCATGTCACACATAGTCATGTAATCCTACTTTATTAGCTGATTGAAATTGCTTTCATAGTTATTTTATGACGTAGACAATTACTTTGTTTTCACAAGTTTTCATAAAATATATTTTTTTTAAATTGCCTGGACCTTCTAATGTCACAACAGGCCCCAGGGAGGCCCTTATCTATTAAGTCTACAAAAATGGGTCAGATTTTATCTCAATCACCCTGTAACTGTAACCACTGACCGTGTTGCTGTGAGTAGAAGTAACTGTGATCAACATCTCAGGGCGAAGTGTATTCAGGGAGCAGGAGGACACAGAAAACCCAAACCCTTTGTGTGTGTCCTCACCCCGGCCCCCGTGTGTTTCTCACCGCCATTCAGCAGAGCAAAACATCCGGAGCATCAGCAGTCCGGTCACACCCCCTGTGTGGACTTCATCTGAGAGACAGACGATAAGCCCAGGAAGAAAGAAGTGAACGAACCAAAAACTGCAATGAGCTCACACATTCCAGTGTGTTCAGCATCACGTTCTAGAAAGGGTCTTTGTGATTTGCCTCAGTGTTGTTTGTCAAGGTAACCTGCTACTGAGCATGCTGGCTCACTGTGATGGCTTACTGGGACACTTTATGCAAGCACATTTTAGTGATCTTTTAAAAGGTTGCAGAAAAGAAATGCAAATACACATTTCCTGGTTTGGAGTAAATACGATTAATACAGCTTCAGCGTAGTTTGGTCAGATGTTGGCGCTATCGGCTTTGAATATTTGTAATGTCTGTTCTACCAGTACACAGTGTCTGTTCTACCAGTACACAGTGTCTGTTCTACCATTACATAATGTCTGTTCTACCAGTACACAGTGTCTGTTCTACCAGTACACAGTGTCTGTTCTACCATTACATAATGTCTGTTCTACCAGTACACAGTGTCTGTTCTACCATTACATAATGTCTGTTCTACCAGTACACAGTGTCTGTTCTACCATTACATAATGTCTGTTCTACCAGTACACAGTGTCTGTTCTACCATTACATAATGTCTGTTCTACCAGTACACAGTGTCTGTTCTACCAGTACACAGTGTCTGTTCTACCATTACATAATGTCTGTTCTACTAGTACACAGTGTCTGTTCTACCCGTACGCAATGTCTACCAGTACATAATGTCTGTTCTACCAGTACACAATGTCTGTTCTACCAGTACACAATGTCTGTTCTACCAGTACACAGTGTCTGTTCTACCAGTACACAATGTATACCAGTACACAATGTCTGTTCTACCAGTACATCATTTCTACCAGTACACAATGTCCGTTCTACCAGTACACAATGTCAACCAGCAATATCTGTTCTACCAGTGCATAATGTCTGTTCTACCAGTACACAATATCTGTTCTACCAGTACACAATGTCAACCAGTACACAATATCTGTTCTACCAGTGCATAATGTCTGTTCTACCAGTACACAATATCTGTTCTACCAGTACATAATGTCTGTTCCACCAGTACATAATGTCTGTTCTACCAGTACATAATGTCTGTTCCACCAGTACACAGAGTAGAAGAAATAGAGACCGTGAAGCAGAAACAAAACAAGTCAAGAGAGAAATGGAGAGAGGTCCTCAGGAATTTGTTTCAATTGAGGAAGTTTGAATTGCTCTTTCATGTCAGGTGGTATTGGCCATGTTTTTATATTTTCAAGGGAATATCCTGGAAGTTGCTGCCAGTAGAAACAAGGATTTACCGTGGTCTGATATGAGCATTACCTTACGATCAAGTCAACCTTTTTCTGCTGTTTCAGAGAATGCTGCGATGAACAACACATGGAGCATTAAAGCGGTTGCACCTGCTCGTAGCTCGTAGCTCGTAGCTCGTTTGGACCCCATCACAGGACCCCATCACAGGACCCCATCACAGGACAGCGGGACAGAAAATATGAGCAGCACAGCACAACAGCATCGTAAAACACTGAGGTCGAGTGAGCCGGCGTTTTGCTAAGACCCAGTCGACGCAGACGCCGCTTGGATTTTGATGAGCGTGTATTTGTGGTATCACGGTACCAAGCAGCCAAACAGGACAACGAACTTTTTATCTCTTATGCACACCAATGTTACTATACACTTTAATATATAAATCCCATTGCTAGTATACAAAGATAACACTCCTAAACTTAGAGATTTTCCCAGTATGGAGATTCCTTTAGTTGTTATAGTTTCCAATGCATCGTTTCTATGAACTCCTCTTAGTTCAATTCAATTCAATTCAGTTTATTTTGTATAGCCCAAAACCTCAAATTAAAATTTGCCTCGGAGAGCTTTACAATCTGTACTCATACGTCATCCCTCTCCCGGGTCCTCACATCGAATCAGGAAAAACTCCCTCCAAAAACCTTTTTCTAAGCCTATAGCGGCACTTCTGAAAATTCATTAAGATATGATAGTGCATCACCAGTTAAGGCTTTGTAGGTGAGGAGAAGGGCCTGGTTAGTACACGAGCTGCAGCATTCTGGATCAGCTGCAGAGACCCAAGGGACTTACCGGAGCAGCCTGATAATAAGGAGTCTTGAAGTAACAAATGCGTGGATCAACTTTTCTGCATCGCTTTGAGACAAGATGTGAATGATTTTTGAAATGTTACGTAGGTGAACAAAGGCGGTCCTTGAGATCTGTAGAGGCCGTATGAATTCATCATTTAGAAATGTGACCAATACTTTCATATATCGATCAATTCCTCCACTCTAAATTGTTCTCTCATCTCCACTGCTGTCAATGGCCAGTTACAATACTCCAGAGTGTCACATTAGAGATGAACATGGAGCAGCCAGAGTTACACCTCCTCCTGAATTCCTACTAATCAAAGACTTTTGAGGCTTTCTGCTCACCGAGGAGTTTGCCTACCCGCCGAAAGAGTGATTTGCACATTTGTCTGCTGGCGGTCGCTACGGCACGTATGCTTCATTGTTAATCCTGCAGATCCTTAAATTGTCTAATGTGTTGAAAGTGTAACTGGAGAACAGGACTGTTTTTTGGGAAGTCCAGGCATCAACTTTTGGCACTTCAAGCTTGAGTCAAGCTAAAAAGATACCAATTCACTGTCAGTATGGACCAGAGGAATGATGAAAGCCACCAATAACTCTTTCAATATACATATATACTGTTATGCCGATGATACTCAACTATATTTGTCGATCAAGCCAGATGAAATCCACCAGGTCGCTAAACTTCAAGCGTGTCTTAAAGACATCAAAACCTGGATGACCTGCAACTTCCTGCTACTGAACTCGGACAAGACTGAAGTTATTCTACTCGGCCCAGAACACCTCAGAAATCAATTATCTGATGATATGGTTTCTCTGGATGGCATCGCTCTGGCATCCACCACCACCGTAAGGAATCTCTCAGTTATTTTTGACCAGGACCTATCCTTTGGCTCCCACGTGAAACAGATCTCAAGGACTGCCTTTTTTCACCTACGGAACATCTCAAAGATCCGGCACATCCTGTCTCAAAGTGATGCAGAAACATTGATGCACGCATTTGTTACTTCAAGACTGGATTACTGTAACTCCGTATTATCAGGCTGCTCCGGTAAGTCCCTTGGGTCTCTCCAGCTGATCCAGAATGCTGCAGCTCGTGTACTAACGAGGACGCGGAAGAGAGATCACATTACTCCTGTACTAGCTGCTCTCCACTGGCTTCCTGTAAGATCGAGAATCATATTTAAAATCCTTCTCCTCACCTACAAAGCCTTAACTGGTGATGCACCATCATATCTTAAGGAGCTTCTAGTGCCATATTATCCCACTAGAGTGTTACGCTCACTGAATGCAGGGTTACTTGTGGTTCCCAGAGTCTTAAAAAGTAGGTTGGGGGCTAGAGCTTTCAGTTATCGGGCTCCTCTTCTGTGGAATCAGCTTCCACTTTCAGTCCGGGGGGCAGACACAGTCACCTCATTTAAGAGTAGACTTAAGACTTTCCTCTTTGATAGCGCTTATAGTTAGGGCTGTTTCAGGCTTATAGTTAGGGCTGGCTCAGGTTTGCCCTGGTCCAGCCCCTAGATATGCTGCTATAGGCTTAGACTGCTGGGGGACATCTTAGGATACACTGAGCTCCTCTTCTCTTCCTCTTTCGCTCCTCCTCTCCTTTTCTCCTCTTCTTTCTCTCCTTCTGGATAAACTATTGTCTCTTCAATGCACATTACTAACTCTACTTTCTTTTTCCATGGATTCATGGCTGCCTGGAACCGGTCCTGCCCCCGGTTCTCCCCCCCTGCCATGGATCGTGGCTGCCTGGAACCGTTCCTGCCTGCTGCCATGGCCCTGCTGATGGAACTGGCCTGGAACCGGTCCTGCGTGCTGCCATGGCCCTGCTGATGCGCCCCTCCTCTCTACCTCCTTCTGCTTCATGGATCGTGGTTATCTGGATCATGGACCATGCCTAATACTCATTATATGAATAATTTCTGTCATATTCATGTAATGTGCTGTAACTCCGCTACGCTATTAATTCTGGCCACATGACATCTATTGCTTCTGTCCATCCGGGGAGAGGGATCCTCCTCTGTTGCTCTCCCTCAGGTTTCTTCCCCTTTCTCCCTGTGAAAGGGTTTTTACTATCTTTATTGGGGGAGTTTTTCCTGATCCGATGTGAGGTCCCGGGACAGGGATGTTATGTGTACAGATTGTAAAGCCCTCCGAGGCAAACTTGTATTTGTGATGTTGGGCTATATAAAATAAACTGAATTGAATTGAATTGAATTGAATATAACATGTGAGCATAGTTTTAAGATATAGACGAGAAAAAGAATCCAAACCTACTCTTTAAGTTTCATAGGAATAAAATGGCTAAAACAAGGATGCTGGTACGGTCTTGATACAATAAAAGAAACCAAACTCCATGTTCACTGTTAACATGATGTAAGAAAGATTGCGTACAAAAAAAAGGTGCTAAAATCTAATCCAAAGTATCAAGTGTAAAAGTAGCACTTAGATCTGTGGATTTGTCAGTGTGTCTACAATACATATGTCTGGTCTTCTTCCTTAATGGTACAGAAGCAGCTGGAGACTTTATTAGTCCAGCTGCTTGATGAGCGGGCTGAACTTCTGGAGGCCAACAAGGTTAGCCCTCTGTCTTCTGGCGAGCCTCCGTCCCTCACAAAGCGTCGGCCGACGGAGTAAGACGGCAAGACGTCTCCAGTGGCTGCTGACAGTGTGTCTGTGCGGGCCCTTTATGGGCCAGCAGGGCCGGGCCTCTCTGGTTTCACTGAGCAAAGACAGGGCACAGCTGCAGCAGCCAGCGCTGAAACCCTCCCCACCCCAAGACAACTGCACTACTGCACAAACAAGGGCCACGCTGTGTGCGTGAAAACGTTCCAGACTCACAAGCCCTAATGGATCGGATTAGGCTGGGGCCGCGCAACTTTGATACACTGTTCTAGGCAGCGCAGTATCGACGCCTCTCTGTCCACTCTCAAAGGACTGCAGGAACTAAGACCTGCTGTCTGAAGTCCTTCCAGAGCCCGACAAAGGCTGCACTCAGTGCATGGACCAATATGTAATTGCAGACAGGAAGCATCCAAAAGTAGCTAAAATGAGACTCAATACTTATTTTCTCACAGCTACCGATGATCAGAGCGTTGTTTGTCCCGTCACCGGGCGGATGCGGCTTTGAGGTGCCGTGCAAACAGGACCGCGCTGTCAGAAAGGTTGTACTTTGCACCGCAGCTGGATTCTTGCAGTATCACAAGGCCACAGCAGATCTAAAGGCGGACAAGATTACCCGAAAAGCCATCTCGTTAATGCGTTTGTGTCCATCAGTTATATCAGAACTGGAGAATGTTTGTTCATCCAAAGAGGAGCGAAGAATGGCCCTAAAGGCTTTCATCAATGGAAAAGATGTTTTCCTCTTCTCCGACTCAAATCCAATCACCTGACAAGTACTTTTTGAAAATGCCAGTCCTTTTTATCCAACAGTTTCCAATCACAGTTTCTCAGATGGTTCTGTGTAACAAATCACCTGGCGCCTCAGGTTACCGTGCATCTCCTGCCTTACCGGTGTTTTGGGTCTCGAACATACGCATAAACATAACATTGAAACTGAATGATGTTGACAGTTTAATGATGTGATCAACTTCTCCGTACAATATCTTAGGTTGTTGTAGCTGCTTGAGTCAAGAAAAGAAAAAAAGAATAACAACACAGAGTCCTGTGGTTTCAAAGCCGTGTGCTCTGGCAACATGTATGACAGTGGCAACATGTATGACAGTGGCAACATGTATGACAGTGGCAACATGTACGACAGTGGTAACATGTATGACAGTGGCTACATGTATAACAGTGGTAACATGTATGACAGTGGTAACATGTATGACAGTGGCTACATGTATAACAGTGGTAACATGTATGACAGTGGTAACATGTATGACAGTGGCTACATGTATAACAGTGGCTACATGTATAACAGTGGCTACATGTATGACAGTGGTAACATGTACGACAGTGGCTACATGTATGAGAAGTGACTACATGTATGACAGTGGTAACATGTATGACAGTGGCTACATGTATGACAGTGGCAACATGTATAACAGTGGCAACATGTATAACAGTGGCAACATGTATGACAGTGGCAACATGTATAACAGTGGCAACATGTATGACAGTGGCTACATGCATGACAGTGGTAACATGCATGACAGTGGCAACATGTATGACAGTGGCTACATGTATGACAGTGGCTACATGTATGACAGTGGCTACATGTATGACAGTGGCGGGGACTAAAGGTGTCAGGCTGTGAAACCAGTGGGTTACATCTCTATACCAGCTGATGATATCCCCATGGGAAAATTCCAACCATCCAAAACAAAAACAAAGCAAAACATCCTATGAAATGACCTAAAGCCATCTACATATATTTTATATATATATTTCATCAGCTGTACTTTGTCAGCTGTTGTTATGCAACAACTTGAAGCACAATTGTGCCAAAGACACTGAAGCTTCACTAAAAAAGCAATACAGAATCTTGGCCAGAACCAATACAAATAAATAATAATAATAATTGCATTCAAGCGAAGAGGGAATTAACACCCTTATTTGGTTTTGCATTTTTGATATTCAAAGAATGACTCTTTTCAAATGCCCGTTTCCCCATACTGTGCCGTCTGTTTGAAGGCTCTTCGGGGAAGAGGTGGGCAGATGCAGCCCTCTCCCACTGCCGCCCTCTGGGTCTGACAAAACAACAGCTGAAGCCGATGAGGTCGGCCCACAGCTGACTCTAATGGATGTTGAGCAAGCCTGACAGAGTACAGCTTATCCTGATTATAGTATACAACTCTGAGCACCTCGAGGCGACTCTGACGGAGATGATCCCATCATCCCAAAATGATTCACATACTGAGATCGTAAAAGACACTTTGGAATAGAGGTGGTGCAAATAAACTCTCCACATGGAGGAAACACTCCTCCTGTGTTAGTGAGCACACAATGTGTGATAACAGTCTGAACTGGAAGACATAGTAGGACTTATTTCAATACAAATAACCATCACTTCTGGTTGGCTAACTGAAACCAACTGTGTGTGTGTGTGTGTGTGTGTGTGTGTGTGTGTGTGTGTGTGTGTGTGTGTGTGTGTGTGTGTGTGTGTGTGTGTGTGTGTGTGTGTGTGTGTTTTCACTTTCATCTCACACAGTCAGCTGTGCATCTCCTGCAGTGTGAGTGGACTTTCCCTCACTCACTTTCACGGGGAAACACCACGCAGAATGTTTCCATGTAAACCAACACTGCAGGTCATCGGGTTCATCTCCAACCATTAAGGTTCTATGAACAGCATTTGGTTCAGAACCCCACTGACTGTACGTCCATCAGATTGTTTCTCCACGTCATCGTTAGAGTAGATTGCAGATTCAGACAGTAATGAAGGTATTCACACAAAGATGTTTGTCAGTTTCAGTTATGTTTAGTTATTTTGTTCATTATCATTGCCCTTGAGTAAACTAAATATTAATAAATGCACACAGAAGGATTCACTAATGTATTTTGTGATTTCTATATAAATTTTTCGATATATATATATATACATATTTTTTAAACATGATTCACAAATACATGTCTGATGCACACACAAATTTCACTCGGGAACTTCACTGCATTTGTGTTTGTTTGTTTTGTGGGGTTTGTTGCTCGATTAACAAATTCATGTTTATCATCAGGGAATTATAGCAAATCAGAGTCTCCTCCATTTTGCCCCAACGCAGGTTTACTCAGGTTTTACATTTACTTATGCAACAAAAAGAGTTATGTTCGGTTTAGGAAAAGATCATGGTTTTGTTTATGTTGGTATATTTGATTTCTGAAAATAACTATGCTTGTTACGTACGCCTTATGCTGCGTTCACACCAAACGTGTTGCGATAATTCGCGCCGCGGTTACCGCGTCAGTTTACCCGCTCGACAATAAAAGCTGTGTTCACACCAAAGGAATGTGAATAATCGCGCCGCTTCAAAGGGGGCGTGGCTTATCTCCGTTGCTTGTCTCTGTGAAAAGAGTTATCATTTCCGCTATCGACCATGGAATAAATAACCACTAGTTCTGCTTTATACTTGTTGTGGAAGTCCCAAACATGTCGGAATGTCAAACGCCCTCGTGTTTGGGTTCATAACACCATCCGTAGCCGCACACAGCTCGGTGAATTTCACCGACTCCTCCAGGAACTGCGTCTGGCTTATCTCCGTAAAAACAGTAACCGTTTCTGCCATCCACCATGGAAATAACCACTAGTTCTGCTTTATACTTATAGTTATTTATATACTAACATCAAACTCCATGGTGTCTGGGTTCATAATATTATCTGTAGTCCCACAACTACTTCAGGCGGAGCAGCAACAGTTTGATTCAGCAATGGCAAGACGGCGTTGATGACGGGCGGAGCTGCTCAACGCTGATTCTCAACGCTGATTCTCAACGCTGATTCTCAACGCTGATTCTCAACGCTGATTGGCTGACGCAACTATGAGTCACGCGTTTTTTTTCGCCCGAGTTGGCAAATTTCAAACGCATCATTCGCGCCGCCCGGCGGAAAAAACGCTTTTTGTGCATTGACTTTGCATGTAATCTGGTCGCGCGTCAAATTCGCGCCGCGTTTGTTGTGAACGCAACGTTAGGCTTAGAGTAAGTATGTAAATACAACAAAACAACAAATGTATGGTCAAATAAGTCACTGTTGACTTGCACAGGATGCAAACAACAGTCTCCGGAGTGAAAGTCCTATTTTCGTCTGACAGAACCGTCCACCCATCCTCATCCCTATTTGAACTTCTCCCTCTTTATACTACTCCAGCTGCCCTGACTGTGTAATGGGGATGTGAATGGTTTACATTGGACTTAGTGGAGGCCCAGTGCGTCTCACACAGTGCAGTGGCTAACGAGGCCTCGGTACGTCCCAGACGAAGCTGCCATCATGGACGAGTTGGGAGCAAGGATGTGGATGGCCGAAGGGTATGGAAGCTAACGAGTGACTCCTTCCAGCAATCACACGTCCCGCTCACATTACACGACACGTCAGCTCCGTTCTGCATCTTTAACTGACACTTTGAGCGCTTTCAGGGGTTTTATTTAAATCTTTTACAACAAGTGGGACTCAAGCTTCATTTGGCACTCACACTTCACTGAGACAATTACTTCAGCAATTAAACCTTTTACACCCACTTTGACGTCTTTCAGTACTTCCAATTTGAAAAACTACATCAGCTTCTTCCAGTACTTCAAATCAGGTGAAACTTCAAATGTGCATTATTTCTTTTAAGAGGTTCAATTTCAGGTAGTGCAACAAACTATAATAGCTCCAAACAATCAGTCACTTAGGCAACATCTTTTATCATTTTAAGCTTTTCAGCAGAAGCAATTGCATGTCATTTTGAAAACAACATACTACTACAGCCTACTCATTAGCTACAGGTTGGTGGTCTATATGGACCAATGTAAAAACATATGTAACTGCATTTCCATGAATTTACTGGGAGCACTTCTCACACTGTGTAGAAAAGTAACATTGTTTGTGTGTGTGTGTGTGTGTGTGTGTGTGTGTGTGTGTGTGTGTGTGTGTGTGTGTGTGTGTGTGCGTGTGTGTGTGTGTGTGTGTGTGCGCGTGTGTGTGTGTGTTTGGCAGGTGCGAGTTATAGACCCATTAAAGTCTCTATTGGTTGAGTCTTTATCCAGGACTCCCTCACAGGTCTTAACAGGAACAGGTGGTAACAGAAATATACACGCTGTATACGACGCAATGAAACGACAAGGGATCCATGCACACAATCTAATTCCAAATTATAGAAATTGAAACCACACCATTGATAAAGTAGACATCCAACAGGATGCTCATAAGGGTGATAATATAAATCCAATCAGGAAATGTCACATTCTGGTCTTAACAAAGACATCTTGAGGTAAATGTGTTCTCATCATTGTGGTCATTCATCTACTGATAACTTTCCCCTTAATCTACCTTTGGGAAACACTGGGTAAAAGTGTTATTATTAGTACTTAATAGCTCGTGTTTGAGTCCAATCAAATGTAAACACAAAAAGTCGCCCCCTGGACTTTCTATTGAAGCTAACAGCAATCTATATCCAGTTTGGTTTGGTTGTTTTGCGAATGTAATTTACATGTAATTTACATTATTAACATTTTGGACAATTCTCTCTTTTTTTTCTGACCCTGTCAATCGATGCATGGCATGTACTTCTCAATGCGGGAAAGAGAGCAGCTAATCTAGCCTGGAGAGCTAACAGTCAGTAATGGATGGCATAAAGTAAAAACAGTAGGCTCTGGTCTGGATGGGATCTCATGCAATAAGTCACATAAAGCCTATCAGACCAACTTGTAAACAACCCGAAGATATTTTATCTTCAGCAATTCTGGCTGGAAAAGGAGTCCCTTCTCTTTCACCAATTATAGTCGCTAATATTTGGAGGAAATGAAGCTGCTTTTTCTTGCTGAGACGGAACAAAATCTCACGAGAAGCACCATGTCCGAGGGTTAAATCAATGCACTGGTCATTCTCACACAACAATCCGGACTGCCAGCCCAAATCCGTATCGTGTCATATTTTGTATCCATATTGATTTTAGAAAGTCTGGAAAGCAATCAAAAACAAACAGCTGCATCTCAGTCCGGATGCTCTGGATTTCAAAGAGTACAGAATCCTCACTGGCAGAGCGCTCTGGAAGACAACATGGAGGAGCAGCCAAATAAATTATCTGCTGGCACTTTCACTTTCTGCTGCTTCCCCCCAAAATTGAAACGTATGCAGGGCTTGTTTCGCGGGCGAATGCTTCAGCATCGGAAAGCCAAATAGTTTGGTGGCATCTGGACGCACACATCCGGTCTGGCAGATAACAGTGCAGACCGCTTCTCTTAAAGAACGGATTTCAGAAACTACGATAAACTAGACTCTCAATCACAGCTGCTCAACGCTCATATGAGAGAAAGCGTTGCATGCACTCGTAAGCTGTTATTGATTTGATTAGCATAGCTGGCTTGAACTGTTTTCATGCGAAATATGAACTGTGCTGTCTTGTAATTACAAAATTTGTCAGATTAATGCACTTATGGACACATATCTTTCCACGCGTCACGCTAACGGTAGCTGGTTTTACTAAAGAAAAATGTGAGTAGATTTGGAGGCGAGTCAAAAAGTTGTTTTAAAAGTGTGTTTGTAAGATTGCACATTCATGCCTATTTGTTCTCCTGGTTATGACTCACTTACAATTTCTGTCCTCAAAATACAATCCGTTGAGCCTCTGGTACGAGAGTTTAACATTTCCCATCTGGTTACGCAGTGCGCTGGATGCAGTTTATAGATTTACAGTTATACTGTAACATCTCTTTAAAAAGGGAGATTCATATTTTCAAGGCTACGTTCCGCGGTATGGAAGCCCGTTTCCGCACAAACAAAAAAAGTATGACATAATAAAGTCGAAATTATGAATAAACCACACAATAAGCAAGATACCGTCTCGTATCTTTCCTGCTTCTACCGGTAGCCCCTTTGAGAAACACATGCAACCGCTACATTCATAGCAATGCTATTATTTGTTGAACTAAAACGTCAACAGTTACGCTTGCATATCGTTTGCATGGTTAGACCGGCGAAGGGATGAAGAGAGGATAAAAGATAGCGTCACTGAAGCGCATGCGCACTTACTATCTCATAATTATGACTTTCTATCTCATAGTTTCGACTTTTTATCTCATAATTATGACTTTTTGTTTTGTGACGGAAACGGGCTTCCATACTTTTGACTTATTATCCCAAAAGAAAAGATATTCTATAATTTTCCACTAGAAAGTTGTCCGTGTGGATCATTTAGATCCCATGTGGGCGGTGGTGATGAAGCTTTGATTCTTGCCTTTAGAAGTAAAACATGGAGACTCTGCTACAAGTCCAAGTCACGTTGCTTCTCTCCTGACTATGACCGTGTCCACTGGATAAATGAGTCGGAATGGAACTGCTATGAAGCTATGAGCTGCTCAGTAATAAACATGAAATAAGAGATTCATATCCAGCGGCTCATTGCTCGATGGTAACAATACAACAATAATAACATAAAAACAATCTAATAATTCACTAGTTTCAAAATGACACCCATCAAATATCTTTCATTAAAACGTTAAATGTATATTACATTTATATGACAGCTTATGTCAAAAAGTCCTGGTAAGTACATCTTAAGTAGTTATGAAGCCGAGTCTCCCTCTGAAATGAATGAGGCTATATATGTATATGTATATATATATATATATATATATATATATATATATATATATATATATATCACACATTACTACTTGACTAAATGTATCTTCTCTCAATTGAATTGAATTCATTTTGTATAGCCCCAAATCACAAAGTGTCCTCAGAGGGCTTTACAGTCTGTACACATGTCATCCTCTGTCCCGGGACCTCACATCGGATCAGGAACAACTCCCCCCAACAAACTTTAACGGGGAGAAAAAGGTAAGAGACTTTCTGGAGAGCAACAGAGGAGGATGCTCTATCAGGATGGACAGACTGTGACAGATGTCAATACAACAGAACTTTGTCTGTTTCTTGCTGACAAAAGCTGTGCAGTTTCTCACGATGGAAAAAAAACTAACAGCAATCAGAAAGTTGTTCCCGCTTCATGTCAGGCCAGAACTCAACTTCAGTGATGGATCCACTGAGATGCGCGCAGGCACGCACAGCTCTCCTCTGGAGTCAGAGCACACACATGCACTGGCTTCCTGAGGGATGTCTGCTCCTGTCTTGTTACCTTGTTTATGGGAGACCTGGGATCCTGTCCTGGCTCATGGATCCCTCCGTTAATGCAGGTGCTGATATATCCAGTAGTAGAGAATAAAGCAAGAAGAGCAGCCTGGAGGCTGGAGGCATCGAGCGCACTGTCTGCTGCTGAGTTCCGTCAGAGGAGCGGAGTCTCATCCACACACGGACCAACAACGACTCCTCCACAAACACGGCCGTGACGTCAGCAGCCTCTCCACCAACGGACGGGCTGCGACGGTCCTGCGTTCTCACTCATGTGAAGGGATTCTTCTCAGCGACATCGGTGCAGGCGACTGGTGTGAACAAGTTCAAATGAGTTGTGAAACAGACCCAAAGGAGTTCATGCTTTCAATAAGAGGTTTATTATACAGACACAACCAACAGCAGGGCCGTGTGCTGATGACACGGAGTGAAGCAAATCAAAGAACAGCTCTGACAGAAAGATGCATCTATCTGCACGATTACGTTCCTATTCGCCTATTTCTAAAGAATGTGCGCCCACACGAAAGCAAACATCTCCTATGAGGCTACATACATATTCTCTTACTTATTACAAATCTAAATATCTACAAAATAAATAAGGCTGGAGTTTTGACACAACAGCAACAAAATAGTCAGTAATAGAGCAGAAGAAAAGTAAACTGTAACCTGTTCCATTTCACCATTAACACAGTTCAACAGCCTACTTGCATTCCTGTGTGTGTTTACATCAAGGTCAGGTTGCCAACTGAACAAAACAGGCAACGTTTGAACTTAAATCACTGTAAGAATAATATCAACTAATGCACCTGTACATTGTGGGCTCTGTCCATAAAGTGTGTGTGTGTGGAGGTTCATCCTTGAACAAACAGTATTTATAATAACTAAGTCGAGGTCCATGCTAAAAAAAAAGAGGACAACTTGTGGTAATTATTTCTGTCATCCAGTTATTAAAACCTTTATAATCTCAGTTTATATTGTGTTCACGTGATGCATATTCTAGCTGGTTGGCTTGACTTCTGCAGTGTTTCTGTTGGGTGAATGCCTTCCTTTCCGATGTTGATGAATCTATATGTCATATGCCATACATGCTCCAGTAATACAAAGGAAAATACATCAATCTGTGTAGTAGTAGTAGCAGTAGTAGTCGTAGTAGTAGTAGTAGTTGTAGAAGTAGTAGTAGTAGTAATGTGTGTAATCCACTGAGTCTGCCATTGTAAGTGTTACTAAATTGCTAATAAAGTTTTAGTCCAGATGCTCTGCAGCCTGTCCCCACAGAGTAATGGAGTCTGAGCTAAAAAAAAAAAAAAAAAGATGATTGTGAAAACCCTGATTTGTGGTGATTTTTCAGGTGAAGATAAGTCTGACAAAGATTTCAGCAAAACATATTATGTAAATGACATCAATCTAGAGACCATCTTGTGATGGGAAAACATCAGCCGTGACGCAATAACAGGGCCAAGGGCGTAAAAGGCCCCTTTGGCCCTTCATTCCCCGTCACTTCTGGTGACCTTCATCACACACACCCATCTTTGAACTACACCTTTATTTTGATCTCAACTACTCACCTACAAAGTTTAAGTTTAAGACTAATAAACCTTTGTGCTGAAAAACAGCCCTGCTGATGACAGATTCTGGATTCAGTAACATCACTTTGACTGTGCTGCAACCTGCTGGTAGATTATTTATGTGCAAGTCCTCAAGAACAAGCTGCAGACGGTTCCAAATAGTTTATTGTGTTTTTTATGGGGTGTATCATATTAGGACAATTGTTATTGCAGTGTCGAATGTTTTTGTGAAAGAAAAGACGTCATGAGTCTCTGAAGTCTGAAGAGAGGAAGCTTTTATTCTGCATTAAAAAACACTGACCGGAAGTCTCCTTTTCCGAGAGCAACCTTGAAAATAACAAATGGTTCTGGCTGCTGGATAATTATCCTTCAAAATAAAAGCGGCAATGTCCTGCTGTGAGATTTATATGAATTAGAACGATATCATAACATCACGTGGGTCTATTTGTTTTATGAATTGAATGTGCAAAAAAAAAAAAAGTTATTGCTTCAGTTATTGGCTCCTTTCGGTCTGAAACGGTGCTTTCAGTTTGAAGGAAGAAAGGCCCCGACTGGAAAACGTCTTTTTCTTGAGAAGGAGCGACAGACACGTCGCGGTGGCGAGTGAAAGTCTGCAGGAAAATAACCGTCTGACCGTGAACGGTAACCGGAGCGCGGCCCGGTGAGCTACGAACGAGCCGCTGGAACGACGAGAAACGGACGGTGTTGCGGTTTAATAAGCAACCGTGTTAACTGGCGACTTTCATCCGAACGCGTCCGTTGTTGTCGTAGTTAGACAGCCGTTGGAAAATAGGAAGAAAACACGTAGCTGCCCTCGCGAATGCCGGACTATTTAATTTGTATATGCTCTATTAGTATGTATATGAGAGGGTTTGACACTGTATTACACATTAAAAAAAGAAAGCAGCATTCTCTACACGGCTGTCGTAACTACGACAACAACGGACGCCAGTTAACACGGTCGCTTATTACACCGTAACACCGCCGTCGCGATGTTGCTGCAGCAGCTAGTTAGCATAATGCTGCTGGAAACATAACGGGGGCGACGTTTAATGTTAGCCATCATTAGCCACGACGCTACTGGGAACGATACAAAGTCAGCGGGAATCGACCCGCTGTCGGGACGACCGGGACGGAACTTTGGCGAGCCTTGAGGATGTGGCGGACGACTCGGAGCGGGGCATGTGTCCGTTTCTCCACATGTTTATGCGGTCATAAGCTGGGAAGTGTGTTTTTCCACAGCAGGTAGGACATGGAATGATTCACACGGAGATGCCGGCTGCGCGTACACGTCAGCGCCCCCACCAGACAACGGTAGCATTCATACATTTATTCCACTCCATCCACCGCGGGGCTAAACTCTCCGTGGGATAAGCGGCCATGGCTGTGAAATCAAGGAGACCGTGGACCACCGTGGTTTTCGGCGTGTTCCTCGGGTTCACTGTGTCCTCGTGGCTCATCGTGCCTCAGGTGCTGGAGGGCAAAGGGAAGAAGTCTCCCGTGTGCGCGCGCTACAGCGGCAAAGGTCCGGCCGTCCTCGGGAACGCCGCGGCTGTCAAAGCCCGGGACAGCCCGCAGGTCAGCCGGGAGGAGGACGCGGTGTCGGGCACCGGGAACAGGAGCGGGGACACCGGGAGACCCGCGAGCAAACCCACGCGTTTCCTCTACGTCGGCGTGATGACAGCGAAAAAGTACGTGCGGTCCCGCGCCGTGGCGGCGTACCAGACCTGGGTGAGCTCCATACCCGGGAAGGTGGAGTTCTTCTCCAGCTCCGGGACCGCCGTGCACGTGCCCGTGCCCGTCCCGGTGGTCTCGTTGGCGGACGTGGACGACTCCTACCCACCACAGAAGAAGTCGTTCATGATGCTGAAGTACATCCACGACCACTACCTGGATCAATACGAGTGGTTCATGCGCGCGGATGATGACGCGTATATAAGAGGTGATTTGTGTGTGTGTGTGTGTGTGTGTGTGTGTGTGTGTGTGTGTGTGTGTGTGTGTGTGTGTGTGTGGCACAGGGATCCCCATAGTCCACAAAAATGTAATACATATTTATGTGGAGAAAGTCTAATATGAACCACAGTTTTCAGAAAAAGATCCACACATTTACATTCCACATACCAACATAAACCTTTCCCAAAAACCTGGACCTCATTTGAGGTAATTTGACATATTAGTTATCTGAAAGCAGGCCTCATATTCTCTAAATCCCCCAAACACACACAGTAAAAAGGCAAAACTCCAAAAATGAAATCTTTTGAAAAAGGAAACTTTGTATTCAAAACAATGTTCTGACTTATTATGTGTTCAAATGACTTGAGTGGAAAATAAAACAAAAGGTGTACAGTCCGGTGTACTTCCATCACAGTTTGCAGAACTTAACGTTGTGCAACGAACATATTTACCATATATTCTTGACCATCACACTTCTTAGATCATAAGATCATAGGATAGCATAAGATCATCCTATGGACAGGCGTCATTTGTGAGGTAGATTTATGTTAATGTACTTAATTGATAAATTTGGCGTTATTTTATTTATTTAAATATTATTATTTTGTGTTGTTGTCTTTGTCAAGGATATCTGTGTTAATGCTGGGACAACATTCCAAGGAAATATCTGTGGTTTAATTTGTTGATTTCCTGATTTTGTTCTGTTTTGTTGTTGGGGAAAACAAATCTAACTGGCTTGATTTCACTAAAAGTAATTACTACTTAAATGAGATCAAACTTTCGTAATTATATAACATTACCACTAGCTGTAGAACAAGGGTGCCCACACTTTTTTGGCTCGCAAGCTACTTTTAAAATGACCAAGTCAAAAAGATCTACCTACATTAATAATGCTTCTATATATATATATCATTATTAATGTATAAATATACCGAGTATACTTTATATTTACAATATTGGCGTACCTTGCATAGCTGCATGAACCCTTATGACACAATACAATTCTGTACATTTTTGGTCATTACATTTTACTCTGATGACTTCACTAAATGGAACAGCAGGGTTGCAGTCAGACAGTAGCTGCTGGTCAGCCTCAGGCAGACCAAATGGTCATCATCATGGTGGAACGCTGTTTGGACTTCATATTTTTTATGTGGGAAAAGGCTGACTCTAGGGCTGCAACTAACGATTATTTTCATAATCGACTAATCTATCGACTATTTTTTTGATTAATCGACTAATCTAATGACTATTTCCTATAGTAAATTAAAAATAATGACTCAAAATGTTGGAATTTGAACTTCAAATGTATTTGAGTAACAAGATCTGAACATCAGAACATCATCATAACAAATAAATTAAATAGTCATACAAATTAAAGTGCAAATATGCTTTAAAAGTAAAGAAAAGGTACAAATATAGTTTTAAAAGTAACTCAAAATAGCAATCAAGCCTCTGAAAGTGCAAAATAACTAAAGAATAACTGGGCTGCAAGTGACATTGAAAGTCCAAAAGTAAAACAAATAGTCCATCCTACCCGACAATTAAAGTGCAAGGGTTTAAAAGTAAATCAAAATGACTTATTGCAGTCCCACGTCTTGCTGCTCCCTCTCAGAGGAACACACAATTTACACACGTTTTAAATTGTAATGCAGAGACGTGAGCATATTGACATGCTCTTAGTTGGTTGTATTCTGCATGTTTAACACCATGGAGAAACTCCTTTATCTCCGGACAGAGCTCTATAAGCCGTCTCACATCAGTGTCCTTCTCCAGATGCGCACGCTTTTTTTTTTTTTCAGAAGGGCAGCTTTTTGTGTGGCTGACATATTTGTAGAGCCTGGGACAGAAGACAGTTATCCAAGTGTTGGGTGTCCTATAATTCTAGGAACCGTTATATATATAAATATATATAATAAATACATAACAATATATCATTATTTAGTTAGTTTAATACAGTTTTTTCTATTCATGCCTTTTTTCAAACTAAAGTTGATGGATTTGTTCAGGTGATACTTGCTTTATGAGATGAATAGCCCAGTATGACTGTATTCTAATTCCTCCGCCCTCTGCCAGGGGAGAAGCTGGAGTTGTTCCTGCGCTCGCTGAACAGCAGCAAGCCGCTCTACCTGGGCCAGACGGGCCTGGGCATGGCCGAGGAGCTGGGCCGGCTGGCCCTGGAGCCCGGAGAGAACTTCTGCATGGGCGGCCCCGGCATGATCTTCAGCAGAGAGGTTCTCCGCAGGATGGTCCCTCACATCGGAACCTGTCTGAGGGAGATGTACACCACCCACGAGGACGTGGAGGTGGGCCGCTGTGTGCGGCGCTTTGGAGGGACGCAGTGCGTGTGGTCATACGAGGTACGGGTGGAGTCTGCTTTGGTTCCTTCAGGGTTCTATAGGAACATGTCTAGTGAACAATGTGGTTTATGTGGACAAGGAAGAATATTAGGCTTCATGAAAGGCATCTGTAAGATCTTTCCCCACTTTGTAATGTTAACAGTCAGTGGTTATTACATAATGCTTATGCTGTCGCTATTGCTTGCTTCTTTGTTCGTTTTCTAAACTGTCACAACGGTCACCAGGCTGCAGAGGTCAAATTCCATGTATGCATGTAAGGATAAACAACGTTTAAGTTAAGGTTAAGTTAAGTTTAAGTCGGACAGAACGAAACAAGCGTTCTTTTTTGTTTCAAGTTGCTTGACCTTTTATTCAGCGTATTTAATACAAGTTTGCAGCACATTGATGATGACTGTGGAAGCACATACCAGTGGTTTTATGTTACTGGTTCTAATGGCTGTACACAGCACTTCTTATCCGTATTTTGTATCTGTATATCCCGCGTGGACCAATCAGGTCACACTACTAAATGAAATCACTCAATCAAGTATCATAATGAAATCGTGGCACCAAAGGCCTACGATAGAACATAAATATATATATTCTTCATATATGATGTAAAGATAAAGTCAGATTCACATTAAATATACATACATTTCAATCTGGATAACTTTGATGTTTTATCCTTTTGTTTCTTAATGTTTTAGTTGACTGATGTTTGGTTTTTATGCGAGTCACTTATATTTCGTTGGCTCCATGGTAAAATGGTTGATAGTGTTTGGACTGGTACCAGGTCTGTGCTCGTTTCATGGATGTTGCAACTCTCTCCACAGATGCAGCAGCTTTTCTATGAGAACTACGAACACAACAAGAAAGGTTTCATTGAGGAACTTCACAGCAGCAAGATCCACAATGCCATTACTCTTCACCCCAACAAGCAGCCCGCATACCAGTACCGGCTCCACAGCTTCTTGCTGAGCCGAGAGATCTCCAGGCTTTGTTACCGCAGCATCCTGCTGCACCGCCAGGGCCTGGTTATGAGTTACCTCAGCGGCACAGAAGTCCTGTGGGAGGACCAGCAGCTGGGCTCCCCACCTTCCTACATGCGCTACAAGCCCAATGAGAGGAACGATGTCATCGAGTGGGATTTCCTGACCGGCCGCCATCTTTACTCCGCTGCTGAGAACAAGGTCGCCAGGCAAAGCCTCGGGAAGTCGCTTCGGACCGCGCTCGAAGGCGTCATTCTCCAGGTCATGGAGATGATTAACGAGAATTCCAAAACCCGCGGCCGTGTAATTGACTTCAAAGAGATTCAGTACGGCTACTACAGGGTGGATCCAATGCACGGCGTGGAATACATCATCGACTTACTGCTTCTGTACAGGAAACACAAGGGACGCAAAATAACGGTGCCTGTGCGGCGGCACGCTTACCTTCAGCAGTCCTTCAGCCGACCCTTCTTCACCGAGACGGAGCAGCTAGACGTGGCTGAGCTCGTGGCGGCCATCAACTCTGAGTCCCAATCCCTTTCTTTCCTATCCAACTCTCTGAAGTTCTTGTCACCGTTCCAGGTCTACGAATCCAACAGGGAGCTGTGGGAGCAGAGCCAGAGGAAAGTCAACATCCTCGTCCCGTTGTCCGGTCGCTATGACACCTTCGTCCGCTTTATGGAGAACTTCGAGAAGGTGTGTTTGATACCCAAACAAAATGTTAAGCTCTCCATCATTCTGGTGGACAATGGGAGCGATCAGGACCGAGGCAAACACAATCAGTTAATCCGAGAGTACGACAGGAAGTATCCCAAAGCGGACCTGTCCATAATCCCCATGACAGGAAACTTCTCCCGAGGACTGGCCCTTGAGCTGGGCTCCTCGCAGCTGGATAATGACTCCCTCCTCTTCTTCTGCGATGTTGATCTCATCTTTAGTGGCGATGCCTTGCAGCGCTGCAGAGAAAATGCTGTCCAAGGGAGACAAGTCTATTTCCCAGTTGTCTTTAGTCAGTACAACCCCAAGATAGTGTACTCTGAGAAAGCCCCGAGAGACAGCCAATATGTGCTGACCAAGAAGAGTGGTTTCTGGCGAGATTACGGATTCGGAATCACCTGCGTTTTCAAGGGTGACTTACTAAAAGCCGGAGGGTTTGACACCTCGATCTTAGGCTGGGGACTGGAAGACGTGGACTTGTTCACCAAAGTGATCAACTCTGGTTTAAAAGTGTTGCGCAGTCAGGAACCGGGTCTCGTCCACGTCTACCATCCCGTCCAATGCAACACGAGCCTCGAGCAGAGGCAACACAAGATGTGCCTCGGGTCCAGAGCGAGTACGTTCGCATCGACGATGCAGTTAGCCGAGCTGTGGCTGGAGAAACACGTCGAGGCCGGCTTCAACAGAACGGCATCCTGACACTCCGGCCTCCTGGAACCCTCCTACAGGTTTACCTCAGCTCTGCTTGTGTGCAGACAGCGATGGACAAGAGTTCTAGACCACCGACTAAACACACATTGACTGTTAGTTGGTACATTGGACATTATATAGATTTATTGATGTTTAATTTGCTGTGCCAATGATGCGAATATGGAGCTTTGGGACCTTTACAGCGGTTCCTAAGGGTTTGGGTTAGTCTTAACATTTTGATTACATGTTTAAATGTAATAAAACGGCAATTTGGGGAGTCCCAAGCTTTCCAAATGACCCAAAGAACAAGCTATATCACCGGGGGGAGGCATATATATATATATATATATGCAATTAAGCAGTAATTGAACACTGCTCTTCATGAGTGAATTGTGAAATGGCTGCTGTGCCATGAGCAGCATCGTCTGCTCATGGCACACACAATCTGGCTTCACACAATCTGTATGTGTGTGAGAGAGAGAGAGAGAGAGAGAGAGAGAGAGAGAGAGAGAGAGAGAGAGAGAGAGAGAGAGAGAGAGAGAGAGAGAGAGAGAGAGAGAGAGAGAGAGAGAGAGAGAGAGCAGCACAGGCTCAAACCGTTAGTGAATCTAGACAGAAAGTCAGCCCTGACAGCCCGTCCCGTCAGACCTCCTTCCAAAGACAATCACCCAAAATGATCATAATTAACCAAAACAACAAACTGTGTGGTTCCTGCTCCTGCCAAGAAGCCTCCACTAATATTATGAAGCATGTTGTTTAGTCATTTCTCTACTTTCCACTCTCAAGTCTAGTTTTCTCTCTGACCTATACTAGCCACCATTTCTTTACCTTATTTAACTGGTCCAGAGTCCATTTAAAACACACCTGTTCAGAGCGGCCTGTGGTGTTTCTCGAGGATCGCTCATACTTCACCTTCACACGCAACACTTCCTTGGGTCCTGAGCAGTACCATAGACTTCATATAAGAAGTGGACGTAGTCCTCGTGGCGTCACCCGTTGGCTTGTGGACTGATGTTATGAAGCCCAGAGTTTTACAATTTTGCCGTCCCATCTTGGCTTTTTTTGCCATGACATCGGCCCAATCCCAAAACATCCCTTCCCTCCGTTTAGCTCGTTAACTTGGAGGAGGGATAGTATGAAGCGGTTCATCTATCTGGCCCTCAAACAGAAGTTTTTCATTATAACAACAAGCATAACAAAAGATTAGCTAGTATGCTAATGTCTCTAGCTAACGTCACAACGTTGTTTTAGGGGCCAGCATTCGACATATTTCCACGCCACACTCCCCTTGTTGAAGTAAACATTTAAACACAGGACTTCACCGTGCGGTATTAATAGTAAAACTTTAGAAACATTTAGTACTTCTTCTCCCACTGCCAATACCAACATTCCCAGTTTGAGAAAGTGTGAAAAGTAAAGCAGGACAGCATTTACCTGGAGCCTCCAAATCACTCAATCCTCCCTGAAAGGAGCGATGGCGATCGAGTTCGACGTTGGACAACATCAAACATCAAAGTGTATTCAAGGTGTATTCATTATTATGTGTAGCTTGTCCAACGTGCACCAAATGGTACCGTGCCCTCCAGAGGGTTCTCAGCCATTCATCCGCAGTGTGAAGTGAACCTATGAGCCGCTCTCCAGATGTGCAAAGAACAGACAGATTCCTTTAGAATCGCTTTCTAGTTCGATGCCAAACCACTCACTGCTGTCAGGACTGTGTCCTACCATGAATCAAAAAGCAGCCAATACAATGTGTACAGTGGTCATGATAACGGCAAATGCTTTAATATATGAAAAATGGAAGCAAATACTTCATCCTGGTTGGGGCTAAATCCCATTTCTGAAAGTAACTTGATAGAGGGTCTTTTTACCAGACCCACTAAGCACTGATTGCAGGTCAAACGGTGTTTAGATGTAGAGGTCATAACTGGGCTCAAGTGTTTTCAATAACTGTATTATTTGTGTTGTGTGTATTTATATCATGTAAGCTAGAGGCCTCAAACATGTGTATCATTATTAATTGAGCCCAGTTCTGTGGACATCTCTGTTTGCTGAGTTACTGGAGCCAGTGACAGACTGAGGCCAACATGAGCAGAGGAGCGTTGGAGCTCATGTGCTTTACTCCGAGGTGTAAAGCAGTTATGTTGACTCCACCACCGCTCACTAATGGCTAATAAAAGCAAAAATGGCCTAAAACTTGTGTTAAACCCAGAGACAAAAAGAATGCAGACATTTGCACAAAGCAATTAATATCAGTAGTAAATCTTCTGCGCTGACAAAAAGGAGCAGCATAGCGGCCTGCAGGCCAAAATGCATCGTAATCTTCCATCTTTTCATCCAAAAGGTTTTCTCCTGGACTTTAATTCACCATTACTGTATTAGTTTATCATACGTTTACAGCACTGCCTCAGGACCACAGCTTACCATATAGTGCATTGCAGCCTTCAGCTTTTACCAAGATGGTGCCCACTGCCTGTTGTGTGTTTAGTGAAAGGGAATCATCTGGCAAATAATATGTGGAACAATCAGCTTTAATTATCCTGGTTCCTATGGAAGGTATCGCTGCCCCATGACCAGAATGTTCCTCTAGCGAATGTACAGAAACTCTTCTTGTTGAAACATTTATTATGAGAAACTGAGCAGATACTTTTTATTTTGCTGTTTTCAGACCTCTGAATTGTTGTTCACTCTATTTATTCAGCAATACAAAAAAGATCAATAATAAAGTGAACATTGTCGCTTTAGTTATATAATCGGAATATTTACTATGACAGTATTTAATGAGAAAAAGAAAGAATTAAAGGCTCTACAGATTCACGACAGAGAAGATTTGAACTGCAGCTATTATAACGATAGGTTTGTTTTCTCATCTTTTTGAGGTACTAAGCCATAATTACAAGGTACGGTTGTTATTTTTTCCTTTGGTGAATGCAATGCACTTCTACAAATGTTACCATGGAGACTCATCTACGTATATTCTGTCAAGAGTAACTTTATGGTTTTGTTCCCCATCTGCTATAACAATTGCTTTTAATAAATGTTTGTACACAGATATTTGGGCAGTGTTCTTGTATGCTGACTGAAGCTGGATTGGTGTCTTCGCACGCTTGAGCAGAGTAATAACTTTTAGTCAAAACATCTTTAAGATTCGTTAATAAACCCATTCGAAGTTATGGTACATGTCCTCTGCTATTCAAAAGACGCTCTGTAAGGACCTGAATGTGCTCAGGACACTACAATCAATAAGTTCAATGACTACATTGAACTTATTGATTTTAGTGTCCTGAGCACATTCACAGGAGTGATGCAATGTCACATATATCTGATGCATTGCATTGTGTGTTTGTCAGCAAGATATATACTATTTGGGGATTTCTGATTGTATAGTTTTAACAATATACAACATATAGTGCATAAATACCACAGTAAGAATTGGACGATAGTTCCATATTTGTCCGTGTCTTTTCTTGTGCTCTGTGGTTTACTTTTTTTCTATTATTATTAGACTTGATATATTTTTCCCAGCAACGCCATGTTCACACTCACACGGTTCTATTTGTTGTTCACACCTGGAAGCTGCTCAGTGCAATCTGTTGGCCACTGAGCAGCTTCCCTGGAGCCTTGCTCTTCCAGGGGGTCAGTCAGGAAGAAGTGAGCGCTACTCATTCATGGTTGGCAGGTTTTACCATAACAAGGCAACTGTTTGTCCTGTTAGAACATTGCAACTTGCAACAATATGAGACTGGCTAGTTAACAATATATTTAAAAAAGGGGACTCAACTGATGCACCAAGTCAAAAAAGGTTAAAACAAAAAAAATTAAATCTTATTATCTATACACATAATATTTGAAATAATTTAAAAATATAATAAATTAGATATTTAGTCATTTATAGATCTGATAAAAAAGTATATGTATTGATTAGTTGTTTGTCTATTTAAAAAAACGTTTTTATTTATTGCTCAATTTAATATATTTTCAATGATTTACATCATTATGTTTCATGCTGACTAGATCCTTCATATTCTTCACCCTCGCTTTTATTTATTCATATATTTTTGTAATTGTATTTGCTTTCTGTAGTTATGTGCTTACTTTATTTTGTATTGCAAGTTTCAAACGCAATCAATTAAGCGATGTGAGGTGAGTTTATCGTGTCTCTTATGAACGGACACTCCGGTTGACTATTTTTCTTCTGGAACTTAAATGCAGCATTGATGACGTTGCGGAGAGAAGATAAACATGGCGTCCGGACAGCAATGGGTGTTGGTGGAAATGGTTCAAGCGTTTTACGAGGCAAGTTTATCCTTTCTGCCGCTCTGTTCTGTAGACACTGGCGTTCACAAGTCCATTCCTCGTTTGTTGAGCTACTCGTCGATGATTTTCATGGCGTTCAGAGGCTGTTTATTGTAAACTTCTGTATCAGGAAGTGTCCGCGGCTCGGGGAAGGCGTTGGACTTCCTCTCAGCCAATCACGTGTCGCGTGTTCGCTGCTCCCGGTGGCAACGACCAATCAGCACGAGAGGCAAAGGAACAAGGAAGTTTGCTGTTCCCTGAACATCTCTGGCCTCGCCTGTAGCTCGCCACAAAAGTGTGAAATCTGATCGAAACCGATTAACTGGCGTGTTTGAGCCAAGATGAACAGTACAGCTGTGTATGTTCTTTACCACTGCGTCTGGGAGTGTGCTGTAGTGTCTAGTGGGCGATGTCACTTACTTTTTTAAGCGTTCAGGAATCCATTTATAGGTGTTTTTTTTGTTCTAAAAGACGACACAATTGTTATTTTAAATAAAATGTCTTGCTTGGTAGTAACACCATAGCTTTAGCCCGTACCACAGTCCTCATGTGTTGAGCTACTGAGGAGAAACTCCTCAACTATACCAGAGAATGAACTAGAACATTGAACATCAGGAGTCTAGCTAGAAACCCCACACCTTGAGTTGCATAAGACATGTTAGTATGACATGATAGTTTAAGATATGACCTTTCCATATTCAAATCTCAAATTAAAACTCACCTCTTCAGAACTGCTTTTAATGTGTGATTATGTGCTCTATGATTTATGTAATGTGGGACATACTAAATAGTCCTGCAGTATAGCTTTTGGGACGCACAGGACTGGTGTGGTGGTCGACCCCACTTGGCACCGCCCACATTCAGCGGGAATATGGCCTCGGTGGGACTGTGCCCTTCCAGTTACAGACATTGACAGGACTTAAACACGTCCACGCACACTCAGCACATACATCTACACCTACATAATCCTCATGTCCCCGTCTCCCTCAGGCTCCTGCGTATCACCTGATCCTGGAGGGGATCCTCATCCTGTGGATCATCAGGCTTCTGTTCTCTAAGACCTATAAACTTCACGAGACCTATAAGCTGACGGAGAAGGTAAGGGCCGCAGCACAGCAGAACACACACACAGTGTTTGTGCGTGTGTGTCACCAAACCGCTGTCCTGTGGTTCCTCGTTGCAGGAGAAGGAGGACCTCATTGAGGAGTGGCAGCCAGAGCCTCTTGTTCCTCCAGTTTCCAAAGACCATCCCTCCCTCACCTATGATGTTGTCACCGGGTGAGACACTCGGCACCCCGCAAGCTGTACATTTCAAGCCACAGAACTCTATTTTAGATTGTCGGCACATCCCAAAGATAGAATCAGTCAGGCTGAATGTTGAGTCTAGAATGATGCTGCAGACATGTTGAATATGTCAACCAGAAGAACACTGTTCCACACTGCCTTGTGGTTTTGTTGCCTAAACTAAGCTGTTTATGACAGTTTCCCTAAACCTCACTGTTTTGTTCCCTTAACCTAACGTTACATTTTAACGTGATGTCCCTAAAAAAAAAAAAAAAAAGTTGTTTTAGAGTCTCATAGCGGACATCTCTGAGAGTTGATCCCAGCTATACCACGACTATAAGTCAGACTGTTTGCTGTCCTGGCTCCTGAATGGTGGAATGAGCTCCCCATTGACATCAGGACAGCAGGAAGTCTCTACATCTTCCGCCGTGAACTAAAAACACATCTTTTTCGACTACACCTTGAATAAGGAAGGTAGCACCGTAGTAACACTTTAGTAGCGCTTAAATGTCTCTTACTGATAGCACTTTGTAGTTTAACTTTATTGAAGAAATTGTACTTTCTTGATTCTTGTTGTTCTGAGTTTGTGCTCATGGTTGAATGCACTTATTGTAAGTCTCTTTGGATAAAAGTGTCAGCTAAATGTAATGTAATACCACTACAGTAGAAGCGGAGGAGATTCCATTAGAAACATTGTTTCCATTACATAGTCTGTCCAGCAGAGAGCCCTGTATCGTTGCACTGTGACATGTCCTGCTCACCACATGTCACTTCACTAAATTCCTAAGCTGCTGTTATCACCGGTGTTAACTAGTACGTCTCATCGGCCCAGTGACCCAGACTCAAAGAGGGAAGGGATGCTCCACATACTAGATGCGTTCAGACGTGCCCGGTGTCCGGGTTTGACACTCGCTCTTCTTCCCAACATTAAACTTACCAGTGTCCATGCATGTTGTGACCAACGCACAACAATCTGTGTGCAATTTGACAAATGCATCCAAACAACTAAATTTCAACCAAACTAAATAATGTATCTGACGGCAATCAGCTTGAGCGTGTTTCTGCTAGTTGAAGTACCTCAGTGTTACAGGAAGATAAACACCCTCTTTTCCATTACAGACCTCCCAGCCACAGAATCACAATCAATGGAAAAGAGTGCATTAACTTTGCTTCATTTAACTTCCTGGGTCTCCTGGACAATGAGCGGGTTAAGGTCGGTAATGATTGTTTTATCCGTCACTACCTTTTATTTCCACACGCTGCCAGTGAGCATCGGAGTGACTGGAGCTTCATTTAAGTTCACTTGTTTTCTCTCCTCCTGACAGCAAGAAGCTTTGGCGTCACTGAAGAAATACGGAGTGGGAACATGTGGTCCCAGGGGCTTCTATGGGACTTTTGGTGAGTGGAAACTTCTTCTCTGTCCTTCATCTTCTATCAACTATCTGGGGGTGACCGTGGCTCCGTGGAGGAGCGGGTCGTCTTGTACTGGAGCCTCAAACACCTGACGGAAACCTTCGTGTTTAAGGTGGTCCTCTAATTGTTGGCTTTCTTGATGGAGATAGAGCACATCCACAGTGGTTCTTAAGCCATAATGGTCTTCTATTGACGCACAAAGTCTTTCCTCATATCCTCATTGAACCAGGTTAAAGTGATTCTCTGCCAGTCTGAATATGTTCCGTCATAGTAAATGCACTTTGGTGTAACTGCTCACAGATGTTCACCTGGAGCTGGAGAGTCGTCTGGCCAAATTCATGAAAACAGAAGAAGCCATCATCTACTCTTACGGCTTTGCGACCATCGCCAGTGCGATCCCTGCCTACTCCAAGAGGGGCGACATCATCTTTGTGTGAGTATCGCTATGCCGATGGATGTACAGAGCAATAATACACCAGGATTCAGTGATGGGACCTTTTACTTGTGTGGTTGTTTTCTTAATAGTGTTGCAGAGAGCCTGGGACTGGCTGCTCCACTGTAATTGTTGTGCATATGACAGTTACTGTCAGGCTTAGTTCTTTAACGGTCCAGCACAAGAAAAGCACATCTGAAGCCGGCACATGCTTCTGTCAGCGTGGTCGTTGTGTCTCTAGTCTTGTGTCGTGACCTCGGCTGTGTGTTCAGGGACGAAGCCGCCTGCTTCTCCATCCAGAAGGGTCTTCAGGCGTCCCGCAGCTTCATCAAATACTTCAAACACAACGACATAGAGGATCTGGAGAGGATGCTCAAGGAGCAGGAGCTGGAGGACCAGAAGGTTAGTACGGGGGTTTTGTTTGGGGTGGATGTCACGATGTCACAATGTCCATCCTGAATTTTCATTCTAGCAAATGTAGCCCAGAGTGTTTGATCTGCAGGTAGTCTTTTTATAATCCTGTTTCCACCCTGTATTTATGTCTCACTGTCTTTCTTGTCAGAGTCTCATAAAGTCATTTTGTTTCTGTGGCAGAATCCTCGTAAAGCCCGAGTGACCCGGAAGTTTATTGTCGTGGAGGGTCTGTACATCAACACTGCGGACATCTGCCCTCTGCCTGCACTGGTAAATAGAAAGGCTGCTTATTCTCCTCCACAATGACACTCTCATGGCCTCATAAGCTGAGTCATTTCTCCCCTGGACAGTGATTATCAAGAGGCACATGCACAGCCATGAAATGTCGCCTTCGGGCATATCAGAGTGATATTGGGTGATCAGTCGGAGGTCGTATTCCTCCACGCCTCTGCTCTGCTGCTCACTGGCTGTGTTGTGACGCCTCCAGGTGAAGCTGAAGTACAAGTACAAGGTGCGGATCTTTCTGGAGGAGAGCATGTCGTTTGGTGTGCTGGGAGAACACGGCCGAGGAGTCACGGAACACTTCGGGGTCAACGTGAGTCACTCAGCTTTCTGTTTACTTTATTTATTTTGATGCCGTGGTTCTCAGCCTCACAGCTGCAGCTGCCGCCCTCTGCTTTGCTGATCAAATTCATTGTTTCCAATAAGGATATACTGTCGGAATTATATTACTATAAATAATAGATTTAATTTAATAAACAAAAAGGAGAGGACTAACATGCCGTTGGGATCCAGAGGGTTCAACATTTAATGTTGTTTTTTTTCCCACTTGGTTGGGCAAGTGGGTCAGAAATCTACTTTCCCTTTTACAATTTGTTTATCAAGAAACAACAGACTAAAGTTAATTGTCATATTTCGCCCACATCCTCTCTAACTTCAACAAACTAGACTCCCGTTTCCAGGATAGTTGAAATGCTCCCCTGCACTTCAGCTCAAAAACTTTGTCTTTGCCCGCCGCCATTTTCTCCCCAGTGCCCAATCTGCTGTGCATGTGCAACTCCCAACAGACGGCTCAAGTTTATTTTATTTATAGAGAACGTATAAAAGTTTCCCAAAGTGCTGTACAGTGGTAAAACTACAATAAGCAGATCAGATAATCCTCTATTAGTCCCACAGCAGAGTGCACAGAGCAACAAGAGACATCAGTAGACAATGACACAACGAGTTCAATAAATAATCTAACAGTGAAGGTATAATAATCATGCTCTTTGTACTATAAAAAGACAACAAAAGAAAGACATTAAAGCCAGCAGCACCAAAAACAACAAGAACTCAAATACAATATAATCAGATTGAGTGGTTGGATACATATTATTGCACATATGATGTAGGAAATGTGAAGTGTTTATATGGTGTGTGTGTGTGTGTGTGTGTGTGTGTGTGTGTGTGTGTGTGTATATATATATATAGAGCGCACATGAATTAATTCATATAAAAAGGGGGAATCTTCAGCTATTTCCACATCAAACAATGATGTGTTGTAATTCTGTTTTTTACCGCTTGCCTTTAATGAGTTTCCAGCTTGGCATTGACCCTCAGTGTTGAGCCCTAAGAAGATGTTGTGCTTCATGCGTGTGACGACGACATGTTGCTCTGTCCTCACATGCAGATCGATGACATTGACCTGATCAGCGCCAACATGGAGAACGCCGTGGCGTCCATCGGAGGCTTCTGCTGCGGCCGCTCCTTCGTCATCGACCACCAGGTAGGAACCCCAGCAGCTCGATCCAGTCATGGACCCTCTGTTGCAGTTTGCTCTCGTTGTTTGTTTAAGTTCTACGGCGAGTTACCCAGCAGTGTAACACTGTCTGTCGGGTGGCTCTGCTACATGAAGTCATCCCAGCTGCTGTTCTAAAGCACTGCATGGCTGCTCATCTGTAATCATACGTGTGTGCGAGTTGCGTCTGGATTTCAGTTCTATTGGTTTTTAATACACAGTTAAAGCAGTCCTATTGAGGGAGTGCTCCGAGGCCTTTTATGAAGTCTCCGAGAATAGATTTTAATGAGGTGTGAACGGTTTCCAGCAGACAGCAGCTCCTCTTGTAGAGTCAGACTCTCACTGGGCACATGAGATACAGCTGATCTGAGACCTTCACGGGGTTTTTAATCTACCAAATATGAACTTCAACGGGGTGAAGGGAAACAGTCAGTTATTTTCTATTTCCTACTTTGACTTTAGGTCCATGATGGTATTGTGTTTTACTCTGACATTGAAGTATTTAGTTTCCGTGTCAGAAGTCAAGTCTCTCTTGTGTTGCAGCGTCTGTCGGGTCAGGGCTACTGCTTCTCGGCCTCGCTGCCTCCCATGCTGGCTGCCGCCGCCATCGAGGCCCTCAACATCATGGAGGAGGATCCAGGTACAGGCTCTGCCTTCAGCTGCTCTCTCCACCTTCTCCATTTGTGATTTCTCTGCTGATGTTACTGTGAAGCCCTTTGTGTTAGAAGAAAGTTACCATATAAATGCAGTTTTACTTCCTCTGGCTGTCGTGAGAGAGACGGCTTTCCGTTTCCATCGCCCGCTGATCAGAAGTAGTTTTGAGCGAGAGGCCGATCTGTCCACTCATCCTGTCTTCATGTGTTGCAGACATTTTCACCGTCCTGAGGGAAAAGTGCAAACACGTGCACAAGGCTTTAAAGGGGTAAGTTCACATCACCAGGTCTGTCTCTGTGGGCGGAGTTAAGACTTCTATTTATGTCTGCATGGATTGAAAGGTTCCATTTGAGCTGCTGGTGAAACTAAGTATAAATACAGTGATATGAGATATCTGTCCGATACTGACTGAACTAGCTGGCTCACATATCGGTGACAATAGACCGATCTATTGGAAACCATTATTGTAATAACTACTAATTCTGTACATTTAGCCTGTGTGTGTCTGTTACGTGTTGGTTTACTTGGTTAGGAAAGCAATGTTTGAGTAACTATCCTTGCACAACAGTTTCTTCCACACCCAAATACTCTTGTGTGCACTTTACCCGTTTGCTGCTGTAATCCTGCAAATGTCCCCACTGCAAGGAATATCTAATCCATCCTAAAACCCAAGAATCTGTATCTGGGCTGAAAAGGTGCGATGGTGCATCTCTAAAACTAAGACTGAAGGGTATTTACTGAAGTGTTGTGTTCTGTAGCTGCTACAAAAGTCAGCAGAGAGAGATGTGGCACCGCTGAATATTATGTGTTTGGTCTCGTGCAATATGTATTTTAGGCATTCCTGCCCAGAGGGGCAACATATGGGAGGAGGGAATGAAAACTAATACAAAGTGCTGTGCACCTGACTCAGCAGGAATCTCAGTTGAAAATGGAAATGAAAAGAGGCTGTGGAAAGTGCCTTCACAGCAGCCTTCTCTGTTTCCCCTCTGGAAACTCCAGAACAGGCTTCAGGACGCGCGACGTGCTCCCAGATGAAAAAGGGCTTTCTCCTCAGTCAATAGTCCAGGTTCAGCATTCCCTCCGTCATCCGCACACTTAAACAAACCAAAGCTCTCTGATCCAAAACGCCGAGGCAGAGCAGCTGTACTACCAATCAGTCCCACTGGTGCAGACGCTCTGGTCGGGGAGGAAGAGCATCATTTGTCCACTCAGTGAAGTCGCTGTTGACCAAGAGATCAGCGAGTCCTTTAGGAAGCACACGATGTCTCTTCATTTGTCTCACAACTTAATGCAGGAGGAAATGGAGTCTGGGATTTCTTGAAGGAGGTTTTCAGGACACACCCAATGTCAGCTACTACCCCTTACCTTTCAGTACAGACTTTCTCTGCATGCGTTCAGCTGTTTCACACTCGTGGCTCATACTCTGGCAAAAGTTGACTAACGTTGTGGTCCAATTGGCAAACAGCAGCCTGGTCTCGAGGCGTGTTTTCTCCAGGATTACGTTTGTGTTTGGCGTTTCTGATCCTAGTCTGCGTAGAGAGGAGGTCTGGGTCAAACAAATGCAGGACCTTCACCCAGTTAGATCAGTTAGAATAAGTTAACCCGTGTTAACTTATTCTAACTGATTTTATAACTTCAATTACCTTGACAACCAGACTTATTTTAAGCCAAATGATGATGTTTTCACTAAACCTAAGCAAGTAGATTGTGAACTAAACTTAATTGAGTGCAGTTTAGTTGTATGGGACCGTACCTTTTTGTGGGAGTTGCATAGAGCTTATCCGGAGCCTTAATGGCCTTCAAGGTTTCAGTCTTGCTGACTAGATGCATGTTATAGTCTATTATACCAGCGTTCCATGATGTCATGATGTGTGTTTTTCCTGATGTATGACAGGATTCCAGGTCTAAAGTTGGTTGGAGTGCAGTCTGCCCCGGCTCTTCACTTACAGCTGGAGAGAAGTTCCGGCTCCAGAGACTCTGACATGCAGCTGCTGCGCTCCATTGTAGAATATGTAAGTCCACTTCTGTTCAATTTATTTTGTATGGAAAAAATTCCCACGACACCTTGAGGTAAAATCATTGATCAGGAACATTTATTCTTCGAGGAAGGAACAGAGTCAGAATCACAACATGATATGTGAATTGCGTATCCTGGACTGCTCAATGAATGAGCAGAGAGTTACCTCTTAAATACATTAATGACACAATCACAGAAGCTCTCATGACGTCTTCAGATTACCTCGCATCGGCATGGTCACATGATAACAAGGAACACCACGTTCTTCAAACAGACATGTAGGCATCCCCAGTCTCAAGACTCTTTCAGAAGGTCATACGTATGTTTAAACAGGAGAGTAGGTGAAATGCGAAGCCACAAGCCTTTACACAGTCTATGATTAATAATATAACTGTGAAACAGTCATTGATTAAGAGTAAATACGTTTTTCTTCTAACAGTGGCTCACAGGCGTTTCCATGTTTTCCCCATCAGTGTCTAGATAGAGGCGTGGCTCTGACTCTCGCCCGCTACCTGGAGAAAGAGGAGCGCTTCCTCCCCTCACCCAGGTAAGGCTCTCTGCTGCAGCGCTTCCTCATGTACAGGGATCTCACGTTCATGGAGGAAAAAATAACATCCCCAAGGTTTTGTAGAAGTCATGTAAATGTGTTATATTCATGTGTTCATGACGTTCATTTACGCTGAGTTTGAAATAATTAATATGCTTTTAAAAGAAAGACGCTCAAAATATAAGCAGGCATACATACAGGCATCTATATAAATGTTTATTCTTTTAATCAAACTATTGTCTCATTCATTTGTATCATTTAAGGTTTACTGTATGCTTTGTATTCTCATTGTTAGTTTAAATACTACATTTACTCACTTTTTCATGTTTACACCCAGATTTCACTAAATGTTTGCTCATGGACATTTGGTTTAAAGTCATGGAAATATGGAAATGTTGTTAAAAGTCATGGAAATCCATTGGTCAAGATGTGTATGAACCCTGATGTATACTACTTTCTGGCATAATGTGTCATGCCGTCACAATTCAGTTTATTTATCTAATTTAGTTTGTATAACCCAAGGAAGAGATGGTGGTAATTCTCCAGTAAAATAATGAATGTGAAACATGAGAGCCAGGTCTTACTTTAGTCCACCTGCTAGAGCAGAACAGCTTTAACCTGTGGGAGCGGGCGTTGAAGTGTTTACTGGTCCGTGGGCCTCGCCGCTGTCTGACGCTCCTCCTGTGCGTCCGCAGCATCCGGGTGGTGGTCACCGTGGAGCAGACGGAGGACGACGTGCAGAAGGCCGTGTCGTGCATCCAGGAGGCGGCTGCAGCCGTCCTCCAATGACGACGCAGCGCTCTCACTGCAGGAGTCCAGAGCTCGAGCTCTTCACCGATAAACACACCGTATGTCTTCTCGCCTCACTGGCCTTAGTTCGTCTCCTAATTCTTTGCCTCTCTCAGTCGTGTTCTCAGTCGCCGTGCGTCGTAATCCTACTACATGTACATAATGTTATGAATGTGAGGGCGGGTCTTCGGCAGGAGGCTTTGCAGTTGACTTCCTGCTGTGAGAGAAATAACTACTGCAGTGAGAATTAGACTTCATGTCGACTGACCAAATGACTTGTTTCTGTACTGACCAAAGAGGAACTATTTATCTCATCGTTTCATTTCATGCACTCGACTCGTACATGAAATGTACACAAGGTTTGTTATTTTTTTTTATTTTTTTTTAAATGCCACTAAGTTTGTTTTAACACAAATAGACAGTTTTAAACCTGAGGTTGTTTTTGTTGTTTTGTCCTTTTGATTTTTAGTCAATGCTACTTCTTTTGTTAGAGGTCATTGCATTCAGACAACTTTACTTGTGTGAAATGTAAATATATCTGATTTAAAAGTACTTCTGGTGTGTGGTGTTTTTCTGGGTCAAAACAGTTTGACAAGTTACTTACTTATAACTTACTTATTCTGCTAAATGTGCTGCTAATGTTATGCTGATTACAGGAATAGAATCCCAATGTGTTTGCAGTGAAATAACAGTATTTGTGTTATGCATATAAGTTAACAATGTTCTATTCTGTTAGAACAAGGAAATGGTGTTTTTTTTAATTACCTGCAAACATTTATTTAGTTGATACGTTTGAAAATATTTGAGATAAGTGCAGTACGGATCTACTTAAAGGTGCAGTGTGTAGGATCTGATGGCGTCTAGCGGTGAGGTCGCAGATTTCAATAAACTGAAACGACTACGGTGGCCGACAAAAACAGGAGTCAGTTTCTGGTTTGTCCGTTCTGGGCTACCGTAGAAGCGTGGCGGCCGGCTCCGTGACGAGGATCTAAATATCTAATCCAATCTAACCCTGTGTGGATACAAATGGCTCATTGTAAGGAAACGAAGACACCACGATTCTTATTTTACACACCGAAGAAAACTTAATATCATATTCCATTCTGCAAGAATAAAGAGCTATTCTGCTAATCTAGTGTTTCACAAGAGACCAAATAATAATACTTTTAAGTTATATAGCGCTTTTCTAAATACTCAAAGACGCTTAAAATAAATAAGGAACGGTCAAACTAGTATTAGTCCCAAAACACTGGATACTGCATTTCCCACAATGCAACCTAACACATCTTTTCATGAACCCCTGTCTGTCTGTTGCCCACCACTAACTACACTCAGGTCTTCACACGCATGTCTGTGTTCACACTGGAAAGGGACGCAATGAAGAATACTCAAAGGTGTCGGTGTGCGTACTAAATGTGTGTCTGTTGTTGCTGCACCAAGTCTCCCACAATGCAATGCACAGAGCAAACGGAGTAGCTGCTGACGGCTTGGAAAAAGAATGGAACAAAATTATTAAAAACTATTTTGATGCTTATTTGTGGAACTGAACTTGGACGATTTTTTTTGTGTGCAAAGTTGCTTTTTTATTAACTTTGGTTGCGACCATCTTGACCAGGACTCCAATGGGACCTTTCTGGTTAGACGAGGGATAGACAAATAAATAAAGATGTCAATAAAACGTTTCAGTATGTTGATTGGTTTGTAGACTGCTAATGCAGCATAGAGCAACAATGTACTGCACACAGGGATTTGGGACACAGCCTTTATGTACTTGTATATTTGTGGTGTTGAAGACGAGGACATCGCTACGACATCGTATCATGAGTAGTACTCCTCATGAGGACACTGATCCTCCTCAAGGGGACACTGATCCTCCTCAAGGGGACACTGATCCTCCTCACGAGGACACTGATCCTCCTCAAGGGGACACTGATCCTCCTCAAGGGGACACTGATCCTCCTCACGAGGACACTGATCCTCCTCACGAGGACACTGATCCTCCTCAAGGGGAAACTGATCCTCCTCAAGGGGACACTGATCCTCCTCAAGGGGACACTGATCCTCCTCACGAGGACACTGATCCTCCTCAAGGGGAAACTGATCCTCCTCAAGGGGAAACTGATCCTCCTCAAGGGGACACTGATCCTCCTCAAGGGGACGCTGATCCTCCTCAAGGGGACACTGATCCTCCTCATGAGGACACTGATCCTCCTCACGAGGACACTGATCCTCCTCAAGGGGACACTGATCCTCCTCAAGGGGACACTGATCCTCCTCATGAGGACACTGATCCTCCTCAAGGGGACGCTGATCCTCCTCATGAGGACGCTGATCCTCCTCCTCAAGGGGACACTGATCCTCCTCCTCAAGGGGACACTGATCCTCCTCCTCATGAGGACACTGATCCTCCTCCTCACGAGGACACTGATCCTCCTCCTCACGAGGACACTGATCCTCCTCCTCACGAGGACACTGATCCTCCTCCTCACGAGGACACTGATCCTCCTCAAGAGGACCCTGATCCTCCTCCTCACAAGGACACTGATCCTCCTCCTCACGAGGACACTGATCCTCCTCCTCACGAGGACCCTGATGCTCCTCACGAGGACACCGATCCTCCTCACGAGGGCACTGATCCTCCTCTTCAAGAGGACACTGATCCTCCTCCTCACAAGGACACTGATCCTCCTCACAAGGACACTGATCACTGGAGTTCTGCTTCAAGGAAACGTACAGACACATAATCAGTAAGATCAAGTATTAAAGTAAACATATTCATAATGCAGCAGAAAGGCCCTTTGGCAGTGTTATATTATCACATATTATTTGATCATTGTTACTGGTGCAATCAAAGTGTAAACATTATCATTTGAAGTATTTAACATGTAACATATCTATAACCTGTATGTTATGAGCTGAAACGTCACTAGTGACTAGTCATATTATACTAGAGGCCACGGAATCCAAATACTGCTTCATTACTACACTGAGAAAATACTATCATCAGCAGAAGGACTTCAAGTAAAGTATTCCCTGTCTGTGTTTGACTAATATATGATGTGTGTGATTAATAGGTTTAATTGTACCCCTCGAGAAGTGTTTAACTCCTTTATATCAATCATCATATGTTTGTCGTGTCTCTGCAAAGAAAAGCTGCTCACTGTTTTCAGCTCTGTGACGATGCTTTTTCCAGCTGATCCAAGAAGATTTTTAATGTGTATTTAGCTGAAGAAGTAGGATGATTTATTCAAAACATAAAGCGACACTTCATCCTTCAGTTCATCATAAATATTCAACAGCATCACACCTGGAGCTGCAGGTGTTCACCGGACAGGAATCAATGAACTATGGAGGTAACAATGTGCACCAACAGGTGTCACCATGCACTTACAATAAGACTATTACTTTTATAATGATTACAGGTTTTCTGAAATTTGCCATTTTATTATATGTGGTAATTTTGCAGAAATCTGAACATTGTATGAAGCCAGGTTCATTTTGTTATGTGTTAATGTGTTTCATTTTGTTGATGTGTTCGAGACAAAAGTCTTTACAGAACTTTGGATATCTCTTTGTGTCACTCCATATAAATACTGTAGTACAGCATATCCATCACCATAACTTCCCCACTTGATGATGACACGTTTTTTTTGTTTATGTATAAATATGCAAATGAGGCATTATCTAAAAGTAACCTTCGGTGAATTTATGAGAAATCTACAGACGCAAACAGACAACATAGTTTTGGATGTTTTTCTTCATTAAAACTGAAGTCTTCAGTCTCAAGTCTCCGTAGATGTGGAGCTCGAGGGTTCAGTCTGGGTCCTGGACACCAGGGTCGTCACGGCTCTAGATGGGCCCCTATACATAAACGTTACCGTGCGCGCGTAAGTGCGCGCGTGCGTCCGCTCCAGTTTTTCCAAACTCTCCTGGTTTCCGCGCCGGGGGAGACAGAGGCCACTGTGGAGACCAACAGCTCGGAAAGGACCCGCCGGACTACACACAGGGTGTGTGTGTGTGTGTGTGTGTGAGTGCGTTTGTGTGCGTGTGTGTACGCGCGCGCGTGTGTGTGTGTGTGTGTGTGTGTGTGTGTGTGTGTTGGGGCTCGAACAGGAGGGGGAGGAAGATGAACGCGGGCTGCTTCTCCTCTGTGAACGCGCATCTCCGCCGCTCTCCCACTCCTCCGCGACCTGGACGCTGCGCGTTCTCTCCGGACCCGGCTGCGGATTTGGAACAACAGAAAGAAGGATAAGGGTCCAGCAGAGGAAGAGGAGGAGGAGGAAGAAGAAGAAGAAGAAGAAGCACAGCTCCTAAACTCTGGATGAGATTATCTTTTCGACTCACTTTCTGAGAGAGCAGCCTGGCGCTATGACCCCCCTCCTGAGGAGTTGGATCTGGATGCTGTTCTTGTTTCCAGACCCGGGATGCCACGGTAAGCGGGCCGAGGCCACCACGCGATGTGTAGCGGCGCTCTGAGCCTCGTAGTGCGGCTCGAGCAGCCTCATAGTGAGCCTCTTAGTGCGGCTCTCTGTGCCTCATAGTGAGCCTCATAGTGCGGCTCATAGTGCGGCTCAAGCAGCCTCATAGTGAGCCTCATGTGCGGCTCATATTGCGGCTCTCTGTGCCTCATAGTGCGGCTCTCTGTGCCTCATAGTGCGGCTCTCTGTGCCTCATATTGCGGCTCTCTGTGCCTCATAGTGCGGCTCTCTGTGCCTCATAGTGCGGCTCTCTGTGCCTCATAGTGCGGCTCATATTGCGGCTCTCTGTGCCTCATATCGCGGCTCAGCAGCGGGACGAGATGAAGTAACTTGTGAGTTGTGGACATGTCTCGTGCGCTGTGCGCGCGGAGCGGAACTTTCTGTCCCCTTTGAAGGTTCTCCTTCCTGGACCTTCAGCTCGGACTTCACGTGCTCGTGTCAGACTCGGTGTCCTGTCCGCAGCTGCCGGGAGTTCGCGTCCCGTTTGCGAAACAAAAAAAAACTTTCTTTTCACCCCTCACATCTTAATTAATACTCCCTTCACGCGCACGCGCACGGGCTGCGGCCCCATAGATGAGTGACTGTGAGCGCATTGGGGAACAGTGGGCATTGCGCTTCATTGTCCCGTTCTTATAAACGCATTTACTCGCGCATTTCACAAAAACGTGGAACAAAACAAAAAAAGCAGATGTTTATGGTAGTTTTCAAAGTGTGTGTGTGTGTGTGTGTGTGTGTGTGGGGGGGGGGAGGGGGGGTCTCCCCCCACGTTTACGTGCTCACTTAAAGAGCCTTTGTCCTCGTGCAGCTTGTTGACATGTGTTCCTCTTCTCAGAGGAAAAGGTGCTGGTCAGACTCAAAGGGCCGCTGTGTCGTTGTCATGCTAATTGACGCAGAGCTCAGGGGTTCAGGTCTTTGTCAGTCATGCTAATTCATTTACTGGGGGGGGGGGATTTCCTGTTTTCAGCTCTGGCTTTGAGGACTCACCATTTGGTATGGAGTGGAGGGGTGTGTGTGTGTGTGTGTGTGTTGGGGGTAAATGATTAGCACCTTTGCCCCCCTCCCCCTTTACTCCTCTTGGCTCTGCAAGCAGCATTTATGATGTTACTCTGACCTCAGGGCTTTAAACAGTTCAACACAATGCGGTTCTTGTCCTGAATATGATAACTTATTCCATATTCACACACATGTTACATGGACACGTGTCCAGTGTTTGCATACCATTTGTCTTTATGGGACACCCCAGTATATATATATACATGCCTTAGACCAGCGCCTGGAGGGTTAAGGCCCTGGGCAAAATGGTTGATATTGGAAAACAATGGCTATTGATAGATTTCACACTTGCTTACCAATCACAGTGCGCATGTGAAATAAATGTTTTTCACAAGTTTATTTGTATAGCACATTTCAACAACAAGGCGATTCAAAGTGCTTCTCATAAAACCATTAAAGGCATCAAAACAATTAAGAACATTCATTTTAAAACATAAAAAAACAGTCAAAACGCAAAAAATAGAATAAAAGTTCTATGAAGAAATGTATGAAAACAACACATGCACTTATCCAAAATGTATTTAACAGGTTAATAATTCAATTTTTTATATTTAACATAGAAAATACCTTAAAAATCACAAATGTCCTGTGGAGTTATCAGGTGTGCCTTTGGGAAAACCTCCCGTGTTAAATAGTTTTCCACATGTGATAAACATGTCACATCCACATGCTTTTTTTTCTGGAACATTGACTATATTACAAAATGGCAAACACTGGCAACATCACACGTTTACATTGTGTTGCGTGTTTCACTGTTATCCATCACAAAGGACTCATTTGGTATTTTTAATGGGACCCTGGTCCGTCTGAACTCTCCCACCTGGCTCGGGTTTGGTGGTTCAAACGTGGTTTTCCTGTCTTTAGGGCAGCCATCAGCTTCCATTCAGTGAACTATAAACTATAAAATATAAACATCCTTGAGTTCGGCCATCTACAGCAGCAACATCGTGTCTGCGTTTATTGTTTCAAGTCTTTGCAAGTGAGTTTTCATAGTGAAGTAAAGGCAAACCAATGGCTGCCTGAAAGGCATAGAAATACACTCCAACCCGTGAGGGCTCTGACAGACCAACATGACGTCATCGACAACCACAAGCACGTATGATCTGCACGAGTGGAAACAACTAGTGGAGCGTCTTCCAATATGAAGAACAACTGCCCACCACCTTCACAGCGCTGGGAATCGGACCACGCCGTATGTTTCTTGTCATCTCAAAGGAACACGGACTGAGAGATGTGCCTGTGATCTTTTGCTCTGCGCTGGCGGTGTCAGCTGCTGGAAAGAGAACAACAAAAGTCAGAGGTGGAGAGAATAATAATAACGGTCTTTGGGTGAAACCACTGATTTCCTGGAATGAGACAGACCTGTTGAACGGGCCAGTTGTGCACACTGCATTTTTAAGTATTTAAAAAGCGAGTCATTTGTATCACAAAGAGTATTGCATGCAGAAGAACCAGAAATAGCTGAAAGCCCAGGCGGCAGATGTGAATGAAGTGGAAGCATATTACTAATGAGCACTCACAGCCATGAGTCATGACTCACCATGTTGGGGTCGGGGGGGGGGGGAAAGCGAGCCAGAGGGCTTCCTCTGCTGGGGGGTTGCTTTAGTCGTCCCTGTGATCACATTTTAACCCTTTAAAAACAGTGTGCGAAAATCCCCCTGCGCCTATTATCAGACACAAAACAACAACATATTATCTCCGGAACCACATCGTTGTTTAACTTCATTTAAATTGCTACAATACCGCAACCCTTGTGAGAAGATACATCTGGTGTGAAACATAATTAAAGTAACCATTAAGTTTAAGTATTTACGTAAACTCCATTTTTTAACCGAACTACACAGTTTTTTGACTGAAACTCCTTTGAACACCCAAATGCTGTGTTCTACTATGATTGTTGTTGCAGATTCCGATTCTTTAGGTCCTACTCTTTCCAAAAAGGTGTCTTATCAGTATGTGGGCTGTTGTTAGGGCACCATAATACAGTTTGAAAAACTCGGTGACCGCTCGAAGAGGCATTTTTGGGAAATCTTGCTCGTATCCTGCTGGATGTTCATAGTTTTGATCAAAATATCTTTTGAAAGTGATTTTTTTTGCAGATATACATTTTTTCCCCAAGACTTTGCTGAATACAATAAACACAAGTATTGGAATTCATATGGGGTACCGATGACGACCCAAACAGGAAAAAAAAAAAAAGGCCTAGAGCCAAAATTGGTTCCATGGTGTTTAATTAACCAGCTGCATAGTTCAAGCTGGCTGCAGTCACGGTGAACCTGGAAAAGTCCTGGAATCTTTTTACCGGGCTTGGAGACGTTTTGGAAGTCCTGGAAATGTTAAGATCGAAAGAAATCTAATGTTCTGACCGATCCGTTAGGTCAGCGTTGTCCCATCACCAGAGCTGGGTTGTAAATCTCTTCAAGTCAATTGTGTGCTACGCAGTCATCTTCAGTCAAATACAACATCATTTCCCAACAAAAAAATGCTGAGTCACTTTGGTAAACCACTGGATGTCCACTGATATGCTGTGATCTGTAGCTTTAGCTTGTCGTGGAAAATAATTCTATGTCTCGGGAGGAGAGTTCAAAAGGTGTCAATCAGATAGGACAAACAAGCAGAGTTCCTCTGGACAAGACAAAATGCCTCTGTCAATGTATTAATGCTTGCAAGCAGGGAGAAATCCCAACAGCCATGAATCGTCAATGTCTGTCAGGGCTTCCACAAAATCAGCAATTTGACAGTCAGTTATATAGATTTTAAAACGACCATCCCTTCCTGTCCAACTCATCTCTCATTGGTTCTCACTAGCTCGAACATGTGATATACATTGAACTGTGCGTTCCACGTCAACATGTACATTGAAGATCTTACATGTGGTTTGTACTTTGGCCTGACATACAGTAGTATTACAATCTCATGTTTAACAGCAAATGTATTATAATCATACAGCATATACATATTTTCCCATCACAAGCTTCTATCTTTGTCTTTTTATCGCCGTTGAAGCAGATTGACATCATGGATATATCATTTTGTCTGCTTCTATCAGAAATCACATTTGTATTGTTTTTTAAGAACATTATTTTTAATTTGAGAATATTCCTTTAGTGAGTGCAGTTCGTGACAGTGTGGGCTCCATGGTAGCAGCGGGGGGCGGGCTTAGCAAACGGTCAATTGTCACTATGAATACATTAATTTCACATTAAACAAGACAGCATTTATAAATGTTACATGTATTTGTGTGTTCATATACTCCTTCATTCATTTGTAAATAGCACAGCTAGCTAGCTAGCAGGTGCCTGGAAGGAGGTTTACGGTACTAATACTGTCCCTGCACCAATCAGAGGCTTTACCCGCCCCCCGGGCTTTGATTTTTTTATTTAACCGCAAACTTCATTTAGAATAAATCAAAAATATTTATGAATAAATCAAATTATTAATAGATAAAATAAATGTGGGAATAGATGAGTACTTTTAAAGGGACATATCATTCTCATTTGTAGGTTCATTATTGTATTTTTGCTTATAACCCTATAAGTATATTCTGCTCTGACGGACTTATGCAGGAGCATTCCCACCAGTTTATTTATTTTTGAGTCTTTTCCTGAAACATTTTTGAAAGCAGACATAAAACAGCAGGGGGGAGTGATTAATGCAGAGTCTCATTCTTAGTATGAGGAAATAGTACTCATGCGGTTGTAATCAGGTGCCGCTCCAATCAAATTAGAGACAGCTTAATAAATACATCGGCCACTGCGGGGCGGAAACTGTCTGTGGTTTGAAGAACTGTATGAACTAATGCTTTTGTTATTTAGCTACAGGCCAGGTGCCGGTGCAACTCACACACATAAGGCTTGCACGGCTCACACAGTGCAAGCTTTCCCCAACGTTTTATTGGCCGCACCATTTACTGTACTGCATTACTTCGTGGTTTTACGTCCCCCATCAGCGTTTAGCTGTGAAGTGAAGCAATGCGTAGTCGGCACTGGACACGCCAGCGGAGTTAGCCAGAGGTCAGACCGCTCATCTGGAGGCAGTGGCAGTGTGAGGGAAGTGTTCAGGGCCCGGGGGTTTCCCTTCAGCTTATGGTGCAAGGAACTTAATTCAACACCAAGATGTGAAAACGTTCCTTGGGGCCAACACGACAGTTGAGTTGGAGTCATGTACAGTGCAATGAAGTCAGAGAGGACAACACGATGACATGTTTCAAGACTACGTAACTTTAGATAATAAGAAATAACACAATTTTCATCCTACAAATGAATCCATAAGCAATAAAACACTCTGCCACAGCCTAAGTAGTTTGATAGTTAATGTTTGCAGATTAAGGGCACGTGTCCACATAGCAGCTTTTTTATGGTTCTATGACAACAATATCTTGCCGTGTCACCACTCTAACGGCCGTTCTACGCAGAGACTGTTTATAAGAAGTGGACGTCGTCATCGGGACGTCACCTATTGGTTTACGGACTGCCGTTTTGAAGCCTCAGGTTCAGCGTTTTGATCGTCGCAATTTTGGCTTTTTGCAACTAGTTAACAGAAGTGACCATATTTGGAATGCGGAGAAGTGACAGTTTACGCCCCTGGTAGTGACATGTCAATCACCTTTAGCCCCGCCCTAAATCACCCCCTGCTTTATGGTCTGTTTGACTCTAAATGACCATAATTTACTAAATGAACATCATGCTGTATTGAAGAAGACTTGAAACTAGAGATTGAGACATAAACTCATGTTTACAATGTTTACTGAGGGAATACATCAAGTAGAGTCATTTTCTCATAGACTTCTATACAATCTGACTTATTTTTGCAACCAGAGGAGTCTCCCCCTGGTGGTCAGTAGAGAGAAAGCAAGTTTAAGGCTCTTCCTCGTTGGCATCACTCTTCAGAAGTGAAGGTTGCATGATAGACTAGCATTGCCTTTTCTTATCTATCTGTTCTACTATTTATTTGTTTAACTTTGTTGATGCACCACGAGCACCAACCGGCAGATGCTTGACCTCATACTTTGTACGGATGAGCTTGGATGTCACTTTTCAATCTGACAGCTGCAATGCAAGAAGAAAGACGGCATGTCAAAGACAACGTGTAAGGGGATAGAAGCTCTTTGTTATCATAGTGTCTCTGTGTGTTCATGCGGCCGCATACACGCTTTCCTTATTGGGAACTATCAGAAGAAGACGTTGGCGCTCAGAGAATAAATGCTATGTATTTATTCCACAGGCCTTAAGTAGCTGATGCTGCGTAACAGACACGGCCGTATGACTCTTTTCTACTTTGTTACATAATGTTTGAGCATCATGTCACAGATAACCAGTTGAATGTTCTTCTCTCTTTCTGCTTGGCTTCACCCTAGAGGGGCCCAATGCACAACTAGTATTAGCATGATAAAAGAGCTGCTCTGGCTCAACTGGCCCATCCCATAGAGATCATCACACACGACTCCATGACAATGGAGTCATTTGGGGTTAAGTGCCCAAGGACACATTGACATGGACTAGCAAAGGATCGTACCGCCGATCCTCTGACTGAAGGACGCCCCTGCGCCCTTACATATTATCCCTTTAAAGGAACATTTAGGTTTTCTTACATTAGTTGGCTTGTAACACAACTAACAGTTATTTTCATTATTAAGGAAATGTACTCAAATAATCGTGTTCTGTAAAATCTCAATAATTAGTCAAAAGTCTGTGTCACAACCTTCAAATCACTTATTTTGTCCAACCAAAAGTCCGAACCCCAAATGTACTCTTACGGTCCACTTAGAAACCAGCCAATGAAATAATTTATCAAAATGTTTTCTATAAAGACAGTTGGAGTGGATTATAAGAGTGGAAACTTTAAAGATACACTTTCTCATATTGTTTTAATACCCATAATGCCCTCAAACCTTTATTCCAGGCCCTGTTCGGACCAGGTACTAACATTATTTTAGCACTATGTACACACATGTCTTCTGGGCCACATGGAAGGACCGTCTTTGTGTATTACTCAAGAGCGGTCCCCCACAACATCTTGTAATTCCTAGTTCACGCCACACAACTTTAGCTCTGGTTTTCCACTCGCCAACCGTTTGTGAGCTCCCCGGTAGAAGCCCCAGATCAGCGTCGGCTCTGCGCTCGCATATCAGTGCTTGAGCACTTTGTGAGAATGCAAGAGAAAGAAAAAAGAAACAGAAACATGCACTTTTATTAATCCCCTTGGGGAAATTCTTCTCTGCATTTGACCCAACCCTGGATAGGGAGCAGTGGGCAGCCCTGTGAGGCGCCCGGGGAGCAGTTGAGGGTTGGGTGTCTTGCTCAGGGACATGAGACATGTGAACTATGGGGGGACTGGGGATCGAACCGGCTACCTTGTGGTTGCGGGACGACCACTCATCCCCCTGAGCTACAGCCACCCTCAAGAGACAGGCCGAGACAAGCCGAGTGGTCCACTGATGCATTGCAGACGCTTTCCAGATATCCAACAGGATACATATCTGGACATGTCGGTCTGTTGAGAGTTACAGCAATTGAGTGTGCGAGACCCGGGTTGAGAGGAAACCTGGGGGAGGGAACTTCTTTTAATGAAACAGGGACCAAAACTGTTGTAGCCAGAGGAAACAGGCTATGAATAGTAAAGACCTGGAGGAACGGGCTATTTTGCGAACATGTGTGCGAACGTCGTCATCAACAAGCACAACTCCAAGGAAACAAAAAAATCCGGTCTTGCACATGCGATGACATCATCTTCAGTGTCACTTCTTGCGTGTGTTCTCATGGCACAGCACAGTTTGGAGACCAGACATACTCATCGGGGATTCCTCGCGGGGAAAGATCCGACTGCAAGACTCCAATTACAAGACAGTTTCTGCCTGGTAGTGTGAGAAGTATAGCCTTCTGATCTGTAGCGTGACGATAGCCTCAGATCCCTTAGTTGTGACCTCCTATCTGTTGTTGGCGTCCTTCTATTGCTCAAAGCTACCCACAATCCCCTGGATGCTAAACTGTGTTTCTCGTGTCCTGCCTCTCCCAACAGAAGTCTGACATTGCGGTTATTAATTACAGTATTGTATCTGTTTTTTCCCCCCCAAATGTCATCTGCAGTTCTTTTAATATTACCGTTTCATACCCGAGCTTCTTCTGCCGGTGCGAGTGCTCAGTCACCCCGACTGCAACAGAGTGGGCTTTGTTGCATTGCAGCTAATTGCTGGCTGGTGACAAGCTCTCAAAGGAGTGTGAACCAGCTTGAGGAAGCCTGCAGGGTGCTATTGTGTTGCTACACACAGAGCTGCACCACAACACAGAGATCCAGACCTTTGGTATTCGTACGTTGCAGATGTAATTGAGTGATGACTGACACGACTAGATGACTGGGTGCCGGATGCAGGAAACACTTTGTAGATCCGCTCCTAAAACTGTGCACGTACAGATCTTTTTGTCAGATTTATAAAATACTTCTGATGTGGCACCAGGGAAATTGGCAAACAACCTAAACAAACAACGTTTTACTACCATATCTCATCATACGCAGTGAACTCTGCTAAAACTGTGTTTGCTGGTCTGAAATCTGTGTGAGGTGTGCACATTTCTCTTTTCAGGGCTCTTACGGTCATGGAGAACATGGAAAAGTCATGGAATTTTAAAATGGTTATTTCCAGGCCTGGAAAAGTCCTTGAAAAAAATAAAATCCCAAAAGTTTTGTAAAAGTCATGTAAATGTGTTATAGTCATGTGTTCATGACGTTCATTCACGCTGACTTTGAAATAATGAATATGCTTTTAAAAAGAAAGACGCTCAAAATATAAGCAGGCATACATACAGGCATCTATATAAATGTTTATTCTTTTAATCAAACTATTGTCTCATTCATTTGAGTCATTTAAGGTTTACTGTATGCTTTGTATTCTCATTGTTAGTTTAAATACTACATTTACTCACTTTTTACTGTTTACACCCAGATTTCACTAAATGTTTGGTCATGGAAATTTGGTTTAAAGTCATGGAAAAGTCATGAAATCCATTGGTCAGAATGTGTATGAACCCTGTCTTTTATAATTACCTGAGTGTGAAATGGTGTATGCATGCATGTGCACATTTCAAATACATCTGACTTCCATTCCTCCAAGCACTTTATGACAATAAAGACAACATGACTCAATGGTATGTGGGATAAACATCACAGCTCAGCCCAGAAAGACTTTGACAAGAATGTGTATTACAAAAGAAACTGCCGCACAGTTAAAGCCACTGCGTGTAGAATTTAAATTCATTTTCATTTGTGCATCAAATAAATAAATAACATTATGAAACTGAAGTAAAAAGCATCGAAACAATGATCACCTGGAAACCACAGTCACCCTGAGCAGTTTTTTCCACAGTTTCCTTTATTTGTGAGGCGACAACGCAGAGAGAAAGGGCTAACAGGAAGCGTGCTGCTGTCTTTGGTCTGGTACTCGTTATATTCCTGGATCTGGGATTAATTAGAGCACTGCCAGGCATTCCCATGGACCGGCTCTGTGTGGACGCACTCGTTGACAGGGTGGAACAAAAGCGGTGTGTTTAGGACACATTAGTCGCCCGGCTTTTGGTACAAACCGCCTGTTTACTTGGTGATCGGCTGTTAAAATAATCAGAGCTAGGGTTTTAAAGTAACTGTGCCAGTGCTGCAGCTGCAAAGAGTACATTTATATCATTCATATCATCGATGGCCTCAACTTGATTGCATTTTGAAAAGAAACCAAAGGGGTATGCTGTGAACATATGCTGCTAATTACTGGATCGACTAAGCAGAAACAGAAGAGGAGGCCCACTGGTTTAGAGGAGGAAAGCTGTATGACTGCTTTGACTGTGGAAGCCTTCTCTAATGCTCGGTGGTGTGATGTCTGTGTTTATGCGTGGAGGGGAATCAGGATGGCATTTAGCTGAAGAGGTGAACAGAGAGAGGGACGACCGACAGATGAGAACTAACAATAGCACAGCAGGAAGTTGAGACATAGTTTTTCTGACGGTCCTTAGGAGATGATGATGTTTGAGAGGTAGGAGATAAAGATAAGGATGCATTCTTCAACCAGTCTGCGTTCATGTAGATGTGCAGCTCACGGGTGGGGAGGAGGTTTCAGTGAGCCATAAACGCAGAAAAACATAACATGTGTCAGGAAGGTTTTTTATTAGAATGCCTGTACGCGTAGGCGAGGTGAGAAACTGGTCTTCAAAGTGCAGGGTAAACCATCAAGAAGTAGACGCTAGGACAGCATATGTGGTTACATCACACATAATGTGACAGTACACACTCTGTACACACACAATATGTTCTGTATACATCTGGAGTTGTTGATCCCTGGTTTGTTTGTCTCATGAATGAAAACCATAAAAATATGGATGTAGTCTCTGTGACGCCACTCATAGGTTTCTGAAAAGAGGCTTTGAAGCTCAAAGTGGACGCTCCGGCCACGGCCATCTTGGCAGTAGTGACACAGCCTCATGAAATGGGTAAAGAGGAGGATCTGGTGGAGCTGAGGCGGGCCGGGTGATGGAACGATGGCAACTAATAACCTTCGTCATTTAAAGCAGTTATCAAGAATGAGGAAATAAGATACAGACAAAACCAGCTTTTGGTACGAGGATGCATACATGTTTATTTCTGCTGTGAAGTTGGGCATTTTAACAGAAGGGTCCAATGCGATTGGCTCGTGTATGGAGCCAGGTTCAAATGTCCATTTGAAGAACGGCAGTTGTTGGCAATTCCGCATCGGCTCCATTTCTGAGATTGCAGCTTGATGGAAACGAGGACGCACAAGCATGCGCTCGGTAGACGCAATACACATCCCTGCCAACGCTTCACACTATCAGTACTCATCCTCAGGTGGCGGCAATGCGCTAAGAAACGCAGCGACAGGTCAGAAGAGGAAGTCTGCATACAAAGATGCTGGTTTCCAAAAACTACAGACTACTTCAAAATCAGCATTGCAACTGGTTTATGGGAAAGGATGTACATTAATTTGTTTGGCCATCAGGGTACCAAACCGGTCTTCTAGAAAATGGCGTTCCCATACAACTTAACTGCATTCTCAATTAAGTTTTGAGGGAAACATTACTGTCGCAGTACAGGATCACAGTAAGCTCACAGGGAGAGCGCCAGGCAGCAGAATGATAACTTCCATATCCATCATTGGGCCCAAAAAGACTTCCCATGATCCTGCAAAGGGAAAGAGACATCTATAAATCAGCAGATAGTAGTAGATAATAGGAACACTTGAAAAGCCTTTATTTAAATACCCGGCCCCCCAACGCTGTATTGAGATATATTTTTTAAATGCATGCTGAGGATACAAACAATGCGTATGAAACATATTTCAAACAAAAAACGTTTGTCTGTTTACAAGATCAGGCCTGTAATTAGTGATGAATAAATGCCGCCCCTTCATTCATTCAATGTCAGCATGTTGGCTATAGAAAGTAGATCCTGATCCAACTTGCTTGCTGTTGGAAAGGTGTGATGAGAGGAGGCTTCCAACATCCGACGAGCACTTTTCTGTTCAAGCAGCCTGCTGCAGGAGCTGCATTGTTGCATTTTAGTGGCGATACCTTCAGTGGTCTTTTGGTTCATATGTTGATGCCACAGCCGACTCCTGCGTGTGTTTTTAGGACAGTCCTATTGGAAGTGTTCCAACACACGGTCCGTGTTTATGCTCACGCTTACCGGGGCGATTGGTGCAGGAAAGTGGACGTGACACGGAAGGGTTTCCGTCCATACTAACACGCCTGAAAACGAATATCACGTGACTATTCACGTGCACTTTGCAAGTAAAAATAAAATAAATAAAAACCTGCCTATGAGACAGAGGGGATAATCAATACTGTACATGTTTTACAATATCCATTATGAATATAACAAGTGCATTCACTTAAAGGAATGGGTGAACTCAAATCAATTACTGTTTTTCCCCTTATGGACTCTAACAGAAGGTAGATGGTTTGCTTAGTTACAGGAAATACGACAGAGTAGTATGGTACTCTTTAATAATAAAAAGTCGGGCTTGATACTTAAGATCTTCCTCATTAAACTCAAACAGAGATTTTGTGGGGAAAAAATGTCAAACTTAGTTACGAGGCTGCAGGTCTCTCTCTCTCTCTCTTTCTGTTTCTCTGTGTCTCTGTCTCTCTCTCACACACACATTAAATGTACTTTTAAAGGAAAACCTGTTTACTAGATCCATTAACTTTGATCAAAACAGCTCCCTCTCTCTTCTCAGTTTCCTTGCTGTCTGTTCTCTGACTCGTAGCTCTGCTGGAGGCTGGAGAGCATTTATACTTTTCTTCCTTTACAGTTTCTTTGTGAACTTCACAATAGTTGCAGAACAATACAATCATTAATAAGAAAAGGAAAGTCCTCCATTTTTTGACCATCGCCCTCCTCAAAGCCGCAAACCGTGACTTCAAACTTCTTCCGTGGGTCTGATAACGGGGTCGGTCTGGATGGAGGCTTCACTCCCGCCTGTTTAGGGAGGAACTTTTAAACTGAAGCTACATTTTCCACCAGTGTCTCTTATGGCTAAATTGAAGAGTATTTAGGGATTTGATGTCTTTGCGAAGGACGTGCAGACGAGTTCTGCAGCAGACAGAACACACGTCATAGATCACAGCCCTCCAGTGTGCTGGAGGTTGTATCAGTTGTTTGGTTAGGAAGTCGGCCGGTTCACCTCTTGAACCGTGTTACATAAATTGTATAGTCTGCTAAGTGAGGCAGAGCCCCGCCCCTTTCAAACCCCTCGACACACACTCAGAGGTCAAAGGTCAGCGAAAGCCCTCGTGAAGCTGCCAGGCCTTTTGTGTCTTAGTTTGCACGTGTGAGACGTTTTGTCACTACAGTTATTAATCAAGAGTATCTGGCTGTGGAAAAATGGAAAGTCACATAGTTTCTCCGTGTGTGTCCCAGAAGAGGAAGAGGTGGTGGTTGTTTCTCTCCAACATGAGCCCGTTGGACTCAGAGTTATCTGCAGCCACAGGCAGCGTTGTGGAGTCTGTTCATAATTATCCTGTTAAAGGTCCAGGATGTGTTCTCATGTTTAATGGTGCATTCTTCTCTACCTGTGTAACAGTCTTCAGAGCGGCTCGTTGTGTATTTATGAAGGTGATATTTGATTCTAGACACTTCTCACATTCTTTCTTAACTCAATTAATAGAAACAGGATTACAGTTTTGCACAATGTGTCCCGGATCCTGGATTATTCCATATTAAAGCAAATTGCTGATGTCAGGTGAAAGCCTTTCATCTGGTGGTCCTTATAGGACACAGAGAACCCAGCCGTGTGTTCAGCCTCAGCCTCATATGAAATCATTGAGAAAAGAGTTTCATCTTTATTTATAGTTATCTTTTTATCAACATGTGGTGACCCCACAACCCCTGCATCTGTATAGCAATCTGGCGTGTGCTCATATGTGTGTGTGTTGTATATGAATACCGTGTGTCCTTAAAGGGAGGTAAAGGCCTCTGGATTTGCTTTGGACTGTAGAAAATGCCTTTTGCAAACTTTGTAACTTCCCTTTAAATTCATAATCGTAAGGAATTTAAAGGGAAATCCACATTGTCTAATTCTGTGCAGCAACAAAAGTGCTCGGTGGAATAAGAAGACAGGAGTAAACGTGATCAACAGAATATGACAATATAAACCATCAGAGCTCTTGTCACTTATACTTGGTATGTATCACTTTAACATCTGTGTTTGGATTAGACCCATGAGCTTTATGGTCACATTGCAATTGTATACGGCTTTTACATTGATGTGATGAATACTTTGATTTGTGATTCATTGTTTTTGCTTTTGTTTTTAAACCAAAAACTGATATTCCTGTCTGGTTATTTTATTAATCCATATACAGGACTGTCTCAGAAAATTAGAATATTGTGATAAAGTTCTTTATTTTCTGTAATGCAATTTAAAAAAAACAAAAATGTCATGCATTCTGGATTCATTACAAATCAACTGAAATATTGCAAGCCTTTTATTCTATTAATATTGCTGATTATGGCTTACAGCTTAAGAAAACTCAAATATCCTATCTCTAAATATTAGAATATTTCCTCAGACCAAGTAAAAAAAAAGATTGATAACAGCAAAACAAAATCAAACATTAGAAAATGTCCATTAATGCACTCAGTACTTGGTTGGGAATCCTTTTGCACGGATTACAGCATCAATGCGGCGTGGCATGGAGGCAATCAGCCTGTGGCATTGCTGAGGTGTTATGGATGCCCAGGATGCTTCAATAGCGGCCTTTAGCTCATTTGCATTGTTGGGTCTGGTGTCTTTCAGCTTCCTCTTCACAATACCCCACAAATTCTCTATGGGGTTCAGGTCAGGGGAATTGGCAGGCCAATCGAGGACAGTAATGCCATGGGCAGTACACCAGTTACTGGTGGTTCTGGCACTGTGGGCAGGTGCCAGATCATGCTGGAAAATGAAATCCTCATCTCCATAGAGCTTTTCAGCAGACGGAAGCATGTAGTGCTCTAAAATCTCTTGGTACACAGCTGCATTTACTGCCGTATTCCCATGGTCAAGCCACTTCTGAACTCAAGACAACGGAAGAAGCGTCTGACTTGGGCTATGGAAAAGAAGCACCGGACAGTTGCAGAGTGGTCCAAAGTCCTCTTTTCAGACGAAAGCAAGTGTTGTATTTCATTTGGAAGTCAAGGCGCCAGAGTCTGGAGAAAGGCTGGAGAGGAGCAAAATCCAAGTTGCTTGAAATCCAGTGTGAAGTTCCCACAGTCAGTGATGGTTTGGGGAGCCATGTCAGCTGCTGGTGTTGGTCCACTGTGTTTCATCAAGTCCAGAGTAAATGCAGCTGTGTACCAAGAGATTTTAGAGCACTACATGCTTCCGTCTGCTGAAAAGCTCTATGGAGATGAGGATTTCATTTTCCAGCATGATCTGGCACCTGCCCACAGTGCCAGAACCACCAGTAACTGGTGTACTGCCCATGGCATTACTGTCCTCGATTGGCCTGCCAATTCCCCTGACCTGAACCCCATAGAGAATTTGTGGGGTATTGTGAAGAGGAAGCTGAAAGACACCAGACCCAACAATGCAAATGAGCTAAAGGCCGCTATTGAAGCATCCTGGGCATCCATAACACCTCAGCAATGCCACAGGCTGATTGCCTCCATGCCACGCCGCATTGATGCTGTAATCCGTGCAAACGGATTCCCAACCAAGTACTGAGTGCATTAATGGACATTTTCTAATGTTTGATTTTGTTTTGCTGTTATCAATCTTTTTTTTTACTTGGTCTGAGGAAATATTCTAATATTTAGAGATAGGATATTTGAGTTTTCTTAAGCTGTAAGCCATAATCAGCAATATTAATAGAATAAAAGGCTTGCAATATTTCAGTTGATTTGTAATGAATCCAGAATGCATGACATTTTTGTTTTTTTAATTGCATTACAGAAAATAAAGAACTTTATCACAATATTCTAATTTTCTGAGACAGTCCTGTATATTAGTACATATATTGCACCATATATATTTATATCATGATATATCATTTACTATGCATAGTTTTTATTTTATCCATATCACCCACTTTGCCCACACGTATGAATAATAAAATGTTAAAGGCTTTTCAAAATGGATTGCTCATTTAGAGACAAAACAAGTTGAATAATCAGCGGTTGATGACAGCGTGTTCCCAGGTGTTGGTCAGCATCACTGCAGGTAAAAGAAGCCTCAGCGTCTCCAGAGGAGCGCGTGACGTCCTCAGGTGAGTCGGCTGGTTGAAGACGCTGAGACCAAACGGAGGCGTGCGCACGCTCTCGTGCACGTTGGGGTTTGTGTTGCTGCAGCAGACGACTTACACTGACACACTTTCCCACTCAGGCACTCACACTGTTTAACTCACTGATTCCACTTGCCGCTGTTAGTTAAAGTTTTACTCTTTACATGAATGAGTAATTCAGGAATTCATGTTAATGCCGTGCGGCCAGGTGTGTGACTGATAATGAGATAACCATGAAGTCAGTCTGGTCAGGAAGACTAACAATCCAAAGTGGTGCAGATAAAAGAGACGGGTCACGTTTTGTGACTTTGATTATTCCGCTGGAATTGAAGCATATTCTTTTTCACGGAGACAGACGAGGGAAACATGCTCCAGTAAGAGGTGGTTGGCCTCCGCAGTCTGCCATTGGTCCGTGGAAATATGTTAACAGCAGGGTTGTCAAACTAATAGCCCGTCCCTCCTCCTGCAGCAGATGCTTTGTTAATCATAGCTCAGACACGGGGGCCGAGGAGGAAGAGGGCAGAAAATGTGAGCAGAGTTTTGCAGTTTGTTCACAACTAAATCTCTAAATGTAATATTCTGCCGTGGCTCCACATTCCTGCTCTTCCCGCAGACTGTTTGGGAGAAGGAAAGAATGACTAAGAGCTGCTTTTGGACAAAGATAAACAGTTGACACTACAGCTTTGTTTTACATGCATCCAAAAGCTTTCTTTCTTCATGGCTGGCCCTGGTTTTCCACAGGACCTGGTATGCACGGCTTATCAGAGAGCCAATAAAATGCAGATGACTCTTCCCCCGTCACAACCTTCAGTCTCATTTATAGTCTTGTCTTTGAGCCTTCAAATGGCCAAATATTTGAGGGGAAGTGCCTCCCTCTTTTACGAGATAGCTATTGTTGTTGTAACTCAGTCACGGGGATGGAGTTACTCCTGTGTGAGGGCCGCCGTGATGAGGGCCCGCGAGGTGGGAAAACCGCTTCAGAGCCAGTAAAGGGGGGGATTCTGTAGCAGGCAGGACCCGATACCATCTAGAGCGCCATGATACAGTCATTACGTCTGAAAGGCTGCACACTCGCGTGTTTGTGTCGAGATGATAGGAGCGATGGGGCCGTGTGACAGAAGTGGTCCCATCTGGAAGTGGTTTGTGTTTGAGAGGAACACTTCTCTATGACTCGCTGTGCAGCCGCGGAAAAAGAACGTTCTCGGGAAGATTACGCATTTCTCTGGGTTCACATTCAACATGGAGAATAACAGAGAACTTAAGACTTGGGTATGCTTAGAAAGAATGTGGGCGTGCCCCTCCGACGTTGGAAAGGTGTGGAGGGAGGGGCTTTCAGAAGATGTTTTGACAATCCCCAAAAACACAACCAACAAAAAGAGCTGCAAACAAATTATCCACTGAAGTAAGGAAACAGCAACTATGAACTGCCTTGAAACTGCCATAACTTTCCTTCACAGCACCGTCGCTCTGTCTCTCTCTCTCTCCCTCCCTCTCTCTCTCCCTCTCTCTCTCTCTCCTTCCCTCTCTCTCTCTCTCCCTCCCTCCCTCCCTCCCTCTCTCTCTCTCTCTCTCTCTCTCTCTCTCTCTCTCTTTGCAACTCGCCCTCTCAGCTTCCTTCTCCCTCTCTTTTTCTCTGCGTCTTTTTTTCAACAGTCACAAAGTGGCAGCGCGGCCCAACTGTACGTTTCATGTGATCAAACAAAGAGAAACGCTTCACTGGAGCTTCACTGACGGCCATCCCGGGAATCCTCACCCTAAAGGTTCCTGGGCTTTCAGAAAGTGCTTTCTGAAAGCCCAGGAACCCCCCGACCAGGGCCCTTTTTCTTTTGGGGGGCTGTTGACCCGGGTCCCTGTGGTCGAAATGCAATGCGTTCCTCAAAAGCACACCTCACAGAAAGGCCACATTAATCCGTTTTTGGGTCCACCTGTTGAATGTAAATTAAATATTGTAATGTTTAGTTTTTTGATCATCTTAAATATAAAGTCACAAAATATGTGTGAGGGGGCGGTAGAAACCTATAATGTCTAATATATAAAGAAAACACATAAAATATACAAAAGGTAATATATTACCATCCAAAAGTCCCCAGTACATTTGAAATATTAGCCTTTAAAAATGTCCCATATAAAATAAGTGTCGGAGACATGCAGAGAAGAATGAATGAATGAATGAATATATACTTTATTAATCCCCGAGGGGAAATTTGGTGTCGGGGTAGCAGCAACTTACAACAAAATAAACAAAAACAGCAGGACGAAAGATAAAAGATATATACAATAATAATAAAAATAATAATAATAAAATAAAATAGAAATATAAATAGCTGGGATTGTGCAAAAATATATATATACATGTTGTTAGTCAGAGGATCTGGCAAGCGGTGATTTATTATAAAGCCGTAATGCCGTTGGCAGGAATGTTCTCCTGTATCTGTCCTTGTTGCAGCGGAGCGTGAGGAATCTCCTCGAGAAAGAGCTCCGCTGACCCTGCAGCAGGTGGTGGAGAGGGTGGTCCGGGTTGTCCAATATGGACAAAAGTATGGACACAGAAGCAGGAGTGATTGCATATTTATAGAAGGAAAAACCATTTGTATGAAAAATGTTTTGTTCAGCAGAACATTTCTCTCTCTCTCTGTACACAGACAGTGACACAGAGGAACATTAAATATACATTTAAGATAACTACATAAATACAAGATAACTCTGACCACGGGATGTTTTATACACAGGAAGATGAAGGCTCCCAGCCTGCCACATTATGGTTGTTAGGTTATTGTACAATTGAGAGTTGTTAACAAAATAATATTAGAAAAATGAGGGAAATCTGTATTCTTATCTTCACTGTTCATTTTGCCCTGGTTGGGTCGCTCTGCAGCAGCTGATGCTGAAAGAGGAGCGCTGAGACTGAACCAAAGAGGAAAGTTCTGACTGAAACCAAAGTAAAAAGCTGGAAACCTAAACTGTACAGTCTGCCGATCCTTTCTCTTTGCACTCTTAAAATAGTGACTAGTGCAGCTCTAAAATGGTTATGCTGGGGACTTGTCTGGCTATTTAACAAGGTCACAGAAGGTCAGCACTGCTAACCGCTACGTTGCTAACACGCTGATGCAATGCAGCTAAAGCACTAGGGCTGTCAAAATTGCTAAAAAATGACGTTCGAATATTCCCTTTAAAAAAAACACATATATTCGAACATATTCGAATATATGTGTAAATACAAAATTCTTCAGTTTAGGTGTTCTCCCCCCCCGCACCGCACCGCACCGTCGGTCGCGCATAGCAGTTTAAATGAACGGCAACAATAAACACATGCTGTGCTGATCAGGGATAAGGTTCCTCGGTTCCAGTGCTTCACAGAACTCCCTGAAGCCCTCATGTCCTTGCATACGAACAAAATCAATTTTTGCGTGCAGGCCTCCTGTCGTGCCGCAGACAACGAACTTGTGGCGGACGGCGCAAAATACGTATCCAGACGTGGCTGTTTCTCTGAAGTTCCACATTTTATGCCATATTCTCTTGGGTGCACATTCTGGAGATGTGGCCTCAAGTTGCTTGTCGTTGAATGGTAAGCTAACTCTAGCTTACATAGTGTAGCGACCCTGGGTCAGGACAGCTACGAGACGTTAGCTGGCTTACAGGGTGTTTATTAAGGGAACATAGAACAGGCTACTGTGGGCCGCAGCCTACGCCACAACAACAGCAAAACCCCGTGAAACCTCAACCAGCTTCACGTCTGCTCCGGGTCAGAGACTCTGCCCCGAACGGCTCGTCACACACACACACACACACACACACACAAAAAGAGGACACTTCATCGCGGCCGCGGCGGGGGTTGCCAGATTCACGATAATTATCCTCCGAAATACTTTTTTTTTTACATTCGAATATTAATTTTCACATTCGAAATTCTGTTTTTAACAACTATTCGAATATATATTTGAATTTCGATTATTCGTTGACAGCCCTATAAAGCACCGACTGATTAGAGGGACTCAACCAAAAAAACAGATTTTAGAGAGAGAACAGCATGTTAGCTTGAGGACATTGAGCCACGGGCCGACGGAGGTGTTACTGGTGTTACTGGTGTTACTGGTGTCTGTAGACTAAACAAAAGCTGAGTTCTGCAGAATCTGGGTTTAGTCTGATTTGGGGCAAATGTTCACTCAGTGCATTTAAAGTCAAGATAATATGCTAAATGCCCTTTTAGATCACTTATTTAACTATATATGCAAAGAAATTACAAACACAATCAACTTCTTCATATCTTTACATCAAAATCATCTATTTTTTCAATTTTAACCAGTAATATTTTGAAATCCATCCATCAATCAACCATCCCTGGTGGAGACCTGTCAATCACAGTAGACCTGTCAATCACATCCTACGTTTCATCATGAAGGGCTCAAAAGTCTTTTCCTAAACCTCACTTATATTGACACGGCCTCCCTGGAGTCCTAAAGTGAAGCTGGAAGGAGATCTAGAGCCTCATAGTTTGAAACTACCGACCACGCTTCAGTATTAGACGCTAAACGAAAGGATGATGGCTGTCTATCTGTCAGCTTGTTTTGATGTTTTTCTGCCTTCTTGTGGTCAGGAAATTATTAAAGCTTTCTATTTTTCATTGAGTCAGTTTAGAATATCAGTCCCAAACATGCCTAATAGCAGATAATGTCTCTGAGATTCATGAACAGTCAGTGTGTTAAAGTTAAGGAGTATCCGAGAGATGACTTCATCCTCAAAGTAGGAGATAATTTATGACGCATATCTTTTCTTTGACCCGTTTTATGTTGGAGCCACAAAGCCAGTGAGTGCATGGTATGCAGCTTCAGGGCAGTCTGGGTTGTTTTCACCAGAGGTCACCATCAGATACACTGACCCCTAGCTCTTTATGAGGGGCCATAATTTCAAGGCCCCGTCCGTCTCTTCTTTCACATTGAAGAGGAGCTGTGAGCTGGACAGGACGGGTCAGCTCATCTGTGGAAACACTTTTCATTCAGACTGCATCCTCCCACCAGTTAGCGCCATCTTGATCCAAAATGTCGGGAATCTACATTTTATATCGTAGAACCAAACTGGATGTGAAACAAAACATGTATGAAAAGAAGTACTTGGAGGAGAACCCAGGGGTACCGATAGCATTATTATAAAAGTTCAAAACAGTGGTGTGTTTCTTCCTTTCTAAGACAGCACTTATCTGTGTAACCGAGGAGGCCCTGAATAACTCCCATGGCAGAAAACTGAGAGGCTGACAAGGGTGAGAGAGACAGAGGAGGCACACAGCGTCTCTGAATTGGATATCTAGAAGCGGGAGGTTGACCAGGACTTGACTTGTTTAGACTGGGGAGATAATGTGCGCTCCCCCCAGTCACACTGAGACCAGAGCAATGCATACGGAGCCTGAACGGCATCAGGTCAAGTGCCAGATCAGCAGATAGAAAGCAGTTGATTGTGCCAATACTTTTAGAGCAGGAAGCAAAGTGAGAGCAATTAAAAGTGAATGAAGACAGTCTTTCACGCAACACGAGTGAGGGCTGTAGAGGCTGCGTTAGTGGAGAACCATGTCCTCTGTATCACTAAACATCAACGTCACAAAGCCTGAGCACTTTGATGTGTCTCAAGGTGAAAACGCATCCCTTTCTCTAACTGTTGGCCTCCGTTCACACAATTGGTTTGTTTCCACTGTCGTATTTAACAAGATATTACAATGTTACTCCCTGTGTTTCCACTGTGTTCTACCGACCGCAGTGGGACTATTTTGTGTCATATCCAGAGCATGCACCTAATTTTATCCCGGCAGGGTTTGGCAGCGTTGTATTCCCACTGCTGTCAACGTTCTGGTAAACCTTTTGGTTTGTCTTGACTGCTGCTCCTTCTGAATGGCCTCCTCATCAAATACCAACGGGTTGAACAAGCGTTCTCCACTCTCTCTTCTCTTCTCTTTTAAAGTTTTGGATTCTCCTTACACATGCAGTAGTAAAATGTTGATGACTTTCGTTGCATTGGTTCTAACCTCGTCACACATCTGCTTGACAACCACTAATAGCAGCACTTAGTACACGTTGTCACCATGAGGTGTCAGAAAATATTGATATACTTAAGAAACACATTTATGTTTTGTGATACTGTATCAATTCTCAAAAACACAATTGTTTTTTCATTTAAAGTTTACCGTACTTTTCGGGTTATAAGCCGCTACTGCCTTCGGTCAGTGTCCCCGACAGCTCCCCGCTGTAGCCAGCTGGGGCTCCTGCTAGCGCTCCGTCACTTCCCCGCTAACTTCCGCTAGCTCCCTGAAAACCACCGAAGGTAGCGGGACCAGGCTCGACACCCGACTTGGGCAGAGGGACGCGGGCAGTAGCAGCAGCAGCGGGCAGTAGCAGCAGCAGTGGCCGGTAGCAGCAGAAGCGCTAGCTAGCAGCTCTACTAGCAGCGCTAGCTAGCAGCGCTACTAGCTTGCTACAGCGGGGACACTGATCAGCCGTAGGAGCGGCTTATAACCCAAAAAGTACGGTACATGCAAAGATTGACGGCACACAGTGTTAAAAAGAGTTTTCTTCATACAGTTTTCCTAAACTAAGATTTACAGAATGTTGCTTACAGTATCGCAATATATTGAATTGTAACTCCTGTACCATCATAAGGACTGGGTATCGGTACCGCATCGATGACATAACCCCGTACAAAGTAGCATCGAAGCTTCTTCAGTTAAATGCATAAAATATGTTGTACCCAGATTGAAAAGAAAAGAAAAGATTTACTTTGGCCCACTACTACTATAATCCGTGCAACCGGTGATCGCCTGCACACAGCTTTCCCACATGGAGACAGGAGCTAGCAGCTAGAAGCTAACATTGCTAACAGCGCGAACATCGCTAACAACGACAACGGTGCTGACAGTTTAAACCTGGTGGGGAAATCTCAGGGTGGAGGAGCACCATCGTCAGCAGTAGACTCACAGCTACCATTCACATGACCGGTATCGGATGAAGTACTCCGTATATCCGTATCACCAGATTCTTGCCAATACTCTGCCCTCGTGTCACCTCGTTAACATGACTAAGAGAGATAACTGCACCATGAATATGTATTGGCACTGTCAACCAGAAGTTCCTCAACAACAGCCGGATGTGCTTCATTGACCACATTGAACACATCATGGCTGCTTGCAGCTTTATAACACGTCATTAACCATTAATCACGTTCTGGAGGAGAAGAAAAGCACTCGTTGGCTTTTCACTCAATGTTTTCCTCCTTTGACACTCGTGTCGGGATTTGCTTCCACGCATTGAGGTTTTAATTCAGCCAGCAACATCATGTCTGCCTCGAAAGTAACCCTTCCTTTAGGAGATGTTTGTAAAAGTCCAGTCTGCTCTCCGTGAGCTGTTGAATCAACACTCACACAAAACTCAAGGAGAAGGCTGGAAGTGGGGGCAGAAAATGTAGAGTGGTGGAGGATGGGGAGTAACAGAGACAAAAGTTAGAGGGCTGAGAGGACACACACACACACACACACACACACACACACACACACACACACACACACACACACACACACACACACACACACACACACACACACACACACACACAGTTTGAACAGGAGAGGGAAGGAAAGTGTTGAGGTGTGCCAGAGGGCCCTCTGTCAAAACCCCAGTAGATGGAGTCGTGGCCGGGCCCCTCGGCTCTCAAAGGGCCCTTTCATGGTGGAGGCAGCAGGCTGGAGGAATGCAGCGGCCAGCGGTCGTATTCAGCCTCAGATGGAAAAGCATCCCATTGCCCCCAATCCCTTATTTTCCAAGGCTGTGGATACATGCACTCCATCACAGCCACTGTCTGGATGTGACGCCTGTAACAGGCTTTAGGGAGCTCAACTCAGTTCTTGTGTGTCTTACTGTCAACAGAGTGACAAAACAACGTTTACTATACAACAAAAGACTGTACTTTACTGCTTTGTGGGGTGCTGGGTATATATGTGGTCGCAGCGACGTAGCAAGACGAAAGGCTAGTTCATGCAACCCTCAGCAAAGTGTTTGAGGAAACAAATGTCATAGTGATGCTTATTTAAATTGAGTGTGGCAGCAGAAGAAAGTTAGGTGTAATCATCATTTTAACCCTTAGAGGCGTTAGCTTTATTATTATACGTCTTTAGCGACCCAGAGGCTGTATTACGCCTCGTTTAAATAATTTATTTCATTTAATTAAGTTCTCAACCTGGTATTCCTCAAACGATTTGTCCATAACAATGTTCTGAACTGATGAGCATTGCTTTAGATAGTTATAGTTATATTAATTTGGATGCAAGTGATAGCGGGCTGTGTTTTCCTGTTTGGCCTCATGGTGGGGCTGTTGTCTCAATCTTACTGTGAATAGATACAGACTTAGTTGAAAAGGGTTGTTTACGTGAGCTCAGGTCACATGATCATGATTGTGCAGCACCTGGACATTACAGACATTTCCTTTTGATAACAACGGCTCTGGACATGAAGTACTGGAGGCTACCGATGATGAGGAATTTGTTTTTGTGCCTTTTATGAAAGCAGAACTGGGGCACAAGAAGGACGAGGCTAGCTTAGAGAATGTGAGCTCTGAGCGGGACAGCGGTCAACATCCTGTCCCAGGAGAAGTTAGGGCCGATGGGGGAACCTCACATAATTACATCGACTGCCTCGACATCGCTGCTATGAACATGTTTTTTTCTGGCCAAATGTCCAACACGGGAAGCCAGAAGATCCCCCAAGCGTCACACGTTCATGGAAAACCTTGGCCATCAGCTGCTGTGCTGCAGGAAAGAGAAAGTCCAAAGGCTGATGGATGCTGTAAGAGTCTCGAGTCCAGAAACAGAACCGCTAGGCTGAGGGGCTCCACAAGACTAGAGGTCAAATCTGTCATTCCGTGCTTGACTGCGAAAGTAACGGGATTAGTGGTTACTGTGTTGACTAATCTGTGTTTTAGACGTTTGAAGTTACAAGGGCCTACATGTAGGATAATACTGGAGAACCATGACATACAACAGGATGTATTTCAAGTTTAGAGCAATATGATTTTAATTTGATTTTAAATGACGGGTCACTAAAGATATTAGTTTGTGGATTTAAAGTCAGGATAATATGAAAAATGCCATTATAGATCACATCCCTGTTTATATTGCTCACCTATTAAATAGATGCAAAGAAATTACAAAAACAATCAACTTCTTCATATTTTACATAAAAATCATCTATTTTTTAATTTTTAACCAGTAATATTTTGAAATCCATCCATCAATCAATCATCCCTGATGTCAATCACAGTAAGCCCCGCCCTAAAGCGTCCCCTGCTTTATGGTCTGTTTGACTCTAAATGACCATAATTTACTAAATGATCATCATGCTGTATTGAAGAAGACTTGAAACTAGAGATTGAGACATAAACTCATGTTTACAATGTTTACTGAGGGAATACATCAAGAGAGAAGTAGAGTCATTTATATAGACTTCTATACAATCAGAGGAGTCACCCCCTGGTGGTCAGGAGAGAGAATGGAGCTTTAACACATGAAGCATACTTCTATACAACCAGAGAAGTCACCCCCTGGTGGTCAGGAGAGAGAATGCAGCTTTAACACATGAAGGATATACTTCTATACAAACAGAGGAGTCGCCCCCTGGTGGTCAGGAGAGAGAATGCTGCTTTTGACTTAAATGTTCAGATTGCCGTCTGGTTATGATGAACGGAGAACAGTTGCTCAGTCCCTGGAGAAGTGTTGTCAGGATGCTATCAGTAGTGTTGGTGTATGTCAATGTTTTTTATTAAACCTAAATCTAGCTTCAAACCCACTTATTTAAACCTCACTCTTTTCAAATCTCTTTGGATTCATTCTTAATTTGTCACAAACGAGAATAATAAGTAACAACGGTGACTTCAAATGAGGAGCTTGCTCCCCGCAATGTTCTGCCTATTGCTAATAACAAAAGTCTGAGGAGTAACTTTAGCTCTGGGGAGAGGCTCTTTAGTCTCGGAGCTTAACGGAGCTGAGTATTTTATGAAGCTGGAACCGGATCCAAAACAAAAACAGGCTTTAAGCCGGTCTCTGGTGATCCCCCTGCTTTGTGGAAATGACAGTAAATCACCTAATCAATTAAACAGCCGGTTTATTGAGAACATTTAGCTCTTCTCACATGCTCTTTCAGCAAAAGATCACTCCTTGTTGTTTCCATTAAGTTTTTATATCTGGAACAGATGTGAGCAGTGGGCCGAGTGGGAAGAGATCAAACAAAGACGAGTGTTGTGTTTTGATGCTCGCATACTTCATGCTGGCAGTGTGATCAGAACTAGTCGGATGTTTAGAAGATATTTGTTAGGATGTTTAAAAGTTAGAGCTGCTTAATATCTCAGATGACTTTGCTCAACACTTCCTGGGTGAATATGAATTCATCATTTGCATCTGATGCTCAGATCCGTCCCTCTCTGTGTGGATGGCTGGATTAAACGCCAATCTTTAGCGGGGAAGTGTGGCTCCTGAAAGGAATGCTGTATGGTTTTGTTCACTGCAAGTCCTCAGCACCACCAATTTCCTCCAACCGGCCACATCTGTCAAGCACATGCTCTGCATCACAGGGAAGGCAGGAGCCGATGCCAAGCCGAGTCGAGCCGCTAGCCGAGCCGTACGTCGTGTCTGCTCACTGCGCCTGATCGTGATTAGCTCCCTGGGAGAGCCAGGCACAATCAAACAGAGCAGCCAGAGTATCCATTACACACATTACACATGAAAAACTATAGATATGTATTGTGTATATCAGAGCAAAAAGCCAGTTGGCCTCACAGCCGAACTGAGAGAAGTTTGGCCTAAAGGTCTCTGTACACTTCCAATAAACTAAGCTTATCTGGTCATTTAACCCTTTAAAAATACTATAGATTTACTTTAGGAAAGGAAAGTTCTCCATGAGGCACCTTAAAGTCTCAAAGCATAATAATACAACATCTAAAATATTCTCCCCCAAATATGTTGACAGTGGAAGACGATATCTTGACTTATAGTACAATAACATGTGATTTCATTTAGTTAATTCTATACATTTGTTGCCTTAATATCCCCTTATTTACATGATACTACATGTGTGTAGCGATATCACTTCTACAAATACTGCATAACTAGAAGGGCAGTCCGAGATCTCGCGATGTCAATGAAAGTAAAGTCATAATGTGTATCTGCCCCGTGCCACAGTTTAACAGTCGGATGTCACTGTGTTGGGACGTTTAAATAATCAATAAAGTTAACAATGCTGAGCCATGTGCGTAACATATGCACACCACCTCTCTTTGTCTGGAGACACATCAGTCAGTCTTGCTGCTGCTCTGACTCTGACTGGGTATTTAACCCACTGACTGAAAGGAAAGGAGCATAACATCTACACATAATTGTGGGTAACTGACACATCAAACAGAATCACTATTGGAAACATGTGCAAAAGTCCAGCTTACATGGCATGAATAGCAATATTAGCAAGACTCATCTATTGATAACTCACATTAAAACTATATTTTCATGAAGGAGTGACACAGTAGCTTGATTTTATGCTCTGCCTTTGAGGCGCTGTACTTCGGACGGGTCCCTTTAGAGGTGGACTTTAGCTCTGGAGGGCCCAACTGAACCCCTGATGCAATGCAGCCCCGAGTGGGGGGATGGGGAGTCAGGCACCGTTCACTTAGTGGTTAGGAGGATCTATTGGGAGAGATGGAATTAAATATTATTCATTTTGAAGTATGTTTTCTTTACCGATAACTTAGAATCGTTGTTTTTCCGTTAGCTTAAAATGATCCGTTTATATCTCCACTTCCTGGAGTCCATTATGTTGTTTCTACTGCAGCCCAGAATGGACAAACCAACACTGTCCATACACTGTAGACCGTCAGTGTTTAAACGTCAGCATCCGTAGTTCTCCTCCACGCTTGGCACTTGGTTGAATCCGTAACCTCTGCGAGCCGCCGGTCGGCTGACAGATCGGTCTGAACGTTACTGATCACACTGTTTCTACCAAGAGGATGAACTCTTATATTCATGGCTCCATGACATGTTCAAGCACCACCCTCAGAACAAACTGCAGATGCTGCCAAGCCTCTAGAAATGATTCCATGTGTAGATCCTCTCCTCCAACACTTTTGTATTTTTAGAATAAACTTTGCTGCCTCGAGGGACCACCACCATGGTCGACTTGTTTCATTTGGGCTTTAGTTTTAACTCTTGTATCCTCTTTTGGGCTTTTTCTGCAGCTGATCCAGGTCTGTCAGTGGATACAGATGGTCTGGCTGAAGCGCAGAGTGGAGCTGCACCCACAGCTGACGGTAAGATCAATATTTCTCATTTTGTTTACTGAGTGGTTAAAGCTCAATCATGTATATGTTGTATGTCATTTGTGTAATCCATGCAAAGCCCCCCTGAAACATCTTTAGGGCATATTTATGACACTTCATCACCACAGGAATGCAATTGATAATGCATCATGGTCATGGAAATGTTCTGATTAGCTCTGCATCGCCCCCTTGAGCACTGATGAGTGGCTGTAGGCCCATGAGGGTCGTTTGGGTTGATGGGTCAAGTACGAGGGAATGACTGGAGGGTGACAGGAGACCAGTGACATGGAGGAAGCCAGGGAGTGAGACGAAGGGTCTCGATGACCTTCGGCCTCGTCATCCATTGAATGAACTATCGTGTTCTTTGGGCCGATTGGGCCAGACGTCTGCATTTTGCGTCAGCCCATATTTGGATCATTAACAATTTCCCAGAAATAACTTCCCACATCTTAATAGTGTGAACAGTTGTGTGGCATTATTTAAATCTTTGTATTTTCTGGTAATTAAATTAAGGTTGGTGTCAATATTCTGTGTATATGGTGGCAAGGGCCACTTGATGTTCACTGTTGCTTAACAGTTTTAACCAGCTGTCTGTGGCAGACTCTTCAGACACCTCATTGATCACACTTTGTTTAGGGTTGTGCTCTTTTTTCCTCGTGTATGTTGTTGTTAAATATGATGTGCAGATCATATGCTCTATTGTTACCAATGTAAATCCCACAAAGTATCTGTGAGTTGTCTGGCATGTTTATCGTGTCTGCTGCTGGATAGTTTCTCCTCTTGATCTGAATAAATAATAAATGATGATTGTCATTAAGGGTGAGAGTTACACACATTATACTAACAGTCCTCTGATTACATGCTTTCAAACATTGACCTCTGCTGTGAAGGAATATACTTATTAACTTGCTTGGTACCAATAATTACAAGTTAACTGTTTTCGTGCATTATGGCGTTTTTTATAATTGTAAATAATGTGTTTATGTACTATATGTCCTGTCAGTTAAAATCAATAATTGGTACTCTCCTAGATGCTCTGTTCTTCCACTGCGGTGAACATCGAGTTCAGTCTCAGTTTCTCCGATCTTCTAGCCAATCAGAAGCAGACTAGGGCGGGTCACAGGATTCCTAATTTAGCGCCCTGGACAGGTCTCCAGGCATCACAGAGACAGACAAGCATTCATGTTCACGTTCACACCTCAGAGTCAACAAGTAACCGGATCAACCTTCAGACCCCGGACCATCTCGCTGTGCAGCGCTAACCGCAGAACCACTGTGACATGTTTCAGTCCTCTTTTATTTTCAAACTAACTCTCAGTTGGACTTTTCTCCAAGTCTGTGTCAGTGAATTCATGGCAACAATCAGACCCATCAGCTGCAATAAAGAGTTTATTAATGATTTGAAACAGGTATGTTAATGTTTAGGCCCTCTGGGGTTTAAGCCCCGCCTCCTCGCTCAGCTGCGCCGTGCAGCTTGGTGGGTGTTCATGCCGCCTCCTGGCCAGAGAGCATCAATCATGTTGTAATTTAAGGGGACGCTTCAATGCTGCTGCAGGGTCTGCTTAATACCAGGGTAGAGAAATGGAACGGCACAATGTGAGGCCTGTTTGCTCTGACTGTCAGCTCTCCAGGGACTGGAGCGAGCGCAGAGCGGTAATAGTTTTCATTTTGGACGCCGTGTTTAGAACAGAGAGGCCGTCTTCACAGAGCTCTGTGTATTTATGCCTGCTTGTTGTAATCATGGATTTAGACGTACTTTAAATGCACAATTATGTGCTTTTGTTTAACCCTAGAACACTAACGTCAGGTGACATGTTCTAATACCTGATGGAGACATGTTCTATTACCTGATGGAGACATGTTCTAATACCTGATGGTGACATGTTCTAATACCTGATGGAGACATGTTCTATTACCTGATGGAGACATGTTCTAATACCTGATGGAGACATGTTCTATTACCTGATGGAGACATGTTCTAATACCTGATGGAGACATGTTCTAATACCTGATGGAGACATGTTCTAATACCTGATGGAGACATGTTCTAATACCTGATGGAGACATGCTCTAATACCTGATGGAGACATGTTCTATTACCTGATGGAGACATGTTCTAATACCTGATGGAGACATGTTCTATTACCTGATGGAGACATGTTCTAATACCTGATGGAGACATGTTCTAATACCTGATGGAGACATGTTCTATTACCTGATGGAGACATGTTCTAATACCTGATGGAGACATGCTCTAATACATGATTGAGTCACCCGACGTTAGTGTAAACTTTTGTTTAAAAAGGTTTAAAGGTAGTACCGTAAGAGAGTAATAGAGGTCACTTATTGTTATTTAGTTAGCCAGCTCTCATCCAAAGGATTATTATGAGCATGTAGAATATGTACAACATGACGGTGCATATTCCAAAACAATACTTAATACAGTAATACAAAAATGTAGCTAAAGTTTCAAATGTCAAATGTTTGTCTAAAACACCAGCAGAAGTAGGACAAATTATACGAGCACATAAAATAAGATGAAATGAAAGAGTTAAAACATTTTTGAATATGTTGAAGAATCTGAAGGAAGGAAGGGATTCCTGTGGCGCTCTGTGGTGTCGGCCTCCTGCTGGAGGGCTGCTCTACGTGACCAGAGAGAGTCAGAGTCCTCTCTGACTCCACCACCAGAGAATCCGGCTCAGCTCCCGGCACAGAGCCCGCCTCCTGCTGAGCTCGCTGTGGGTTTACTCTTCCTTCTACAGATCTCAGATTACACAACATCTCATCAGATTGATAATTCAGCAGCTGTTTTAGGCTAGATTTTCCCCTAAATGATGTTAGGTTGACTCTGACTCAACCACTTTTGGTGTCATTTGGTGTGAGTAGTCATTTCTTAGATAAACCGACTCAGGCTTTGGAAGCTTTCCAGAGAGCTGCAGTGGGAGAACGCAGCTTTTCATTGCTTCTATCTCACCGGGATAGGACTAATCCATCAAGCACTTTGGCCTTAATATTTGAGACAGTCGTGCTGCCGAAAGAAGTACCTTAATAGACTTAAAGTAGTTTTGGAGCCAGAACGAGGATGTGGATCATGGAAAGTGGGCCCAGCGTGCCTGCAGGCATACCTCTGCTGGATTGCATTACATTTCTCTGGTTGATAAGAGAGTTGGAAATACTGACTCACAATTAAACAGACACAATTGGCCAACAAACATGGATTTCTGTAGTAATAAATGTAAGTATAGGATTCCCATCTGGACTGGGCTCCTGTTTACACCTGGCTGAAGGTCTTTTTTGTCTTTGTCTTGCAATGTTCTGCTGCAGTGTTGTTTGTGCTTCAGATTCAGATTCCTCGTCCACCAGAGACGGGGTCTTGGTCTTTGGACTTGGACTAAGTTTAACACACAGTGATTTAAAACTTAAACATAATATTACTTGTGAGATTAGAAAGAGAATTAATAATAATATAATAAATAATACTATTGTAAATAATAGTTAAGGGTTATTATTGCATGTCTAATAATGTAAGCAATACGTTACCCCGAGTAATGTTAGTCTATATCCATTTTTCGGGGCAAAATACAGTTATTTACTTTAAAGAAAAGTTGTGTTATTTTTAATAATGCATTGTAATAGCCTGTTCAAAGTGATCATATACCAAACAACTGACCAATGCTGATTCTCTGCTAACAGAAAGGAGTGAAGGAGATTCAGTAGCCTGCATGCTACCTAGCTGTGCCGGGTTCTCACGTGACTAAAAACAGCGGTCAACATAATCACGCTTAAATCATGTTAAGGATGAATGTGTGAAATAACACATTGGATGTATATTTAGCTCATATGTGAACTGTAAGTCCTGAGAAGCCCACTTTACCCAACATGTACTAACGTTACACCTCAACAAATCAAACCATCTGCTGCTGCTTATCTATCAAGTCAATTATCTTTATGATTGAAATGTGCCTCAGAGGCTTTTACAATCTGTGCATCATATGATGCACTTCAATCTTTAGACCACTAGTGGGCATATTATCGTCACGATATACCCAGAATGCAGAGCAACAGGGTCCAAGAGGGTCCTCCGGGTTTGTTCTGAGTCCTTTAATGACTACTGTCAGAAACATTCAAGCTGTTTTGGATTTGCACGCTTCATCTTTCCTTTCCTGCAGAGATGCAGTTCATCTTTAAATGAAGGGTGAAGGATGAAGACGTTATAATTAAAGAGCTGCGCGGTGGCCTCGCTCATCTGCAGCCGCTCTGTGGAGCGCTCTGCTGTCGCCAGCATGGGAAGCTGTTTTTCCATTGCGTAAACCCCGGAGCCTGGCTGCTGCTCCAGATGCAGATGGTATCAAGAGCCTGAGGACTTCTGAGTGTGTGTGTGTGTGTGTGTGTGTGTGTGTGTGTGTGTGTGTGTGTGTGTGTGTGTGTGTGTGTGTGCGCGTGCATTCCTTTTCATTTCCTTATTCAGTAATCTGCATAACAGAACTAGCAGAGCAGCCAGAGCACTAGAAGAGAATACTAGGTTGAGCCTACTAGATAACTGAGCTCTTAATGTGCTAAATTGATACATGGATAGTGAGTGGTAGTTTCCATGCTATGAATTCTAGGATTTTCTATTAATTTTCTGTTTTTTGTATATTATCAAAGTACAACAAAGGCTTTCCCCCTTTAGACTTCCTGTATTAGGACGTCTTTTGGGGAGCTTGTCTCACCCTTCTCTCTTTTCTCTGCACTCTCCTCTCCTTGCCTCCTCTCTCCTTGCCTCTAGTGTTCAATTTATTACCATTTCCTTTCATTTTAAAGAGCACGGCCCAATGGGGAAGCTCTCGACCGACCAATTGTGTAACTCCATCACTCACTCGCTGGCCCAATCCCAATCTACACACTCAGGGACTCAGACTTTGAGGCGCGTTCCCAAAGGGTCCGTCAGGGTTTAGTTCTGTCCCGCTGTCCAATCCTTGAGTGTTGGAGCTCTCTCGCAGACATTTGGAGCCCTTTATGAACACTTTCCGTAAAATACATGGAAGCAGAGACAATATTACACACCTGGTTTCATCATCAAACATTTCATTTTGTCATTGAAGCTTTTTTTGACAAAAACGAATAAATAGATTATTTGATCATGATCTCTCGTCTCATGAGGCAAATATCTACAATTACGTAACATGTTATGACGGAAACGTGATATGTTGCAGCAAAATGCTGTCCCATTCATATTTCCACCGTTTACAGTCTCTCACACTCAAGCATAACTCTCTGAGGGTCCAGGGTTTAAGGCCTTTGGGGGGACATTGGGATTGGGCCACTCATTAATTCACTCACTCACTCACTCACTCACTCACTCAGTAAACCAGGGACAGACTTTTGCCCTAATAGGGCTGGCCAAAAAATCTCCTAAATCCATCCTGGCGTCAGCTCTGCTGTGCCGAAGTCCTATGAAAACACTCAGACTGGCTGAAGAGCGAGACTTCTGCATTAGATTCTTTTGTTGTTAGTCAACACCAGGAACTCTGATATTAAGTGTGGCTGATGCCAGGCCCGCTTTAAGTCTTTTGTTTCACAGGGTCTAAGGGTCTAAGGGTCTAAGTCAATCTTAAGCCTTCACAAGCAGGCTTCATGGAAGTTCAGGTCTGAGGAACACAAACCCGTCCCGCCGTACTCTACTGTGTGCACACAGTTGTCCTGTAGGTCCTGATGTTGATTCTCTTTCTCAAAAGAGTGAAACTTGGATTATCCTGCAGTCTGTTGTCTCATAGTGCTGGGATTTAAATTGTTTGCTCACTATTGTATGGTAGTATGGAGCTTTCTGTGAGGAGGATACAGAACATGTTGGCACGCTCCTGAGCCGCACAGCTGTTGACACTCAGTGATTACTACACAGTGCTCTTTGGAGTTGGTGCAACAAGGATCACTGCAAAGATCAAATTGGTTTTCTTTCAGCTTTCGGAGGATCTGATGACATGTCTGGTCAATTGCAATTGTATTTGGGGGAGAGATTTCCACTCAGCAATGCGTCACCCACAATCCCTTGCAATCACAGCATGCTACAAAAAGAGCTAACTTTAAGCTCTCTCCACTAGTGATGTCACGAGAACCGATAGTACCAAGTTGGTACCAAGTCAATGCCAACATTTTGAAAACGTGATGGTACTCCTTTTTCTGGGGTCAGGGCACAAGACTCATGGAGGTCCGTCGCCCCGGAGCCGATAGAAAACGTTCTTTAATGCTCCAATGTGAACAACACATCTGTGTTGAAACCAGCCGGAGGAGAGCTGTTTAATGTTAACTGTTAGCTTCTGGTGGGCAACAGAGTCTCACTTGGCTAAATAGCGGAGCTAACAGCTAACGTACAGAGGTTGCATTATATGATGTGGTCATGCTCTATTCAGTAAAAAATACTATTTGGCAGGATAGTGCTCAAATGTAATCGTGTAAAATTTAGTTTTTGGCGAAAAACTTAAGGTGGATCATCAGGGATTAATATTAATTAGTAAAAAAGAATATGCAAATGGAAGCATGACCACACACGCTGGGTGACCAGGTCTGCTTACACAGACCCTGTGTAGTGTAAATGGAGCCGCATGCTCGTCTGCTGTCACTGTTTATACTGGAGCATATCTGGGCCTCTATTTGTTTGTTGCTACAAGTCGGCCCACCATACACACACAAATATGATGTGGCATACAACAGTTGACACAACAGCAGATATTATATTGACGCTGCCTTTTAAAGTATGTGATTCATGTGTTCGATTAATCCAATGCATGCTCCACCTCAAAGGCACAGCCTTCCATATTAAATGAAGAGGCCTACATCTTCCGGATGAAGCCAATGTGCTGACACGATTAGTTTGGACGAGGCATCTCAAGCCGCCATGTTGTTTTTCAGCTCACAAAAAGACAAGAACCTGGACCCTTATGGTTTGTTGGAGAGCAACTGTGCGGTTGACATTGTTCTATTTCGTCTAACGATGAACAAACCCGGTCTGTGGCGCTCACTGTTCCCACCGAAGATCCTAAATAGTTTGATTTCAATGATATTCAAAGAACTGTATTCAACCAAAGCAATTGAAAACATATTAAAATGTCTTACAACTGTCACTGGCAGAAATACAAGATTTTTCAAAGCAGAAACAAAGATTCTGCTGGAGAAGCAACTATGTCAGAGTGGAAGGTGGTGAAGGCATTGGCAGTGTTGGCATGAGCACATCAGCAAAGGGAGAGCTGCCAGGTTATAATGGCTGTGCTGTACACCTGCATAGATGTGATTGGACTTTGCTGAAGAATGAGCCGAATATTTGTGAAGCATGATTGTTAATGTGCTGCCTGAAACTACGCTCTGCTGCAAGACTGTCAGGCTTCCACAGACCGCACGATGCCGGTTCCTCAGTTTGAATGCTTCCTTCTGGTTCCTGCTCCTCAAGGTTATTTCCTGGAGTTCCAGGAGCGGGTCAACAACATCACCCACTTCCAGGGCCAGACGGCCACACTGCACTGCAAGGTGACAGGGAACCCACGGCCCTCCATCCGCTGGCTGAAAAACGACGCCCCCGTGGTCCAGGAGCAGGGTCGCATAACCATCCGTAAAACAGAGGCGGGATCCAAGCTCCGCATCCAGGACCTGGACACCACAGACACCGGCTATTATCAGTGTGTGGCCTCCAACTCACTCAAGGTCATCTCTGCCACTGGCGTCCTGTACGTCAAACTAGGTACGGTTACATGTATGACTCAAAGGGAAACGCTGCTTCTCATGGTTGCCTGTTTTATGATCTGCATCAGTTCACACGAGGTCCAATGAGACCAACAGCTCGTGCACAGAGTTTGGGTATTTCCTTTAATGTTGCTGTCAGTAATGACCAGGCGACAGAAAAGTGAACCCAATACGGAAATGTCTTAAACTTGCATTCTCTCTAATGTCCATCAGGGGGCGACTCCTCTTGTATAGAAGTACATCAATAGAACAATACAAATATAATAAAAACAATAAACATAGTGCAAAAATAGATACATTTGGTGAATAACAAACAGATCAGTATCAGTCTATAAATGATGCATAATGATACCTTTAACATATTTATAGGATCTTTTTCAGTTACCAAGAAGCCAATGAGGTCTTTTAAATGCCGTATCATGAAGCTAAATGGGCTCTCTTCAGTTTTTAATGTTTTATTCATGTTTTTATTTTGGACTCACAGGACAGATGCCCACTCACACCCCAGATGAACCGTAAGTGAACACCTTCTATACATTTGTCAGAGTGTGTGTGAATGTATGTCCTCCTGCAACAGAAGGGTATCTCCATCCCGCCCTGTGAGCCTAACGCAGCTATGAAAGTTAGTGTCGTGTTTGTAATGAGCAGCGTGTGGTCGGCTGCATGGCGGTTACAATGCACTTCCATGTGATTTGTTTTTCACGGCAGGAAAGCTTCCCGACAAAACCCTCAAACCATTTCTGTTATATATTTAGTTTGTGCAAAAAAAAATGACGAAACACACTGCTTCCATCAGAATCAAGGCAGGAAAGAAAACCATCACAGAAGCAGTGGATACTTGAATTATTTTCAGATAAAAATAAATTACAGTGTGCACAAACATGACTCTTTCACATTGTTGCTAAATTGCCATATCACAAACATATGAAAGGCACATCCTTAATGGTATTTGTGTGTGTTTCACATTAACTAGGAATTACTGCACATTGCTTCCATACATTTTAGAGGATCGTTCTTTTTCAGCTTAAACTCTGTGGGTTTCCCACACAGAGTCACCCTTTAGACAGAGTCATCATTTAGTGTTTATACAACAAAAAGCAAAATATCATATCAGTACATCTACATTACAGAACTGCAAAGAGAATTCATTGTAATAATATTAGCCATTATAATCACTACAAAACTATATGAATAGTGAAAATGCAAGAAATACAAGAATGGGATAATCTAATGAAATGCAACATTGCAATTTTATATCCAACTTTGATGCAGTATTAAATGCACAAATCTTCTTTCGCAGACTGAGTACATTTTGATTTACAATCAATCATTTGTCTCAATGTTATGCAACTTCAGCTTAACTATAGTTGCAGGACATTTCATTTGAATTAAAAAGATGTCTGTGGCATACTAGTAGATGTATTTGCTTTAACAGCGTAATTAAGTACTCTTTCAATGCATTGTTAAAAAAAAAAATTATAGATGTAAAAAATAGAGAAAAGGTGAGTTAGATTGACTTCATGCTTCTGATTGATTTGTTTGCTATTATCTAACAAAAAGTATGATTGGCTGCCTGCTGGGTTGCTCCAGCCTCTGACTGCTTTACTGGTTTACATTTCAGAGCAGAGATCCATCTCAGAGCTTTTCATGCAATTTAGCAACTGCTTCAGTTTGATGAAACCGGGTTGACAGAATATTTTGACATCCAATCATGAACATGGACCAGTGGTACAATCCCTGTTCTGGGTTGTTGTCAACAGGAAGTCCAGTAAAGCTGTTGATTGTTAAGCGTTCTGCTCATTGGCCTGTTTGACCGACTGGTGATATACATACAGTATGTGAGTAGTATAATATGTTTCTGTCAAAGTAGCAGTTGGCTTATGGAGTTACATATCAATGCCTTTAAGTCTAGAAGTTATGTAAAATGTATGGTCAACTCATTGAGTTCGATATATTTTTGGATTAGGTTTAGTTGTATATGTGACCCTGTGATAAAGAGACAGTTTTTTAATTCCCATCCGATGGAGCGATGCCCACAGACACCAGCCCTTTTTATAATGAAACAAGCTTCAGGTTTGTGCTGCGGATGGATTGAAAGAAAGTAAAGTGTGTTTGTGGTGTTAGACAACATGTCAGCTCACAGTCGTACCTCCACTGCGTTGACTGACTTTTATGGTGAAGATATTGTGCTGTGCTGCACTGGTGGATGAACCAAACTGTGAGGGCAGCAGGACCTGCGGCCTCCTCTCGTCTCCTCTCTCATGGGGTTGACTCACTGGATGGAGCTCAGAATAGATTCCCAGCAGTCAGACACTAGCCAGTGGTTTGGACAGGCCTGATCTGAACGGGAAAGAATGCTGATTCATGTCCTCAGTCAGACCAACTGTTTCTGAATGCCTCTACCAGAAGGCGCATCTCATCAGCCAAATACGTATATGACTCATGTAATATACTTAATCTAGAGCTCATGGAGGGGGGAGTATTCATTTTACGATACCATTTTGTCTATTTTAAGAGGACATATGATGAAAGTGCTTGTGCACATCCATGTGGATATCTGGAGCGCCTCCCAACCCACATCTTGTGAAATAATGCAACCAAGTCAGTGTTTTGTGGGCTGCCTAGATCACATGCAAGTTCATGAGAATATGCCGCCCACGGATTGAGAACTGCCTTTGCAGAGGTGCATCGTATTTTTCTCACAAGCCAACCAGAGGAGACTGGTCTTTTTAGGGAGGGGGGCTTAAAGAGACAGGCAAACAGAGTTTTTTTTTTAACATTAAACCATGTAAACATGTTCTACTAGAAACTACAAATACCAGTATTAAGCAATAGATACATTTACATTTTCCTGTAAAGTTAATCAGAAAAGTCAAAGTAACAGTTTTAAGTAGTTCAGTCAGAGTTCACATGTCCTACTGTGTTCAAGGATGCAATATGCCAATGATGTCATTGATTCATTGTTCTACAAGTAAAATAAAAATGGTGAAATAGTGCCCATTTTAATTTCCCACAGCACTTGTGACACCTTCAGATGTCTTGTTTTGTCCGACCAGCCCAGATCTAAAGATATTCTGTCTACTTTAAAGACAAATAAAAAAGCAACCAATCCACACATTTGTTAGGCTGGAACCAGAACATGTTTGGCTCTCAAAACTGTTTTCGATTCATTTTCTGATGATCAATAAGTTAATTATTCGGCAAATCTCTCCATCTCCATCTGTAATTCTAGAAATATGGAATAAGCCGACTGTGACACAGAGTGTGTGTCAGACGCAGTGTGTCACAGTAACAGCAGCCCAGAGTGCTGCTCAGTGTTTAGATAGCATGCCGGAAGCAAAAGAGGCCTGACTGTTACACAACAGCATCCAGTGTGTGTGTGTGTGTGTGTGTGTGTGTGTGTGTGTGTGTGTGTGTGTGTGTGTGTGTGTGTGTGTGTGTGTGTGTGTGTGTGTGTGTGTGTGTGTGTGGGTATTCAGTTCTGTTACCTCCGCTGCCTCCTTTATCACAACAACACATAACAGTCACAGGCAGGCCAGTTGTCATACTACGTCTATGAGGTATACTCTCAACACTATGAGATGGGTCTCCTGTGTCAAACTAAAAAAACTAAAAGTATGAGGTGGTGTGAAGATTAAAAAAAGGCTGACATGAGCCTCAATTATCATGTTTTATAGAGTAATGGAATGAGGTAGCCGACCATGTGAAAATAGAAGTTAAACGAGGGCATGCCCTGGAAAACCTTCTCCTATCTTCCTTCAGTTGAGAATGAACTGCTCGTCTGTCTGTCTGTCTGTCTGTCTGTCTGTCTGTCTGTCTGTCTGTCTGTCTGTCTGTCTGTCTGTCTGTCTGTCTGTCTGTCTGTCTGTCTGTCTGTCTGTCTGTCTATCTATCTATCTATCTATCTATCTATCTATCTATCTATCTATCTATCTATCTATCTATCTATCTATCTATCTGTTATGTTCAGGATCATATCAACGTTCACATGGTAGTTTATGGACGAGACGCACACAATTGATTGTGATATAGAAAAAGGAAAGCTGTTGTGGGATTTCATTCATTAGTTATATGGTCAGTATCAAGTTTTAATGTCATAACTTCCAAAGAATGGGAGTTTTAACATAATGATGAGTACATTCATTTGTTTCATGATATCATATCCAAAAGGATAGATTGCACAAAGTGTTGTTGCCTCAACATAGGAGAACGCACGGAAGAAGATAAATAATTTTTCAGATGATTTAATGAAAGATATCAAACTGCTGTATGAGGATACGTTGCATTGGGTCTGGCCTAAAGGGTCTGGTCTAAAGGGTCTGGCCTAAAGGGTCTGGTCTAAAGGATCTGGCTTAAAGGGTCTGGTCTAAAGGGTCTGGTCTAAAGGATCTGGCTTAAAGGGTCTGGCTTAAAGGGTCTGGTCTAAAGGGTCTGGTCTAAAGGGTCTGGCAGCTACATGACAGACGTTATTAGTAAGTGGTGGCATGCTACTGAGTCAATGTCAAAAGCACAAGTAAGTTAATACGTTAAATACGTTGCATTGGGTCTGGTCTAAAGGGTCTGGCCTAAAGGGTCTGGTCTAAAGGGTCTGGCTTAAAGGGTCTGGCTTAAAGGGTCTGGCCTAAAGGGTCTGGCCTAAAGGGTCTGGTCTAAAGGGTCTGGTCTAAAGGGTCTGGTCTAAAGGGTCTGGCTTAAAGGGTCTGGCCTAAAGGGTCTGGCCTAAAGGGTCTGGTCTAAAGGGTCTGGTCTAAAGGGTCTGGCAGCTACATGACAGGCGTTATTAGTAAGTGGTGGCATGCTACTGAGTCAATGTCAAAAGCACAAGTAAGCCTTCTGTTTATCTCTGAGTGTTACTGATGTGAATAGAATTACGTGGACGACAAGAGGCCTGGTCAGTGTTTCTTACCGGCTCCATTCAGTTAGCTGTGTGTAAATGGGATTGTCGCTAATCAAAAGCCAACAGACTGCCAGCCTGCGAGGACAGAGCAGCCGCCTCATCGTTTTAGTGCTGGCAGCATGCCGGCCTGTTCTGTGTGTGTATGTCCCGGCTTTGGGCTCAGCATGTTTGTTTTGTGGATTAAGACTCAAGTCAAGCCTGGGAGCCTAAACCAAGCACACACATAACATAAGAATGACCTTAGCAAAGAGCCAAGTTAGAAAACAAGTTCAGATCAGTTGGTTTAAGCATAACTTCCTGTGGAGCACTAACACCCAGCAGCTCCACACGCTGGAGTCTAGCTACTTTTTAGCTAACGGTATTCACGGAGCAGGTCTTTCCTCCAGTGTTTATCACTATTATTCATTGTATTTGTTAGTTAGGAAATGAACTATATGTATGACTGTCTAAAGCTTTGTTTATACTGTTTATGTGCTTGGCACAGTGGCGTGAGCCTGCACAGAGGAGGATGTTCTATGTGCTGGTCATTGCATCATTCTCCTAAACGTCAGAAGGCGAACAAACTAAATGAACCGTGAGGAATCCAAAAGACAACGAGTGTAACCCAGAGATATGCTCACAGACTGTAACTAACCTACACAAGGCCGAGGAGGGATTGTTCTGTGATCTGTAGTCTCATATCCACAGACCTTCATACCAGCTCATTAGAGAAACAATTCATGTATTACATGCATTATAAAGAAACAAACGTTTAATATCCTGTAAACAATTGGATTTGGCTGCAAAATATTCACTCAAATAAAGATTTTTAAGACTTCCTGTTTCTAAAGTATCTTCAAACAAATTGGCTCTTGTACTGCTTTTATCAATGAACTATTTGTGGCATGATTGTTCATTGTTGAACAAACTAAGCCTGAGGCCAGAACTGTTCCTATAATCTGATGTATTACTTTTCAGTATACGTCATCGGTTCAATCAGGAGACAAGTAAATGAAGAAAAGATAATCCTCTATTATAAACAGATGATGTGTGATGACAAATTCTTGACAGAGTTTTTGGTCCTCGGACTCGACAGGGAGATTTGTAATGGGCATCCACCCTGAGCAGCAGCAAGATGAATCCCCCCGTGGGGTCCAGACACTGGTGGTGGAGGCTGTAAACGGAAATTTAAAAGGGAATTATGAGTGAGCATGTGTACTATGAGTGAATGGCAGATGTATGAGAAATAAACTTCAAGTCTGGGCATGTAAAAGTAAAGTCTTCCTGACTAAACTTAGGCAAGCGCTTCATTTGTCAAGTGTTATCTTTTAGTGTGACAGGTTTTCAATTCAATTCAATGTATTTTGTTTAGCCCCAAATTACACATTTGCCTTGCTAAGGCTTTGTAGGTGAGGAGAAGGATTTTAAATGTGATTCTTGGTCTTACAGGAAGCCAGTGCAGAGCAGCTAATACAGGAGTAATGTGATCTCTCTTCTTAGTTTTTTATTAGTACACGAGCTGCAACATTCTGGATCAACTGGAGAGATTTAAGAGACTTATTAGAGCAGCCTGATAGTAAGGAGTCACAGTAATACAGTCTAGAAGTAATAAATGCATGAACTAATTTGGGACAAGTTGGGCCTGATTTTTTAGATGTTACGTAGGTGAAAAAAGGCAGTCCTTGAGATTTGTTTTACGTGAGAGTTAAAGGACAGGTCCTGATCAAAGATAACTCTGAGATTCTTTACGGTGGTGCTGGAGCAATGCAATCAACAGAAACTATTCATTAGATAATTAATTAGAAAATAATTTCTACTGACACGATTCATTTTGTCCAATACTTGCAGGTTGTAACAAACGCATCCAAAGTGCATCCATTAGCAGCCACATTTTAGTCTTGTTAAATAAATGACTTAGGTCAGTGTGTAACCAATGCAGCCCTGAAGGACTGCATGACACCCATGTTGTATTACTTGCAATGGATCCATTCTGAAAAGTGAAGGTTGCTACCACAGCGTTGTCCGGTCTGAGAGTTGTCCGTGTTTTCGTCTTACTTTAACCCTTTCACAGTGTTTTGTCAGTTCATGAAAGTTACACGGGAACTACGTTCACTTGTTATATATAAACTGTCAGCACTTATGGAACTTGGGTGATGTGACAAATGGTGGTTGTGTCATCGGTGTGATGGTGACCCCTAAGTCTGTTCAGCGGTCTCTGGTTGTGAATTTCCTCCTTGATTTCTCTTTGGCCATCCGATGATTACTGGTTGATGACCTTTGACCTCTTCTTAGTCAATTTTGGGAGGATTTTTGCTCTGACTAAATCTCTACTGATCTCACTGGTTTGCAATTGGACTGAAGGCCAAGTAACTCTCTCGGCGTGTCCGTGTATTCGCATGATTTAGACCCCATGTAGCTTGCAGCCCAAAATGTGTTACCGCGCTGAGAGGATACTTGTTTTGAAGGGAGGATGTGCGAGGAAATCCAATGTTATCTACATTTATATAATTTGTCTTTAAAGGAATACAGAAACAGCCAGATGGCATTGAACTCCTGGCAAACAGCATTGTGGTGCATTAACTGGAATGGAGTGTGGATTTGGAAATGTGCACGGGTGAATGCCAGACCGACGCAGACCCTCAACTGCAGTATTAATGGAACCGTGTGTGTGACTGGTCTCGGAATGCGAGAAAAGTATGCCTGAGGCTTAATATGCTGGCTAGTAAGTGGGCATTGAGTAAAGATCTTTTTTTCCCAAATTATTCTGCTCAAAAATGAACCTTCCCCCTCTCAGTTATCTACAGGTTCATCGCTCATTCAAGAAACGTAAATGTAAACTCTACAGTCAGCCCAACACTTTCAGGAGACTTGCTTCTCTTCATAGTAGGAATGCCTAAGGTCTGTTGGGTAATGGCTTTTCCATTACATCGTGTTTTAAAGTACTCACGGTGAGATATCGGGAGTAAAGGAAATACGAATAGATTAACAAGAATAGATTTAATAGATTTCCAGGAATTTCATTTAATTTTTCATTTCATTTATTTATTTGAACAGGGACCGTACACATCAATCAACCCAGGGGTAAATGTGTCAGTCTTAGCTAAAGCTAAATTTCAACCGTAGTCCCTGTGGCCAGATATAACAAGCCATCACTAAAGGAAAGAAATGGTTATAACAAAAACATCTTAAAAAGCAATAAACACACAGGTTACGATCAAATATATAAATAGGCCTCATCATAAAATCATAAAAACATCATAAAGATCAATAAACATACACACATTTTGTAAACACAATCATTGAGGAGGGAGTCACGACTCATGCTCACACACCTGATTGCTAATAAGCCAGTTCTTCAGGCCGTGTTTAAAAGAGGGATATGTTCTGCTAGTGCGTATCTGCAGAGGCAGAGCATTCCAGAGGTGTCCTGCTTTTACTGAGAGTGCAGACTGGCTAAAGGAACTTTTCCTAAAGGGGATGATACAGTCACCTCTCTCCACAGATCTAGTTTGTCTACCACTCTGCGTGTTTCGTTTGATAAATTCACCAAGTGGGGGAGGAGCCATATCATGAAGAACTTTAAAAACAAGACACATATAGGAGAATTTAGTGATGTTATCCCAGCTCAGGAGATTGTGTTTACTTAGAATTGCACAGTGGTGATAACTCTTGGGCTTTTTATCAAGTATTTTAAGAGCCTGCTTATGAAGGATTTGAATTGATTTTAGAGTTGTGCTGGTGGCTTGAGCCCAGCTGGTTAGGCAATAGGTCAAATATGGAATGATCATTGCATTAAAGTACAGCTTTGCAGTATCTATGGTTAGATTGTTTCTTATATACTTGAAATTAAACAAATGAAATCTGACAATTTTTGCCACGTTTTTTACCTGCTTCTTAAAAGAAAGGTTTGAGTCGAGGTAAATACCTAGGTATTTATATTCAGGCACTATCTGGAGCTTCTCACCAGAGACATAGACATCCGGCTCAGGTGAGTTACATGCCGTCTTTGTGAAAAACATACAGACCGACTTTTTCACGTTTAGGTGTAAACAGGAATCTGAGAGCCATTTAGACACATTGACCATTGTATCGGTGAGTTTAAGTGCAGCCTGTTCTTTGCTTTTTGCATGGACATAAATCACTGTGTCATCAGCGTACATTTGAATATCACATCCCTTACAGACACTGGGGAGGTCATTTATATACAAACTGAATAATAATGGTCCCAAAATCGAACCCTGAGGGACACCCACTTCATATCCTAGCGCTGGCGATACAGCCTCACCCACTCTAACACACTGGGTTCTTCCCTCAAGGTAGGACTTCATCAGTGCTAGCGATTCAGCTGAGAAGTTGAAATGTGACATTTTCTTAATCAGGATATTGTGGTTAACAATGTCGAAAGCCTTCCTGAGGTCAAGAAATACTGCTCCTACTACTCCCCCTTTATCCAATTTAAGCTTTATCTTCTCAAGGAGAAAGCAGTTGGCTGTGTCAGTGGAGTGCTTGGCTCGGAAACCAAACTGCATGGGATGTAGCTGGTGAGGTGAGTTGTTAAGGTGTTCAATTAGCTGCTCTGCAAGAGATTTCTCAGCTATTTTAGAGATAGCTGGGAGGATGCTGATGGGCCGATAGTTGGTAATATCGGTTGTATCACCCGATTTAAAGATCGGTGTTACAATGGCTGCTTTCCATCCTTTAGGGAACACACATTGCCTGATGGAGTTGTTGATCATGCTGGTGATCGGGAGCGCAAGAGGGTCTCTATGTTTCTTAAGGAACATGTTGTCAATACCATACACATCTTTTGCCCTAGAGTTCCTGAGAGAGCCCATGAAGCGAGTGACTGTAGCATCAGAGATAACTATGAAGGAGAAGCCAGGTTCACCCCCAGCTACAGGTGGCAGATCAATTGAACAGACACTGGCGCTAGGGGCCAGGGCCTTCACTGAATCAATAAAATAAGAGTTAAAAGCTGTACACATGATTGCTGCATCTTGTGTAAGGCAACCATTTACCTTAACTTTAAGCTGTTTCATTGAACCACTGTTTTGTTTACCTGACATCTTCTGTAAATTGTCCCATATTAATTTGGAATTACCATGTGCTTCAGTAATAATCTTAATAAAAAAATCTGCCTTTGCTTTTCTAAATTCTTTGGTCACTTGGTTTCTCAACTTTGTGAATATCTGCCTATCCGTTGCCAATTTAGATTTAAGAGCTACTTTTAGTGTGTAATCCCGCTCTTTCATTAACTTCCAAATATCACCATTTAGCCATGGAAGTGTGTTCTTCTGACTTGATTTAGATTTTGCTTTCTTAAGGAAACTCCTAATGGTGCTCTGGATTGTGGACAGGAATATGTGGCTATCATCCTCAACACTTATACCGGATAGGAGATTACTCCAATTGATTCCGTTTATAGCATCCTCGAATGCATTTAGGTCACCTTTGGGAATTCTTAATTGGTGTGACTGTCTAGTAGCAGAAATATTAAATCGCTTCTTAGAGAGCTTTCTTGTTAACAGAGTCAAATTATGGTCAGACATTCCAGTTACCATGTTGTAGGTTTTCGTTATTCTTTCTGGCTTGTTACTAAAAATCAGGTCGATCTGGGACTGTGAAGAGTGAGTTATCCTTGTGGGGCCAGTCACTAGCTGGGTCATGTTGAGGCTATCAACTGTCCGTTTTAGGGACTTTCTTCCTGACTTATCCTCCCAGTTAACATTAAGGTCCCCCAATAAAATAACTTCCTTTTCAGTGTCACACTCCTAATAAGTGATCAACAGTCATATGTAGCCAAGAAGTTGTGAACTGTTGGCTTAACAACAGTGTGTGTGTGTGTGTGTGTGTGTGTGTGTGTGTGTGTGTGTGTGTGTGTGTGTGTGTGTGTCTAAATGCAGAGTAGGTGAGTTGCAGCAATGGATGAGAAATATTAATATGGTGGCTTGTTTATTTCAGTGAAAGCTGCTTCCCTATCACATTATGGTTCCTCTCAAAAAGAAGGGCTGTCTCCACACACGTATGACAGGAGAATACAATTATTTTAATATCATGACTCTTGGTAGTATGTAATACACAATAGAGCAATTATTTTGCAAATGTTTATCCTTGTTGAAATGTCCTTTTTAGCAGTACTGATGTATTCATGATACTTATGACCAGTTCTGAGCACTGGCCTTAAAATACAAATACAAGGGTTATCTTCTCATTTCAGGCCGACTCTTGAGAATGTAGTTTTTCATTTTGTACACTTTCATCATTTCCTTTTTTGTGCAAGTTCCTTTTTCTGGCACCACATTTCCTATTTAGTATGATAGGTATAAAGTAGAGCCTGACAACAGCAGCTTTTTGCTCCAGGGCCCCCAAACAGATCATTTCAATGTCTATTTGGTGGACCAGCTATTTAAGGATGTAAGGATGACACTGTTTTTAAATGAATATCAAGCATATTGTTCACATTTCTTAATTTACATTTATTGTTACTTATCAGCCAACATAACATTTGTTATAATAAGCTGAAATTAGCCGATAATATATTAGCTCTGGTCAACATGTCAACATGTCAGTGGCTGCTGTAAATACTTATTTACCTCCTGGGATCAATAAAGTTTCTTAGTTTTTAGTTTTCTCTCTATTTTTCCTCCTGCTTTGAAAAAGAAAGTGTTTCAAGAATGATTTATTTTCCTCTTCAGGTCGCGTGTGAAAGGTTTCTGCCAGCCGTACCGAGGCATTGCCTGCGCTCGTTTCATTGGCAACCAGAGCATTTATGTTGAGTCTCTGCAGATGCAGGGGGAAAGTGAAAACCGCATCACAGGTAAGACAACCACCTGACTCTTTTAGTTGACCTATTGCACTATGATCAATAAACATCAGGGTAGAATTCTAACTACTGAAGATGTCTGAGATTACAAAAAACGTGTCTCTGCTTCCTCCCTCCAAGCTGCCTTCACTATGATTGGGACCTCCACCCACCTGTCGGATCAGTGCTCCAGGTTTGCCATCCCGTCCTTCTGCTACTACGTCTTCCCTCTGTGTGACGACGGCTCTCGGGACCCGCGGCGGCGCCAGCTCTGTCGAGATGAGTGCGAGGCCCTGGAGAACGACCTGTGCCACGCCGAGTACAACATTGCCCGGTCCAACCCCATGATCCTCATGCAGCTGGAACTGCCCAGCTGCCACCTGCTGCCGCGGCCGGGCACGCCTGATGCTGCTTCCTGTATGAGGATAGGAGTGCCAGCAGAGAAACTGGGTCCATGTAGGTGGATGCTAAAGCATGCACACACCACACATGCATGTAAAAGCATTTTTTTCACAACAATTAGCAGTGCTGGGAGGGTGGATACACTGGTTAGATCCAGGCTAGCTGCTTTACCCTGCTTCCAGTCTTTATGCTAAGCTAGGCTAACCACATCCTGACTCCAGCTCTGTACCTAACACACTGACATACTGTCTTTTAATTTCACTTTCAGAAACAAACAGCTTTCCTAAAATATTGAAATGTTCCATTGAAAGTAATAATTTTATTTTTTTAGCCCTACAAACTAAACATACAAAATAAATGTTTTAACAGTTTAACAACATTTTAACTGGACACATTTAACAGTCCACTCAAAATGTGTTCCCACATTACACACCACAGAACTGCCACTCGCTGAACCAGCTGAAAAACAATAATGTAATCCCGCAAAATGAAGGAACATCCACACTGATTCACTGTCTCCCCAACAGATTCGCCCACAGACCACAGCTGCTACAACGGCAGTGGGGCTGACTACAGGGGCACAGTCAGCGTCACCATGTCTGGTCACCACTGCCAGCCGTGGAGCTCTCAGTACCCTCACAGTCACCACCTGTCCCAGGACTACCCCGAGCTCTGGGGAAGTCACAACTTCTGCCGTAACCCAGGGGGCCAGATGCAGGCGCCCTGGTGTTTCACGCTGGACCCTCAGGTCAGGGTGGACCTGTGTGACATCCAGCCCTGCAGTAAGTACCCTGATGCAACAAGTCTACCCTTAATAGTTAGTTTGAGACTATCAGAGGGTTTCAAGAACGTTTTTTTTTAAACACTGTGAATAAAAGACAAACTAGAGATCCCTCGTTTTGGCCCAGAACATAAGTGTGTGAATGCTGTCACATTAAAGTTAACCCAAAGGCAACACAAGCAGCACAGAAGTTTCACATAACTAAAAAAAAGGTATGAGTTTGCAAATTGCAACCAGATGCCAAGTGTGTAGGAGAACTAGTGGCTGACGCAAAAATCTGAAAACGTGAAAACATGAAAACATGAAAACGTGAAAACATGAAAACATGAAAACGTGAAAACGTGAAAACATGAATGCTCTATCTAAAGCCAGTGTTTAGTTTGTCCGTTCTACTGTAGAAACATGGAGGACAGATCCGTGAAGAAGTCCCCCTACCTATTTAGATATAAATGACTCATTCTAACATATAAAAAACACAAACATTCTTATTGTTATGTGAATATACACTAAAGAAAACAAACCTATTTATTATATTTAATTTCTTCTAAAATAAATTGAGGCCCTGCCCACACCCGAGGGGAACACAGTTCATCCCTCTCCGTAGATTTGGTATTGCATAAAGGAGCCTCCTTGTCCCTTTCGTCTGCTACAGCAGCAAACAACTGAAAAATGTCTAAAAGCTACGTGGTGGGATGCACTCAACATGTTAACATTTTTATTTTTTAAGTACCCAAACCCAAAAACTGAGCCTTTAAGAAGACAAAAATCAGAAAGCTATGCAGTATTATGTTTGCAAGTACCGTGACTAACTACAATAGTTTGCTAACATTAGCACACTAACAGCTTGTCTCATCCCATCATCGATTTACTCATCATCTAAACTGAACTGCCCAGGTACACACAGTTTGCAAAGATGTTCAGCCCCTGGTTGCGTATTGTGGTGCTTATGATGGAGGTGGTTTTCACGATGTGACGCGTTGTCTGTCTACAATTCATCTTGAGGGGGACTTCAATGTCTGAACCAAGAACCATGGTATTTCATCCAGCAGTTGGGACCAACACACAGACATTGCCAATCCTCAGCCATCCCACTAAAGGGACACTAGCGTGTACAGTCACAGTAACAGTAGTACCAGCACTGCCTCTACATTTCATACATGCAAGGCACATGGATGAAATTATGAATATCCATCGAAATGCTTTACAATGGCAAACAGAAGAGTCCCAACTTAACATCTTAACATGTTATGCTTGTGCATTGTCGGACTTTCAAAAAATAGCCAGAATGCTCTAACAAATGAGCAATTGATGCCATGACGAATATCACTGAGCATTGTGGGACTTTATGACACAAAAACGTATGTCCGAATGACAAAAAGGCATTACTTTAACAGATACAGATGGATAAAGCCAGCAGTTACAGATTCCATTTCTATAAAATACTTAAGATAGCAATAGCTGATTATTAGCTGTGGCCAACAAGCATTGCTTACTCTGTTGGACAAAGTTTATCTGACAAAAAAACATAACATTGTGAAACTGTACTTTATGTGATGTTAATGCGATTGTTGGCACATTATATTACCTAACTATACTGTTAAATGTGCATTAATGCTTGCCAGTTTTCAATGGCCATTATGCCAAATGGCCATGTCTATTGTTTAAATGCCAGGAACAAATGTTGTGTACCAGTGGGAAGAGATATCAGCCAGTGGAACACCAGTGGAACACAGATGACAAAACCATGTTTCCATTCCACCAGCAGACATACCAGTTGTCAAAGGGCTTACCACTAAGAGTCGGCGTACAACACAAGAGTGGCTTACCATCAGTATGTTGGTGGAATGTAGCATCTGCCAGTGAATGAGATTTCATGCATCAGTCGCACAAGGCAGCGGTGGTATCCATCAGTAGGAATCAGCGTATGCCGTGGAGAGGGATTGATGTTTGGGGCCAAAATGAATGACGTGCAGCTTATAAGTGTCATAAGCCAGTCAAAAAGAAGAGGCATTCGACTAACAATCAGCATTTGCCATTGAACCAAGACTGAAGTAACATGAACTACTTTCTATCTTGACTTCTTTCTGTACTGCAAAACAGATTCATTGACGGTAATTTGATTTAAAAATAGCTTTTTAATCCACAATCAGGGTGACTAGACATTTGAAGCATTTGTTTTAACTTCAGGTATTCATCAATGGGGTTCCTCACTGTGTGGTTGCAAGTGCCAGGAATAAATCAATGGGAAACTATTTACTAATGAATACCACATCTATGGAGCTCAAAAGTGCTCTGCGGGCATGCAGTGTGAACAACCCCAGGATGCTGCGATGTATGATGATACATGGACGGCTTGTGTAAAGAACAGATGCTGCTTCCTTTCATATGACATTGTTTCACTGAATGAATGTGTGAAAGACAATGTAGACATCATCTTCTGTCATGACCAAGATTGTTTCAGACTGGATGGGAGCTGAAATGAGAGGCTCTTAGTAGCTACCCATGTGGTCTGTAGGACGGCACTGGACGGGATCTGTCAGCAGTGGAATGAAGGATGTATTCTACAAGTAGGGCTGTCACAATAAACGCAATATTGCAGTATTGAAAATGTGCAGCTGCTACTTGAGATGCAATACCAGTCTAGTTCAGTTAGAAAGCTAGAGCTGACATTTTTTAGATGGAAAATATTCACTGCTCAGGCACCGGAGGACCACGCTGCTATAAACAGTTTATTGCCACCGGTTACCATGGATTTCCTCTCAGTTTAAGAGACAGCCAGGTGCTTTATGCTCGTTGTCAGCTATAGTGTATGTATCTGTAATGACAAATGTCCTTTCACCTCACAGTTTTCTGATGTGTGGACATGATTATCTATTTGTTTCACTTTTAGCTAAATATCTTTATGTATCAATAGATCCTGTTAATTCTTTATTTAGCTTTTTAGGGAACTTATTTTCAGTTGACTGATTTAAGTAGACTTAGTTAAAGTCTCAGTTAAAGGCACATCAAGTCATAGCCTTTCTTCTAATTGTCAAAAAAAATTAAAAGATTCATATTGCTTATACCACATGTGATGTATTCAAAGAAAAATCTAATGAACACTGTCAATGCATTACAAAATCAGAGGACTTGTTACTATCTCTGTTGTCTTGCTGTCTCCAGAGCCCCCAGACAGCCCCAGGAAGGAGATCCTGTTAATTCTCATCCCGGCCATTGCCATCCCTCTGGTCATCGCATGCCTCTTCTTTCTGGTCTGCATGTGTCGCACTAAACAAAAGGACTCGACTGACACACCACCACGCTGCCAGCTAAACAGCTCACCTAACCAGGACATGGAGCTGTCTCTCCTCAATCAGCAAAAACACCAGGTAACACACACACACACACACACACACACACACACACACACACACACAGTACAGAGTATAGAGGCTCACTACACAGGGGTACTTCATTTAAATTCTTTCTGATGTATGGTCGTGTTCAGACTGACATTTGTACTGTATTAGAAAACATGGTCCCTTCATTATTTTTAACGCAAATTATAGGAATAAGCACATATTCAATGAGGAATTTGTCCAATAATGAAGACATGGATCTATTACTCAAACTCAAATCCATTGATCTTATTTCATCATCTTATTGGTACCTGAAGCAGCACACTCCCACCAACGCTTAAGCTTTAGTTTTTTAAGGCAGTGCTAGTTTTAGTCTGTACACCCAGGAATGAAAAAGAGAGTGATCTCTGTTCACCTGGATTATTAACGGTTGCATTCCAGTGCTAAAGTATGAGATTAAGTTTTATTGTTGGCCATACACTTTGATGACATGTAATTGTATTTATTGCTTTGTGGCTGCAGGCCAAGCTGCGGGAGATCAACATGTCAGCCGTGCGGTTTATGGAGGAGCTTGGTGAGGATCGGTTTGGCAAGGTTTACAAGGGCCACATGTACGGCACCGCACCTGGAGAACAGACCCAGGTGGTGGCCATCAAAACATTAAAGGACAAGGTTGATGCCACTCTCTGTGAGGAATTTCGCCATGAAGCCATGCTCCGCGTTCACATACAACACCAAAATATCGTTTGTTTGCTGGGTTATGTCACCAAAGAGCAGCCAATGAGCATGATATTCACTTACTCCAGCCTTGGTGACCTCCATGAGTATCTGGTGATGCGCTCCCCCAACTCGGATGTTGGCAGCTCAGATGATGGCAAGACAGTCAAATCCACACTGGAGCAAGCCGATTTTCTTCATATTATCACCCAGATTGCTGCCGGAATGGAGTACCTTTCCAGCCAGCAAATAGTCCATAAAGACATTGCTGCCCGAAACATTCTGGTCTTTGACAAACTCAGCATCAAGATCCTGGATCTGGGCCTGTTCAGAGATGTCTACTCCGCTGATTACTACAATCTCATGGGCACAAGCCCGTACCCAATTCGTTGGATGTCCCCAGAAGCCGTTATGTACGGAAAGTTGTCCACCGACTCCGACATCTGGTCTTATGGTGTCTTGCTGTGGGAGACTTTCAGTTACGGTCTGCAGCCGTATTGTGGCTACTCCAACCAGGACGTGATCGAGATGTTGCGCGGTCATCAGCTACTGTCTTGTCCAGATGACTGCCCATCCTGGATTTACACCCTCATGCTGGAGTGTTGGAGTGAATTCCAAGCGAGAAGGCCTCGCTTCAAGGACATCCACACACGTCTGCGCTCTTGGGAAAGCCTGTCCAACTATAACAGCTCGGCTCAGACTTCTGGCACCAGCAACACAACCCAGACCAGCTCTCTGAGCACCAGCCCCGTTAGCAACATCAGCATGAGCACGGCAAATGCGTCTCGTTACACCAGCCCTAAAAAGAGCTTGCCTTTCCATCAGCCCCAGTTCATGCCCATGAAGGGCCAAATGCATCGGCCAATGGTGCCTCAGCAGCTCTACATCCCTGTCAATGGATATCACCCCATGCCAGCTTACCCATACCTGCAGAACTTTTACCCCATGCAAATGCCTATGCAAATTCCCCACCAGCAGATGCACCACCCACCACAAATGGTTGCCAAAGCTGGTTCCCACCACAGTGGCAGTGGATCCACGTCTACAGGCTATGTCACCACGGCCCCTTCCAACACTTCTGTCACAGAGCGAGCAGCTTTGCTCAATGAGGACTCCAAGACCAATGATGAGGACTTGGCTGAAAGGCCGTCCCAGGATGGGCTAGACCAACACAAGGACATGTCAGTGCCTGAAACAGAATTGCTAGGTGACAATGACCCTCCACAGACTGACGAACTGGCGATACACTTGTCAGACACATAGGTGTGGTTCTGTTTGAAGAACGGTAGAGCTGAAATATTTCTGTGAGCTGTGCTTGCCAAAATTGAATAAGCAGCATACAGTGAATTGAGACATTGTTTGGAACAGTGACTGAATGTTTTCTAGGAGTTTCTTGCTGCCACGGATTTGAATGTCAAGTGTGTCTCATGTTTATACCTCTCAAACTCCTGTGTCAATGATTAAGCAAAATTAATCATGCAATCGTCTTTAGACCTTTTTGTAATGTTGCCATTTAGAGAGATTTATGTTCTTGCCGTTGCTGTGCAACACAAAACATTTTCTTATCCACAAGTACTTTAGAGGTTGCTTTGATGGAAGGCCATTCACTGGGAGGCCCCAACGCACACCCTCCCACCTCGGATACCACACCCTTCTCTAGAGGCACCAGGACCTTTTTGCTTGTCCGGCAAAAAGTGAGACAGTCCCTTGTCTTCTTCCCACCCACTTGCAGTGCCAGTTGTGTTTATTGTAAGACACAACCAAAGCAGAGGTATTGCTACCAGAACCCGGAACTGAACCCAGATGTCTGTAGTAGCATTTTGCTTGTGCTCAACTTGTGCACCACTAATGGCATTTTTTTGTTTTTGAGGTTATTATCTATGGATTGTGAAAGCCACAATCATAGATCAATAGAGCGTATGATGAATAGTTATGCTGTAGGAGTTTTAAAGGAACTTTATTAGAACATTATACTCACTGACGAAAACCAAGAAGGAGAACCAAGAATCTCTCTTTTTCATGCCATTGACAAAGTTCACACACGACTTATTCCCCACAAAGTTGATACTTTTAACATCAACTTTGATAACCAAATTGTGTAGATTTCTAATTATGTACTTTGGTTTGAACATTATATTTGTTTATAGTTTTTCTTTATTGGTGAAGATTCCTAAGCCTCATGTTAGTACAATGTCCTTTCCACCACATGTTTGCTTTGTTTAGGTAGATTTTTCCTTTCCATATAATGTTTACATCCATCTATGGAGTACAAAATAAAACAAATAAAGTCTGATCAATAAAATAGAGTATGTAAAGTCATGTCCTTTCACTTGATTATAATGTGTCATCACCTGTCATTGCAAGTGCAGATATATAATATAATATATGGTACACTGCACAGTCAAGTTACATTAGGCCAAACATATACTTTGTACTGAAGAAATACTTGTATTGCTGATCCTAATAAAATAATGTAAACATCACATACTGTACCCTTTTGCATCCTCATCCTTGAATGTGGTTGTTGGCTTAACGGAGTAAGGAATTCTGGCCTCATGATGCAGAGATTGTAACCTTTTGTTCTGTTTAAAGATGGACTTGGCTACATCCACACAACTAGTTTTGTTTAAAAACACTGTTTTATGTCTATATCTATATCTATATCTATATATATATATATATATATATATATATATATATATATATATATATATATGTTTTTGTATGCCTACACTGGACAGCAGTTATGTGTTTAGATGTTTTAGTTCACTGTACGGTTAGTAGAACTGGTGCAACACTGCAGCTCTACTTGCTTTGAGTCAGTGAAAGACTGGTTTTATTCATGGCTTGGCTGCACTATTTGCAATCTCAAGGGATGACAGGATCACTGGCAGGAGTCTGAATGACCTTCAGCATCTGGATGGATTCTGTATGACTTGATGATATATTAACCTCCTTATTGAAAACAAAATCTACCATTAGTTATTCCAAACCGTACCTCAAGGCAATTTGTCAATGTTGAACAGAAGCATCTTGCCATGCTTTTCCTGGCTTCAGAAATCAGGGAAAGACACATGAATAATGCATTAGTATACAAATGTATGATTGTGAACAAAGGAACATCATTTATCTTGACATCAATTGAGTTTCCAGATGCATTTACTGAGTGTGGATAGAGTCAAAATACTAGGTGCAGTCGCTAGTTTATTAGGTACACTTCAATGTCATTCTCAGTGAACACTAAAACTATCTGTAGGCCTAAACCATCGCAATGTGTCTGCTGAGCTTGCCAGCAGCACAGTAATACCCCCAACCCACCCATTTTAAACTCCTGGAAATTAAAAAAATCGTTGATGCAAGTTATATTTTCTCTGCGTAACGTATTCACCTTTACAATGTCCAGTTTCATCAACCTAGACTTTCAGTATGCAGTTGTATTTTAGTTTTATTGATTCTCAATATAAAAATGGAAAAGGTGCCTCAGTGTGTTATTGAAGTCGCAGACAGGATTTATTCAGTCTCCAATCATCACATAAATAAAATTCAAACGTTTTCAATCACTACAAAACAGAAATGATATAAACAGACCTTTTATACCGTGTCAGCGCTGCTCTGTCAGGGAGAATTTCTGTCTTGAAAGTGTCTGCTACTGTACTTGATTCACTTTGTGGTTCATGTATTCTCAGTACTGGATTAGGACTGTGTTGTGACATGTTGGGACAAACAGGTCTAGACTGTTTGTCACACAGTAGCTTCTTATACCGTGTTGTCTTTTTCTTCGTATGTTGTTTTGTTTGTAAAAGTTGAGGAGAAAGTCGTGAGAGAGGATGTACTCCACTGTTAGTCCTCTCCTCCGGGCTCATGTAATGATGAGCTGACCTGCTGACCCCTGCAGTATGAGGGAGCGTGTGTAACAGTACTCGGCTATGGATGATTCAGAAGCGGCGCTCACACTCAAACAGAGCAGGAGAACCTCCAGGGAACACATCCAGGCAGAGACTCTGCTAGCAGCAGCCATCTTAACTCTGAACTCAGAGACCAGCTGCATTTACATCAGCTATCCAACAGTGAGCCCTAGAGGTGTTTAGCAGTATGAGAAAATGAAGTAATGCAACACACTTGACTATTTTTTTGATTTTGTTGTATTGTCTCATTTAAACCTGTTTTAACATGTTTGTAATTCTTCTGCACTTTAACTTGAATAACTCATTATTATGATGGTCGTTATTAGTAATAGTACTGCAGCTAGTTGCATCAGTGTATTCATAAAATCACATTTCATTTTAAAATGTGGCTAGTCAAGCGCTATCTGTTAATTTAACGCAGTGTTCAAACAACATTTGATATGCTAGATATAAACAAAACAATAACATGTGGTGGCTGACTATCTGACTATAAAGTACACGCCTACCAACTTACCGTTCATAAGGTGCACATGCTCTGTGTGAAGCACTGTGCAAACTTGTGTATAAAGGGGCTTGTTTGTGTATTAGCGGCGTAAACATCAAATGCATTGTAAGATTTTGTAGAATCGTGAAAAACCCACGCACTGTGTGACGAACAGACGCACCAAAAAGCCCCACGCGCCTTGTGGATGGCGACATGCATTGTATGAGAGTTGACCGCTCAGTTGAAGTCAAGAGTCATTGGCTAAAAAAAAATGGAGGACGCTGCGTTCCGATTGGCCGCGGGAGCTGTCATTCAATTTCAAGCTGCCAATACACTTAACCGCTGACCTACTAACACAGATCCATGACTCAGGAGCCACCTTGAGAGAGGAGGAAGCCAGCGGGGGAAGCCAGGTACTTGGCTACAACTTGTAGGATTTCATGGACAGTTATTTCCCTCCTAGCCCAATGGAGAACTTCACTTCTTCTCGGTGCTAAATACGCGGAGGAACACCGGACCCCCCCTACCAGGTAGCAGAAAAGGTAACGTTGTAGTTTATATTTGAGGTTCAAATGAAGCGGACCATATCCCTACTTCTTATAGGGTTGCGTTCAGAGGAACGTCCCAGAATCACAGCTGCGCACAGCACACGTTAGCGTCATGTGGCTAACATTAACCTCTGTTTCCTTGCGTAATGTCACTAAAAGCCACTCCGCATTTAGAAATAGCCACGTCAAAAGGTGGAAAACAAAGCTCAAGTTGGCGGCCAATGCGTGTAGTCTCTCTGTGGGCTGTACTTGTAACGGGACGATACGGGCACCGCGTTAGCTGGACGCTTGGCTGGTAAACGGGACGCGTATCGCGCACGGAACGTTATCTTTAGGCCTCTTTGGAGTCCAGGAGTTTACTGTTATTATAGCCCAGAATGTGTAGGTGCCTGGCGGTAACGTAACGTCTACGTAATTGCTCCAAGTGGTGTAGTCTTTCCCCACTACTTTTTAGGGCGGAGGTGGACCGCGCGCTTCAACTGCGTCCGCGGGTGCCCGCGGGCGCAGTTGAAGCGCGCGGTCCACCTCCGCCCTAAAAAGTAAGCCACCCCAAACGCTCTGCGTGGAGGCAGTGATGTCAACACAGTGAATGCCCACCACATTGTCTCATGTCTCAGCGCAGCCTGTGACACGGAGCGGGACACACGTCCGACACGTACCGAGCTGTTTTGAACGCGCGCGCGCGCACGTTGGACCGTGTTCCGTGTTGGCGGCTGCAGCCGTTAGAACCTGCTGGCAGGCCGGGGCCGCGCAGTTCACCGCGTTGTACGGGACACAATGAAGCCATCCGGGGACAATAGGACGAGTTGCCCCGGTCCGTCAGCGCCGGTGTTACGGGTTAATAAGCGACCGTGCTAACTGGCGACTTTTCAGCCAAACGCGTCCGTTGTTGTCCGTAGTTACGACAGCCGTATCGAGAATGACGCTTTATTTTTTTAATACAGTGTCATACACATAATAATATATCGTATACAAATTAAACAATCCGGCATTCACGAGGGCAGCTACGTGTCTTCTTCCTATTTTCAAACAGCTGTCTGTAACTAAGACAACAACGGACGCCGGTTAACACGGTCGCTTATTAAACCGTAACACCGGATCCCGGCTGGACCGCCGGTGACCTCGTTGCGGTAATATTACCACCCATTTTTAATCACGTGTGATCCAAATTTAGTCTCGCTGTCATAAGTTGCCTCATTAGAAACGACCCTCACATCCATACATGACAGCTGTGTTATGCAAAATCTGGACCTCTGTTAAAAAAGGAGATATATCTTTCACCCAATGGACATAGACAATCCATCCAAAGAGGGGATCACAGTTTATTTTATTTTTTATTTCACACATACATTATGCAGTTGTATTTTTTGTTTTATTGATTCTCAATATAAAAATGGCAAAGGAGCCTCAGTATGTAAACCTTTATTTAACCAGGAGAGTACCATTGAGATAAAAAAATAATCTATTTTTCGAGGGGGACCTCGACAGGCAGCAGCATACAAAACACATAGTTACAGACAGAAAACACAGAACAAGTTAAAAGTAACTAAAAGCTAAGAGACAGTGACTTAACAGAGTTAATTTAATAAACATTTACATTTTTGGGAACCTGCCTCTATTTCTTTCATTCCAGATTTAATCAAGTACAGTAGCAGACAGGTTCAAGGCAGATATTACTGAAGTCGCAGAGGGGTTTGGACAAGATTTATTCAGCCTCCAATCATCACATGAATAACATTCAAACGTTTTCAATCCACTGCAAAACAGAAATGATATGAACAGACCTTTTATGCCGTGTCAGCGCTGCTCTGTCAGGGATCATTTCTGTCTTGAAAGTCTGCTACTGTACTTGATTCACTTTGTGGTTCATTTATTCTCAGCACTGTATGAGGGCCGTGTTTTTAGGGCTAGGATCAAAGAACATTGGGGCACTTTAAAGAACTGGCTTACCTGGGGCTTTGGTTATTGTAAGTCCATTCCCTGGGAAACGTCCCAGGCGGTACATGAGTCTGTGTGACATCATAATCATGTTCCTCCCTTCACGTAGACCCACTCCAAGGACGCAGTCAGGGGAGACATTTATTTGGGATATTTTACCACAACCCTAACCTTTCTTTCTATTATGAACCTTGTTTCTATAAACAGACATCTTTCTACAGCAGTCATAATTTCACGTTTAGTTCTGTGGGAGTGTCAGCCTCATGTTACTGGCTGTGTGTGTCAGAAGCTGCTGCCAGGCCACGTGCCAGGCCACGTGTTGCGATTACAGCTGTCCGTAGTCCTTTGTTCCTCCTTCTCCTCTGGCTGTACGGGAGCTTTGGAAGCCCAAAATAGGCTAAAATTGGTCCTTTTTAAGTAGCATTCCACTTGAAACAATTATATTAAACTTAAAAACATTTCTCATTTCTACAAACGTCATTTTTAAGGTGATAACTTTAAAGGGATACTTCACCCACAAAATGACCATGTGTACATGGATTATCTGCCCAGTGTTACCTTGAATTCTTGAAGAGAAGTCACTACGTCTCATCTCTCCAGTCGTGCGCTCACTACTTCACACGCATGCGTCTGTGCACTACTTGCACAGACTTGCAGCGTGTTGCGACAGCAGGTGACGGTAGTGGCAGAAGAAGCTTTGTGAATTGTATGATTTTGGTGAAGACGCATGTGTTTGTGAAGTAGGTGAGCTTACGGCTGGAGAAATGAGACTTGGACTGGATCACAAGAGTTGTGCGGGAGCTTGTTAACAGATGCCAAGATATTGTTTTGCTGTTGTTAAACATGTCCCCGTTTACTACAATTCATCATGACTTAAATAGAAATGAAGATTAGGCAATAAAATCGTGTTCCCGCCAGCAATTTTACAGACTAGCGCTCCATGAAAATGAAGTACCTTTCACATACAATGTCTACGATCTTACTTCAAGAAATAGATGAGACCAGCTTCAAAACAGTCTGGATTGGACTCAAATTGGGTTGAAATACCAGGTGGAAAGTTTTCAACCAATGAGGAGAGAGGGAGAGGGGGAGAGAGAGAGGGGGAGAGAGAGGGGGAGAGAGGGAGAGAGAGAGGGAGAGAGAGAGGGAGAGAGAGGGAGAGGGGGAGAGAGAGAGAGAGAGAGAGAGGGGGAGAGAGAGAGGGGGAGAGAGAGAGAGAAAGGGGGAGAGAGAGAGGGAGAGAGAGGGAGAGGGGGAGAGAGAGAGAGAGGGGGAGAGAGAGAGAGAGAGGGGGAGAGAGAGGGGGAGAGAGAGAGGGAGAGAGAGAGAGAGGGGGAGAGAGAGAGGGAGAGAGAGGGGGAGAGAGAGGGGGAGAGAGAGAGGGAGGGAGAGAGAGAGAGAGAGAGAGAGAGAGAGAGGAGAGAGAGAGAGAGAGAGAGAGAGAGAGAGAGAGAGAGAGAGAGAGAGAGAGAGAGATGAGGAGGACAACAATGCATCATTAAAACTACTAATGACAAGATTTTATTTGAAAATGGGATCATTGATAAATGTTTTCTGACCCGCGAGTTAATTGATCCGCTGCCTCCCCCTCCTCCCCCCAGTACCTACCTTTTAATGAAAATGCATTACTTTTCTCGTACTTTTAACTTGACACTATCTAAATCTCTCTCATTGTCTATTATTCCACAGATTTGCTCAACTCAAGTGGATGAATCCAATGTGGCAGTTACTGTTGCTGCATTCAAGCATTATGGTGCACAGTTAAAGGCCGATGAACACATTGACAGTAGCCAACAGTGATAATATGCAATCAATCAAGCGAGAGGCGGACTGCACTGAGCCCTACAGCGGAGAGGATGGACTCCTGGCTTTACAAGCTGGCGGAGACATGATGGGCCACAACATCTCTGAGATGCCGCTCAAGGCTAAAACCAGCTGTCGCAGGAAGAGAGAGTTCATCCCGAATGAAAAGAAAGACAACCTTTACTGGGAGAGGCGTCGCAAAAACAACGAGGCGGCCAAGCGCTCCAGGGAGAAGCGCCGCGTAAACGACATGGTGCTGGAGAACAGGCTGATGGTGCTGGGAGAGGAAAACGCCTCCCTCAAGGCCGAGCTGCTGGCGCTGAAGCTGAAGTTTGGCCTGGTGAGCTTGGCAGCGTACGCACAAGAAGTCCAGAATCTATCCAGCTCCGCCAACATCGACCTCTACCAGGAGTTTGTTCCACCAGATGCCGGCCAAAGTTCCTCCAGCAGCGTTTTGGAGCCTCATCACTTGCGCAGCAGCTGCATATCAGTCATCAAGCATTCGCCTCACGTGGCCGAGACTCAGGGCCGCTTTAGTATCCGCGGGACTGCAGATGTCAAGCAGGAACCAGCGGAGAACGCCAGCTATGCACAAGAGAGAAGCAGTCCCTACGAACTCTATAGGAACTACATGGCCAGCCCTTTGTGTGGGGCCTACTCCCAGCATGCCTCATTCCTGCAGCTCACCAGGTCGTCCAGTAACTCCCCCAGCAGCTCAGACGACAGTGCCGCAAGCAAATCATCAGACGGCGAGGACGAGCAGCAGGTCCCCAAAGGGGCGACGCCGTCTGCAGGCGATCCAAGAAGCGTCATCGTCTCCACGCACAAAGTGCCGGATGCCAGTTCTTCAGCTTTGCGGCTCAAGGCCAGAACCGTCCAAATCAAAACGGAGGCCGTGGACCCCGAATACGAGTCCTCCGGGAAGTCTCCCATCAGAGGTTCAGAGACGGGATGCTACCCGACCACTCGGGACCTCCCGTGCCCTCTGTCGTTACAGGTCAGCAACATGCAACACTGGGCCCATCCGTCTGAGCAGTGGCACGAGAGCCGCGCAGAGACGCCGCAGAACGGCGGCGCCGGCCCGTTGGCACACGGGGCCTCCCTGAAGAGGCCGATCACAGCACAGCAAGCGTCTGTGATCGAGTCAACCAGAAACCCAGCTGCCCGTCGTGAGTCCTCATCAAGAGGATGCTCCTCCGCTTGACCTTTTTGTACTTTGTTTTGCATTTCCACTGTATTTGTTGTTGCACTGTGTGCTTGATATCGAGGTTAAACAATGTTTCCATCGGCGCTAATAAAAGGTGTTTAAATAATAGCTGTTGGAGCCGAACAAAGGCCGATCACTAATATAGGCTGGTTGAAAAACACATGACCTGTACTGGAATAGTAATCCTGGTGAATTCAGTGTAATGTACAAACAGTCGTGCCACACTCTTCCTCTGCTCCTCTTGACACAGACGCCGTTTTCATTCATTGTTTGATTTAATTAGCTTTCACTTTTTTGCCCACTTCACACCGCTTTCATTTTTATATTATTATATGTCCTTTTAAGAAGAAACTTACTTCTTCCTCTTTTTTTTTGGACAATTTATGACCTGATGGAAACATACACGTTTTTAATGTGGAAAAATATGTTATCATTAATATGTTTCATTACAGTTAACCCTCTTCAAAGTTAAGGTGACGGAATGAGTTTGTGATTGAAAACTGTCTCTTAGTGCTGGGTGTGACTCTACTGGTCATGTTGGGGCTGGAATATAGATTATATGGATTTCATTCAGTGTAATGTGCTTCCATGTTTAACAGGTTAAAGTGCATTAACAGCTCATTAAAACAGGCAGGCGTTTTAATAATGATCAAATATTGTGTGTGTGTGTGTGTGTGTGTGTGTGTGTGTGTGTGTGTGTGTGTGTGTGTGTGTTCAAAAGTTTGGAGTCACCTGTTATATTGATATGAAAACGGTATAATTCAGACACCTTTGACTTACTGACTGAAGTGACTGCTTGTTTTGGCTTCGTTGTTGTTCACGTGACGCTGAAACAGGAACCTGTTCCCATCCAAAGCTGCCAGCTTCTGTTCTTATTCAATCTCCAGGATAGTCCAGCCTTTGTTCTCCGGGGACTGAACTTTTCTTTTCTTTTGGAAACCCTTCTTACAAAATAACATGTATTTGTACAACTAAAATCATGAAAGATCATTTAACAATATAGAGAAGTCCTCTCAGCCATCTGACTGGACCGAACAAGTTATTGTGGCAAGCGCTTCCAAACTTTTGAATGTGTGTGTGTGTGTGTGTGTGTGTGTGTGTGTGTGTGTGTGTGTGTGTGTGTGTGTGTGTAATATATATTTGATATACACCTGGTTCTAACTGCACTGGAGGAAGATTACATTCATGGCACTAATTGAGATCTGACAGTGTGTTGTTAGTTGACGATGTGTGACAGACATCATAAGTGTGTAGTATATTATGATGTGTGAAGTTTTCATATTTTTACCAAATGATTGGCGTCTGCTGTCTCTGAGCGTCACCGAACGCTCGGCTTTGATTTCGTGGAGCAGGAAAACGTTTATTTTGTCGTTGCCAAAGATTGCAGTCTGGCAATTCTTTGCTTTGAAGCAGAAATCAGTTTTTACAAATGTAGTTTGGTTATTTTATCCATTTGTGTGTTGGTGTGGTGACAGGTTTGGTCCGTACCTCTGCTTTAAATGATCTTTATTTCATGGGTTTGCAATTTCAGAATCATTTGCAAGACATTTCCTGGAAAGAGCAGAGTAACGTGATACTAACTACGGGGGAAATAGTGATTCAAGTGAGCGGCTCATGTAACCTAGAGGTCTAACATTTAGTCCGGCACAGCAGGTCAGCTGAACATGTCAAGCTATGGAATTTGGAAATATGAAATGAATCAAATGTATCCTGCATTTTTATCCCAGATAGCCTAGTTTCCCCATAATTAATATCAAATTACAGTTCTTTTTTTGATGTGTAATAACGTGGACCTGTAAGATACTGCATCTGTGTTCCCTCTTGTCCTGCTGGGTGATTTATGTTCATGCTGCATAACTTCATCTCTTCAGTAAACAATGCTGTGTCCGTGAGCCACTGAGCTGAAACGACCTCACACACACACACACACACTTCATCTCTGCTGTAGTTTAACATGCAGAAAGTTACATTTGGGCTTTAACTGAAGTTTAGAGTCACTTTGAATACACTCTGCTGCACTAATTCACTGTTTGCCAAATAGCTGTTGCTTCTCTTTTTGTTTTTTATATTTGATTCTTGTTGATTATTTCAATGTGCGTGACACTGGCTGGAGGAATTACCATCGGATGGATCTGACAACGGTAACTGTTTAATAAAGCTCTGACATATTCTAACTCGTGTCAGAAGACTGGTGTGTGTATTGAGTTGTCATATATGGAGTCCAGCTTTCTGCATCTGATCACTGCTCTCTAGATTTATTGTAATGGTGAGTTTTTGTTTACAATAAATGTCTCGTCACTGAATCAAGTTGTTTCTTTCTGTGTATTTTCTTTTTCAGGTGAGCCAAATTTAAGAACACATCATTTCTAGTACACAATAACAGGAAAACAATGTTTTCCCCAAAATCTGAGCTCTGTCGAGCAATGTACTCGAGTAAAACATGTTGAGGTATACTTTACTGGATTATCTTTCTCCACTCCATCTCAGAGGGAAATAGTGTACTTTTTACTCCATTACTTTTATTTAAAAACATCTTACTAGTTAGCTTGCAGATTCATATTATTAATATGAAATAAAAATAAACACATTAATGCATCAATAGTTATGATCCAGTATTACTGTATGTAATATTCTGAAATGGCTCGTGCACTTTGACCTTCGGTACTAAAGTAAACGTTGATAATACTTTTGTACTTTCACTTATGTAAGGTTTGGAATGCAGGACTTTAAAATCCTTAATTTTACGCAGTACTTTTATTCAAGTAAAATTATGACGATAATAATATTCGTCTCGTGTCTCCCTTCAGCCCGCAAACAAGTCACGTGATGAGACCACGTGACCGGGTTGAAAGTTGAAAGTCAAGTGACACTGCTGCTGCTGCTCCGTCCTCAGCATGGCGTTTCAAGTCGGACATAGAGTCCTGCTCCAGGCTGTCCGCCGGCCGGCAGCGGCCCTCTGCTGCCCGGGACGGTGCGCCGGGCTCGGTGAAGCGTCGGCGGCTTCTCGCCTTGACGGTCACGGAGCACGACACTACAGCTCGGACCCGAAGGAGGACCTGCGCGTCAGACACCTGGACGGAGAAGACGCCGGTAAGTCCCGCCCAGGGTCCCGCAAGAGTCCCGCAAGGGTCCGTGCGAATGTGTCGCTGGAGAAACGGGTTGGTGTCGTCCCAAAGGGAAGGCCCTGTAGCGGTGCAGAAAACGGGAATTTAATATGAAACGGTGCAGGGACTCAGTCCGCCATGCCGACTCGAGTAGGGAGCCCCGCCTATCACCAATACGCGTTGACGTCACCATTTTTACGTGATACCAAGTCCCAGCTCTACTTACTACAAAGTGACTCAAACAAAGCTGAAGTAATAAGAGTAGAACATCTCTCTCTGTTCATGAGGACAGACCTGAGATCAGCCAGCATGATGGATAGATGGATACTTTATTTATCCCCAGGTGAAATTCGTTTGTCACAGTAGCAAGCAACTTACATGAGACACACAACAACAACAACAACAACAAAAATATATATATATCAGAAAATATGAAATACAGAAATGCAAAATACTCAATATGTATATATACAACAAAACCGTAAAGCGTAATAATTTAGGAAATAAAGAAAGTGCAAAGTACGTGCAGTGTATAAAGAATGTACAGTGACTAACTAGACAACAAAAGCGGTGCGAGGGCTGTTGATGATGTTGTTGATGGGTCAATTGCCGGAGGATCTGCCAGTGACTTATTGTAAAGTCTAATGTTCTCCTGTATCTGTCCTTGTGACAGCGGAGCGTGATGAGTCTGTTGGAGGACGTGCTCCGCTGTCCTGCAGTAGGTGGAGGAGAGGGTGGTCCGGGTTGTCCGATATATTTCTTCGATAACTCCGCTACATATGAGCTAGTTACATTTCCACCCTTGTGGACAATAAGGGTTTATTGTATCGTATCGTGTTATGAGATGATGCTCTACTTTAAGGTGTGTTGTTAATCACATGGTGTGACTGTGTCTTTCAGGTATTGTCGTTGTTGGGCTGAATCGGCCAAAGGCAAAAAATTCCATAAGCAAAAATCTGGTCAATATGGTATGTATTGCTGTTTACCTTGTATTTATTCGAACGTTTAACTTGGCCAATAATTGGTGACAGGTGAAGCAGGAAGTGTGACTCTGGGCTGCCAATGTGCACTCAGACACCATCACATGCCGGTTTCCTTTATACTTGTGTCAATGTATATATTGTTTCTGTTCTTTTTCTGACACAATTTAAAAACAACTTGCTTGACGGTTCAGTTCCTCTGCGACCCCGGTGACCTGCTGTTACTCCCTCCTACGTTTGCAGACACGTGCTTGTGTGTCTTCAGTCCAGCTTAACTATGATAAGAGTGAATGGAAACAGAGAGATCAATAGATCTTTTTTATTATGTTGTCTTTTTTTGTTTGCACACACCTAAGACTTCAGGAAATGACAAAAATAACAAATGTGACGGGAGCTGTCAAGAAGCCACAACACTCAACATCAAATGTAACAAAAAACTACGCCTCCATCATTTTGGAAAATGCAAAGTCAACAACAACACAAAATAAACAGAACGCACCAATCAGTAGACCCAATACAAACAAACACACGTGTTATATAAATGATTGCACATTAATTGTGATGCTCATGTTCTTTCCATATCTGTAACCACGATATCTGAGGGACTACTGACAGTGTTTAATTTTGTAAAATAGAAAGCTGTTTGAAGAAGTTGCTAAACAATGACGGTATAGAGAAAAGGGCAATAATAATGAATGAGTCATTGCTGTGACTCATTAATATATGTAACAAACACATCTGATATTTTTCATATTGGGAGTTTTTTTCTGATCTTGTCTAATTTCCGAGTTTTGCTTGAAACATGCAGTTTTTTTCTTATTTAAATATGTTTGTTATAAAAAAAATGTTATACAATTTAAATCAAACATTTTGAGAAATTGTATTTTGTTTTGTCTCTTGAAAAAAAAAAAAATGTTTCAGATGTTGGAAGCTGTGGAGGATATCAAGAAGAATAACAAACTGCGCAGTGTCATTATCTGCAGTTTGGTTCCAGGGATCTTCTGTGCAGGTACACTCTGAGCTTCATATTCAGAAACCTGGGTGGTGGAGTTTTATCAGATGCCAACGCTCTGATTGATGGACCCTCTGCTTCCTCTGCTTCATGCTCCAGGAAGCCCCGGCCTGATGCCCATGCTTTGTCTCTTTGAGCAGGTGCCGACCTGAAGGAGAGGGCCAAGATGCATCAGAGTGAAGTGGGACCGTTTGTGTCCAAAGCCAGAGCGCTCATCACAGAGCTCGGTAAATGACGCAACATCAGGGACTGCTAATGAATGAATTGAATATTCAGCTGGCTTAAATGTGTTCTGCAAAATAGAAGGCGATGCATGTTTGTGCCTCTTTCTTCTTTACTGAAGTCTTGACTTGCAGAAGTCGTGTCATTTTGTTGCCATTACTTAAATAAATTATTTTTTATAAATACACTACCGTTCAAAAGTTTGGGGTCACTTAGAAATGTCCTTATTTTTCAAAGAAAAGCACAGTTTTTTTCAATGACGATAACATTAAATGAATCAGAAATACTCTATACATTGTTAATGTGGTAAATGACTATTCTAGGTGGAAACGTCTGGTTTTTAATGAAATATCTACATAGGTGTATAGAGGCCCATTTCCAGCAACTATCACTCAGTGTTCTAATGGTACATTGTGTTTGCTCATCGCATAGAAGACTAATGGATGATTAGAAAACCCTTGTGCAATTATGTTAGCACAGCGTAAAACAGTCATGCTGGTGAGAGAAGCTATAAAACTGGCCTTCCTTTGAGCTAGTTGAGTATCTGGAGCATCACATGTGTGGGTTCCATTATTCTCTCAAAATGGAAAAAGAGAACTTTCATGTGAAACTCGCCAGTCTGTTCTTGTTCTTAGAAATGAAGGCTATTCCATGTGAGAAATTGTGAAGAAACTGAACACTTGTCTGGGTGACCCCAAACGTGTGTGTGTGTGTGTGTGTGTGTGTGTGTGTGTGTGTGTGTGTGTGTGTGTGTGTGTGTGTGTGTGTATATATATATATATATATATATATATATATATAATATATAATATTTTTTTTATATACACGGCATGTCTTCTCAATATAGCCAGACATTGGAGGCTTGTCATGTTCTTGCTTTGCTACCACATCACTTGGATGGAAGCTGTCAGGAGTTCTGTGTGATGTCGGGTAAAGTTGTATTGGCCCTTGAGCAGTTGTCTCTGACGTTGTTGGTTTTAATGAGTGTGTTTCATGTCTCCTGATGGTACCGTGTTGTCTTTTCTTTCACAGGTAATTTACCGATACCGACAATTGCTGCGATTGATGGCGCTGCCTTAGGAGGAGGCTTGGAAATGGCCCTAGCTTGTGACATCAGAATTACCTGTAAGACTCACAGATAAATGCCTCTGTTCTGTGTGCACAGACGTTTGGTTGTCAGGCAGAGCAAATTAACCTCAGAAGCTATAAAGTGATAAGGCTATTTAAACATAATTGTGTGTGTGTGTTTCTGGGTTGTGAGAGCCATAAACGCCTAGAAATGGCATTATAAATGCATACAATAAAGTGTCTCGGTATCTGAGTGGTTAGAGTGCAGTAATATTTAGTTTTTTTGCATCTTTATAATACATCTATACTCCTCGTAGTGGTAGTAGTATTTATGTGTAAGTAGTAATACTGCTCCTTTGATCTCCCCAGCCAATACTGCAAAAATGGGACTAGTGGAGACCAAACTTGCGATTATTCCTGGAGCCGGTAAGGCTGGCTTCTTTTTATTTCATATCTTCCAGTGAAAATATTTGTTGTCTACAAACATTTACACTTCAAGGGACTGCAGCAGGTAAAGAGATCATTTAACATTGCTCTGTTTTTCAATGGCGTTTGAGAGCATATTAAATGGATGTTTTTTGTACATTCATGCATCATAACCATCTTCTCTTCCGTGCAGGAGGTACACAGCGTCTCCCCAGGGCGATCGGCGTCTCTCTGGCTAAGGAGCTCATCTTCGCTGCCCGGGTGATCGATGGAGCGGAGGCGTGTCGCCTCGGTCTGGCCAATCACTCGGTGGAGCAGAACGAGAGCGGAGACGCCGCCTACCTGCGCGCTCTGGAGCTCGCTCGTGAGATCAACCCTCAGGTAACGAGGCGACTCCACTGACGAGCAGACCTGTTCATTAAGGAAACTAACTTCTAACCAAACAGTGATCTGGTGATGAATGTCATGACTACATACACGTACATTTTAGACATTGAATAATGGCAATATGATATTGTACTTATTCAAAACAATTCACAACAGCGACTTTAATCTTTGTAATCTTTTCAAAATGCTGACTTTTGGCTCCACAGGGTCCAATTGCAATAAGGATGGCAAAACTGGCGATCAACCAGGGGATAGAGGTGAGTGTTACGTGTGTGTGTGAACCACATGTGTATTATAATGGCCACCTTACATCGTCGTACTGTGATTAATGGCATCACTATGCTCTGATTGAATTATTCGCCGTATGTCTCTTTCCTCTTTTGTCTATGACCTCTGCCCCGGACACAGTTTTGCAAATTTAAGCTCCAAAGAACTTCCAAAATACTGCAAATCCCACAGGAGTTTGGACCTTCCCTTCCTTTCCCATAGCTGTGCCATGTTAATCCCACTTCCCCCTGCAGATAATCTGATCACTTATCCTGCAACAATGCTGCCCCACTTTACAGAACAAATGAAACGCCTCCAGTCATGGATTTATTTATGTTTCAACTGAAATGGAAAAATAAATTTTTTTTGCGGTCAATATTACTCTATTTTGTATTTTTGTATCAATACTATGTTATTAAATACTCTATTAAATCAGGATTACAGGTGCAGTGTGATTATTCACTAAGACATTCCCATTTTCTTTCAGGTGGATTTATCTACAGGCCTGGCAATAGAAGAAGCATGCTATGCCCAGGTGAGTAACTAGAACATGATTTCCCCTGCTCTTTGGTGCGGTTTTCAGTTTATGAGGTCGTCCTTGCTAGGACTTGTGCTGCATTTCGAATATTATATATATATATATATATTTTAAATTATTCCAATTTACAACTGAGTGTTAACTTAATTATCTCCAGATTGCGAGCCGTTAGTCTTAGTTACACCATTTACATTAAACACTTTTATTTAGCTGATTCTTTCATCCAATGCAATTTACAGTAACTGCATTCAACCATGTGGGAACAACCACAACAAAATTGTACATCGACTTAGACAAAATATGCTGCCTTCGCTGGGAGGAAGAGCAGCTCGGTCTCAAAGTTGAGCACTAAAATGTAAGCCAGATACGCAGAGAGTCAGTTGAGTGTCATCTGCATATCTGTGGGAGGATAAACTATGAATAACATAGCCAAAGTGACTTGGTGTAAAGAGAAAAGAGGAGGGGTCCAAGAACCGAACCCTGAGGGCCCTCGGCAGTGAGGCTGCAATGTTCAGAGACAGATCCTCTCCAAGGACTGCTCTAGCGGTTACAGGTCTGTAATTCTTTACATCACAAAGGTTGAGGGAGTTTCTTTAATAGAGGGTTGACTCCAGCTGCTTTTAGAGTGTTAGAAAATGACCAGTTGTCAATGAGGTTAGGTGAGAAAGGGCCGGTGCAATAGACTGAAGTTGAGAGGGATCAGAAGGAAATAAGGAGTCAGAGGAACTGAAGAGTCAGCAGGTGGGTGTGGAAATGAGGAGTGTATGTTGTTAATTATTTAAAAGATATAAAAAAAGTTGGATATGGAAAATGTATTTCAGGTGTCCTACACTCATTGCTGTACCTGAACGCATCCCGTGTAGACCCACATGGAGGACAGAAGCTCCTGCTAACGTGCCTTATTTTTATATTATGGTTATACTCCTCAAATTAAAATGAGTGGACAAAAGTTTTTAAAACACCTCAGAGTGCACAATCTCCTTTTTTAGTACCGTCCCTTTTGTGTTGTTTTTCAGGTGATACCGACAAAAGATCGATTGGAGGGTTTGTCTGCCTTCAAGGAGAAGAGGCGTCCTCACTTCAAGGGGGAGTGAAGCCTCCCTCCTTCCAGAAACCAGACACAGGGTTCTGCCTTCAGCTCTCCTACTACTCCACTGCTTCCAAAATATTCTGGGTGACACCCTGTACAGCACCCAGAGGACGTCTGTCTGACCGCAGGACATTAGAGTCGCTCCCGGCTGGTGTTTTTGCCGGTGACTGGAATGTTCAGGTGTAAAGCACTTGCTGGGTATAACAACCATCACCAAGCAAACTAACCCATCATTGGCCACTGCTTATGATACTCAAAACCTACTTAACCAACTTCAAATCTAAAACATGACTTACTTCAAATGGTTGTTAGTTACTAACCTCTTGACTAATGGACCGAGAGCCATAGACATTTCTGTGAATGTTCACATCAATGATTCATGAGAAGCTTTATTGCTGTTTTACTTTGGTAGCAATGTACTGTGTTCACACTGAATAACACCAGCAGTGTCTGCATGAAATACACAAACAGACTAGGTTTTTCTCTTGAACAATGTCCACAGGATGGAATTTTGAATTTGAGACTTGTCTACACCAAATCAGACATTGTGTTGAAATGCCAGTCTTCCCATTAATTTGACTGGGTAGTGCGTTTAAGCTGCAGCGCAGAAGGCAGGTGATGTTGAAAACCAAATAAACCTTTGAGAAACGCAATGCTGCGATGGCCAATCAGAAATCCAGAGTTGTACAACATAGCCATGAGGACCTGATTTGGTGTGCACTTGCAGCCTCAATGCAAGTGCACACTACGTGACTTTCAAAGAGGACAGATCGCTTCACTGTTCACGCCACACATCTTGCCGTCTTGTTATTTGGAGTCTGAGATGGTTTCTACATGACGGAGCGGTGACAGCGGTCCACACTCTCCATGATCTTTCACCAGGAATTCCCAATGAGTATGTCTGGTCTCCAAACGTATGTTTTGTCATGAGAACACGCGTGAAGTGTGTACTTGTGCTTGATGATTATGCTGTTTGCACAAATGTTCACATAATGGTAAATAAAAAATAATTCCACATATCTTTAGTAGTTCCCCTATGTAGATCAGTCCCTGTGTCATTCATGCAAACATCCAACACCCGAGGTGGAACAAAGACTTTGGTCCGTGTTGCAAATGCGGCTAAAGTCGTGTAAATAGTAAATGGACTTCACTTGTACAGCGCCTTTCTAGTCTTCCGACCACTTAAAGCTCTTTAACACTACATGTCATCGTTCACCCATTCATACACTGATGGGAGGAGCTACCATGAAGGTGCCGCCTGCCCATCACTAACAGTCACACATCGATGGCCCAGCCTAAGGAGGCATTTTGGGGTTCAATGTCTCCCAAGGGGACCTCTAGTCCATCAACTAGATCTTCAAATTGAGGGAAAGCCCACTCTACCATCTTAGCCACAGTTGTCCCATTGGGAACTGGGCATTACTTTGCCTCAAAAATAACGCACAGTAATGACACATTGGCCTACTGTATAATACTTAATTAGTTGGTTCAAAACTTCATTTTTGGTTAAATGTCCAACAAAATATCAACAATGTTGCTCAGAAAAATGGCCAGAAATGCTTTAGAAAATGCTACAGAAATGTGAATTACCCTAAAAAGTAACTTTTCAAAATGATATTGAAATATTGCAAAAACATGATTTGGAGCATTTTAGTAGGAAAAAGTAGTCAACCTAAAAACCCTTGAGGTTCACTTACAATCTCTCAGTTTGAATGAGTGAAGGTGTTTGTTCAGTTGGTTTGCTCACAACACGAGAACTTCATCTGCAGACCATCACATTTAGTGGAACGTCTGGGAAAAGGGTGCAAGAAGACTTACCTTTTTTCCCCCCGACATAATTGATATCCATGTTTTAAGGACATCTGCTTTTATGAAACTGTCGAGTCAAGATGATATGTTATTGTAGTTCTTGGTTTTGATTCATTTAATGTCCTGTTTTTATTTTGTGTCCCGTGTTCACTTTACTTCCTGCCTTTGTAAATGTCTGATTGTCTTCTCCCGTCTCATCAGCTGCTCCTCCCCAGTCTAAACCCTGTGTTCCCCTGTCTCTGTGGGGGGGGGGGGGGGGTCTCCTGTTCTGATCCCTGTTATGCTCTGCTGTGGTCCCTGTTAAGTAAGTTGTTTTTGTTTTGTTTGTTTGTTATTAAAATCAATATTCATTCATCCTTCTGCTCCCCGTGTCTCTCTGTGTTTGGGTCCATCCACTGCTACCCGTTTGCTTTCCCTACGTCTTCTTTCAGACTATTGAAAGGAAAACATCCAAAATACACATTAAGGTGTTTATTTTACTACTTTGTCTATTTGTGTCTGTGGATTTCTCCTAAATTCACCAAAAGTTAGCATTAGATAATCCATCATTTGCATACTTGCATTTGCAAACATACTTTTTTTAAATTTGCAATATAAAAAAAGAATTGTCCTTTATGGAAGTAATTTACTGGGGAAGTGAATCATCTCAAGAAAGTGATTATTTGTAAGCAGTATTTGAATAGCATCTGGTCCACGTAAGATACATACATGCATGCATGGTAACTCATCTCTTGGTTCAGTAGTCAGTAGCAGTTTTCTGGGTTAGCCGCCAATACAATTACAGCCAGGAGATGATGTGTAGAGACACAAGCACAATATGTTTCCCTTACTGGAGGAATGTAACATTTTCTGTTAGTGAAAACTCTTATGTAAACAGAACGTGTGTCTGATCCTCTCCAATGTCGCTCAATACCTGTCTGAAGTAGAACCTGTTGGTTCAGCTTTCACTCATCAGACATTAAAACCCCTGATAACAGCGTGACATCATAAACCATGGTTCCCTAACCCCGGGCCACAGACTGGTAGAGCACATATTGCTACCGGGCTCCAAGGAAACTACTTAATTCAGTCTATAAAAAGTTCATAATAATTATACAACTTTTAGGATATTTTATGCAGCAGTCATCTTGAACTTGGTGCAGTCGGTGCTGAGTCTTTCCTCATCACTCCCTCTGGTTTTATGAAGAAAAAAGGCCAGTGTGCATAAATACAACAGCAGTGGACCCCTATGCAGTATAAATATGTAATGAATGGTTTATAACACATAAGCCGATTTAAGTGTTTATTAATGTATGTGCTCACTCGATCTGGAACCGTAGACTCCCAGAAGTGGAGGCAGCTGCATAGAGACAGTACATCGAAATATACTAAAATGCAGTTGTAACAATATCAATTATTATATATGTATAAGAGAAAGTATAGTTTAGTTTCCTTCGCCTATAGCTATGTGTAACATACAAATAATTTACATTTCTAACAGTTTCCACACATTTCTTATACATTCTCTGAATGAATGAATACGTTTGACACCACATTGAGGGATTGAGGTTTTTCTGGTGGTCACTATAACGTAATGGTCACTGAACCCGGCAGGTAGAGTGACCGGTTGAGTGCAGCGCTTTGGAGCATTTGTGTAATATGAGCAATGCAAAGGCAGATGTATGGCCAGCACTATAACCCCACCACCACAACAGTTCTGTCCAGTTCATTGATGTCCCTGATGACTGCCCATTCATCTTAATGCATTTGCAACTCGTGGTCCAAGTCGTCTGGATCTTGTTTTGCTCGCCTGGCGATGTCAGAATCTGAATCTGAATCAGAAACCGTTTATTTGCCAGGAATGTTTAAACAAACAAGGAATTTTTCTAGGCGGAAGGTGCATAAATTAGACATGAGACATTAGACGAGACAAACAACAATCAACAATCAACAATCAACGACAACAACAGTGCAATGATATTAAATCAAGTATAAGATAAAGTGCTCAGATAAACAGATAACGTTAATGTAAGTGTATGTTAAAGTGACACGTGTGTTTAAGTTAAAGTGTATGTTAAAGTGACATGTGTTTAAATTAAAAAGTGTATGTTAAGTGGGATTGACCGGTAAGAATTTCTTCTTACCGGTCAATCCCACTTAACATTTTCTTTCTTTTCTTTCTTTTCTTTCTTTCGAAAAGAAAGAAAAGAAAGAAAAATAGTCCTGGCGATGTCCACGCTCTTCTTGGTGAGGTGTTCATCTTCTTAAGGTGTCTTCCTCGTCTGACGACGTGAGTCGTATCTCAGTGTGTATGTATTTATATGCATGTGCAACCAGGACTCCCAACTCGTCAAATGCTGGCGGCTGGTCAGTGCGTCTGATGCCGATGCACTGGACCTTTGACCTCTCCAATCTCAGCCCACCTGCGTCAAACAGATTGATCTGATGTTTGTTTTAAGAGTTGGACTAATATCTTCTGGCTTTGGCCTTCACCTTCACAGTTACTGCTCGCTGTCGACTAGTCCAATGCATAGACGTCGCTGAGCGGTAAACCCAATCACAGTCGACCTGTCAGGTACATTGCAGAGGCTGCAGCCACGCTTTCCTTCACTGTGATTGGGATTTAGTGTTCAGAGTAGAATCAGGCTACTGTCGGGCTGAAGTTAGACACGCAGTGCTGATGGTAGGGTCAGGGTTATCATAAGGATGTATAGAAGTGGAAGGCGTATGCGTGAGGCCTGTGAACAGACTGTTGAGGCCCTGGCCAGCGGTTGCGTGCAGACATGCCCTGTGGCTTCATACTGCTGCTGCTCAGAACCTGACATCCCCACTGTGGCTGGCCTCCTTCCGGCAGATGTCCCAGCAATAAGCCGGGGGGAATCCCACCACAAGTCAAGGTTGCGTAAAGAAAGACCCGTTCCCCAATACTGGAGGCCTGCACCCCAGCCGCTTCTCATGGGAAACATCGAGACTGTAACGTTTCAGTTGTTGTTTTTAGGAACGGTTTATGTTACCGCAGGGCAGCTCAGCCTGTGCAGATGGGTTGTTTCTGTTTTACCTTCCGTCAAAAGTTATTTCAACAGCTCAACAGCTCAACAGTCTATATATATATGGTGGTCAGTATATGTATGTATGTACAGGCATGTGCACAGACATTTTGGGGGGCAGGTGCTCAAACCAAAAAAAGGGGCACCCATCGCCAAAATTATTTCTGAAATTAAAAATTATAATAATAAATAAATAAATAAAAAACACAGTAGGATATTTTCAACTTATATATTTATTTTTGTTAACAAACTAACTCAAATTATCAAATTGAATAAATAAATGAATAACAGGCAACAAAAGCAGACGAAACAAGGCCATATTGTATAACCAAATGCAATAAAAAATAGTCTAACTTAAAACTTATCAAAACCCTTTCACAGGGAAAAAAGGAAGAACCCTTCAGGAGAGCAACAGAGGAGGATCCCTCTCCCCGGATGGACAGAAGCAATAGATGTCATGTGACCAGAATGAACAACGTAACGGAGTTACAGCACATTACATGAATATGACAGGAATTGAATAAACGGCACTCTGCTGCATTAAAAATTCTCTTCAAAATAAAAGCACAGGTTTTTCTTTCTTTTTTTGCCCATGCAAAGGCCTGTGAAAGCGCCTGTACGGGGCGAAATTCTCACAAGAACTCAAATAAATGCCCCGTCAGATATCAAAACACATTTGGGGGGAATTGATGACAGAGAGAGTAATTTTTATTCTTAAATACTGATGAAGGAAGAAAGAATTGGGCTCCAGCAGAAGGGGCACTTTTCTCATCCAGGGCAAAAGGGCAGGTGCTTTTGAGCACCACTAGGGGTCTATCTGTGCACGTGCCTGTGTATGTATACACGTATATACACGTATATACACGTATATAGATTTACATACTGTTTCGATGCTTCCAGTGACATCACTGGAAGCATCGAAACATTAACATTAAACAGTCAGAGTTGATGGACAATGTTTTCCTTATGTTTATTATTAATGTTCCATATTATCTGACCAGAGAATTGTTGCTGCTGCTGTTTACATTCCTTATGATGCTAATAAAAAATAAATGCATGTACTACTGTTTTTGTTTGTCACGTGTTTGTTGTGTTACAAATGGGCTACAAGTCATTTTAATTGTGCATCTCATAAAATAAATGATCTTTGAATCCTTGAATATTCTTGATATCCTGACATGACATAACAATTAGACAGTTATAAGAGGTTTTTTGTTGGGAAGTTAACTGGTGAACATTATTGTCATATTCAGAATACCTTTTAAAAATGTAGGCTGCCAGTCACATTATAATATTTGACTATCTTTGATGTAGCTCGCTCTTTTTAGATTTTAAAGGTGAAAGATACGAGATTGGGAGCGTTTCGATTACCTCTCAGCGGCTCTCAACATGGCAAAGGTGAGCTGGTGTCTCACAGTAGCAGTGCAACAACAACAGTGCTGAGCTAACGGTGTTTAGCTGGGAGTACTTTGTGCTATGCAGCGGGTATTTAACATGCACATGGAGTCCATTCAAGTTAGAGAAAGATCCTTCAAGGATTTTACATCCAGTTCATTAACTTTATCACAGTTGGCAGTAATATGGTTGAACAACCTCCTTGTAGGTGCAGAGTTATCATCGCCATTGGGATTCAAATGGCTTCTTTACTTTTAAGACAATATTCCAATTATCCAATTATTCCTCTACCAAAAAAAGCAACAAATTGGACAAACGAGATAAAAGGCAAGATTCAATTTGATGCGTAATGTCCAAGGTCGTGGACAGAACGATTCCTGAGCAGACTGAAGCGTACATATGGAACCATAGCAGTTAGGTGAGACGCTCCCTCAACACCGGAACCTGCTTCAGGTGTCTAACCGACCACATCAGGAAGAAGGTTGATGCAGGAAAGCTCTGTAGCTTTGTCATGTTGGATCTCTCAGAAACACATGTCACATGCAGCGTGGCCATTGGTTTCAGTGGATACAAAGGTGAATGTTAATGAAATGCTTCGTACTCCTAGATGCACAACGTGTGGGGCTGGGACATTATTCTTTTTATCATATCATATAATATGTTTTGTATGTGGTGGATTAAACCTGAAGTAATATCTGTTCGTTAATTTTCGCTTTCCTTCATTTTGGGACAACCTTTCAATTTCTCAGGTGTATATTTTAACAAGCTGGAAAAATATCCAGAATTGAGCCAGTGACACTCAAAGCAATGATTTAAAAAAAAAAGACTAAACCTTTGGCTAAAGCAGCCACTCTGTTATGCAATGTTCTTTGTGAGGCTGCAGTTTAACATCACTTTGACTCTGCTGCCACCTGCAGTTTTCCACAACTCATCAAAAATATTCTGACTTTCCAAATTAAGATCGTATTGTATCCAAAAGACGTCCCCATACAGATCTGGACAAATTTTTTGTATCTCTTCTGTCGTCGTGGAATTATTCACATTAAGCTATTAAACTATATTCACAAATATATTCAATTTACAAATGCACACAGAAGGATTTACAAATACATTTGACTCACATAAATAAATTACGATTTACAAATATATTCACAAATATATTTCTGCATTTGTATGTATTTGTGTGTGGATTTTTCTATTTGTTTGTGGATTTGTATGTATTTGTTTGTGGATCTTCAGGTGAAGGCGAGTTTGAAGAGATGTGTTTTGAGGGCTTGCTTGCAGGATGATAGAGTGGGAGCCTGATGGATGTGGATGGGGAGGGCGTTCCAGAGGAGGGGTGCAGCAGCTGGCCCTGCCACCCCAGGTCCGGCGCTTGATCTTGATGGTCTTCAGAGTGTTTGCATCGGCGGACCTGAGGCAATGGGTTGGGGGCGTGGAGGGGGAGGAGGTCTGAAAGGTAGGGAGGGGCCAGGTTTAGGGCTTTGTAGGTGGTAAGTAACATTTTAAAGTCAATCCTGTATTTGACCGGGAGCCAGTGGAGGTTTTGTAGGACCGGGGTGATGTGGTCATAGCGGCAGGTGGCGGTCAGCAGTTGAGCGGCAGAGTTTTGAACATATTGGAGTTTGTTAATAATTTTGTTGGGAGAGCCGTAGAGGATGCTGTTGCAATAATCGAGTCTAGATGTTATGAGAGCATGGATAGTGATGCATTTCATTTACTATCTCTACATTTGGCAGTACAAGACGAAAAGATAGCTTTAATCCTGTACACAGTAATGTTACCGAATTGCACACGTGTATTTTATACCTTTGTATTTATCTATTAATAATTACAGTTATTGAAACTAATGTAAACAAAAACCATAAACTAAGCCATACATGTTCATAATTCATTAATCTTACTCAAAACTATCTACCCTTACATTCCCTTACAAATGTCTTTGGTCATTCCCACATTAGGCAGTTCCCGAGTATGTTCAGTACTGACCAGCCAAGAGGAAAAAGATGCTTCTCAGCCCCGACCCCTTGCATTGTGAAAAGCACAGACTTTCATATAGGACCCATGGAGTCTGCACCAAAGGGCTCTGACGAGTTAGAACGTGCCCATGCTGGTAAGAGATGCTTAGTCTATCAGACCCCTTGACACACAGTGAGGTAATCACATATACAGTATTGTAGAATGCTCAACAGAATGCTCAACATGTTTTAAAAATTGAGGCTGTATTGTGCCATGTTTTTCAAGGCTTCAGGTATCATTGAGACAACCCTGTCTCCTAAAAATTACGTTCCCCCAAAACTAAAATGCATTCTCAAAACGTATTTTCTCCCTGATTACGTTTGTGTTTGACGTATTACAAATAAGTGTATAATCACGTATGTTTGTTTTATTGTTTTTACCTTTGTGTTTGACGTATTACAATAGGTTTATAATCAACGTATGTTTGTGTTATTGTTTTTGTTTTCTTGCTTTCCCTCTGAATTTAAGCATATTTGAATTTCTAAGCTCTGCGGAGGAAAATAAACTAACAAGGATTCCCTCGAGAGCTGATTAAACTGTATGAGAAGGCCTTCTAGCATCTGTTTTGCCACAGGGCCCGTGACCATTAACGTGCGCTGTGATTGGTCAGTGTGGGGGGTTGCGCCACGATCAGCTGTTAAACTAAACCCCAGGCGTAGGTACCAAATCCACGGCCCGCCACTGCGGTACATAATGTGAATATTAAAAATATTCATAAACGCGTCAGTAATGAAGGTCCTATGTTTCTTACTGTCGAATATCATCGTTAATTACAGAACCAGCTCCTGTCAGGAACCTCAATTTCAACAATAAAAAATGTTTCACTAAATTAAAATCTGGTTGAAATTATGACCTTTGTGTTGTTAGGGTCAGTTTCAACCCAGTTATAAAAATAAGATTTGCCCGATTGGTTGTTTTTTCTTTGACCTTGCAAATCTATATTTTGTGTTATGACTTGTTCTTCTTTTCATTTTGTGTTTGTATTAAAGTTCTATTGCTGAAAAAAAGGTGTACCATAGGTGTTACTATAGTTAATAATATTAAAATTAAAATTAAAAATTAAAAGAGATGTGTTCTAATACCCCTCAGTAATAGTCAGGTAACACAGGGAGAGGATTCCAGTTCAATACAGTAACAATAAAGTCAGTCATGGACATGTTATTGTACTACAATTACTTTTTTCAGTTCAAATTACTTTCATACATTTCCCCCTTGACCTGAATATTTTATTGCTTCAAGTGCTTGAATTTGACTTTTTACTTTACTTTACTTTACTTTTTTTAATGTTTAAATTGTCATAGTAACTTGAAGAAAGAGGAACATGTTAAATGTTATAAATGTTTTATGTTCAAGAATACCATAAAAACATTTTAGTTGTTTACAAAAAATGTTTTTTACAAACAATTTTTTTTTTAAATGTTGAAATATTAAATTAAATGACTTTTGTTGAAAAAAGCTGCATCTTCATTTTACAGTATGTAATTATTTTACAGTTATTCATTTACAGTATTACAATGAATACAGTGATGCATTTTACAGTAGTCTAGGATTTACTGTACACTATGATGACAATTACAGTATTTTGATAACTACTGTCAACGGCCAACATGTCCCCTGGAGAGGGGGCAGCGCCTGAAGTCCTTGGGGTGGTTGCACCCATATCCCTGGCAGAGGTCACTAAGGTAGTCAAAAAGCTCCTTGGTGGCAAGGTGCCAGGGGTGGATGAGATTCGCCCTGAGATGCTGAGGGCGCTGGACATTGTTGGGCTGTCTTGGCTGACACGCCTTTGCAGTGTCGCATGGGGGTCGGGAACAGTGCCCATGAACTGGCAGACCGGGGTGGTGGTTCCCATCTTCAAGAAGGGGGACCGGAGAGTGTGCTCGAACTATCGTGGTATCACACTGCTCAGCCTCCCGGGAAAAGCTTATGCCAGGGTGCTGGAAAGGAGGCTCCGACCGCTTGTCGAACCTCAGATTCAAGACGAACAGTGTGGATTCCGTCCCGGCCGTGGAACAGTGGACCAGCTCTTTACCCTCGCAAGACTACTGGAGGGGTCCTGGGAGTTTGCCCAACCGGTCTACATGTGCTTTGTGGACTTGGAGAAGGCTTTCGACCGGGTCCCTCGGGGGGTTTTGTGGGGGTGCTGCGGGAGTATGGGGTGCCGGACCCGTTGGCACGGGCCATCCGGTCTCTGTACGCCTGCAGTAGGAGCTGTGTTCGTATCCTCGGTAGTAAGTCAGACACGTTCCCGGTGGGTGTTGGTCTCCGCCAGGGCTGCCCTTTATCACCGGTCCTGTTCGTGACTTTCACGGACAGGATATCTAGGCGCAGCCAGGGGGCGGAGAAGATCCGGTTCGGGAATCTCAGGATCGCATCTCTGCTGTTCGCGGATGATGTGGTCCTGTTTGCCTCCTCGGACCGTGACCTCCAGCATTCACTGGGGCATTTTGCAGCCGAGGGTGAAGCAGCAGGGATGAGAGTTAGCACCTCCAAATCTGAGGCCATGGTGCTCTGCCGGAAACCGGTGGACTGCTCCCTCCAGGTGGGGACAAACTTCCTACCCCAAGCGAAGGAGTTCAAGTATCTCGGGGTCTTGTTCACGAGTGAGGGTAAGGTGGAGCGGGAGATCGATAGGCGGATCGGTGCGGCTGCAGCAGTAAAACAGGCGCTGTACCGGTCCGTCTTGGTGAAGAGGAGCAGAGCCGGAAGGCAAAGCTCTCCATTTACTGGTCGTCTACGTTCCAACCCTCACCTATGGTCACGAACTCTGGGTCGTGACCGAAAGAACGAGGTCTCGGATACAAGCGGCCGAAATGAGCTTCCTCCGTAGGGTGGCCGGGCTCAGCCTTAGAGATAGGGTAAGGAGCTCGGACATCAGGGGGGAGCTTGGAGTCGAGTCGCTGCTCCTTCGTGTCGAAAGGAGTCAGCTGAGGTGGTTCGGGCATCTAGTCAGGATGCCTCCTGCACGCCTCCTATTAGAGGTTTTCCAGGCACGTCCAACTGGTAGGAGACCCCGGGGAAGACCGAGGACACGCTGGAGGGATTATATCTCCCGGCTGGCCTTGGAACGCCTCGGGGTCCCCCAGGATGAGCTGGAAGGTGTTGCGGGTGAGAGGGAACCCTGGGTCGGCCTGCTGAACCTGCTGCCACCGAGACCCGACCCCGGATAAGCGGCCGAAAATGGATGGATGGATGGATGATAACTACTGTAATAACAATGACGGTACTGGGATTATTACTGTAAAAATGACTACAGTATTACACAGGTACTGTGGTTCATTTTACAGTAAGCATACTGTGAAATATACTACAGCTACTTACTTGCTAATTGCTGGCAGCAAGTTACTGTAAATTCTACAGTTATCGTGTTACAGTTAAAGAGTGATACATGTTCTGGTAATGCATGCAATTTAAAATAACACTTTTTTCTTTCTTTTTTTGGAACATAATCATTCATTCTAGATGGCTGTAAGTGGACGTGGCTTTTTGCATCCACGCGTCAAGACAGATACAATTACAAACAATACAGATTCAGATTTATACAATACTAAAAACATCCCACATTTCCCAGCTGTCTTTGTATTCTCGATTCAAATATTGTTAGAATAGTTTTTAGTTCAGTTAGTAATTTAGATAAACTTCAGAGTTTATGGGAATAAAAAAACTGACTTGGTATTTATAACTCCTTTGGTCAAAAAGCAAGCTCACTTAATCCATAGGGCCTATTCTGCTCTTGCTTTTATAAATTAGTTTAGCAGATAGCTAACAGCAGATTAGGGTTTTTAGTGAGAATCTTACAAATGTATTTGTAAATCCTTCTGTGTGCATTTGTAAATTGAATATATTTGTGAATTGTTCTGTGCGCATTTGTGAGTCTTTCTGTTTGCATTTCAATCAGGAGAGACTTGTTTTAGAGTTTAACAATAATTTATTACAATTGCATATATTTGAATAGTGCAAAGTCTTTGGCGATTGGACTCCATCCTGAATGTGGATATCAAAGGGTAGTGATGCTGATATCTGCGAGTCCAGACACTGGTGGTGATGTTGAAGAAGGAGTTTCTGTAACCCGATGATGAATGATGAGCAGGACTGATGCTGACTGGAGGAGCCTGGGCTGGAGGAGGGTCGCATCGGTTTGAGCTGAAATGACAACTGACAGCAAGCAGAGCGGGGAATCTATTTCAAAGTTTGACAATAACACTGTGATTGGCTGACGGAAACTGCGCCGACTCTGACTGGTTGGTTCATTCAACATACACGCCCCCAATCAGCTGATGGAGTAATCGTGTTCACACCGGACCGCTTCAGTTTGGTCGCGCGAGTGAAACAAGGGTGTTCACACCAAAGCCACAAAGGGGGCGTGGCTTATCGCCGTCGGGTCTCTCCATGAAAAAGAGCTGTCTTTTTCGGTATCGACTATGGAATAAATAACCATTAGTTCTGCTTTATACTTGTGGAAGTCCCAAACATGTCGGAATATGAAACGCCCTCGTGTCTGGGTTCATAGCATTATCCGTAGCTCGGACACAGCTCGGTGAATTTCACCGACTCCTCCAGGAACTGCGTCTGGCTTATCTCCGTAAAACCGATACTGATACTGCCATCCACCATGGAAATAGTTCTGCTTTATACTTGTTGTGTAAACTCCACATATGTGGGAACATCAAACTCCATGGTGTCTGGGTTCATAATATTATCCGTAGTCCCACAACAGCGTCTGAATGAAGCCGCTACCAGCGCTACTTCTGGCGGAGCAGCAGCAGTTTGATTCAGCGACGGCAAGACGGCGGTGGTGACGGGCAGAGCTTCGCAACGCTGATTCTCAACGCTGATTGGCTGACGCAACTATGACTCACGCGACTTTGTCGCTGGAGTTGGGATATTTCAACTGGCGCGACTTCGCCCCGTGTCCTTCGCTCTGTTCGCCCCACGTCAAACGCGTCAGTCGCGTCGCCCGGCGGAAATGTCGCGCCGTCGCGTCTGTACATTGGGTGCATCCCAAGTCTCTAAATTGCATCCCCGTTTCCCTCACTTGCGTCTTTTCCTTGCGTCTTAAAGCCTAATTTATGCTTCTCCGTCAGGTCGACGGCGTACCTATGCCGTAGCTATGCGTCGACGCAGACCCCTACACCGTAGCCTGACGCGCACCTCCAAAAAATCCTAAAGCCTAATTCATGCAATCACAGCGTTGCGGTCCGCGTCAACGCGACGCGTAGTTAGGATTTTTTGGAGGTGCGCGTCAGGCTACGGCGTAGGGGTCTGCGTCGACGCGTAAGCTACGCCGTAGGTACGCCGTCGACCTGACGGAGAAGCATGAATTAGGCTTTACTACGCGTCGCGTTGACGCGGACCGCAACGCTGTGATTGGTCCACTCAGAACGTAATTTCCGGTGGTTGCTCTTTCCGGTTTGTCTTCCTACACCGCTATTTTTAAAGTTCTTGTAGACCGGTAGTAACAATGGACCAAACAGAAGAACGAATCATCCAGGAGGTCAGGAAATACGACCACCTTTATAACTTTTCTTCGAGGGACTACAAAGACTGCAAAATGACATTAAACTCATGGCGAGAAATCACGCAAAACACAGCCACACAGGCACACCCCCCTGGCGGCATGGCGGTTAATTGCAGAGCAACGCGGACCCTCGACGCAGAACTTCGAATGCTCAACGACGGCGTCACGTAGACGGCGTAGGTACGGCGTCGACCTGACCAGGGATGCATAGAGAGACGCAAGGAAACCAAGCGAGGAGAGAAGACGCGAGGAAATATGTTTTAAGAGACATGAGACGTCCTTTCCTCTGAAGCGTCACGTGAAGCGACGTCGGTTTATGATGACTGCAGCCGCCTGACAGCTGATCACATCTGATCACATCTGATCAGCTGTCAGTCGCGTTAACAGCTGAGGGAGTTTTGTCCGGAGAGTTTTTAGCGAACATTCCAATAAAAATACACTTAAAATATTGATAAAAATGATCGTATGTTTTCAGTTGATTTAATGGTGTTAAACTACTACTTATATTAATAAAGACAAAGTTATCATGAGTGTCAGAGTGGAGATGTTTTCTCTGTCGTCTGCTACCGTTTAATAAACTGCATTGAGTATTTTTATACTGTGATGCGTCTGCAGGATCGATTTCTACCGGCGGAATGCATCTTATTTATTTATTTATTATTTACGTTGGTATGTTTTGAAATTCTGATTGTGACATCATTATAAAATAACCCACAATATAAATATAGTTTCTCTTCATTACGTGTTGTAAAAAAGTGTTTCCTCTCTCCAGCTCTCTGATTTTAATGACATACATAATACAAGTTATTGAGGGAAACAACAGATCATATCTTTGAAGACAGTTGTTTGTGGTCCTTTTGTTGTTCAGACCTACTATGAACATATTTTAACCAGATTGTGAATAAGAAAACAGATTTAATATATAGCTTGAGTTTAATCTGTGATCGTCTTCACTCTGGTATTAAACTCCAGCATCAGGCCGCTCAGCTGCAGCGTGCAATCACATAACAGATGAACAGTGAGGGGGCGTGTCCAGCGTTAAAACACTTCCTGGAAGCCTGCTCTCAGGGCTCCTCGATCATGGCTCCTCCGATTTCCCTCCTCGCTCCTCTGTCCTCGCTCCTCAGAGCAGAATAAGAGCTTTGGGACGGCCGTCAAGATGGCGGCGCAGAACCACTTCCGGTTCAATCGAGGAGCGAGGAAACGACAATTTAGAGACTTGGGATGCACCCATTGACTTTGCATGTAATCTGGTCGCGCGATAAAATCGTGTCGAGGCATTAGAGACTGAGCTTCTGAATGAACCGGAGAGTACAGAGTGTCTTCCTTACTGAACTTTACGCTTGAGCTTCATTTGTGAGTCGTTCTGTGTGCATTTGCAATTATTGAGACTGATCTGACCCCATAAGACTTGTATGTTTATTACAACTTTTGTATTGTTTACATTCAGGAAGGAACAAGAAAAGTAAATAGTAATAAAATAAATGTAAATTGCATAATTATGGTCAATGTTTCAAAGTAATCTTCCAGTTGAAGTCAATATTTTTTCAACAGCATTTATAATTCATAACCATCTTCAGTCATTCATACATGATTGAATGCAGTTTTTCCTCACCAACCAACGGTTTTGCATAACCTCGTAACACCCATGGGAAGAATCACTATGCAATGTCGTAATAATACTCTCGTAGTCTCGGCTCAACGACTTTGAATCCGGGCCTCTCATCCACTCTGTAACACATGAAAACAGCAGGCGATCAAAGCATTGCTCCGATCTGGTGTCAGAGTGCTGCGGATGCTACAGTACGGTTTGAGGACTCACTTGTACGTCCAGCACTTCTTCATGAGGTCATACATCTCTGGTGGACAGTTCACCGGGGCATCCATACGTCTCCCACCTTCAATCATCTGCATGACATCATTTCCTTTCATCCCCTGTGAACAGTCAAACATTCAGATTAGAAGGGGATGCCTGCTGACCTCTGAAGGGAATGCAAAATGGTTGAGTTGATACTAAAAAGCATCAGTGGAATTTTTCATATAACATTTTTCATATTTGTTATTTCTATTTGTCATTATAGTGCTCATTATATTACATAAAAGTTACACCTGAAGAGGAGCGTGACACAATAGGTTAATAACATTAGCAGAGCGCATTACAGATGGAAGTAGTGGAACACATTACACCAAATTTAATTTAACATCACCATAAGTGAACCATAAATACAAAAAATGATCTATGACGCCTTTGAAAAAACAACAGCAAATGAAATGAATGAAAAAACAAAACATCTGGTTCTACTTCTGGAAGTTTTAATGCCTGCTGCTGTTACCCCCTGAGCCTACAGGTAAGTACGTGAGTGACAGGATGTGTGAAATAAATGTCGTCATGGCTCAGGAGTGTATACCTTGTATGGTTTCTGGCCGTATGAGTAGGCTTCCCACATGAGTACCCCAAAGCTCCACACATCGCTTTTGGATGAAAACTTGAAGTAGTTGATACACTCAGGAGCGTACCATTTCACTGGCCACTTCCCATGAGCCTTGGCCTGGAGGAGAGAGAGACACACACACACACACACACACTATTAAAAACATACTTTTATCAAAGCTAATGGGATAGTTTTAGCCATATATCTCTACCATTTCGCTGTAATAAAAAACAAAAAATGGAAATATCCATGTAAAATGCCCTGGATGGGCTTCATGCTTGGTCAACTGTATCCGTGACTGTTTGCACCTACCGTGTAGTATTTCTGCTCCTCGCCGATAGCTTTGGAGAGGCCAAAGTCGCTGATCTTGGCGTAGTGCTGCGTGACCAGCAGCACGTTCCTGGCAGCGAGGTCTCTGTGGACGAAGTTATGCTCCTCCAGATACTTCATCCCCATGGACACCTGGTGGACCAGCTCGGTGATGTTCTTTATGCTAGTTTGTCTGTAGATGATAAAAGAAACTGTTATGTGTGCATGTTAGCGAGGCCTGAGCTCATGGCCGCTGCTCTCTCCTACTGAACTCTCTCCTACTGAACCACTGGACTTCCAGCAGCATTGCTAGATTAGACCAGTAGGTCTATTTGTGGGTCCACAGTACCACAGCACTACATAGATTTAAGTACATTAGCTACTTGGTTGTTCAGCAAAAGATCACGGTTTGGGTTGAGACTCGTCTGTTAACCTTGTGTTTTGGAGGAAAGTGTGTCCTGTAGCCTTCAAGACTGCAGATGGACCCGTATCCGGGTAGAGTTATTGGAGGCTGCTGCCATTTGCAATCTATTTAAATGTTAAACTAGCACAGCTATTAATAGCTAACAAAGTTTAGGTTGTGTTTAATATTTTAGAGTAACACATATGTGTTGGGCCCAAGGCTCATCCTAAGCATAAATATATCATGAGCAGGACCATTTTTTGAGGACACAAAGAAATAAGACTATTACGATGAAGGTTGATTGCTACAGCTTTTCATAATAATGGAAGAAAGAACAAAGAAAATGGAAATAATATGTAAGTCTTTGCATTGTTAAAGATTTAATAAGCAACAATTTCCAAAGAACAATGAATGGAATAATAATCACACTATTAGTGTGGGGTGCTGTGAGACCCGGCCTGTGTTTTCTCTTTACTTATATTTGTTCTTCTGGGGATGTATTTGTATTTGTTTTGCCTTTACATTCATTACAAGTTCTTTTTTAATATGAATATAAAACCTGTGACTATAATATTGGATTTATGTAAATATTTTTGAGCAGTTTTGTGATGCAACGACAGAATGTGGTTTCAAAGTGAGTTTTTCTCAGGCTGCATATAGTCTGAATGTGTTTTAACTAAATTCAGTTACCTTAGTTTAATTTGACTACATTTGTTGAAGTCGGTGAAATAAAGCCACCGATTGATGCGAAGCCAAGATCCAAGTAGATATCTAACATTTTAAATCCACTGTATTTTAACCTTAAATCACCAAAGACATTATATTACTGGATCAGATAGTGAGTTTAGAGGTAATTATCTTATATTTATTGATCTCTATATATATTTTTATATTAAACTATAGGTTATATCCTCAGTTGGTCAGAATAACGGCCAACTCAGAGCTGATTGAACAAACTCTGATCAGTTGTTCCGAAAGCAACAACTCACAGTTTCCCATCTCAGGGTGACAACTGAGGAGGTGTAGGTGTGTTTATTTGTGCTTTAGAACATAACCGGCGTGAAACAACTAGAAACTAATGGACCTCTCTTCATTCCCTCAACCACCACTGTGCGCTCCCTCTCCCTCTCTCTCCCACTCGCTCTGAAGTAAGCGAGCTCAGTTAAACATCTGGTTACAGAGAACGGTCGAGATCCGGTTGGAGTTCATACTTGTTTTTCTGCAGGAACTTGTTGAGTGGTCCCAGCTCGGCGAGCTCCATGACCAGCATGAGGTTCTCTGCCTCACAGATGCCAATCATCCGGACGATGTAAGGGTCGTCCAGCTGCTGCATGACATTGGCCTCTCGCAGCATTTCATCATATACCGATTGGCTGTTATCGTCATTCTTCAGGATTTTGACTGCAACTTGCTTCTCTGTCCTAATACATAGGGAGGGTTAGTGTTAGGAGGACTGTGCACCTGGTCTGTATTGACACTCACCACAGGAGCACTTTCAAGAAATCTCGGCTCTAGCCCAGTTAGCCTCATTATTAAATACAAAAACATAACAGAAAAGGCCCAACAACATATAATCTATAACACAACTTGGGGTTTAGAATAAGACAAGTACACAAACTGAGTGTCTTAACTGAGTGTTAATTTGATTTGACGTGCATACTTTTTCATCTTGTAGATGCCCCTCATGACTGTACCGAAGTTCCCAGAGCCCAGTTCTCCGTCCTCCAAGAAGAGCTGGCTGCGATCCACGGTAGAACTCCTCAGTTCATCTGGGTCTGCGTATGGACTCTCATATACCTCCGTGTCCATCGGCATGGCCTCTGATGGAAAAATGACCATGTCACAGTTGAGGATTAGGGATGGAGCGATTGACACATAATGCAAACGTATATGTGAAGTGAAATTGAAACAAAGACATCAGTCAATATTTGTTTTAACTTGCAAAATATAACAGCCGTGCGACCATTGTTCTGCGAAAAACATTTTTCCAGCCTCAAGCAGTCAGCAGGTAAAAAAGTAAAGAAGATGAGGTGCACCGGACTTTCAGAGGCAGCCTTCTCATGCGCTGTGGGAACGAACACTCGTTTCACACAGCGGCGGAGAAGACTACAAGCTGGATGCTTCTCAAGAACACCCTCCACTAGGAGTGGATGCGTTCTCTCACCAACCATGGCCCAAACTTTTCTCAGTTCTTCTGATTCCTCGCCTTTTAGCGAGCATTCAGGAAAAGAATCGGAATGACCGAGCACGTCATGGTTGACTATAGTGCATGGTGCGGAGGTGCACTGTCACAGCTGGATGGTGCGATCCTCCACCTGATAGGCCAACAGCTGTGGGCTCAGACACTGAAAGGGAGTGCTGGAGCTCCTTCTACTACAGTGTGGTACATGGGTAGATGGTCGGCTTGTGTGGAGAGCGGCCCAGATCACGTCATGTCCCATGCCTCTTGTGTTAACCTTGGTAGATAACGATTTGGTCCTTTAGTGAAGCGCTTTTCGAAGAGTTGGACCGTCTTGTGTTCTCTAGCACCACAGTGGGATAACAGAAGGCAGTCATTACAGAGGGCTCGTAAGGTGTGACTCAGTCAAAGCAGCTTTTGTCTCACTGTCTGTGTACAGCATCACACAAGCTTACGGGTCAGTGGAGCCTCCGCAGAGCGTCCAGGCTCAACCAGAGCTTTCATCCATGGCCCTCCTCAGAGGAATGCCACTGGCAGACATCTGCGCAGCAGAATCCTGGACTTCTTCATGCCTTTTCATCCATTTCTATCTGCAAGATGGAAGTCTTCCCCAATTCATCCAGTCTTAAATATGCTGGACGGTCCTGCTTGTTTGTATCTGTACATTTCTACAGAAATCTCCGTAATAGCAGGCAGTTACCAAAGGGTTTGCAGGGAAGCTAGTACTAATATATTAAGTAGCTAGCAATTGCAACTGAACAATAGCATATATCTTTGTGTGCTTTCATGTGTATATTTAAAATAATTTACCTTTGCCTCCTGCTTGATTATTGGGCACACTGGTCTCATACGGATTGAGATTATCTGTGGTGTTGTGTCGAGATCCCCGGTTCTGTTATCAGTTTATCAGAGAAGACAATGTTTGAGAGAACACAGTGAAAACACAAGAGGCATGTATACATATAAAATGTAATCTGCAACGAGGGGATTAAGCAGGGTGCCACACTTTATATGGAACTTGTATTATAATGATACTGAATGTTTAGTCTTACAAACAATAGAATTTGATGTGAAGTTCAGAATTCATTCATCCATGACTAAAGTGGAGAAAAAGTTTTTTTCTGAATCAAAGTATGTGGAAAAAGTCTCCACGTTGGCAAAAGGTTTCTGGAATGTGGTTTCATTCATCATCAGACAACCAGCCAGTATCACTGTAATACATTGTGTCTATAAAATGGGGCATTGTATGATTGTCCACAAAAAAAAGGGTTTAGAGGAAGAGAATATATGCATGGGATTAACATCTGCATTCATATGCATTCAAAGAAGGGGTGTGGAAGTTAAGTAGGCGATGTACTCTCCAAATGTTCCCTGGGACCAATTTATAACTTTGAAACATGAAGTAGGTCCCACACCCCTGCTTTAAAAGATATAGGAACATACCAAAGCATGTTGACATCCAGCAAGTATTTTTGAATCTCTAGCATCTGTGACTCGGTTGTAAAACATATTAAAAGGTGAATTAATTGTACATTTCCACTGTTGCATTTATAAAAGTTAGAAATCCTAAACTCAAAAAACAAAGCAAGGCGTCAAAAGTGTCAAAGAGAATTCATGTCAGGGGCCCCTCCTTTCAATTCCACATTTCAAGACCCAAACGATCATAAAAGGCTGACATGGCTGTTCAAAATCCATAAAATACAAATGTTCCCATCAAACTAAACTAAACCTAGTGGATATTGGGATATGGATTCTTAAAAGGATGCAGCCAGTGTGTTTCCTAAATGTAATCAAAAGGCTGTTTGGAAGAGGACAGATGATGATGACCCATTATGACACGTCGGGCCTTGAGATGCTCATGAAGGAGGGACTATGGAGCAGAAACAGCACAACAATGACTGTGGTTCACAATGTAATTGCAGAGAATGACCTCTGGATGGTGTTAGATTGTAATCAGAAGTAGGCCAACTATTTCGAGGCCACACAAACTGAATTGTGGTCAACTCCAGTTGTCAAACTATCTGATCTGATCTGGCATCTGTCAGAGGGATGGAGAGGGGACGCAAAAAAGAAAAGAACCAAGGAGCGCAAGGAAAACGTGACGTGTTAGTCAGCAAGTAGCAATCCACACTGAAGCAGAATCACACGGGAAGGATTAAGGTGACCAATAGGTTCATGAGGAGTATTAGTGCACCTTTTTTATGCCAGGTATGGGAACAGTTCTGAGTTTGGAGAGAATTCCACCTGCCACATTTTGCTAAAAACCAAGATGTCAGAAAGGTTATCAGAGGGGACTGGTAATGTTACGGTCATGCAATGATCATTACAGTACAAACAGATTCAGGGGAAAGGTTAGCTCCACACACGGATGTGTCATCGTTACGTCACAGTTTACTGACTCATTCAACTGCAAACTACAAGAAGTAAAGAGACACTGGTCATACAGTCAGCACAGAAAAAAGAAAACACTAAATAGACAGATTATTGGATTAAGTGTCTTTCTGTGAGATTAAGTGGAGATGAATGGTCCCGTGATACTCACGGGCTGTCTATGGCACACGCTCATAAATAATCTGGAAGTTTAATGGATGTGTTTCAATGATTAAGACAGGATACTTTGCATGTCAACAAGGTGCCAGAGTGCATAAAAATCATCAAATAACTCAAAAGTGAAAAGAGCTTGTTTAAAAATTGTACACAAATCAAAAGATTACTTTTTTTTAATGCTTTTTATTCAAAGTTACTACAAGGAACTTTAATTTTGTGCCAGTTTTGGAGTTCACTGTGGAGGAAAGTTTGAGTGTTTCTGAGCATCAGAGTCCAACCTCTCATTCCACTGCAGCAGGTGGCGCCACTGACTGACTGATTAAGAATACCGATATAGAAATAGGCTTCTCACTGATGGTCTTTTTACTATAAAGGTCATATAGAGGCATCATTATTTTTTAATTATTAATTTGAGATAAGCAGTTAGAAGTTCCTCACAGTAACTTTAATAACTTCAGCTTGAGCCTGTTTGGCTGTTGAACAACGGTGTGGGATCTTAAACGTGTGTTAAAATGTCAACATTATACTCTGGTAATTTGTGTACATAAATTAATAATTAAAATGGAGTCTATACGTATTTTAAAAAGGTAAAATTAAGTAAGTTTACACCTAAAATGAGCCCTCTGTGTGTACGACATATTAGTGCTGTTGGGTGATCTCTGAAAACATGTAGCCTGCAAACAAAACCAAAACTATCTGCATGAACAACTACCACAAGGTTTTTTTTTTGTTTGTAATTTGGTGAACAAACCTTTTGAATATTAGCCGTCCACATGCAAAGAGGATGAACAGACATGTTTCAATCTAACTGACATTCCTATTCATTATGATGATCTATATTTATGTCAATGTCCTTTGAGTCCCATAGGTGAGACACATAAAGGAGTGGATAACCTTACTTCCTATTTTTTAGACATACTTAGACACGGAACCATGAGATAAAAGAATGAATCCACACACACAACTTACAAAGGCAGACGTTATCCCAGGATGGTCCCGTGGGAGAGCTGGCCGGCCGATCATCCCTATGAACACAGCAAGTCTCAAATGTGAATGGATTAGATTTATACACATTACGTAGTTAGATATTAATTCATATGCAGCAAAAGTATTTTTGTATGACAGTCTTACTGTACACTGGTTTGATTAGTGGTGAGTGTTTTTACCTATCTCTCCGTCGGGTCTGGAGCAGGGCTCTGTGAGCACGCGCAGCAGGCCGTCTGGTTTGTAGGAGTAGTGCTCCACCAGCTGCGGCAGAGAGAGAGACTCATGTTGCAGACACAAAGAAACATTCTTCAGTGATCTAAATGTTCACGCAGACAGCATTGTTATTCATTCTGAGGGCTAAACATGGCGTGAAGCTAGAGGACGCTCCTCTGATAGATGACTGCTGTCTGTGGGGGTGAGACGTTAAGATGGATATCAATCTCATGTCTCATGACGCAGGTGTCCATGGATGTTGGTCCTGACACCCACTGCTACTATTAGTATTACTGTTGGATTGCAAAACATATTCTTCAACTCTAATTCAAAATCTGAAATCATATCATCAGGTCCATTGAAAGTGCACTTGGTCCTCTGTCTGTTAACATGAAGTCCACTGACAGAAACGTAGGAGTACTACTTGAGTCACAAGGTCAACCAGAAGTCACTCTCTCTCCTCCAGCTAGTTGAGAACGCAGCAGCGAGGCTTTCACTGTACAGAGAACATCACATCACCCAATCCTGGCTTCTCTACACGGCTCCCTGTGAGGTTTAGAATTGTTTTACTTTATTTTATTAACACTTACCTTAGTGTTTCTAACTGTTGTCTGTGTGTCTGTCAAATCACTTTGTAAACTCTGCTAATAAATGAATTACTATTACTGCTTTTATTATCATTATTTATATATCCACTGCTGCTGTTATGATTAGTAGTTGTATTTTTCCATCATTATTCTGCTTACTAATGAACTAATAATGTCTGTCACATTCATGTAATGTGCTGTAACTCTGTTACGTTGTTCATTCTGGTCACATGACATCTATTGCTTCTGTCCATCCTGATAGAGGATCCTCCTCTGTTGCTCTCCAGAAGGTTTCTTCACCTTTTCTCCCTGTTAAAGGTTTTTTTGGGGAGTTTTTCCTGATCCGATGTGAGGTCCCGGGACAGAGGGTGTCGTATGTGTACAGATTGTAAAGCCCTGAGGATAATTTGTGATTTTGGGCGACACAAAATACATTGAATTGAATTGTATTTAAGGTCCAGTGTGTAGCATTTCAGGGGATCTATTATATAACTTTTCATTAGTGTATAAATCACCTAAAAATAAGAATTGCTGTGTTTTTGTTCGCTTCATATCGACAGTAGCCCAGTAGCCTTCACATTGTTATGTTACCTGAAAGCCACCCGAGTTCTCTGACACGCTTGGAAAGGCAGAGGTGAGCAGTGGGATATTCAGTTGGTTTCAATCTGCTACCTCACCGTTAGATGCCACTAAATCCTACACACTGAACCTTTAAGTTCAATAACAATTACAATGTGTGGTTCTAGGGGAGTTTAACATGCTGGAAGTAGTTCTAGACAAACAACAGGGTGCAGGGACTGTGTGCAGCTCCCTGAAGCCGTGTCATCACAAGATGCTGCCAAAGCGCTAGATGGATGGACACACAGTTGTTTGTCAAGAAATGATGAACTGTTCTTTTAACAACCTGTTGAAGGGTTTCTGTTCTTCAATTACACACAATACCATGTAGTGTTTTCCAAAGATGAGGATCATTAAATTAAATAGTTGGTATTTCTTCACCAGATATACTGCATATTCCTGGCAATGTGCAGAAAGCATGAACTATAACTACATTATTTTATTTCTGCAACACTACAGACAGCTGCTGGGAAACCCTGAACATAATTAGATTAGAGTTAAATATCCACATGATGACCAGAAATATGAAAACCATTTCTTTACCTGCCACAGGGTGTCAAACTTCTTTCCATCTGGGATCGAGAGCTTGCCCGTCTGGTCCCTGTCGACGCGATAATGCATGACTTGTCGCTCGTGGAGTAAACACAGAGCATAGGATCCGTTGGAATCCCTCTGTCGGATCCTGCGCTCACAAGAAGAAGAAAATGAATTCAAGTAGCTGTGAAATTCCTTCTCTGGAGTGGATATAGTACAAGTACCATTGATGTACTTCCTTCATACATGTGAATGGGGTTTTGTGATGCGCCAAAGGTGCCATTTGTGTGTAAAGGTCCAGTTCACACGGCTTGTGAGTTTCTTCAGAACAGTAAATCTAATCCAACATGGAGTCCTCTCATAAAGTCCATGTAATGTAACCACAGAGACTCTGGGTGCTAATCCAGCGCACAGGAAGAGCTTTGAAGCAAATAGCGGCTAAATAGTGGAATTAAAATGACATTGGGAAAGAGACGTCTGTATCAGGGGTTGGTTTTTTTTCTCGGAAAATCAACTTCCCCGTAGATACCGAGGCTGGACTGAGGGGAGGAAGGCGGGGAAGGAAAGCACCATGGATGCAGAAGAATGACGCAAGAGTTACAGCTACTGTTACAGCTGTGTGTTACAGGACGGTTTGCCAAGACACAAAAACTTACTTCATCATTGAAAGCACAAACTCATCAGCTCTGCTAAACCACGAGCACAGTGGGCCTCATGCAAGAACCACCTGTATGAACAGGTGTGATCCTACGGGGCTTGTACACTCGAGTCTCATATTTTAAATGTTGTCATAGTTATGAAGACAATATACGAGTGGTCCATACCTGTCATTGGAGAAACCTGTCATGTGCAATTAGTGTTATCATAAATGAGATTTTCACTAAAGGATTTCACATGTCATTACTTTGAAGCACATTTGCATTACACATTCCTAAATAAATTACACTTTTTAAAGGTTTTAATTATGTTGACTTTATATTATTACATGTATTATTATATAGTTTTGAATGAGGGATTTTTACTTTTGCACGAGATGTAAGATATTTTGTATTTTGTGTATTTGTGTTTGTTTGTTTTTATGTAGAGATGAGTTGACAAAGAGTTTTTTTAAATTGCTAAAACATAATTTCTGTATGAGGGCTCATTGTGTTTTAGCAATTTGAAAAAACTGAAAACACTGTTTAATCTGTCCCTGGAAACAAATGCCTCATAAATATACCGTGAACTACATTATAAAGAGAAGACAATTATTTCTCACGACAATTCCATCAGTACAAAGATCAAGAATAAACCAAACAGGAAATGCAATGAGGTTACAAGAAAAGCTTGACATGAATTGGGGGTCTGTCGGGTAGAAATGTTGAAGACTATTTATATCTCCTCTTTTTTGTGACTTAACTACCTCAGTACTGCTTAATAATGATCATGGTTTTAGACTTTTGTGATGGATGCACATTGATCACAACTTTATTGTTATGAATTACTCTCATTTGCTCACATCATGTCCACATGTTTGGCCACATGATGTGAGAGATATAAAGAAACACACATTTCTGTGTCACGCAATGACAAAAACACTTATAGTATTTTTTTCTAATAATAATATGAATTTGATACATTCACATTATAAGCACATGTGAAATATAAGGTGTGACGTGTAAAAATACATATTACAAAAAATGTATCCATATCGGCACATGTGGTTTATCACACACGCAGATGTAACACATTTCACATGTGACATATCATTCATTATTTATTCATAATTTAAATGTAAAATGGTGAATTGTACATGAGGTGGCAAATGCATGCCATACAAAAGGTGCAGCTAGACTAAATGTGCGTGTTATGATATAATATGAAAAAGTACGGTGAGATGATTCAAAGCTCTCAATCCATCTCTACTCAGGAAACAGTCTTGGCTGTGAACAAACCTCACACTCTGAAAACTCTCCTTTAACTGGGGCGGTATTTCAAAAGCCAGATATATGTACATACATATTGTGATGATCTTGAAAAGTTCCTAAAGTTTAGTTCAGTTTTAGTTTTGTGTCAGCACTGAAGGATTTAAGATATGTCTGAACAACCTTTTCAAGCTTGTAACAGCTTTAATTGAACATCTTTGTGTTTTGTTATTTTATTCCCACGGTACTTTTCAATTACCTAGTTTTATTTTTGTCTCATTTGTTTTACTAATGCCACATAGATGCTCTTATCCTATTTGTTACTCTTGTATATATATGCCGTTTACATATTTATATATAAACAACAGTAAGATGTATGTATATATAGTTTTAATCTTCATAATGCTTCTATAGAGCACCTTGAAACCGTGTTTTGAAACACATATCAACACATATTTTCTATTTTACTTTTTGATATTTGTGACTACTACCATAGTATTTAACCCCAGCTGGTACCACACACATCAGCTGCACCTCGCTGGGTGATACATGGTGTAAGTGTGTTCGTACATTAGGATTAGAAGAAGAACCCTCACTGAGAAAAGTACTGAAAAAGAGTTCCACAAAACACACAGGAGCGTAAATAGATGAATAGATGGCCTGTGTGCCATTAATTGTTAACTATGGTTGTCCCTTTTTGATCTCAATTATAATGTAAAAAGAGAGAAAATGCTAAAATATTATAGAGATTACAATTTTGCCTCACAGTTATAATAGTGTTTTTGTTAGCTGTTGTTGGCCAATCCTGGAAGCCAGAGCCTTATTCTTGCATGTAACTCCAGAATATTCTAGCCATGGGTACAGTATTTGGAACGCTCCCGTTAAAATGTATTTCAAGCTTAATCATAACGTGAGGCCCCGCTGTCATTCTTCCTCTTGTTTGGCTACTTCAGGAAGTCCTTTGCAAACTGCCAGGGCGGAAACCACAGTGTGTGTGTGTGTGTGTGTGTGTGTGTGTGTGTGTGTGTGTGTGTGTGTGTGTGTGTGTGTGTGTGTGTGTGTGTGTGTGTGTGTGTGTGTGTGTGTGTGTGTGTGTGTGTGTTTCTTCAGCCGAGACCACTGTCTCAAACGAAGTTTCAGCTGCCAGATACTCTACACTTGCTTTGTACAGATAGCAAAGCAAAAGACACTTTATAAACATCTAACATTAATAAATGTAATATAATGTTAAGCAGTTGTTGTCGTCGTCGTTGATTTAGGATGTTGTATTTTGCAGCATTTACTTTTATTTCACAACTAAGACTGTGACTAAGCAGAACTATGAAACAGCCCTGGTACACTGCACTGGTAATGTTGTATCTCTAAACTATCTCCATTGGACTTCAGTGAGTCACTTTAGTAAATCATTATTGCGAGAATGATGATAAGGCAATTAGATATTGCTAACCTTATAAAATAGTACAAAATTACTTTTTCCTATCACATTTCACATTTTGTCACATTTCTCAGACGCTTCCGTGAAAAACTTGAGAAGCTGAAACAGTCAAGACAAAAAAATAAAGTCTGCCAATAAGAAGCAATTCACAACAAGCTAAATATGACCTAAAAGCAGCTGTTTGGCTCACTAGCGTGTGGCACTGTCACTGACTTTACATCAGTGAAAATGTATTAAAAAAAATGTATAAAAAAAAAATGAAAAATGGAACAAATTAGAGCTCGGACGATTGTGACAAAACATAACATAAGTAAGTGTATCCATTGCCGGGGATTCTGCCTATCTTTCCACTGATCTCTCATTGTGCTTGTATATTCCAGGTCAACTTGAAATAAATTGAATAACGACAATATAACGTTAAACACGTCTGTTGACCTGCGTTAAGATAGAAGGCCGGGCCGATCACGGAGGTGGATCTTTTTAGTTTATGCCGCCCTGACCAATTAGTATCCCTCCTGCCAATGTCTTTTCAGTTGACATGGAAGCTGCCTAACAATTGCTAGTTAATTAAAAATGTTCAGAACAAATACAATAAATTGGTTTCTGTTCAGTTACTCCCTAAACAGTTGCGTTAATCTCATCCATTGGCAGCAGCGTCAGAAATACACGAGGGCAAAGGGCAAAACTAAGAAATATCATTTTGCCCCTGATATCAGTAGGAGAGGGGCAAAAAATGCCCCCATAGTTTCCTCTAATAATTATGATAATTTAATAAACTTGTCAAAAACATCGTAGCCTATAAGACCTGGTCCAGTTGCCATATAATGTATTGATTTTCGTCTTGACTGATGTTGCGTGTGCGTGAAGAAAAAAAAAGAAGAAAAAAAAATGGAGCGCTTCTCGATCAGACCTGTGACTGCGAGGTGTGAGGAGCAATGAGGAACACACCATCTCAGGTTCGAAAGATAAAATCCACACACCTAGCCACTATTGAAAAATGGAAAGTAGATTGGCGTTGGGTGGAGGAAGAAGACGAGGAAAAAAAGACACATGTTTTTTCCGAGGCATGTCGAACTTATGGACAACGAGTTGCCAAAGCCGTTGTCGATCCAGCAGTCACCAGACGACCAAGCAACACGCCATCGCCTACGGTGAGGGATAACTAGTAATAATTATTTTGAAACGATTTAGTTCGCTTTAGCTAGCTAACGTTAGTTAGGTAGGGTGACCAGACGTCCTCTTTTTCCCGGACACGCTGAAGAGAGAAGACACGTGTAAGATACTTACAGGAATTTTCCATTTGTACGGGTGCCATTTTGAAGCCTGGGCTCAGAGTCTTCTCGTGTTATTGATCCGTGGAACCAGGGCATCTGTTCGTGTGCAGTGGTGGAAATGAGCTTCTCCAGCTGAGGCCTCTGGCTGATGATGGCCTGCTCCAGAGCTGCTGCCTGCACACAGACAAGAGCTATGAGCTAGCGCTTATAATAATAAGAAAATGCAGGCCAAGCTTTTTCTGATGTGTTCTCAACAATAACATTACAGTAACCTCTTCCAATGTTACCATCTTTACTTGCCATCTGATTCGGCTCTGATCTGCTTTCTGCTAGTTATTTAAACACAGCGTTGTGGCCACTTGCAGATGAGTTTGTTAAAAAAAACACAAGTCTGAGCGGTGAGTGAGAAAATCTTGATGTGTTTGTCTTTGTCATTGTTAACTTTGTAAATGGCAGTTTAACAAAAGTGACCACAAGGTCCACATGGTTGACTTTGTTTCAAACCAAACTAAAAGTTGAAAAGTAAATAGTTTTCATTGCCACTGATAACTAGTAACTGCAGTTGACAACTACAGTATCCTGGTCTTTTTTTCAAATATTTTCAGATGGAGGTCCCTGAAGTTATCAAATGGGGGTCCGTAACCTAATGTGTATCAATTGAGGGGTCCTTGCCATGAAGAAGGTTGGCAACTACAGTTCTAATTTACCTTGCAGTCTATTTACAGGATAAAGTTGACACTAACCTGCAGATTCCATGTCTGCTTCACATACTCCCGGATCAGTTTTTCCTTCAGGTCCTCAAACGGCCCAATCTTCGGCTGCATGTTCTTGGGCCTGTTGCAGGGCTTCTTTAGCAAGCACACAAGGCCGTCCATCTCCTGCGAGTGGTAGTCGATCACATCCTCGGGGGTCCTGTGGCTCTTCCCACCAGCAATAGCAAACGTTTCATTGGGTTCCCTTTCAATGGTGTAGTGGTAGCAGTGGCCTGAATGCAACACAGACAGTGCAAAGCCTCCAAGATAGTTTCGGCTTTGTCTTAGCAGGTATATGCCGTTACCCATATTGGCCTGCCGTAAGTAGTCCTCCGCCTCCTCCCTGGTGATGTTGCCGTAGAAGAACGGCAGTGTGTTCACACTATTGGCCATGTTGTCGTCTGGATGGTGGTTCCCTTCAGGAAGTTTTCTTGCAAATGATCAGTTAACCCTAAAAACAAATGTCACGATTAATTTACTCTGAAATCAGAAATCGGTAATATGTAGTCTGACGAATGAAAAAATGGTACAGTATATTCACAAAGTGAGCAGAGTACAGTATTTCTGCACGAGTGATGTTTAACTTGTATGCTCCCCAGTAAACGATGAAAATGGATCACACTGGAACATGATGACATTTGCATCGCCCAGACCAGGGGTCAGCAACCTTTCCTATCCAAAGAGCCATTTTGCCCTTTTTTCCACCAAAAAAGATTTGCCCGGAGCCGCAAAAGCTATTTGATATCAGAGCTTATGAAGTTTTATATATGGTCATATTATATATACAAAAACTATAGTTTGTTGTATTTGTGAAATTATGAACAAGAATAAAGACAACTCTTGACATTGTATTGCTATTTAACCTGTTACAAATACAGTGGCGGGCCATGCGTTTTCGACCTAGGCCTTCAGTGGCGTGTGTCCACATCAGGTAAGTGTCCCGGGAGTTACTGTCAGACCGCGCTGTTCATACAGACTGTCATGTGTGGACAGCAGACGCTCACTCTGCTATACGGACGATTTTTTTTTGTTGCACTATTACGGGCATGGAGGTCACACAGGGTGTGTGGACCGACCTGCGGAGCTATTTAAATCTTATAAGCACCAAGCCCACCGTGCATATTCTTGGGAAAAAACAGTTTTTTAAAACGTTTCCTTAATTATCTCCGGAACCACATGGTTGTTTAACTTCATCTTAATTGCTACAATACCGTAACCCTTGTGAGAAGAGACATATGGTTAAAAATATTCCCCCCTATTAGTACCTGTGAAGTCACAAAACGGCTGGAGTTTTTTTTCTTTCTTTTTTCAGCGGACGTTTCTGAGTCCTTTGACAAGCGAACACTCCGTGGAGCAATCTACAATTACGCAGATGCCTCCAACATCGCCGTTGCTGCGTCGGACAATGCATGTTGTCCAAATCAAGCACCAGTCACATTTTTATAACAAAACAATCCAACAAAACCGCGGCACTGAAACACTGCAAGACATCACCGGCGCAGCTGCTTGGCGAGGGGAGAGGCGCGGGACCAGCCCCGGCTCGACCGGCAGCAACAACAGCGCTGTGGCTTGTTTATGATCAAATACGACTGCAGATGTGAAAACAGTGACACAACTAGCATTTCACTCGCCAGATGCACATAACCCTCCGTAACCCTCTGTGCGAAAGGCGTCATCAGTAAATCCACCAGCAAGGCCTGAGATTCTAGGTTCTAGGTTCGAGATTCTAGCTTCTTCTCCTTCTTTCATATGCTGCTCCACTGATCAATCATACACCCACGCCATTTTGCACCACTGTACAAATATCAAACTCTTATGAAGAGGAGAAAAAAATTGTCATGTCAACCTACATTGAGGTCAGTTGATCAGACAACTATGCAGATTCTATCTATGTTTGTGGCTCATGTGGTAGAGTGTTCGTCCTCTAACCACAAGATAGCAGGTTCGATCCCTGTCCTCCTCACATGGGGTTTCCATTTTAAACGCATATCTTTTGCTACGTTTACACTTTTAGATCACCGCAAACGGAGGAGGACGGATCCGTTTTTACTAACAAACGCTTCACTATTTCACGAGCAGCCACAGAACCAGCAGCAGTAGTGGAGTTTGGAGACTTGATCCACTTCCTGAAAGTATATCTACTTTGCTCAGTTTGCTGCAGCAGTTGAGAAATCGCTCTTCTCGGCTCATGTGCAGCTTGATACTTTTCAGCAGATGCTGTGTGCTTGTTCTGGAAGAGTCTTTCAACATTAAATCTTTTGTTGTTTGCTAACTTCTCGCCACATATCAGCAGACAGGTCAGCCAGCATCGTTGGCAATGAAAGCAAATGAATACGTCCACGCAGAATTAAACTCTCTATTTTTCTCCGTTGATAGTTCACCGAGGGCGGGGCTCTCTGAATCATGATTAGCCACCTGCAGGGGAAGGTGCTTGACAGCGACGTAATAGGATGTGACTCACATTTTAGTTAACAAAATATATTTTTTTAAATATATATTTTCAGTGACACAATATCACCTCAAACTCCAAGATAAGTGGAGTTCCCTTCGAAAGATTGTCACCGTCACGTCACCCATTGGTTTGTGGATTACGTTTTTGAAGCCATTAGTTTGACATTTCGGTCTCGCCATATTGTTTTTTGGCCATCACCATCTTGTTTTTTTTGCCTTCATCTGCCTGGATGAGACACACACACACACACACACACACACACACACACACACACACACACACACACACACACACACACACACATAAACACACATTATATAAGAAAGCATCTAACAATATAATATGTTTTGCTGTTGCTGTTAGCTACAGTTGCTGCTGCTAACTGCTGTTCTGTTTTCTCAGACGCCAGCTAAATTGGTCAGAAATTATTCCCTAACACCAGGTTAAGATTTATAACTATTTGCTTCTATTTAAGTTCCCAGTGTGTTTTGTGTTCTGTGGTATACGACTCTGATAATGACCAGGTATTACCAGTTAGAAGGCTTCATCTTTTGGGGAACATGGCATTGCTATCCATAATGTCACAAGCCTGGCTAGAAATCCTTTTTTTAGCCAGTATATGGTCAGATATTCTGGTTTATTACCAACCATCGGACAGACTAACCACTCAACAGACTGACCAACATCTGACCACTAATATATTGTACTAGCAGGGCAAACTGTGGAGCAGCACAGAAGACCTTGATGCCAGAGAGTGTTTCGGCTGAAGCATCTTTTATTTCCAACAACTGATTATTTCATTCAATATCTAAAACATACAAGAAACCAAACAGCAGACTGAATATAGAGCATTTTATAGTCTCAAATGTGTTTCAAATGTCAATTCAAGATATCTATGAAAATGTGTGGCAAGGTACTCAAAATGTGTTTGTAGACATCTTAAATGTACTTTTTGAGAGGTAATAACTGAGAGGGAGCCAATGCTGCAGGACATCTGTTAACATTGTTAATATAAAACAATGTTGATGAGTATAGCTTAAAGTCTGTAGGAGGGACTTGTTTAGCCAGGGTAGGTTCACTGAGCACAGCTGTTCTTATAGAGAATATCCCTCCTCTACACCCACACATATTACAATTAGTACTAGTATCAGTACAATTACAGTATTGTTCAACATTGAGGTAAATTGTGCATTGCAAAAGACAAAATATGTTTCAAATGTTACAGTTACACTATTGTGTTGTTGATGATGTGATTCAGTTGATTCAAACTGTATTTTACAATAAACAATTCACCTCAATATTGAAAGATCTACAAAGAAAACTGTAATTAGACTAATAATTGTAAAAAATAAATAAAACAAATGCTGATTTGTTTTATACAACATTCTCTTTGTGAACGCGTGTGAATGCCATTCGCGTGAAAATTATGGAAAGTTCAACAAAAAAAAGTTAAGAGTTTGATTTTGTGCTTCACCACTAAAATACTTTATTTATATATAATTATTTATTCACATTTTTAGCAACCTTGACATATATTTCTCACTCCATATGGGGGAGCTGTGTGAACAGTAGTTAACTGTTAATAACAAGGATGCATTGCTCTAGCTTTACATCTGGTAGCTGTAAAAAGAATAATCAACTTTCAAGAATAAGCTTTGTATCAAACAGCCGTCATAGTCACATTTCATTTGCATGTTGTTTCAAATGAAAATGGACAGAGAACATGATGAAATGTGTTTGCTGCAGCTGTGTGCGTTTCCTTCAAAATGACTGACAGTGACAGTTCTACACACTTTTTGGGAAATAATTCACCTTTAATCCCTTCCAAACTGTTATTTAAATGAAACCATCTGATAAATTAAGAGGGAAACTGCTTAGAACTCCAAGACATCTCAGATGTAGGCGTTACTTTTCCCCTCTGTAATATATTTTAGAGGCTTCTCATGTGTTTTTATTGTTAGATTTTAATCTGCAAAATAACAACAGCTTTAAAAAAATGTAGTGGAGATAAATGTACAACATTTCCGTCTGAAGTGCAGAGAAGGAAATGCTAAAGTAAAGTTCCTAAAATGGGTCTTAAGTACAGTAATCTATTACTTTCCACTACAGCTAAAGACTTGGACTAACTGTCCCCACCCAGCATGTTACAAGTCCTTTCCTGAGTCCCAATATATCAATTTAATTCAAAAGAAAACTCTTTTGGACTACACAAAAATGTTGAACATTTCGAAACAAGGAACTGTGGATCTTAAGAAAACAGAAATACTGCACTTACTGTACACGATTTGGGGAAGTAGTTTCAGAATGCTGATCCTTCTCTTGTTCTTTCAGTCCTTTAGCATGTCAGCGGCCAGCAGTCTGAGCAACATGTGAATGGATCATCTTAAATTCAGCCGGCTCCTGACAAACAAAAACACATGCTGTGAAAACCACATGGAAACAGTCAACAGTCCCTCACAGGTGATCCCGGCTGTGTGTTCCAGCCGCACCACACTGACAGTCTGAGTACTTATACACTGACAGTCTGAGTACTTATACACACTGACAGTCTGAGTACTTATACACACTGAGGCGGTGAAGCGCTGGTGCTTCCTCATTTCAACCACTTCCTTGACAATTTATTTTCTTTTACTTCCTTTTTATTATCTGAACACTGACCAACACTTCTTCTGCGCCAAAGAAAATGATGTGTAGGCGCAAATAACTTAACGATCATTTAGATATGCTTCTTGTGTTTTATTTTAGTTTTAATGTATTTTAATTAAGAGAGCAACTTAATTGTTGACCCTGCAACAGTACTGTAGCTGAACAAAAAGTAACTTCATCTGCTGAGGAAGACTGTGACATGCAAGAGAAAGAGCTTGTAATTGGACTTTGAATTGTTTTGTTTTGTTGTGTCTCAAGCTCTGCCCTGTAATAGAGCATATTATGAAATGGAACTTTATTATTAACTATAGTTTATATAATTACATTATTTTCCTGTTTCATTTTCCATGTTTTACCCTACAGGACAACACACACACACACACACACACACACACACACACACACACACACACACACACACACACACGTCAGAGGGAGCAGGGAACAAACTGTGAGCCCTGTGGGTAAAGGACTTATGAATTATAGCATTACAACTCTCAGTTATCGCTACATAAATTAAGTAATTTATTATGTTATTAAATAGATTAACATTTAAATGTTGCAACTCAAAACAAATATTTTAGTGAAAAAATTTGGCAATTCATTGTATTTCACGCCAACAAGATGGAAGTACGATGTCTTTGTGTTGCTCTTCTTTCTGCTCTTGCTTTCACGTGATTTCTTTGTCTGCTCATGTTTTGTTTGTTTTGTTCAGCTGCTCAGATCTTAAGTACAAGTATTATCAGAAAAATGTGTTTAAGTATAAAAATCTAAAGTAATTTCAATGTGTTCCTGTACATAGTGTTATATTATAGTATGTACATTATTATTATTATTATTATTATTACTGATGTATCAATAGGCAGGCATGCTATGTTCAGGGTGGCGCTAATATTAACTTTATATATACTGTGGGGTCATCTGCATACAGCATACGCTTTATTTGCATATGATTAGAATCAATAAGTAACAGCAGTGCAAATATAGTGCAGTAAAAAGAACAATAGTTACCTAAAAATGAATTATGGATTTACATTTAAGTCACCTCAAAGTTGTGCTTGAGTGTTTTCTGGCAGAGGTGAATGATGACATTATGGATGTTGGATTATGAATCATCTTTTTGTTTCTCCATTTAAAAAAGCCGTTATGAAGTCTAACACACGGTCATCCTATTGGTGTGAGCGCGTTCACCAATCAGGAAGTGCCAGCTGGCCGTGCTGCTTTTCACACTCACAACATGTCAGTGCAACACACACACACACACCACAGCTTCTCACTCATTGGAAGCCATGTCCTAAAATGTACTTTCGTAATATTTAAAAAAGTATTTTCTAAATGCAAGTGAAATGTATTCCCTCTAATACAGCAGGAGAGATGACATGTGTTATTTTGTGAGGACAAATTAGAGAGTTTCGAAAACTTAAGAAGGATATATATATACTTCTCTTGGGTGAACATGCTGTGACCGGGTTGGGTTTTTGTCTCTTAGTTATGTATTATTAATTCATATATTATTTATTATTCAGTTAAATCCCATGCATAATAGCTGAGACGTTGTATTTGGCTCAGCTATAGCATACAATATAAACCACGTTCAAATCACACATATTTTTGTCAGAAAATGCTTTTCTAGTTTTCAAAAACGCACGAACGTGTGGAAAAACCTCCATGTTTTAGTCTTTTATTAATCTCTAAAATTATATTTCAAGCAAGTAATACAATATAATGTGTTTTAAGTTTTAAGTTTAATTTCCTCGAGCTTGCTTCAGCGATCTGCGTCACAAACAAGCCAAATGAAAAACAGCAGCGCTATACCTAGAGCAGCATGGCGGAGATTGTGCAACACGGTGACATTTTGAGCTGAACAGGCGACATGTCGTTCATCTTCAGGAGGGGGGGGGGGATTTGTTTGGAGTGGAAATTCTCGCCATCTGATGTCTACATTACACTTTGTGGTCTTTGTAGTGAAACCTCAGCGTCTCTTACAAAAGAAGGACGTGATCTGTCTTCACTTCCTGGGCTGTTATTTACACAATGCAAACGGGACCTTAAAGGCTACATGGGTCTGAATTGAAGAAGAAAACATCGTATTAGGTGTCGAACTAACTTCAGAACTGCGGCTATACGCATGTTAAATATGATGACTGTTGGATTCCCATCACATGCAGTCCTCACTAAATCCATCCTGACTAGTTTCACTTCGCAAAAGTTGAACGCATGAGTTTTTGTGAAGATGCAAATGTGTTAATCCAAAACTTCCAAACAGAATAGTATCCAGGAAAACGATACTACTAAAACATTACATTTACCACTAACTTTTGATTCATATGGCTCCACCTTGTGGAACAACAGCAATTCTCAATCCATAGGAAAACTGTCTTCAATCAATCAAACTGGTGTGAGAAAACACAATGGATGTGTCTGTGTTCTGATGGAGGATCATGTCTGGTATTGAAAAAAGAAAGATAATGCAGGGGTTTTAGTTAAAGTATAATGCAACACTACCTGGAGATGTTTCACTGGCACGGCAGCAGACACTCAGTTACATGAGCAGAGGCTCAGTAGGATGCTTCAGCTTTCGAGAAAGACCAAAAGAAGAAATGCTATTTTAATAAACGCTAATCGATATTAATTTTCATAGTAATTATGTTTTTCCAAACATAACCACATTACCACAGTGAATACATAGACTGCAGTAAGCCCACACTCAAACCAATGCAATGTCAATATCAGACAGCAGAATAGCTCTGCTTTAGGAACATATAACCGGCATCACTGGGTTCTTTTGATGGTCCTGTATATATTATTTTCAATATTAGCGGAGAGCAGCGGCAGTGTGGATCTGCGGTGGCAGGAAGTGCCGCCCAGAGTTCTCACAGACGTCCTGCAGAACATGGCGGCCTCTCTGCTTTCAGACTGTTCTTACGCACCTGTGAGACAGAGACACTCTTGTTTCTGCTACGATAAAATAATAAATATATGGGCCCACTTGAAGCCAATTTGGAGTGAAATATTTGTATTTGATTAAACAGATGTGTAATGCTTGACAGAGCTTGCTTAGAGCAGAACGGCCAAAGGGAAAACATATGTGCTGAGTTCAATTATGTTCAAACTATATCTGTCTGTGCGAGTTCCACTTCTCTATTTGTTTCTGTCAAGTTCCTGTTTTCTATGTCATCAAAGTGGTGTGGCTCAAAGGTTTGACAGAAAAGTTTTTCAGAAAAGTACTTCAACTTGTAACACACAAATGAATGAAGTTCTGTCAAATCAAGATTAAAGTAATCGTGTTAATCTCACTTGAAAGACATGTATTCCTCTGTGTGGTACCAAATATTGGAATTAAATTGGTACTTGTTTTCAGTCCTTTCACTTTCACTTTCAAACATGGGAAGTACTTTATTCCAGCCTCGTCTTCAAAAAATGACGTTCCCATGCAGCGAAAGTGTGAACCAAAGTAGTTTTGTTGTGTTTTTTTGCCAAACCACAATGTTTTTTATTAAACTGTGTAGTTTTGTTGACTAAACTATACTTTTGTAGCATGTTTTGTTTCATTTAATTCAGTTAACCATGAGTTTCAAACTGTTTTAAACCGTTTCAAACTGCTAAAGTTCGGTCCAGAGGAAAATACATTTCCCTCAAAACATAATTCAGAGTGCAGTTTAGTCGTATGGGAACGTCATTGTGTAGACAGGGTCGTTTATTCTCAACCCATTTTACTTTCACATTTTCATTCCCAAACTAAATGTCTGATGGATGTCACAGTTTGTCCATGTTATCATAAAACAGTAGAACGTAAAGGTGATGAAAAAGACACTTAATGCCTTTAAAGCCTGCTGGGGCTTAGAAAACATTTCATAAAAAGAGACTTAAACATGGAGGTCATCTGTATGAGAAAATCTAAATGGACAAATGACAAAAAATATCATTTTTACTGTTCATATTTTATTGCATTCACTCTTCCGTTTTACAGTTATTGTGGGCAATAACTGCACTGATGTCATCAGGCATGTGCAAAAGGATCAATACATGTAGTAAATATCTACAGGATGGCTGATACTAAAGACCAATAAAAATGCTAAATATGTTCCTCTGGTAAAGGCTTTGAAGTCCTCTTAAATGTTGACACACCGAAAGGTCAGTTCAAATACTCAAGGAGAATTATGTGAAAAAGCAAAATGGCAAAAAGAATTGTGATAAAGGAAAGTGAGTAAAAGGAATAAAAGTGTCAAAATTATTCAGTTAAAAAAATCTGTTGATGCATTTGTGGCTGTTTTTAATGTTAAGGGGTAGAACAAACCACACAGAAGTTCTCTAATACACAAGTATACACTCTCACAAAGGTCAGGATGTCACATATGGTTTGTTTGAGATAAGCTTCTTTTGGACAGTTCCATCTTTAATCACCAACAGAATCAAACAGGAGCGTGTTTAGTTTGGGACTGTGTGCGATACACCAGCTGGCAGTTTCATCTCTGCATGTTGGACCGATGAAAGGGTAGCACTTTATAATAACTACACACTATTTAGCATCAGTAAAGCATGAATAAACACTTCATTCATCATTTATAAAGCATTGTTCCAACATGAAACATGTAACTCATTAGTATGCAATTCATAAACACAGTTATAAATGTTTCATTCTTGATTAATAAGCTTGACTATTATGCGTTTCATGATTGGGTTGTAGTACTTTATAAATGATGGATTCCCCATTTGTAAATTAAGTATTAAGGACTTATAGATGATTAATAAGATCATTTATAAAGTGTTAGTAAATTATAAAAAAAATATTTAAATGTAATTTGTTCATGCAAAGGACTATTCGACCTCAGCCAAGCTCTCCCTTCCTACAATCACCACTAGCTCCCCCTGTTGGCCTGGTGGGTCTCCTACGACTCTCGCTCTCGTCTCCACCTTAACTTCCGCTCCCCGGCCCATGAACATTAAGCGTCTGATTAATGCACGTTCTGTAGCCAACAAGGCTCACATTTGCAGATTCACACATAAAAAAGAAGAAAATCCTTCCCTAATTTATTTTTTATATTATTTTAAATAATCCTTTATTAATCCCACAGTGGGGAAATTCTTCTCTGCATTTTACCCATCCTTAGTAATTAAGGAGCAGTGTGCTGCTGTGAAGCTCTGGGGCTTCAGTGTCTTGCTCAAGGACACTTCAACATGAAATTATGGAGAACAGGGATGCTCATTAATAAATGCGTGATTCGCCGATTCTTGGCGTTTTGCTAAAAGTCTCTGTGAGATCTCCGTGAGATCTTTTCTGCTGTTTGCATCTCTCAAAACAGAAAACAGATCTCAGCTGAACATTGAGCATGAATTGAGAGCAGCCGTATCAAATCTACAACCCTGTTTTTAAAATATTTGTAGAGGAAAGCAGCTCACTGCAGCCACTAATACTGATACAACCTGATGCTCACACATCTGCACTCATTTTGTTTTGCACAGGTTGAACGTTATTGTTATTATCTTGAAAATATATTCGGTGCAAAACAGGTTATTTGCAGCCACAATAGGTATTTTTTTTTGCCAAATATTAGTTATTTTTTGCACAGATATAACTTGATTTGCATTGTTCTAACAAAGTGATTGCACATGTTATTAGTTGGACCATTTTGTTACAATTTTGTTGGGCCCCGAAAAATGTTCTTCCTCCAAAGTGGGGCCTGACAGAAAAAGTCACTCTGAGAACTGTTCTTTTATTGGGACTCTGCATTTGACAGGCCTCGTCCGTGGTCTGGAAGAATCTGATTTCCTGTTCACAGACTTCCTGACCTCTGTTATCAAGCTAGATAAAGTGTCATTTTAGCTCTGATTTTAACAAAATGTTTAATGATGTGTACTTTTGAATGCAATCTTTTAATGAACATTGTACTACGGTACATTGCTGGACAAAGTGGCACCTTTTAAGAAAAGGACTAGGGCTGCAAACGACACCCATGTGAAGCAGCTAGATCTTGTTTCTTCCACCTAAGAAACGTGAGCAAACTGAGATCTGTATTATCCACAGCTGAATTAAAGATGATCATACACGCTTTTATCTCCTCTCTTATTGATTATTGTAATGCACTTTTCTCCGCACTCAGTAAATCTGCGATTAACGGGTTGCAGGTAATCCAGAATGCTGCTGCCAGAATACTGACGAGGACAAATAGACGGTCTCACATCACCCCCATTCTCAGGTCTCTTCACTGGCTCCCCGTAGAGCATAGGATCCACTTTAAAATCCTCACCCTCACAAACAGAGCACTGCACGGTCAGACTCCTTCATATGTGGCTGAACTACTTCACCATTATTCACCAGCCCGCAACCTCAGGTCCAACCAGTTAATCCTTCTGTCCATCCCACACACTCGCCTTAAGACCCGTGGTGACCGAGCTTTTGAGGCAGTAGCACCAAAGCTCTGGAACGCTCCTCCTGCACCTGTTTGCTGTTTCTGTGACGTCATTTAGAAACCAACTAAAGACATACATAATGGCGACTGTGGCTCAGTGGTAAGCAGGGTCGTCCTTCAATCAGAGGATCGGCGGTTCGATCCCCGGCTCCACCAGCCCATGTCGATGTGTCCTTGAGCAAGACACTTAACCCTAAATTGCTCCTGTAGCTGCGCCTACAGTGTATGAATGGTTGATCATCTGATGTGGCTTCTCTCATCAGTGAGTGAATGATGTCATGTAGTGTTAAAGCGCTTTGACTGGTCGGAAGACTAGATAGGTGCTATACAAGTACGTGTTTACACTAGTGTTTGGTTAAACACCTCTGGCCTTGTGTATTTATCGGCACCGTCTTTTAATGTGTATTTTATTATACTTTCTTAACTGTTGTAATGCTTTGGTCCCTGTTATTATTGTTGTTTTCTCGACTCCTATACAGCACTTTGTGACCTTTGTCTGTGATAAGTGCAATATAAATAAACTTTACTTATACTTACTTACTTACTTAGGTCACGTACATAGCCTACTGTATAAGTATAAGAAGTATAAGAACCTCCCATGTGTCGTCTACTATGTGCTTTGACTGTGAGTAAATACTTCAAAAGTACCAGAGTTCATGGGCACAACACAGTGTTTCCCCTGGGGGCCTAGTGGGTTCATCTGAGCCTGGCTTCTGCTCCATCTCTGCATTTGCATTATGAGTTATACATTCAAGCTCATATTAATTGAACTCATCGCAAATGCTTCCACGTGCATGCCACATATACATACTGTATATATACACACATACATATATACATATATGTGTGTGTGTGTGTGTGTGTGTGTGTGTGGGTGTAGACACATACTATATTGATATATACACATACATACACACATATATATATATATATATATATATATATATATATATATATATATATATATATATATATATATGTGTGTGTGTGTGTGTGTGTGTGTGTGTGTAGACACATACTATATTGATATATACACATACATACACACATGCATATACATATCTCTCTCTCTACATACTGTACATCCCATGTGTCTGCAGCATGTGAGCAGGTGCACACCCCTCTCCATCCCCGTGATATCATTCAGGATGCGGATGTCTGGCTTCACTCATTATTTCCGCCGCATTACTCCTCCGTTTAATTCCTCCACCGCATCAACCCGCCGCTGAGCCTGAACTCGTTCCTCTGCGTCTCTGCTGCTGCTGCATGGTTGTCTGGTGGACGCAGAGGGAAAGGCACAGTACGCATGCCGCGGTCACTACTCACCCTCTGGAGGGCATGTCTAGTTCCTCCAGCCCGTCGCCGCCGGTCATCCCATTGCAGGATCGTGCCTCCTATAGAGCTGCAGCAGTGATGAGCGGGACTGTGTCATCATCACTCTGCTCACATGTTTACAACACAGACTGCGTGCTTCCGTTCCATAGCGGCTGGGTTCTTGGGTCACTTCCTATTGGTCCATAACCGCGAACAACGGACACGAGCACATATTTATTATTGATTTGAAATGAGCTCTCATCTCGTGAGGACTTTTAAATCAGGGAGTAAATCATCTATCAAATGAAAATACCGACACTTGTACACAATATTGAATAACACCATTATACAGCCGCTCACACAACCAGTTAAGAGGTGACGTCATTAAGTGCCCCAGGGTTTAAGGGTTTATTGGGACTCCGCATTCCAATGCTTGCTGAAACATATCATCAATGGTGTCCATTTAAGTATTGTCAGCTTTCAGTATTATATACATTTGTGTGATTATGCAACAATTATAACTTGGTAAAAAAAAAGAAGGTAAGTATCAAATGTATTAGAACATATACATTAACATGAACGTAACCGAATTAATTATGCTTTAAAGTTTAAACAGATATCACCAGCAGGTGGTCCTGCTGCTACATAAGAGGTTGATTCGAACAAACAGAGGGAGCTGGGCTCCACTTTGTAGTTCACTTCATTCCAGATCGCATAAACAAATGTACACATTGTCACCTTTCAAGTTCCATTTAAATGCCCATTTATGCCCATTCAACCATGAATTACAGCTGACTGTATTTATTCAGGATCAGAGCACAACAAAACAAACTATAAAACTTAAAGATTACAAAACATGCAAACATCAAATCCATGGATCCAAAACTGATTGCAATAAAAGCTTTAAAAGGAAAGTTCTCCCCTAAATCAGAAGTACATATTTTTCCTCTATTTATCAATCTAGATTGTTTTGGTTGATACCTATATTTTGGAGTTATCTGCCGTGGAGATGTCTCCAATATAATGGGACTTTATGGATCCCGACTTGTGGTGCAGACCTTGTTGTGAGTAGTTTCGTAGGACCATTGGTTGAAAGAAAATAGTTCCATGCTACGAACTCTGTGGATTATCTTTAGTAGCCGAGTCATTATATCTGGAAAGTTTTTTTCTTTTCTTTTCTTTTTGAGCACCACAAGTCTAGTCCCACTATATTGGAGAGAAAGCCGGCATCTCTACGATGGATACCTCAAAACTATCTAGATTGATAAATAGCTCTATGGCAGGAGGGAAAATGTGTATTTTTGTCTTTACTTAAAGGATGAATTCAACAAAGTGCACATTGGCCTGAGTAAAATAGTAATAAAATAGTAATAATAAGTTTGGTGACTTTATATGTGTGTTTTTGTGTCACTGAGTATCTTGATTGTATGTTGTGAGTGTTGTTATACATATCAATAGTTCTTGCATTTGGTTTTGCAAAACAATATTAGTACTGATGCCTTTTTCTATAAGAAACATGTGAGAACTAAATCATCCAGACTGCAAACAGTGCGTTTCATGGTCACCACCCAAACACACTGGGCGAGTGAACGTCAGAGGATGTCGAAGCAAAACTTCAGGAAACACTGAGGTAGTGGGGAAAAACTTTTACTGTATGTCATTTTATACTTTGATAGTATTGATCGATTATATAAAACCATCAATAGATTATCTGTTTTCGTCTAAATGTAGAGAATCATCTTTATTCTTAAAACAAAGGGTCTCAAGTGTGACAGTCCTGTTCTTCTTCTTTGTCATGGCCAGGTGAGAACCTTACACATACAAGGAATGTGGCTCTGTGATTTGGTGCATACTAGTAATGCATAGTTAAATAGTATGACATCATTTACAAATAGAAAATATGAAAATGTACAATAATATATGGTAAACAAATAAGACTACACCCTGAATCACAATAATTAGTATTTTTTTATGTTATAATGGTATTATTCAATACTGGAGATGCTCACTAGTCATTTTTTTGCAAGTCCAGGTCAAGTCTCTATGGTTGTAATGAGTGTTATCATCTGCTGCATGCCACCTGGTCTGCTGGGAACACGGCACAGACAGGCTCTATCTGAGATATTCAGGACATGTAGGCTACTGTATCTTCATCACTCTTTTGTCTATTAGCAGATAATCAGCATTGTTCAGTTATTTGGATATGATCGCTTTGAGCAGGCAATGCATTATGAAAAATAACAAAATGTTCCTTTAAAGTAAATAACTGTATTTTCAACATAGGCTCAAATTATTCTGGGTAAAAATATTGCTTACATTATTAGGCATGCAATAATAACCGCAGTTAGAGTACAATTGTATTGGGTCTCCAACTTGATTATAATCAGCCTGAACAAGCTAGAAGGCCAGCAGCGAGCTGGGTGTCCACTGGATGCGGTGGAGGTGGTGGGAGACAGGAAGATGATGGCTAAGCTATCATCCTTGATGAACAACGCCTCCCACCCAGTGTTCCCTCTAAGCTGCGCGCGGCCGCGCAGGCCAGTCGAAGCGGCCGCGCAATAGATTTTTCAGACCGCGCACATTTTTCAGACCGCACAAACGATTTTTTTTTCAGGGGTTAAAAATATTTTTTGCGCCAGTGTTTCTGAGATAGGAGTGAGCCATCTTCACAATAGAAGATCTTTGATGTGACGTGTCGAGTCTTCTTGGCCAATCAGCGTCCCGTTTCTCGACATGCGCTCTCTGTACATCCGCTACTGCTCTGCCTTCGTTAGCACCCCCCACCCCCGCTGTCCTCCTCCGGGCGCCAGGAGTGAAGCTCGCCTAGAGCGCCACATGAGCTCGGGCCGGCGCTGTTTAGGCTACTCTTGGCGGGCCCTGCTCCAGCAGTTATAGATACCATGGTGAAAAGAAAGGCAGAGCAGGTGCCCCAGAAAAAGGTCTGCCTAACGTTCAAACATGAGTGGCTAGATGAAATAGTCCAACCTGACACAGGTAGGATGAAACTTTCAGACATATTTAAATATGAAGAAAGGAGTGGCGTGATCTGCAAATTCTGCTCGGAGGCAAAAGCGAAAGGAGAGTTCGCTCGTGGGAAAACGTGTTTCTCTTTTGGTTAACCTGTTTTTCAGATGCTGTTCTTCAGAGACATGTGTCTTCCATAGGCCTGCAGACAAGATGAGCCACATAGCCAGATAGGCCTATCTCCCTCAATGACATTCAAATGACATGTTTTGTAGCCTAGTTTGTTGCAAACCATTCCAGTTATTAAATTGTTTATATAGGCTACCTTTAGGAAAAATGACACCATGTAAATTTAATAGGCCTATAATTATTGTTAAGCACTGCATTAGCATTTTTCTTTCAATGAAGTTCCACTTAAATGTTGTACCTGCTGAAAAATGACTAAACACCTTTGATACTTTTATTTTTTATATATATTATTATCAGTGATAACCAGTGAACCAGTCATAACCTCCCCTTATTGAAGTTCAACAAAGATCCTTTAAGTTCAACTAAACTGACTGGTAAAACACCATCATTAAAATGTTCCCAAAGTCCAGCCATTATAAAGGATATTGAATAAATATCAACATTGTATACATATTGATGCATTTGCTGTCATCTCTTTGAATCCCCTATGGCTAACGCAGGCTTGTGGTCATTTTCGGCAGGTCGCGAATTGCTCACAGTGCTGAAATGTGCGCTCAGAAAAAGAAAAAAATTGCTCAGTGCTGAAAAAAATTAAAGGGAACATTGCTCCCACCCCATGCACAGCTCCTTCAGCCACAGGCTGATTCATCCTCGGTGTGTGAAGGAGAGGGACCGCAACTCCTTCCTTCCATGCTGCTGTCAGGCTGCACAACCAGCTGAGCTCCCAGTAGACCACAAAAACACTTCAACCTGTGCAATACACTGTTCCTAATATTTATATTTATTCTGTCTGTATACAATTCAGTATTGTACATTTTTACTGTTTTTCTACTGTGTTTTTTTACTTGTTTTGATTTTTACTATGTCTCTTGTGTGCACTTTACCCGTTTGCTGCTGTAATCCTGCAAATTTCCCCACTGCGGGAACAATAAAGAAATATCTAATCTAATCTCAAGCCAAAGAGATTCATGTTTTGCTAGTCCAAGTCAGGTCTCAGGTCTTTGAGGGGAAAGTCCAAGTTAATTTACCCACTATATTTAAACTAATGAATCCATTTCAATTCAATTCAATAATATTAATATTAATTTAACGTAATTTAATTAAACATTTTCTGGAACTCAAATTCTACTCTGTAGACCTACAGGGAAATATCTTCAAGAATCAACGATTGAGGTAGATTCATGCCGATTTTTTGTATTTTTCCAACTTTATATCGTTGCATTTCCTTTGCTTTGTTTGTACTTCATGACTTTGATAATCGGCAATACGATCCCCCACAACAATTACAACACATAAACTCATATACACCCGCCTGTTTATGTTGCCCGGCACATTCACCACACTTTGCACTTAATCTGCCACCTTATCCTTTGACATTTTTTCGTCCCTCTATTCCTTCCTTTTGCTTTTTAAATTAATATTTGCTCTCACTGTGACTTTATACTGAATTAGTCTTCCCAACATTTTTCAAATCCAGCGCTCCGGGACTCACACACGCCATTCACCGTCTACCTGCCTCACGCAGTGACCCATTTGCAGCCATTTATATTTTTGTAAACACATCAGTGTCTCGTTACATTTGTTCTGTGGAAGTATTTATTGTATCAAAACATTCCTCTGCCAGATGTTCGCTGCTGATGCGCTGTAGTGAGGCGCACAGTCGTTACGTCACTGTCCGGGGTTTCCTAGTGAAGTGAACCCTACGGCGTCATGGCGGAGGCCGGTTGTCGGAAGACCCTGGATTGAAATGCCAGCTTTCTACAATCACAGTTGACCAGCGAGCACTAGACTTTGCTTACATCTTAATCTGGAAGGGGGACTTATTCGTTTTTTTTGGAAGGAGAGTAAAAACCAACACTGCACCAGTTCTTCCGAACTGAATCGTTCGGGGCTGATCTCCCTGACTGGGAGATAGCTAGCTAGCGTAAGGTAGCGTTAGCTATCGCAGCTGCTAGCTAGCCTGTTAAATAAGAGAAGAAAGGACCTCTGAAGCGGAAAGGCGGATCTAAACAACAAGTACATTGGAGTTTACAGGTAACAGTAATTAACACCAGGTAACATACAGCGTGATGTTACTTATCCCCTAGTTCAGTGAAAAAGTAAGCTAGCGTTGCATGTTGATGTGGTAAAAGCCGCGAGAAGTAAGCGGCGAATGAAAACAAGATGGAAGAGGGTGAAGTTAGGTTAGCTAGTTTGGGTTTACTAATGAATACTAAATTAGTTCCGTACTGTACTGTGCTCCACTACATGCACAGATATTTGCATAGTTAAATGTCGTTCACTGCTCAACGCCGGGTATCGACTATAACCGGAAAGCGAACAATACAGCGGGTCCCTGCTCAGATGAACTAGCGCAAAGTTTTGTCATTTTGTTAGCTTCCGTGCTAGCCTCGTGCTTCACAACGTTAGCTCACGCTACTTTCCTTGGCAACCTCAGTAAACGCTGGACTCTCATCCCTCTCACTTCATGTTTACCGAACCCACGTTAGCGTTAAATAAGAAAGATTGCACGCCTTTTAACGTTTGACCTGCGTGGTTGCGGCAAATGTTATGGAATTACAACGCCAACTGTTGCTTTTAGAGATGTACAAGTGTTATGATTGTGTAACGCAGAACATCATCATAGCACAACACATGAAAGCTAACGTTAGCAAACAGCAATTAGTTAACGTGATACACATGGGACAGTCGTTATTATGTCACAATAAAGTGGCCAATATTTATCAAACCGCTGGTAGCGATACGCTAATGGCGATTTTTTTTTTGCGGGATATCGCTCTCTTTTTTTAATTCGTAGATAAAATACTGTCTGGCGCGTTGGCAGTGTCTGCATACATTACTGCCAACGTACCCCGCCAATAGCTAATGTTGGCGTCATTAGCCGGTGTTAGCTAGTTAGCTACATGCTAACTTTTTGCCACACTAAGACTTGGTGACATAAAGGTTCGCATAAGTCCGTTTATTATTATATATTTGTGGGCTTGTCTGAGGTTAACGTGGTTAATTCGTGTTCAGAGTGGCCGTGGAGCTTCGCGTGGATGTGAAAACACGCTGCTGCGCGCAGGCCTGAGAGGCCTCTGCGGTGAGGAGAACCAACACAGCGAACGTTTATTGAACAGCTAACGTCACCTGAAGCTGCTGCCATTCGCTCATCCTCTGGTTTTAACTTTATTAATGTATATAAAAACCAAAACACGATGTTTTTGTGAGCTACGGAGACAGTTGATGTCTCTCGGAGCATAGACTACTTCTCACAAATAGTTTAAAATATCTCGTGCTCCAGTGTATTGACAGCTCCACAAGGACGAGGCAGTAGTTGGTCAGAGATGGTGTGCTGGTGATTTGCTCCTGCGGTGTGTTCCTAGCAAGCACACTGACTGCTTTATCACATTCTCTTCAGACTTACTGCAGGGAAAGCATGCTGCTACTGACATTGGTCAGCTTTGATGAAGGCACAGTCTTTCCCAGGCAGTATATCTAATGACGTTAATGTGTATCTTCTCATACAGGTTAACCACGTGGAACGCAATACTACAGGTTGTCAGGGGGAGTCTATATTTTGGACTTCAACATGGCTGGACGCAGTGAGGAGGAAAGTGCAAGTAACAGCAGTGGAGAATCAAGGTAAATGAACAGATCCAATTTCACAACAGGACATCAGAGTAGTTTGATGATAGTGACACACCCGATTGACACAAGATAAATTGATTTATTTATTTATTTATTTAGTGTCTGGGACACTGCCATCTTCAGTTTGTTTCCATTGAAATGTGTCTTTTACAAAGTTACAGACTGATGTTGGAATGGTATTCCTGTTAACAGTATTGTTGTTTTGCACATCTCTGTTGTTTACACCACACGGTATTCTATACTGCATTAAGGCAGAATTGAACTCTTGAATGTTGAGATGGCAACAATAAATAGCTCCTAAACTTAATGATTGAAAGTTTAACTATGCAAGTAAGCCCATCTGCACTTTCTCACATATACACACCCACATAGACATCCTTGCCTCTATGGTGCCACTCCAGCTGCATTAACATGGATGTAAATTAATGATGGGGCGCCCGTCATTGTCAAAATAAATAAGCTGCAAGCTTGCACCATTTATCAGTGCCAAAATGGATGCCATTTACGTTGAATAAAGACAGAAAAGGGTCAAATTTTTTGACCGAGTACAGTATGAGAAACTGATTTGCTCTGTGAATGATTCATCTATTAATTACTAATGCACACATGTATCATTATTTTTTCTTTTAAATGTGACAGTAATTCTGACGATGAATCCGGTTCTGGATCGGGCTCGGCGTCTGGCTCCGCCTCGGGCTCCAGTTCCAGCTCGTCCAGCAGCAGCAGCCAGTCGGGGAGCAGTGGCTCAGGTAGTGGCTCAGACTCCGGCAGCCAGTCAGATTCTGACACAGAGAAATCCAAGGAGAAGCTGGAACCGCCAAATAAGTCAAACATTGATGGAGCTGAGGTAAATAAATGTTATTTTAATGAAATTGGCACAAAAACATTACATAATTTGTTTTATTTATTACTTTAACTGGACATGTGTAGAAAATGGAATGAGTTGATCATTGCGTGCTTACTATAAAGTTGCCATTATATAATCGGCATCAAAGTATTTAACTCTGTGTGGAACATTCTCTTGCATCTCTATGGCAACATTACGGCCTAATAGCTTAAGTCATGCAGAGTTGCAATACTCAAGATTTCAGATGGTTTGACCTTCGACCCTTTTACACAGAGATTCCGCAATACTGTCATAAAGAAGCTATGCTGCTACGCCGGCTTTGCTTTTTCGCACTGAACTGAGCAAAGGCGGCCTAATGCTGCTCCACTACATCACAAGAATAAAAGAGGCGTGACGTCTAACACAACAACGTCTGCGGTCCTCTGTGTTAGCTGTCCCTTTTCACACAGCTGTGGCTCGGCTTTATAACTTCCTCCGCTGCCTACTCAGCGGCGGAACAACTCTGTCCTTGCATACATTTCATACAGAAGGCATGGCGGAGTAACGGCACACCAGTCCCACCTTCAACATGCTGTGTGAAAGGGGCTTTTGGGGTGTTTAACACAATGCTTGACTCTTGTCAAGTGAAAGCTTGTTGACCTGTTTCCATATTTTTGCTAATTTTCCACTAAACTCATTGATTGCAGTTCTGGAAGTCCAACCCAAGTATCCTAGCAGTGCAGAGATCTGCTATGCTCAGAAAACAGCAGCAACAGCAGCAGCAGCAACAGCAGCAGAAGAGACAAAGCTCTTCAAATAGTGGATCTGATGAGGTTTGTTTAAATTGATCCCAAATACACCATTTATGTGCTGCTTGACTGGGTACTAATTAAATAATGGGAATAACCATTTGGAGGCTTCATTTGTCTACTTAGCTAGAATTTCTGTAATTGGAGGTGCACAACACATTTACATGAACGTTTTGTCTTTATTCATAATCTCTTATAGGACTCGTCAAGTAGCGACGGATCTGACTCAAGTGGATCCAAACGAAGGAGAAATTCAGCCTCCTCTGACTCTGGATCGGGTTCTGGATCTGGGAGTGGTTCTGGATCAGACTCCTCAGCGGAGGACAAAAGTGACGAAACGGCATCGGACTATGAGCCTAGTCACAAAATCAAAAGCAGAAAGCCTCCAACAAAGTAAGTGGACAGTTGCCCGTTAATGGCTTTCTGGTCGGGTTTTAACGTTGTATTGGTATTAGAATTGGCAATTATAATACTTTGTGCATTTGCTTAATTTGTGTTTATTTTGATATGCTATAGTGCTGCTGTCATGTAAACTAACATGCTCTGTTTTCAAATCCTTTAAAGGAACAGTGTGTAACATTTTAGGGGGATTTATTGGCAGTAATGGAATATTAGATTCATAACTATTTTTTCATTAGTGTATTACGACCTGTCACTAAGAATCATTGCGTTTTCATTAGCTTAAAAAAGGCCTTTTATATCTACATGAGCAGTCCTCTTCCATGGAGTCCGCCATCTTGTACCGCCATGTTTCTACAGCAGCCCTGAACGGATAATCCACATACTGGTTCTTTGTGAGAGCTTTGTGCGTGTTTTTGAATCAAACGGGCACCAGAGCTAAATTATTAAAGACCGGAGTATTGATATGCCTCGACGTTACTGGGGATTTTTAGATCTGTAAGTTTATCACGCATCTCCTCTGATCTCTGTCTGGGCTGAGCTCCTCCAACTACACACACACACACACTGAAAAATGATAATAACAATAACTATACCATTTTCTGTAATGGTTATTGGACTGTGAAATCTCATACAGTTAAAACTCAACTGCCTGATGCGCAGGGTTACATTGTTATCTTAACTATGTCCCTTTGTAGTGGTCACTCAGCCATGTAGGTCTTGATCATGTCACTGTTTAAAGGCATACAAAGGGTGGCATGAGTTTAACTCTGCACATGTATTTTTTGACATGTCTCAGAATGAATTATCGGAATGGGAAGAAAAGCAGCAAACAGAAGAAGAAGAAGGGTTCTTCCTCTGATGACGAGGATCATCACTACAAGAAGGCGGCGTCTGCGGGGCAACGGCGGCAGGCCACAGTCAACGTCAGCTACAAGGAGGACGATGAGCTGAAGACCGACTCGGACGACCTGGTGGAAGTTCTCGGTGAAGATGTCCCGCAACCTGAGGAAGATGAGTTCGAAACACTGGAGAGAGTGATGGAAGGCAGGATAGGAAGGAAAAGAGGTAAAGGACACAGTGCTGATTTAAACTGTATCTCTTGACAGGTATTTAGCCAAGTATGGCATTTCAGGATTGTCATAACATTTTAAGAGTTGTAGGGAGAATGAAGGAATCTGTTTTTAGAGGAAGTTAAGAGATGCCAGGAAGTCGGCTTGACAAAAGCTTGAACTTCCTGTTTCTCTGGAACAAAATACAAATAATAAAATGTTCAGCCCAGTTTTAAGGATGAGTGTAGACATGTTTTACAGTATTCCTTTATTTTTTTCCCTAACAGCAACAGGAAGTGTAACCACTGTATACGCTGTAGAAGCAGACGGGGACCCCAATGCCAACTTCAATATCAACAAGGAGCCTGGTGAGGTCCAGTATTTGATAAAGTGGAAGAACTGGGCCCATATCCACAACACTTGGGAGACAGAGGACACACTCAAGTTACAGAACGTCAAGGGCATGAAGAAACTGGACAATTTCAAGAAGAAGGACCAGGAGAAAAAGAGATGGTGAGAGCTTGTTTATTTAATGAACCAAGAGCGTCACACTTTATTAAGCTTTATTACAATCTTACAACCACTAAACCAACCGTTTCACACACACCGTCAGTGAAAGCTGCACAGTCTTCTACTACCCACTAAGCAGCAGGAAAGACTATGAGGACACATATGATGACACAAGTAATCAAAGTCTCAGTGGCTTGCCGTCCTCCCTGGTCAATCCAATGACCGACGATACGTAAAAGCATTTTCATGCATTTTACATAAAAGAAAGAAGGCCGTAAAATCCAAATGTCACAATCTAACCGTGTACATAAATCAAATTTGATCCAGTTGAACCTGTGTTCGGTGGCAGTGTAATCTGCTGGCATAACTGTAATGCCCCATGACCCCATGCAACCATCTGCTCCATGTGACTATAGAAACATTAGTGGGTCACCTTGGTTCGTCTTTTACTGCAACGCTGTCGGCGTCCACAATTTCCTAATCTTTTAGGGGATTCAAACCGCCATCGTCTGTCCACAAGCATGTCCATTTTGCTGATTTATGAGAATTTTATTTAGCACCCTGTGAAAAAGTAGTTTGTTTGGCGCAGATAAGAAGCGGAATGCAGGGCCGTTGCTTATTTTCTAATGCTTTTTGTTCTCTCCCCAGGTTAAAGGCAGCTTCACCAGAGGACATAGAGTACGTCAATTGTCAGGAAGAAATGATGGATGACCTTCACTCTCAGTACCAGATTGTAGAGCGAATCATAGGTGCACATTCTACCTCACTTGTTGCGTGAAGTATTTTTCTCTGAAATACATTTGATACCCTTGGATTTGTGCAACTAAATAGGTCTCTGAATTCCTTTTGAGCAGGACATTCAAACCAGAAGTCAGCGGCTGGTTACCCGGACTACCTGTGCAAGTGGCAGGGTTTATCATACTCCGAGTGTAGCTGGGAAGACGGGGCTCTGATCGGCAGAAAGTTCCAGAAATGCATCGACAATTACATGAGCAGAAACCAGTCCAAGTTCATTCCATCCAGGGACAGCAAGGTAATGCACTGCCAACTCTCCATTGGCAGTCTGTTGATAATGCATTACGTCCTGAGAGAATGATTTTAATGTAGTTTATCTTTCCAGTCTGAACTGAACTGTGAGCTTTGACTGAAACACAGACTATCGCTAACTGGTGTTCTTTCTGTAGGTGCTCAAACAGAGACCCAGGTTTATGCCTATGAAGAAGCAGCCAAGTTACATAGGAGGGGAAGGACTGGAGCTCCGAGACTACCAGTTGGACAGTTTGAACTGGATGGTCCACTCCTGGTGCAAGTACGATTTTAAGAAATCCTTAATTCTCAACTTTCATCATCTGAATGTCCATTCTGTAATAAATTCCATTATCATATGCTGATATCATGTGTATATGATGTGTGTGTATCAGGTCCACAATATGAGCTGACACTGTTTCTCTCCTCGCTCTGTCTTCATTCATAGAGGCAACAGTTGCATCCTTGCCGATGAGATGGGTTTAGGGAAGACCATCCAGACAATCTCTTTCCTCAACTGCCTGTTCAGTGATCACCAACTGTACGGACCCTTCTTGCTGGTTGTGCCTCTCTCTACACTTACCTCCTGGCAGAGAGAAATGCAGCTATGGGCCCCCCACATGAATTTTGTGGTCTATTTGGGAGACATCAGCAGCAGGAATATGGTACGGTGGTTCAAACATACTTTCTTCAACTCTATTGATACAATTTCCTAATCCACTTATACAGGAATGGAAGGTTAAGATGAATGGATACAAGCAGCAAAGGGTTTGCACATGACCGTCTTCATGTTTTTCATGTTTCCTTGTGTTTTCATTTAATAGATCAGGACACATGAGTGGATCCATGTCCATAACAAGAGACTGAAATTCAACATTCTTCTCACAACATATGAGATTCTTCTCAAAGACAAGGTCAGCAGCTACTTCACTTATTCATGGCACATGGGCTTGCTGTTGTTGATCACCTAATTGTCTTTATTTATGACACATTAAATGGTAACGGTCAGCACTAAAGCTGTGCAGTATGATATTAATATGTAAAACCTGTAACATTTGTGCTTCTCCAGTCATTTTTGGGCAATGTTAACTGGGCCTTCATTGGTGTGGATGAGGCGCACCGACTGAAGAACGACGACTCCCTCCTCTACAAGACCATGATGGACTTCAAATCCAATCACAGGCTTCTGATCACAGGAACGCCACTGCAGAACTCCCTGAAAGAGCTCTGGTCCCTGCTGCACTTCATTATGCCCGAGAAGTAGGCCATGTCAATTATGCTTTGATACCAACTTGTTCCAAACTAGACTACTCGTTTTTAGAACCAGGTATCGTCGCAGTACTCCTTGATGCCGCTGTCAGATGAAAAGAGCTTCTCCTTCAGCTCGGTGTTTAAGAAGAGCATGAATGATTTTTATACACCAATGGTGTGTTTACAGGTCTTGGGGAGTACTGCTGCATATCTAAAGAAAAAAGTGATGTAGCCCTTTGTGTCTGATGAATTGCTTCACGGTTGTGATATATACAGTATAGTGGTATAGCAATATATCATGAAACACTTTTATGATACAAACAAACCAATGAGACACTTTGTACAAAGTAAGAATGTTGACACTTAATCAGTTTGGCGCCTTTTCTTGTCAGGACTAAATCAAGAATGCTATTCTTTATCTTGTGCCATGCTGGATTCCCATACCACCACTGATGTGTGTTGCATGTCTTGTTTCTCAAGGTTTCACTCTTGGGAGCTCTTCGAGGAGGCGCATGGTAAAGGCAGGGACTCGGGCTACACAAGTCTGCACAAAGAGCTGGAGCCTTTTTTACTGCGCCGAGTCAAGAAGGATGTGGAGAAATCTCTTCCTGCCAAAGTGGAACAGATCCTCCGAGTGGAGATGAGTGCTATCCAGAAACAGTATTACAAGTAAGAGCTGGACACTACCATTTAAATCTGCTTAAGTTCAGTTGATCTGTGTTCACCTGCGAAGAGTTTGTCATTATCGATTATGATTTCTAGTTAATCAAATGTTGCTTCTAGATAGAGGTACACCGTTTGGTATTTTCTTGGCCGATTCACTTGTGAGCCATGAACAATGGTTATTTGCATAAAAAAAATCTTGGCATTAGTAGTTCTAATTGTTATTTACTGCTTAGTGCTAGGAAGGTAAACGGGTCATAGTTCCCCTCTAATCTTTCTATAAATTCTCTATCTATCTACCGTAAACGTCGGGTTACAAGCCGCTACTACCTTTGGTCAGTGTCCCCGATAGCGCCCCGCTGTAGCCAGCTGGGGCTCCTGCTAGCGCTCCGTCACTTCCCCGCTAACTTCCGCTAGCTCCCCAAAAACCACCGAAGGTAGCGGGACCAGGCTCGACACCCGACTTGGATAGAGGGGACGCGGGCAGCAGCGGGCAGTAGCAGCAGCAGTGGCCGGTAGCTTATTTTGGACTCGCAATTGTGACGCGTTGACGACATGTTGTTGTGTGTGGCTGTGACATAACTGTCGGTAAAACTAACATGTGGCACATGTATGTAAAGGTGGTTAAATGTGAAGTATGAGGTAGGTTTTGATTGGCTGCTGATTAATCTGTGATCAATCAACTATAATTCATACTAATGTTTGTGTTTGTGATCAGATGGATCCTGACCAGGAACTATAAGGCTCTGAGTAAAGGTAAAGGCAGCACGTCGGGCTTCCTGAACATCATGATGGAGCTGAAGAAGTGTTGTAACCACTGTTACCTTATCAAGCCCCCAGATGAACTTGAGTTCCTCAACAGAGCTGAAGCCTTACAGGTCTGTTTATTTCATCATTTGGTTGCAACATCAGGTAGTACATATTTTTTATTTAAGGAATTGGGGTTTTATCAAAATAAAAATATGAATAGTGTTTTCACATGTAAACAATGTACGCCCTGGTTTTTACAAAACCAGATAATAGGCTGGTTCAAGATGAACTGCGCCTCACGTGGAAAGTGGACTAGATCAGGCGGCAGTAGCAGCAGGGGGCCGTTCCCAGCAACCTTTATTTAATATACAAGACGTTATCAAATATTAACATCCTGTAAACTCCATCTGTCAGCCAGCTGTTAGGATTTATTTATCTTTGTTTTGTAAATATATTGAAGTTGAAATGTGTGTATTGGGTTCTATCCGGTATTATTTTCATGTCTGTTTTGTAAAGCACTTTTTTATTGATGTTTTGATAAATGATATAGAAATAAACAGTTTAACCGATTAAATCCTTCATTGCACAACATTAGAATAATATATTCTATTTGATCATTAAATATCACAATCACACAGATTTAGATTTTCCTCAAAAGGTCAAAACTAAGAGTCCATTGGCTCTTCGACCAGACATATAAACTACAGACTTTGTAATGCGTTCCCTCCTCACACTCACTGCCTGCGCTTGGATTTGCTCAGTTTTTGCTCAAACTGTATGCTTATTCTCTGATGTATTGTTTGCACAGGTTATAACCGAATGAACATAGTTGATGTTTGATCTCCTCATATTAATGAAGAGGATGGACCCGTAATTGTTTGCCCCTCTTTTCCTCCGACAGCAACTGATCCGCAGCAGTGGGAAGCTGGTTCTGTTGGACAAACTGCTGGTGCGCTTGAAGGACCGAGGCCACAGAGTTCTCATCTTCTCCCAGATGGTACGGATGCTGGATATCCTTGCTGATTACCTGAGGAGCCGGCAGTTCCTCTTTCAGGTAGATAGATACTCAATTTGCTCGCATAACAATCAGTCGTATTGTACATACACACACACAGATATGCTTCATAATAGCAGACCAGCTCAGCAGAAGTATGAATTTCCATCTACATATTTCTGTTCTACATGTCTGAATGTTAAATGTTGTACATTTGTGTAGAGATTAGATGGCTCCATCAAGGGGGAGATGAGGAAGCAGGCGTTGGATCATTTTAATGCTGAGGGCTCAGAGGTAAGTTCTATGCATTGTATCCAGTAAATGTTCTTTGTGCTTCATTTAAATTAACCAGGACTGGAACTTGTATAACTAACCTCCATTTGTGTGCCCAGGATTTTTGCTTCTTGTTATCAACGCGTGCTGGTGGTCTGGGTATCAATCTGGCATCAGCAGACACGGTAGTGATCTTTGACTCGGACTGGAACCCCCAGAATGATCTGCAGGCACAGGCCAGAGCCCACAGGATCGGACAGAAAAGACAGGTATGTAACAGCTGTGTAAACATCACTACATAACACTCCATCGTTGGTTCACTGTGGCGACCGGAACACTGAAAGTGAGACGCAGCGAAATGAAATGTTATGTTGGCGTTAACAAAAAGTGCAGCTCCTCTCGGTTTAGCCCACTGAGATTATTATAAGTAGTGTAATTATCTACTGATGGGTCAAGGTTGCTTGAAAAGGAGTTGACTGCAAGAAGAAAAGTCCAGTGTTGGGAGAAGCCCTTAAGCAAAAGTAGCAACGGCCACAAATTAATCTGTTACAATTAATTCCTTTTTAATTCAGTTCAATTCCATTTATTTGTATATTCCAAAATCACACATTTACCTCATAGGACTTTTCATTTAAAGTTTAAAATGTAGTAAAAGTACAGAAGCATTTTCAACAAAATGTACTGGCATAGAAACTCATTATGCATTAGGCTGATTTAAAAGGTATATATTACTAAACGCATATTATACCTACGTGATGGGCATTTTCATCTCTGATAATGTATCACCTTTATGAGTGAATGTTTTGTTTGACAAATAAAATCTAAAGTAACTAGTTACCCAAATATTGTAGTACTTAAAGTTACTGTGAGGAACTTTATACTGGTTTTGAAACAGTCTCACTGTAAAACCGATGCCTCTATATGACCTACACCAGGGGTCACTAACAGGTGAATATGGCACCTCGACTCGAGTGCCATATTCACACACGGGAGAGACGGGGAGAAACCCGAAAAAGTGTGAGTCATAGACGTTATTTCACTTGGCGCTCCAAAAAGAGAAATAAGGACCGCTTAACCAGAGCCTGTGACCAAGAATGGACAGACTTTTATATACTTATTATTCCCACAACTAGTTCAAAAGCAGTGTTTCATGTTCAGTGACATTTAAAAGCAGCGACGTGAAGCGCCACTACGAGACGAAGCACAGATCTTTAGACCAAACGTATCGACTCGCATCCAAAATTAAGGCACAGAAAAATAAACCTAAGATGATCCAATATGATCAGAATCCTGACACGTACTTTATTTTAAGAGTTACCGTTTTAAATCCAGCCTTTATTTTACTTTAAATAAGAGAAGATAATGTATTTATTATTAGAGTATGTAGTATTTATAATTAATCAAGTTCAATTGGAAAGCTGTAATAATAAATATTGTTAAGATGTTATTCAATTGAACTTTATTTATTTAATTTGACGGTCAGTGATTGACTATATACAGATGTTACGTACTTCAATACATATGGCACAAAATCATATAGCGCAAATCTGACATTATTGTGATGTTCCGGACCTTTGCATGAGCAAATTCTCTCTAACTCCACCTCACTGAATTTTTGTTGATTACCCCTGATCTACACGGTAAAAATGTCAAGGCAGTTAAACTTACAAATGAAGGTTCAAGTACAGCATTTAATTACATTCCACCTTTGCGATAGGCCTGTCTGGCCCTACTCACATAATCCATAGCATACATGGCAATAAGTGTTCTACCTTAACCAAATACTCTCCTACAATGTGTTTAAATATATATATTTAGGTGAATATCTACCGTCTGGTGACGAAGAGCTCAGTGGAGGAGGAAATCATTGAGAGGGCGAAGAAGAAGATGGTGCTGGATCACCTTGTTATCCAGAGGATGGACACTACAGGGAAAACTGTCCTCCATACCGGTGCTGCTCCCTCCAGGCAAGCAACGCTTCTCCATAGCACATTCTGCTGCCTTTCCTCCTTTTGCCCACGTTCACCCTGAACTAAAATGTGTTGGTGCTTGTTGACAACCTTATTATTGACACGTCATGTCATTAACGAGTGCAGCTTTTTGTTTTATCCACCCCAAAAAAAAATCAAATAGTGTTTTACTCCTCTCAAAAGTTACTGCTACACTTTGCGGTTATCTGACTGTGTTTTATGACTTACAGTTCAGCGCCATTCAACAAAGAGGAGCTGTCTTCCATCCTGAAGTTTGGTGCTGAGGAGCTTTTCAAAGAGCCAGAGGGTGAGGAGCAGGAGCCTCAGGTATGTAGTTATATACTTAATGATGCGTGTGCGTAATCACAACCGTTCTCTGAAATCTATTGGAGCGGCACGTAATGAACTTTTCTGCTCCGTAGGAAATGGACATTGACGAGATCCTCAAAAGAGCTGAGACCAGGGAAAATGATCCCGTACCCTCCACAGTGGGGGAAGAACTGCTGTCTCAGTTCAAGGTATATTCAAATAAAAATGAAATGGATACACATAAAGTTGTGATGCTCTGTTCTTCATGATTTTAACATTTACCGTTTTGTCTTGATCTGTGCAGGTGGCCAACTTCTCCATGATGGACGAGGAGGAATTAGACATGGACTCTGAGCGTAGTCACCGGAGTTGGGACGACATCATTCCTGAAGAACAGAGGAGGAGGATGGAGGAAGAGGAGAGACAGAAGGAACTTGAGGAAATCTACTTGCTGCCACGCATGAGGAATTGTGCCAAACAGGTACACAGGCAGTCATGGCAAAGAAAATGAAGACTTTGTGTGCTGCTCAGTGGTATTTGTGTGTTTTGGGTTCTTAATAAACTTCCAGTCGATTTTCTCGGTTTGTGTTAACAGTCGAACTTTAGCGCCAGTTCGGGCCGGCAGAGCAGGAACAGGAGGTACTCGGGGACCGAAAGCGACTCCCCCTCAGACCGGAAAAGGCCAAAGAAACGAGGGCGGCCTCGGACCATTCCACGAGAAAATATCAAGGGCTTCAGCGACGCTGAGATTCGGAGGTGATTATAATAACTCTATTAACGGGGTTCTTACTGTCATGGAAAACCTGGAAGTCATGGAATTTTAAAATGGTTATTTCCAGGCCTGGAAAAGTCCTTTAAAAAAATAAAATCCCAAAAGTGTCGTAAGAGTCATGGAACTTTGTTATGTTCATGTCGTTAATTTACGCTGAATTTGAAATAATGAATATGCTTTTAAAAGAAAGACGCTCAAAATATAAGCAGGCATACATACAGGCATCTATATAAATGTTTATTCTTTTAATCAAACTATTGTCTCATTCATTTGTGTCATTTAAGGTTTACTGTATGCTTTGTATTCTCATTGTTGTTTAAATACTACATTGTCTCACTTTTTCATGTTTACACTGAGATTTCACAAAATGTTTGGTCATGGAAATTTGGTTTAAAGTCATGGAAAAGTCGTGAAATCCATTGGTCAAAATGTGTATGAACCCTGCATTAATCTACTCCTCCTCACGTTTCCCTGTTTACATCTCTGTGACTTTTTACAGGTTTGTCAAGAGCTACAAAAAGTTTGGAGGACCGCTGGAAAGGTAAGCCACGTCAGATTTTTGTTTTGAACAATTAAAGAAACGACATTCCAGACAGTCTGCTCAACACGCGTCTCGGTCACTCAGGTTGGATGCGATTGCTCGTGATGCCGAACTTGTGGACAAGTCTGAACATGATCTGAAACGCTTAGCAGAGACGGTTCACAATGGCTGTGTGAGAACACTACGAGAAAACCCAAGTGGACCAGAGAAGACTTCAGGTAACAAAGCAGATATTTCTACCCATTCATCAGCCCATGATAGGAAGGTGGTGTGTCATCAGAGCTGCAACAATTGGTTGATTAATCATCAGTGATAATGCGTTTTAATGCCTTGGTTCATCGCCTGTAATATTAAAATGGTAATAATTGCTGAGACCTTTGTCAGCTGAAGAGTCAGTCGCACTTTCCATTGATGGAGGTTGTACCAGCGTCTCCAAAGTAGAGCGTTGTAGCTGCCAGCGAAAAACAGTTCTGCCGCTCAGTTTCCATCAACGTTTTGTAGTTAATTAGGTTTGAGACGAGACCCGGCTTCTAATGCTGTGTTCACACCGGACGCAACAGGATTTGTCACGTCGCGCTTACCGCTTCAGTTTGGTCGCGTGAGTGAAACGAGGGTGTTCACACCAAACGACACAAAGACAAATCGCCCCGCGACAAAGGGGGCGTGGCTTATCGCCGTCGGGTCTCTCCGTGAAAAAGAGCTGTCTTTTCCGGTATCGACTATGGAATAAATAACCACTAGTTTTGCTTTATACTTGTTGTGGAAGTCCCAAACATGTCGGAACATGAAACGCCCTCGTGTCTGGGTTCAGAACACCATCCGTAGCCGCACACAGCTCGGTGAATTTCACCGACTCCTCCAGGAACTGCGTCTGGCTTATCTCCGTAAAACCGATACCGATACTGCCATCCACCATGAAAATAACCACTAGTTCTGCTTTATACTTGTTGTGTAAACTCCACATATGTCGGAACATCAAACTCCATGGTGTCTGGGTTCATAATATTATCCGTAGTCCCAAATATATATTTCAACTGGTGCGACTTCGCCCCGCGTCCTCCGCTCTGTTCGCCCCGCGTCAAACGTTCTGTTCGCGCCGCCTCAAACGCGTCAGTCGCGTCGCCCGGCGTAAATGTCGCGCCGTCGTGTCTGTGCATTGACTTTGCGTGTAATCTGGTCGCGCGATAAAATCGTGTTGCGTCCGTTGTGAACACGGCGTAAAAGTTAAAACCTGGTCATGCTGTTCTGCATGTCTCTCAGGTTCTGAAAAGTGAAGCCATTGCGCAAGTGTTTTAAACTTGCATTCTCTCTCCTGACCACCAGGGGGCGACTCCTTTGGTTGTATAGAAGTCTATATAAATGACTCTACTTCTCTTGATGTATTCCCTCAGTAAACATTGTAAACATGAGTTTATGTCTCAATCGCTAGTTTCAAGTCTTCTTCAATACAGCATGATGTTCATTTAGTAAATTATGGTCATTTAGAGTCAAACAGACCATAAAGCAGAGGATGCTTTAGGGCGGGGCTTACTGTGATTGACAGGTCTCTACCACGGCGTCCCTCCTTCACTCGTTTGTTGCATTATTCTCAAACGCCAGAGGGCGTACAAACAAAATGTACTGTGAAGAAGCAAGACGACAGAGCGCAAAACGCCATAAACCAACCTCCATAAGGCCAAGGAGAAATTGTAATTAACTGCTCATATTCATGAACCACTATATACAAATATTCAGGTATTAAATGCCTTATAAAGGAACACAGATTGAATATCCTGTAAACAATTTGTTTTGGCTGGCAATTTGGGGGGCTGTTATGTCTCCTCCTCCTTTTAACGTGTTTTAATGTTTTTAGTCCGATAACTTGCATTCAGCCTCGACTCACCGAGGACTTATTGTATGTTAAATAATGTGTTGAATTATGCTGTACGCTCACTTTTGAAATGCCAAATGATAATTATTGTGCGATTTGTGAAGTTCAAATAGGTTCGTAATCTGAAATTTGCAAACTATTACATTATATTTGGAATGGGATATTAATTAAAAAAAATAAAGTACGACTGAAACAATTATTTCATCAAAAGGATCTATTGATTATTGTTTATGGTTAATCAGTTCAGTCCATCAAATATCTATAGTAAAATGTTCTCAACAGTTCAGACCCCTGAATATTGAATTGACTATGATATAAAACAGAATAACCTCTAGTGTGGGGGAAAACAAGCAGTCTACAGTTAAACAAATAAATACTTTTGGAGGATGGATACCCAGGATGCAATTTTCCAAACGGCAAATAAACTGGTTTGCACACACACCGATAGGGCTTAGGCTGTGGTTACAAAACGCATGGTACTGTGAATCATTTCTTAAACTGCGCACGAAACATTAAAGTGCTTTGCTGTCTGACCACCAGGAGGCAGAAGAGGGAAGGTGAAGGGCCCAACGTTCAGGATCTCCGGAGTCCAGGTGAATGCTAAGCTGGTTATCTCCCATGAGGAAGAGTTGGCGCCGCTCCACAAGGCCATTCCCGCTGACCCCGAGGAGAGAAAGAAGTAAGGCTCCCGATAAACTACAGGACTTCTGTGTTTGGGCACCACAGTTTATTTGTATTGCTCAGTATAATATCCAATAAGTTAATGGCACATACTCGTATATCAAGTAACCATGTTGCTAAAATAACCAAATATATTTGAATATCTTAATTGTGTGTTTTGGTATAGGTATATGATTCCATGCCACTCGAAGGCAGCACACTTTGACATTGATTGGGGGAAAGAGGACGACTCCAGCCTCCTGATAGGAATCTATGAGTACGGTTACGGCAGCTGGGAGATGATCAAGATGGATCCAGACCTCAATCTCACACACAAGGTGAGTTCAGGCTAGTGCTGTCAAACGATTAAAATATTTAATCGCGATTAATCGCATTTATGTCATAGTTAACTCGTGATTAATCGCAATTAATCTCAATTTTTTTTTTTTGCATTTTAATGCTCTTATCAACATGAAAAAGTGGATTGGCTTGCTTTATTTTATTGAAAAACAACTGCCAAACAGGGCGGTACAAAATAAAATCACTGCACATTTCAGGTAAACAAGGGTTTACAAAATAAAATTATAGAGTGCACCAGGCATGAAAACGGGTCAGGGGTGAAAAAGGTGAGAAGGATATTACCCCTCTAGGAGGGTCCGGGGGCATGCTCCCCCGTAACAACAATTTTAATATTCCATATTTTAAAGCATCAATCTGATGCATTTTGAGATGCCAACCTGGGGAGAGCTGGAGAAACTTAACTTCAGCCATGAGTCAAAAATTATTATGGCCTCCTTACTAAGTATTATGCAAGCCATTTCATGGCAGCCTGTCACTGGTCTAACATTTACAGTATATGAGGCACAATGTGGTAAGGGAGAGCATGGCTGCCTTTGTTAGCATCATTTATATCTTTGATGCAGAGAATGCATCTGGTGAATCCCTGCCTGTTGATTTTGGAGAATACATCTCCTAGATGAAAGGACACCTCTTGCCCTTTTATTGAGACCTTGCCTTCCAGTTTTAGCCACGACCAGTTCCAGCTGCATTTCAATCCAGCTGTTTAACAATGGCTGCATCCTTCTCCCCTAACACACTCATTCTGCAAAAATAATGTTTGTATTGGTGTTAACTTCTAGTTTAGCCTTATTCAGACCTGCCAACCTTGATATATAACCTATATATTGATAAGTCATTAAATACTCGTCATGCATTATATTGCATTGCATATAATGTGTGCTGGTCAATTAGTCTAAAATTAATTTTAGACACATTTTTACCAGCGTACTTTGACGTCAAAATGCGTATCCGCTACGCAAATTGCGTACAGGTTGGCAGGTCTGCTTATTGATAGAACGGTGGACCACTTTACCTTCTGCCTTGTCAGTCCCCTCACCTCAAAATCTACCTCCTCAAAAACGGTAGCGTTATGCCGTGTTCAGGCATAAGCTAATAATGTTCCACCGGAGCTTTAGCTAGCTGGCTAACGTTGCGTTCTCTCCTGCTGTGTTCAATGTGTTCACTCGCGCTCCCTTCTGGCACGCGCACCTGTTCTCAGTTCACTGAATATCATTCATTTTGCCGTATCGCGCTCACCATTCATTCATTTCAAACCGTAACGTTAGCCTAGCTTCCAAGCCCAAACGGCGTGCCTATTGTTTTGCTTCCGGTTGAGCTACATCCGGCGTGGTGCTCGCGGGGAAAAAAATCCGAAAAATTAAAATGCGTCAACGCCGTTAATAAAATTGACGGCGTTAAAATTGGTTTGCGTTAACGCTGTTAATAACGCGCTAATATGACAGCACTAGTTCAGGCATCAAACATATCTAACGTCTTTGTGTGATTGTAGAAGGTCGTGTATATTGTCTTGTTTTTAATATGATATATATACTGTGGATTACTTTATTTGTGAGGCCTTAACTTCTCTAGTTTTCTTTCCATATTCACCTGTTTGGCCATCCAAATCATTTTCATATTTTGTATTTTTTCTTTTCTTTTCAAATGTCGGTACAGAAGCATATGCAAATTCATTTGAGTGATGTATTTGTGTTGAGTCGTTAGTGATCATAATGATTTTGACTGTTTCTCTTGTTGACCAGCTCCTACCAGACGACCCCGACAAGAAGCCACAGGCCAAACAGCTCCAGACCCGAGCAGACTACCTCATCAAGTTGCTAAGCAAGGACCTGGCCAAAAGAGAAGCACAGAAACAAGCAGGGACCGTAAGTCGTACAGTACATGGGACCTTTCCCCTGCATCACAAACTAGGATGCTTGTATAAGAGTCATTTTCTAATTGAGTATGGATAGATTCAAATGTATGTCTACCAGAATCTGCCATGACTCTGTGTGTACGCAGGCTAATTCACGGAAGAGGAAACCACGGAGTAAAAAGAGCAAAACTCTGAAGCCAACTAAGCCGGACGAAGTGCTGAAGAGCACGTCCTCAGATCCCCCGTCGGACAAGAGGTCCGATGATGAGGAGGAAATCGAGGAGATAAAGGTACATTTTTATACCACTCGTGTGCTGTGGCATGAACTGGATCATTCCTGTTTTCACGTTGGAGTTGAAATGTAACGCATCTCTGCCCTTTCAGGAGGTCGTAGCGGTGAAGGCGCCGAACAGACGGAGCCGAGCAGACAGGGTGGTGTTGGTAAAACAGGAAGAGGATGAGGACGAAGAGGAGGAGCCTGAACAGGAGGACGTTTCTTCATCCGGGGAGAGGGAGGTCATAGAAAAAGAGATAAAAAAAGAGGGCAAGAAAGAGAAGAGGGAGGAAAGCTGGGACATCAAAGAGAAGGAGCCAAAAGAGAAAAAAGAAACCAAGCCTCTGGAAGCGGTACATAAACTGGAGGAGAGCATAGAAAAGGTGAAATAGTAATTGTGATTTATTCCTTTACGACTATATACCATAGTCTAGATTCATTAAAGTAATTCATAATTATGCTCTCTGCCAGTGTAAAGAAGTTAAGGACAAAGGATGAGAGATTGGCTTGAAATTGATGCTCAATCCTTTTCATCAGATCGAAGTAAAGACTGAGGTACGAGAACGGACAAAGAAAGCCTCCGATGTGCCGGTCCACATTACAGCAGGCGGGGATACTGTGCCAGTATCTGAGGAGTCTGAGGAACTGGACCAGAGGACCTTCAGTGTGGTACGTTTCACTGATGACGACGTCTTCAGATAGAAATTCTGTTTCGTTAAACGTTCCGTTAAGGTCAAATACAGCCTCTTATTGTATGTATGTATATTCTAAAGTAGATTTATAAAATGGTCTCAACGTATAATTTTGTCATTGACTAATGGAATAGCAGCATTATAACAGACTGTAATCACTAAGATAAGCTCATGTTGCTGGAGTTAACTGTAGTGTGACCGTTGCAGTGTAAAGAGAGGATGCGGCCGGTGAAAGCGGCCCTGAAGCAGCTGGACCGACCGGAGAAAGGCCTGTCGGAGCGAGAGCAGCTCGAACACACCAGACAGTGCCTCATTAAGATCGGGGACCACATCACCGAGTGTCTGAAGGAGTATTCCAATCCTGACCAGATCAAACAGTGGAGAAAGTTAGTACACACACACACACACACCATCAACAGAGATTTAACATCCATGTATGGATCAATGTTAGTGGTGTAACGGACTGTTATTGAACTGTTATGATCATAGTGTGAAATAAAGTTTTACTGACGATTGTTATCATCCAATATTCAGGACATCATTTATGTTTTTCTTGTCTCAGATCTCTGATCATGTTCAGTTTAAATTGAGAGCTGGTAACCTCAGGTATCAGCGGCAAAAAAAACGTAATCAGAGAACTAACAGTTATATTAGCTGCTTTATTTCTTCATTGCTGATCTGTGATCCGAACCTTGACTTTAATGATCCGTTGCACCACGAGTCAATGCCTTGAATGAGCACTAAGATGTGGTTCATGTGTTCCATGTGTTTGTCTTTCACAGAAACCTGTGGATATTTGTTTCCAAATTCACTGAGTTTGACGCCAGGAAACTACATAAACTGTATAAGCATGCAATCAAGAAAAGACAGGAGAACGCCCAGGTATGTGAAGGCCCTATAGTAACTCACTCTGGAGTACAGCGACATCCTTTAATGGTGTTCATCATGACGGTTATTCCTTCCTCAGGCAATGGAGCAGAACACTAGAAGTATAAACACCCACGGCTATAAGCATGCAGGTACATTCGGTTTCCCTCCGTTGCACATGGACAATATACTGAGCCCGTTGACACTGGACTGATTGATTTGTGGTCTTTGTCCTCAGATATTGAAAGGCTGAAGGACAACTCTCACCAGGACGACAGCAGCAGGGACAGCTACAGCTCGGACCGGCATCCGCCGTCGGGCCGGTACCACGAGAGCAGCAGCAGCAGCAAGGAGAGGCACAGCTCGGACCCCCACAGGAAGACCTCGGGCGGGGAGTCCAGGAAAAGACCGTACTCGTCCTTCAGCAACGGCAAAGACCACAGAGACAGAGACCACTACAGACCAGACAGCAGGGACAGAGACCGACAGGACAGGTGAGGGACCGGGGCCTCTTCCTGAAACCAAGGGGACTTTGTAATTGTCACATTTTCGACCCTCTGATGTAAGACTACCGAACTCAAGCCAGTTAAGACATTACCTTTTTAAAAGATTAAATGTAATTGATTTATATTGATCTTCTTGTCAACAAATCCCATGAAAAGTGTCAAAGAATGTGTTCGGCATTCTCTTCATGCTGTCTGAGCCAAAAGCCGACCTGAATATTTAAAAACGCCTCACAGATGTTTCATTACACGGTTGCACACAAACAAGCTATATTATATATGGAGGGGGGGAGATGAATTGCTGCAGCTGATATTTCTGCTCAGTGGAAGAGCAGGGTCGTCCTTCACTCGAAGGATCGGCGGTTCGATCCCCGGTTCCGCTAGTCCATGCCGATGTGTCCCCAGACACTTTAGCTAACGTTCACACACCGCGGGAACAGCCTGCCGGGGAAATCGGGGGTAAGTCCTGGTGGACAGGTGGCACCCTGCATGGTAGCCCCTCCCATCAGGGTGTGGATGGGAGTACAAGTCTATTTAGCATTCTGTACCTCTCCAGACAGCAGCAGGTGAACAGGTTGTGTTTAGTCGTTTAATATCTTTTAGCTCTTCTCACCAACATCACTGATGATCATGTTCTGGGTGGTTTTAATCACTGCTCTAGAGCTTCCTGTCCTGGACCGTACACATCCATGTACGTTTGTAATGTATTCATTTATCCGTTAGTTTCCTTAAGAAATACAGCTGTTTATGAGCTTTCTTCACCAGGAAGGAGATGTGAGGACCATATCAGGTTGTTTGTGACGCTGATTCCCAGGAACTTAAAGCTGTTTAACTGCTCCACTGATGTAGACAGGGGTGTGTGTCTTTGCCTCCTTATTTCTAAACTCAACAATCAGCTCCTTGGTTTTACTGACGTTGAGCAGCAGGTTGTTCTCTGAGCTCTGAAGGTTGTTGATTTCCTCTCTATATGAAGTCTCATTGTTTGAAATCTTGCCTGATGACGGTAGTGTCATCTGCAAACTTCACAACAGAGTTCTCTTCATGTTTGGGGTAGCAGTCGTGGGTGTACAGCGTGATCAGGAGGGGGCTGAGCACACAGCACTAAGGTGCAGGAGGTGTGGCTCCCATGCTGAGCTCCCAGGGGTCTGTTGGGAGGAATGTGTGCACATGCTGCCACTTTCCCAGTAAGTCCTCATCGATAAGCTACGGCTGTCAACAGTGTGTCTGGCATACTGTGAGGGACAGTTCCTAGTGAATGTTGTATGAATGTTAGACAGTCCTGATGGGTGTGAATGATGTCATGTATTGTTAAAGCGCATTGAGTAGTCTGTTTACAATTTATCTATCATCCATATCTCCATTTCCTGTCTCTAAAAATACTGCAAAAAAAAGATCTTTGCTCATATAAAGTGAAATATCTTTTTAACAATATGTACACGGTGTAGACCAGCTGTTTGTTGTGGTGCCTCTGACGCTGGCTTTGTGTCTGTAGATACCACAACGACAGTAAGCACAGGAAGCTGGAGGACTTCCGCTCCAGCAGAGACCACCGGCTGGACGTGAAGGACCATTCCCACTCGGAGCACCGCTCTTCCTACCGCTACCACTCGGACTGGCAGGCGGAGCAGCGGGCCTCGGCCAGCGGGCCCCGCTCCCCCCGGGACCAGCGCTCGCCCTACGACTCCCGCTCGCCCATGGGACACCGCTCGCCTTTCGACTACTCGTCGGACCACAAGAGCACACCGGAGCAGATCTGGAGCAGCCGCAAGACATAACAGGAGCTGCCCGGGTCTGCCAGTAGCAGCCATAGACTTCTCAACACAGCAGATGCCTTACAGGGACTGTGGACTCCGACCGGGAGCCGTCTGAAGCACTGTGTACCAGTCAGTTCAGCATGGCTGTCCTCTCCTCGCTTCAGCCGCAGCTCGTCTCGGTAACCCGGGAGAAGAACGCCGGGGAGCGCCTCCAACCAGGCAGAAGAAAATAATTAAATGGAAAAATTCAAAGCGTATTTTTGTATTAAAGAGTTTAACGCTGCATCGTTGTGTTCAACAGCGAGATGCATTTTTCTGTTATTTTTATAAACTTTTTTTTAACTCTGGAAACTCGATTGACCCTGAGTGCTGCCTCATATTCCCACCAACCAATGACACTGGATCCTGTAAATGACTGTTCTCTATGTTTGTCCGTCTGTCTCTGTCTCTCTATCATGCTTAATGTAATTATCTACCTTATTTAAGTGGCGGCCCGATGAGAAGTCGGCTCGCGTGAATCGCATTACACGTCGATGTAAAGGTGTCTGGGTGAATCCGGTCCGGGCTCAGGCTCACCACCTGAAGTACCTCATTTACAGCATTTCTCATTTTCCTCAGCAGGTTTTCTATTTTCCACCAGGTGTGAATTATTTAATAACATATCTTAGTTGTAAAAAGAAATAACCTGGATTGTTGTTGATTTTGGAGAGCGAGGTTACACTGTTGTAAATTTTTGTAAAATAGTAAATCAGTGGTCTTTTTCCTCAGGCTTTTTGGATTTATTATGACTCTACTTTTCCCCATCAACTCAGGCTTTTTTGTCGTTCTATGAGTGAGTTCCTGTATAATAGTTCTTTCATAATACTTTCAGAATATTACTTTTGGTAAAGGGAAAGTTCTTTAATGATACTCAGTTTTATCCTGCAGTGCTTAGCTCTTTTGCCGCAGTGTGTCGAAATCAGTAAGTTGGAAGACGGTTGTCTTTCAACAGAAGCACCTGTTGGATCTTAAGCTCGACTTTTTACGCTTTTTTTTTAATTTTTTAATTTTTACCTTTCAGTTTTCTTTTCTACGTAGGCAATAATGTCGATGTTTCTATGCAGCCAAGTATATTTGTGGTGAACCACCCAACTGAATGAAGTCACTGTTATGGTTCGCACTGTTGTACATAAATTTCCTCTATATTTCAAAATGACTTTACACTGAAAGTGCATGAATTTTTATGACCTGTTTTATATAGTTGTTTATGAAGCCATTAAAATCAATCACTGTACTCACTCGTACCAACTCTTTTAAACACTGTGTCAAGTGCTTGCTTCTGCCGGTTTATGTTCCACTAACAAGAGGAGGCCAAGGTCTGAAGACGCTCGGTCACTGCAATTAACTTCCAGTTTGATTTTGACGTGCCATGTCGCTGCAGGACGTCTGTTAGAAACAGGAGATTCTTTTGGGTTTCTACAGCAGTGGTTCTCAAATGGGGGTACGTGAGATTTAAAATATATATATGGAAAAGTAACATCCATTCGAAAATCCTTTAAAAATAGTTAATTAATACATATGCAATACAATATAAGCGTAAATTCATAAACTGAATTGTAGTCCTTAAATCCATCACTGATTACACAGTGCTGTGTATAATAAACGTTTCCTGGCCGTATTGCCGGTCCTTTGGTGGACGGGGAGGCGAGGGAGGACCAGGACTGAGCGGCCAGACTCGCACCCAACGTGAGAGTTTAGCCGAAGATACTAATGGTGCTCGGAAATCAACAAAATTAAAAAAGGTCCTCATATTAACTATAAAATACAGTTTATTTAAAAACAGCCGCCCAACTGTGCTAATATAAAAGCACAGGGTAGTTTTTTTTTAAAGTATGGTCACCTGCTCTTCTAATACACAGCTACTCCAACAGGCCACTTGTACAGAGAGCCCTGCATGGACTGGGAGTTGTGGTATTGTTCTTTTCAATAATCTCATTTAGATGACAAAGCACTTTGCTTTCCCACTGGATCCTGAGCCGAAACCTGCAGTCATCAACTCAACTCCACAGGTGTTAGGAGACCTTGTTCCATGATACCTGCTTTGGTTCCGCTCTGCCTCAGGGAGTCACCCTCACTCCCCATCACTTCCTCTTCTGTGGGTTGTAGCTTCTGAACAAGTTATTTCATAATACCAGTTTTCTGACTTGATTACACCAGATGTCATGAAGTAATATTTATATTTGTGTGTAATAATGACGTTTGAATAGTGTATTCTCTCTGTCTTCAGTTGCAGGGTATTGATGTTCTACTCGGGCAACATGCTTTTTCAGCAAGCCTTGCAATCTCCACCTCAACAAAATGGCACTTTAACAGAAAGTCTTTCCTCGTGCCGGCTCCAGGCAGTCACTGTGTTGCTGCAGAGATTAATGGGAGACTATTAAGTGCACGTAAACGTTATCCATAAATGACTATCTTATGGTGGGCATTCAATATCGTGACGTCTGCACCACCTCCCTTTCACCAACAAAGTGTTGTAGAAATGTCATTTTAAATTGGCACGCTCTTTATGGAGGAACAAGGAATTCATTATGTTCACTGGTAACATTTTGTTTCCAATGCAGGAAGTGTGATGCTCTTGTTGCAGAGGAGGTTGGGGTGAAATCCAATAGCGTGTGATGTGTATCATCATGCTCTCCAGGTGTTAGTCAGGCCACACTGAAACACTGAATGCACTCATTTGAGCCAAGTGGGAGGTGATCAATGTAATTCGGTGTGGGTCTAGACAGCCTTGTGCAGCAAGCACACTGCATGTACTCATGCAGGTTTAATAATAATAATAATAATAATAATAATCGGGAATAATCATAGTCCCGCACAAAACTTTGGACCGTATCTCTTCCCGCAGCGTGCCAGCACATGCCAGGGTTTAACAGATGGTTTAGTAGACAATCCACTCCCAGTGTTAAGATCTCGTCACAGTGACGTGTGTCTATGAAGCAGTAGCTGCTCTCAAGTCCATCACAAATACAGAAATGACACCTCAATAACCTCAATAACACATCTTACTACTGGCAATGTTGGCATATTTATATATTGCGACGTCTTACGGCAGTAACCGCCACACCATCGACATTTCTTGCGAAATTTTGTAGTATTAATTATAATGCATTGGACTATCTATGCATTGTGGAGATGAAATGAAAATAAAAACAGTTGGCCGACTAAAATATGTACTAAATCATGGTTTTTACAGTAACGTAGGACAACTTTTGTCAGATTTATGATTTATGGATTTTATTGTATACAATGAAGGTCTTTTTAAAAAAAGTTATTAAAATAAAATGTATACAACAAATCAGGTTGTGATTTATATCAGTGATTCTCAACTGGTGGGTCACGACCCACTAGTGGGTCGCGGACCCGTTTTCAGTGGGTCGCAGGCCTTTGCCTGGGGAGAAAAAAAAAAATCCTGTGGTTTTATTTTGAAAGGACTTTTTATGCAGCAGAGTGTCGTTATTTTGCCGGCTCTGGTTTCAACTGGTTTTGCACTTGTCCCTCCATGTTTTCAGCAGCGTGTGCCAGGTTGGGTCAAACCATCCTGATATGAGGGAGACTCTGGGTTTTTAGGATAATTAAATTAAACAGCCTACTGAATATAACATTGACAACTGATGGTGCTGCCTGCATGACAGGAAAACACTCTGGGGTTGGGAGGAGAATTGAGTGCTGCTTAATTTTCTGTAAAGCACAATGTTTTTCAGTATTTACCTACTGATGAGGTAATCACAAGAGAAGTTAATGTTGTATATATGAATACTTTTGAATTCCACTTTTGTTTAATTTATTTTGAGTTAGTGGAAAAGCTGCTCCTCAACACAGTGACGTGTTCCACAGTAAAGTGTTTGTCATAGATTCGGTGAGTGTGTGTTCTCAGTTAAAGTTAGGTCATTTCAGTCTTTTTGAAACTACTTTTTAGTTGTTGGACAGTTTGTGCATGAAAGCTGTTGAGTCTGTTTAAAAATAGCTGAAGATTCTGAATTGTTATATATGTTGTAATACCTCGTGTCCTGAAGATGCAGTTTTAGTTTTTTAATTAAAATGCAGCTAATTGAGTGTAAAAGGGAATAGTTCCCTCTCTAGCATCGCCACCAGCTGCTCGTTTTGGTTATTAAACTTGTTTTTGTGTTAGCATACATATTCTGTACTATCTCAGGTTCAAACTGCACCATCTTTTCATTAAATATATTGGAGAAGTTGAGAATGTTCCTCGATTTGGGTCGCGGCTTGTCATTCAGGGGTGATGGTGGGTCCCGGAGCCAGACCAGTTGAGAACCACTGATTTATATGAATGTATGCTGCTTTAACATAGTTGCACTCCATGCATGACACAATATTACACACATTTATCAGTTACCCATTTCATAACAGGTGATAATAATACACATATCTCATACTAATCACTGACGCTGTCAGTAGTGATTTGGCAGGCCCCAGCAACAGCGGGTTTTGAGGCAGCCAGGGGGCGTGGCCCGGGTTTTGTCGTCATTATTTTAACGTTCTCAATGGAATGTTCTTAGAGCTTCTATAGAACGCGCATGTTCCTATAAGAGAACAGTGTCCCTCTTTTCTCCTCATTGCGCTTGAAGACCCCACCGAGAGGACAGCAAACCTGAACTTCTCCTGAAGAAAACCACTTCAACGACTAGCTACCAAGCTAACCCACTCAAGCTAACCCAACTCAAGCTAACCCAACTCAAGCTAACCCAACTCAAGCTAACCCAACTCAAGCTAACCTAACTCAAGCTAACCTAGCTAACTCAACCTTCAGTGAACAAGGTAAAGACTCAACCAGCGTATTGTTAGCCATGTAGCAATGTGTGTTTACACCCAGAGTAGTTAAACACTCATGAAATTGATTTTATTATCTCTCTAAACTTTACTGAAACATATTTCCTCTGGTCAGTGAATTGTAAAATTGTTCACCATAAAGCATTATTGAATAAAGTACATGAACTCAGGTTCAGAAGTCAGTACAATACGTACCAGATTTCAAAGTTAAATATCATATTTTCTAATATTGGATTATTAATACTAATTCATCGACATGTAAACTGTATTTAAATGTAGCATGCTGTGCAGGTGAAAGCAATTATAAACTAAGTATTGTTGGGTAACTTTGTTCACTCAAAATGCTTCATGTTTTGTAAAAGTAACGCGTTAAATAAGTTGTGTAAAATGTTTCTCTGCAAAGTAAGTAGGACATGTAGCTGTCAAATAAATGTAAAGTAAAGTGAACAGTATTTTCCTTTCAACTGTATACAGTACAAAGTAGAAAAAACATAATTGTATATTACAGTGGGAACTTTCCCTCCATACAGTGATTTTATTATTCTGCCAGTAATAGATTGATAATGTGTAGCTGTGCGTTTACTTTAATGATAGTTCAAATTCAGCTATTATTATTTTATTATAATTATAGTAATTAGTAATTATTAGTCTTCTCAATATTTGTCACAGAAACCCAGTTTACTTCAGGAAAAAGTATTTCTTCTGAAAGTGATAGACAACATATCAGACTTCAATGTCAACAATTAATCCGAATTGATTGTTTGTATTAAATATAACTTCTAGGTGATACAGATCATAAGTGCTGCACGCATGCCAATATATGTAATCCTTATTGTTTGAAAATGTTCATAATTCACACATTACCAACAATCTTGCGACGTTTTTCATATTTAAAAAATAAATGAAATCACCTTGCTTTTATCAAACATAAAGTGTATTACTACACGCTACCAGTCCCAGCAGTTGGTACAGCTGCCTATTTATAAGGCATTGGTAGGTCTATGTATTTTAATTGTGCTTTTGTATGTATCTTATTCTATTTAATGTTTTGTACTATCTGGACCTTGAGTCTGAAATAAAGTTTGATTGATAAGAGGAGGCTATTTCACACAAAAAGATGTTAATAAATGTGTCACTTTTTTATGTGCCCCAAACATTAACACGATGAGCAAAGAGAGACAGAAAAGGCACCGATATGTTTCCGTCTTTCCATCGATCAGAAAGACGGCTTTAAATTGACATTTCTTTTTAAATGTAGTCTGGCGTAGGTTTCGTTGTGTAAAAAGTATCTGACTGTACTAGAGCTTCTAGACAGATAATAATAGTAATTGTCTTGTTTGTTGTTTGTTGTTTCCCTCAGATGGCCCGTCGTTTCCAATTCAATGCAATCAGCAGCATGGTAAGAACACCAAGAACCTGAATGCCACACGCTTATTTTTACCACTTTATTGATACGTTTCTTTTCATCATCTCCATGTTTACTTTAGAGTCCATTGCACGTTTTTATACTTTTATATAAGTACTTTTATATAAGTCTCCTGAGTTCCCCCTCAGGAGTCTCTGTGGGGAAGAAAGACTCTCTGACCTCCTGCTTGCCATTGAGCAAGACATTGAAATAAATCACAGTGAAGTAATAAAATCTTCCAAGAGATGGCACCAAGGAGGCTGCTCCTGTGAAGATCCTTTAATTTATCCAGAGCAGTTTTGATAAGTTTTAAGTTATAATATTTTTGGATTGCATTTGGTTATATATATGGCCTTGTTTTGTCTGTTTTTGCCAGTTATTCATTTATTTATTCAATTTGCTAATTTGAGTTAGTTTGTTAACAAAAATAAATATATAAGTTGAAAATATCCTACTGTGTTTATTTATTATTATTCATTTTAATTTCATAAATAATTTTGGCGATGGGTGCCCTTTTTTTTGGTTTGAGCACCTGCCCCCCAAAATGTCTGTGCACGTTCCTGCCGCTAGCCCATGTCGATGTGTCCTTGAGCAAGACACTTAACCCCACATTGCTGTGCCTACGGGGTATGAATGTGAATGTGAATGGGTAAACCGTAGCCCCTCCCATCAGTGTGTGAATGGGTGAATGATGACAAGTAGTTACCTGTTGAGCCCTAGGGATCTGGGATCAGGTCACAAGGTACAAATCAAGAAAAAAAAACATGGTGTAAATCCCCAAAACAAAGAAAAAACATGTTAGGTATCAAATTAAACATAAGAATCAGGGCTACAATAATATATACTCCCCATGTACAACCTCTAAACACAACTCGAACAATAAATAGGGTGAGGGTTTAGGGTGAGGGCTTAAAGGGCTACAGCACTTTGAGTGGTCTGAAGACTAGAAAAGCACTTTACAAGTACAGGTCCATTTATAATGTGCGTGTGGAAGTCTAATTTGTCATCTGATTTATTGGTATTTATCTCTGCCTTTGAGTAAACCTAAAAAATAAAAACATCTCCTTTCCTGAGAGGCACCAACAGAGCAATACTGACATAATTACAATTTTAGAAGTAGGTATTTGAGCAATCCTCTAAATTACAGCAATGCACATTAAATAACTGCGACCCCGCCCCAGATAAGCAGCAGGGAATGGATTCATATTTCTACATAACATTAAATCAAATACACCAGTGCACCTAATCATGTCACTAACGGCTACATTGCAATGCAGTCATTGCTGTAACCAAAGCCATCATTAAAGGAATAGTTGGACATCATGGATGCTTAATCATTTTATTATGGAGAGTCAGACGAGAGGATCAGTATTTCTCTCTGCTAGTTGCTTAGCAACCTAGCTTCCTCTCGAGACGAGAGGAAGTCTCTACGGACAGAACTCTCAAGTGTATGACTTCATCCGTTGATGGCTGCATTGTATTTGTGTATTTGTTGCACATAACGCAGCAACATCCGTTTCATCTGGCTGGCTTCCTGTACTGTTCCTTTAAATAAATAAACTGCTTTAATGTGTGTTAGAGACTTGCACATAGTTAATCATATGTACCCAGTGGGTCCTACCCTCCTGGTGCGTGACCTCATACTTTATAGTAAGAGTCTACCAACCCACACACTGAAATAAGACGAGCGGTCTTACTGTGGGCTGCCGAGAGAACACGTTCAGACGGAAGGTGCTTCCAGCTATATTCTTCTGCTTTTAACATTTCATAATATCCTCTGAGGACATCAGAACAATGAAGATTGGCCTTTATCATATATTCTATAAGCCTGATGCTGCCACCGCCGTGCTTCACTGTCTTACGGTGTTCTTTAGGCGAGGTGTTGTTTTTGTGCCAAACAAACCTTTTGGAATTAAGGCCAAACAGTTCAACCTTGCTTTCATCAGACCACAACACATATTCCAACATGTTTTTGCTAAATTTAGCTTGGATATATTTTCTTTGTAAGAAAAGGCCTCCGTCTTGCCACCTTACCCCACAGCCCAGACACATGAAGAATACAAGGGAGTGTTGTCACATGTAGTACACATGTAGTACACATGCCGTACACGTGTAGCACACAGCCAGTACTTGCCAGATTACCCTGCAGCTCTTTTAGCGTTGCTGTCGGCCTCTTGGAAACCTCCCTGATCAGTTTCCTTCTCGTCTTTTCATCAATTTTGGAGGGACGTCCGGTTCTTGGTAATGTCAGGTTGAGCCATATTCTCTCCACTTGAAGGTCTTCAGTGGTTCAATGGTATCTCTAATGTCAGGATCCAGACTGATACCGTTCAACAATGAGATCTGTGAGGCTTTGAAGCTTATGGCTTTAGCTGTGAGATGCAACTAAAATGTCAGGAAAATCCTACTAGAACAGCTGAACATTATGTGGGATTAATCAGTCTCTTTAAATGTTGGCAGGTGTGTACTGACTACTATTAACATGAGTTTGAATGTGATTGGTTCATTCTGAACATCCCCAGTTATAAGAGGGCAGCACACTTAAGCAACCAGGTTATTGTAAGTTTTTTGTTTCCCCCCCTAAAAGATTTCAGTTTGATTTGCAGTTGAATTGTTCACGTTATAGGTCACATTAAAGGGTGAATAAAGTTCAGACATCATTTATCTTTGTCTCATTTTTTTACGTCACAAACACCTGGCACTACACGTTTTATATCGATGGAGTGGTTTATGTGCAGGGAGGAGCCGTCTCCTGAATCTGCAGTTTTGTCTTCTGTCCGCTCAACATGGTTCACTGTTCTCTAAAACCTGTGATAAATGATTAGAAAGTCTAGAAATATTCTTCAAGCATATGCTTGAAGAATATTTCTAGACTTTCTAATCTAATGGCTTTCAATTGCAAATGGTTCTTACCCAACTCTAAACGTGAGGAATGCTTTTTCTATTTTTTTTATTAAATAAAAACTTCAGAATGCCTGTGAATTAAAGAGTCCATCTCTAGAAGAGACTTTGGAGAAAATGTCTTCCACTGTTATTCTCAGATTAACACACAAGAGACCACTTTGGTTTTATGGCACATGTTACTGCTGTACTGACTGATGAGTCGCCAACTTAATTTCGTTGTATGTTTTTAAAAAGGACAATAAACTCCCTTACCGTTATTTGTTTTATTGGTTTTATTTGGTTCATAAAGGTCATCAGGGGCAGCATACAGTTATAAGAAGTCAAATGCTGACCTGCGTGATTGATGCATGTGACACGTGTACCATCGAGTGCAGGTTAGATGAAGGCTACGTACTTAACAGGATCTCTTTACAACAAACATTTCAAGGCAACGTTTCCTCTCTCCAGAGCTCCAGACGCCTCCTAGGAGCTCTTCTTCTCCTCGAACATGATGTTTGCGGTGGCTCTCTTGGCTGTGGACAAAGCACACAAACGTCACATCTCTTGTTCGTTATCGAGAGTCCAACAGCTACGAACACCCCGATCTCCTCCCTTTGAGGCCGCTGTTGTTCAACGCTAAGCTACTTCCTGAGCCGTAACACTTCCTGCAGATGTTTCACACTAAAAGCCCACCAGAAAAAAGGGAGATAAATGCCATTTGCCACTGGGAGGCTTTTCATGTCAAAAGTCAGTGCTGGAAATGTTGAGTTTCTTTGACATAAGCTAAACTCAAAATAAAATAAATAAATGCACAAATAAAAGGCAAAGTAGAGGCCAAAGGAAGTCATTAGTGAATAGGAACAGCCTTTGGAGGAAGTGGAAGTGTTTTGTACAGCAAATTATAACAGGACAAACATAGTTTTAAAGAATTATGTATAAAACAGATGTAATTAGAAAAAACACACAAACTATTTCAAATGAAGGCCTCGGTCTCTCCAGGTCAATAATTGAGAATTCATGTTCTTTACATGCTAAATCTGGTTTGCTAACAAGCTACTTTGTCTTTAAAAGGGGCTTCATTCAAGACTCAATAATGTTGAGCATTAATATCGCAGCAAACAACGATTAGCTGTGTAAAGACATTGCTTTAGCGTACAGACTAAAGGAGGTGTTGTGATTGTGAAAGAGTAGCAGGTGCAGTAGTATAAAAGATGTAGGATGCGATACATTGAGATGAATCAAGCGTCGTAGTGAATTTGAATAGTTGAATCAAAGTCAAATGGAATTGTGAGGCCAGTGGAGACTCCTACTAGTAGATTGTGTCTGCACTAAAGGCATTATGACATTATTGAGCTCAGGGATTTTTTAGAAAACTACTTCATTTCTGCAGTCAGTGGTTTTTTTGGGCAGAAATGGAATAGAAGTCTTCACAACTAAGTCTATAGAATCAAAAATAGTGTTTTTGTTATCTTAGAATGAGCCTCAGGAGCTACACGCTTAAAGGGAGACGTGAGCAGAGCATTCAGCTGGATGCAGTCTGCAACCTCACCACTAGAGGTCACTAAGTCCTAAACACTGCTCCTTTAAATGAGCCAAAGTGTATTTGGGCTTCATCTAGTGGGGCCATAGCGCTCAGGATTGGTTTATATGGGAATATTGGCTGATATACAATTATGAATATTTGTAAATAATTCCAGTATGGGTGGACTCTGCTTACAGTAAACAGACATATCAACTCACCCTCGTCTTTGATCTTGTCAGCAGCTTCTGACGCCTTGTCCTGGAGGTTCTTCACCACATCGTCAATCCGGGTTTCATTCTTGAGGAAAAATGGCCGAATGATGCGGCTATAAATCAGGATTGATCCGTTGGAGGAAGTCGGAGCCATGCACCACACCAAGAAGGCACACTGGAGGAAAGAAAAGAACAAACCGTTACAGTACAGGCTGGAAAAGATATTCAGGGACGTTGACTCTTGTCACATTATTGCCATTTTGAACTGAGCTGCTAACAGTGTGTATTGCATATGGTGCAGGTCCAGTTAAAAATAAAATTATATTTAATTGTTGGTGCAACGGTAATTATTAATTCATCTGTCATTACTACAATGTATGTTTAAGTATGCATAAGTCCACAGACAGTGTTTACTTTTGTGTTAAACCTTTACACAGACGAGTAGACAGTTCTCCAAAGTGTCTATTCCATTCAAACAGCTCGCATCAGACGGGACTGAATCGTGCACAACAAGTGCCGTGGTATTCCATAAAAGTCCAGCGGAATTATTGATACGGTTTAATTTTTTTAAATCATCCTGTATTAAGAAAGGTCTCATTCAGATAACATATCTCTTATGCCAGCAAGTCCTGGTCAAGATGGAGAGCTGGTAAAATGTTTTATATACGAGTACACAGGGCCGGCGATTGCTATAGGCGAACTAGGCGACTGCCTAGGGCGACAAATGGGTTGGGGGCGCCCTCACAGCGCACATTTCAGCACTGTGAGCAATTCGTGACCACGCGAGCAGGGACGATTCAGCTGTGAGTTTTCTCATCAAGTACAGAGAGACACGCATATTGAGAAACGGGCGCTGTAAACATCTTAACGCTGATTGGCCAAGACACGTCACATCAAAGATGTTCTATTACGGAGATGACAACAACTCGGCCAAAACTCTGAACTTTTTTGTCGAGAAAACGGGACGCTGATTGGCCAAGACTCGACACGTCACATCAAAGATCTTCTATTGCAAAGATGGCTCACTCCAAAAGAAAAATAATCGTTTGTGCGGTCTGAAAAATGTGCGCGATCTGAAAAATCTATTGCGCGGCCACTTTGACTGGTCTAAACCATCTGGAGCACGGGGACGAAAAAATAAAGAAGAGGAAAAGAAAGTCAAGTATAGAGGTAAGTCTTCTCATCTCAGCCATTAAGGTGTCAAACGAAATACATTTAGTATTGTGCATCACCTAATATTGGACGTTTCATTACTGTCACTTAGGCTAGCTATAGCTAGCTAGCAACTTTGCTAATTTGCTACGTAGGCTATTACTAGCAAATGTAACTTCACTGATAACCTACATGGATGTACATGTCAGAAGACCAGTATCTGGATAACGTATGCTAGTTATGAAAAGTACAGTTGCTGTCTACATTCATTATAAATGGCATAAGTTCTGTTTAGTGAATTCACAACTAGCAGGTGCATACACACACAGTAACCATTTTGGGGATAGTGGTGGTGTTCACCCTTCTGTACAGTTCCTCCCCAGGAATATACTAAAATGTATATGTGTCTTTTGTTTTGTATTTTTGTTTTAAATTGGCCAGATGCACTCAGGCAATGTTTTCAGAGGCCGGCACCTGCTGGAGAAAGGACGCCTGATTCGCCTCCCTCTGAACTTTGTAAGTAGCCTACACAACTAGTACTATTGTTGCTGTTTTTGTTATTGTTATTATTATCAATTATTACTTTCATAATCACATCACATTGATACTACTAATTGTAATCAGTAGCATTATTTAGCCTTGTAGCAGTGGTGGCAGTAATTGTAATTTATCTACTACAAGTTACATGGTCAGATAAAATGTATTTGTACAATGCAACATGTGGTAGGATGATAGAAATGACCAAATGCAATTGTGTAACGAACAGCATGGATGAACTCTGTGTTTAAATACAGCTGCAGGAGAAGGGACATCCAGTAGTACTCAACCTGTACTTAACATGTCAAACCTTGTTAACCATAGTCATTCCCTATACAGCTTGTACCATGTTTTGAGGTTTGTTCAATAAACATATTTGAAAAAAAAAAGAGTGTTTTGCACAGTTTATGGAGTTAATTTAATCCTAACTTTGAGTGTGTAATAAATTATTTAAAATAATAAAAAAGAAAATGTTCTGAAACTATTCTGGTGTTTGTTGTCCATGCACCATTTATTGTTGAACTGCAATGTAGACTAGTAGAATTATAAGTGGGTGAAAAACTGCTATGCAAAGTAAAGCAGTTAAGTTAATATATGTCTCTTCAGTGATGTAAAGTATTGTGTGTGTCTGTGTGGTGGTGGGGGGGGCGCAAAACTCAATCTCGCCTAGGGCAACCAAAGTGCTAGAGCCGGCCCTGCGAGTACAAACAGGGACAGATAACATCGTAATGAAAATCACGTCAAAACAACCACGGGCACAAAAAAGCAACAACATTGTTCTGCAAAACATATATTTTTTCAAGAGTGGTTAAAGATTTATAGTTCAGCCTTGTAGCTCGTCCTTGAAAGGAAAAGGCAGATTCACAGAATCCCCTGCTGATCTGGTGTTCTAGCTGCAGGAGCAATATGACAGTATTATATTATTATTATAATATGTTCTGCAGTTATGTCCCGGCTGTAATCAAGATGAACACCTGGGTCAGTCTCCGTAAAAGCAGTGAATCCATTGATTCCCTTCCAGTTACAAAAGGTGTGTCTGAAGCTCCAGTTACAAACCACAAGGTGATCATTTCTCAAAGAGATGAAGATGCTCATAAACAACATCACCATAGTCCTACAATTATTTTCCTAACAGCAAAAGGAAAATGTTCATTTAAACGTAAATACAAAACTAATTTTTATTATTTTATGGTCGTAGAATAACTACATTGTGATCTCTACCTCCTTCTGCTTCATGGACCGTGGTTATCTGGATCGTGGACCATGCCTACTACTCATATGAATCATTTCTGTCATATTCATGTAATGTGCTGTAACTCCGTTACGTGGTTCATTCTGGTCACATGACATCTATTGCTTCTGTCCATCCAGAGAGAGGGATATGTTGCTCTCCTGAAGGTTTCTTCCCTTTTTTCCCTGTGAAAGGGTTTTTACTATCTTTATTGGGGAGTGTTTCCTGATCCGATGCGAGGTCCCAGGACAGGATGTTATGTGTACAGATTGTAAAGCCCTCCGAGGCAAATTTGTATTTGTGATGTTAGGCTATATAAAATAAACTGAATTGAATCTCACTTTAACCCAAACTATCATATTCTGATATTATCTATAATCAGCAGACATAAGGATATTTCTTGCGGTTACTCACATCAAGTCAAATAATATATTTGATTATATTTAAGCTTAAAACATTATTTCAATGCTCATGTCCATGAAATCTGACCGCGTCTTTAACATATTTACCCCATGTAACATGCAGGCTTCAGTGCACTGTTGTTGGTTTGGTTACTTCATTTATTTTAATTATTCATGTTTTATATATTATGCATTTTTCTTATTATTCTATCTTTTTAAATATATTGTGCATTTTTCATTGCTTACCTGTATGTATAAATGTTGCTGTAGCGAAAATATTTCCCCTTGCGGGATTAATAAAGTATCTATCTATCTATCTATCCATCCATGGCACTGCGTCCAGCAGACAGAGGATGAACTGTGTTCTACCCACTGAGCTACAGAAGGACATTTATTTTATTCATGCTAATTCTTCACACTTTGATGTTGCAACTGGTAAAGGCGCAGCTAATTTATTGCTTTTCATACTTAACTAGGCTATACTACTTAATTATAAATCATAGTTTATTAGCTGAATGAAAGAGTCTGAATCTCAAAAGCAGCCTAATATTGTCAAGTAAATGTAGTGAAGGTAAAAGTACAATACTTCCCTTTGAGAAGTAGTGGACTACTATGTAATAGTAGAACATTGGCTGGGACTCATTTGTACGCAGTACCAGAACTTCTTCCGTGTACTTTGGCATACCGGGCCTCTTCAAGCGCACGGGCCCTCCTCACAAGCTGCTGCTACTATTTTCTGCCTCTCCATATCAGGTTATCTGGGAGATTCAGAAAGGTTGGCGCAGCGCCAGCGTCTTTGCAGCCAACTTCATAAGCGTCAGGACAGCCGAGGAGACAGGGAGAACCGGGGGGGGGGAACCAGGGTGGGGGAACCAGGCGCTGCGCTTTATCCACAATGTTCACGTCCTCATCATAACTTGTTTATTTCTATTAAACATTGTTTAAACGTGTTCTTAGTCTGCTCTTTGGACTTACAGAACATTATATCGCAGGGCAAACACTTCCAGGAGAAATAAATGAAACACTTAAACAATAGAGTTAACACGATGGGTTAATATACACACATGACCCAGTATGACACGCTTCCAGAAATAATAACTAAATAGGAATAAGTAGCAGGAGGGTGCTGCTACACACCGCCAGGTGAACAAGTGGAGCACTGACACTCGTTTTGTTCCTGAGGGTCCAGAGATCGTCTCACAGAACCCTGCGAGCGGAACGCTTCTCTTACAGCAGGAACGTGAACGTCTGCCCGTTGAAGAGGAACTTGAGTTCAAACACGGGGAACCACAGTCACATTTAATGTGGAGCGTTCCCCAGGGAAGGAAATGGAAAACTGATAGTTTGTCCAAGAAAAAGACGTCTCTTTGCTCCCCGTGTGCGTTATGGAGGACGGGTTGGTACCTGGAGAAGAACTGGCCTCCAGGACCGTAAGCATCTTTCAGAGGATTGCCTAACATGGTTTGGCCCCAGAATCTTTTCCACCTCAAAACCCTAAAGCCGTACAATATAAACAGTGATTGTTGTCATGGACAACCTACCTGATGCAGTTTTGTTTGGACGTTGGACAGAGATATTTATAGAGATATTACTCCATATGTTTGCTAGTTAAACTAAATGCAGTTATCTTTGATCATTGATGTTCAAATGTCAATAATATATGTTTAATGTTCTAATCAGGGATCATAATTAATCTTCTTTAATCAAATAGTTTGTTCTTGTTTGGTCTGACTGTACCTGGTGGACCAGCAGCTGCTTTACAGTCAGATTATTGCTGCTGTTACAGAGGCATGGCGATTAAATGATTAGCACATCACAATCTCCTTTTTAGATATTTTACTAAATTAAAATAAACGAGGAAAAGAGCAGCCACGTTGTCTATCTTCCAGGCAGCTTCTTTTACACGGTCTTACTCTCGCTGCCTGTCAGTCCTCTGTGAGGGGAACATTAACACATGTATGGCAAACATCCCATAAAGCAAACACTGCTCTGCATCAGTACTGGCTGCTGGTGAACTTGCTGACGCAGCTGGCAGCTCTCAGATACTCGTTATCATCAGTGTGCCGCACTCTATATACGGTCCATTGTTGGACTCCGCCCACATTTAGCAGCTCCCTCAGACTATATGGTCTATGGCTTCTTATTAGAAGGAGTGGAGTCACCGTGATGTCACCCATTCAATATGGTTTTGAAGCCTCGAGATCGCCATTTTGGCCGTCGCCATCTTGTTTTTTTGGAACCAGAAGTGACACGAGAGGATGGACTTAAGTACAACCGAACTGTCATGAAGTAAAAACACTGTGAAAGGGTTCCAAGTTCTCAGACGAAAACATGGGAAACTCTGAGGTAGTGACCCGTCAATAAACACGTCCTAAAGCACATCCTGGTTTATCTTCTATTTTAAATATGTTTTCTCTAAATGGGACCATACTTTTGTATTGAAGAAGACTTGAAACTACATAAACTCATGTTTACAATGTTTACTGAGGGAATAAATCAAGAGAAGTAGAGTCATTTATATAGACTTCTATACAACCAGAGGAGTCGCCCCCTGGTGGACATTACAAAGAATGCAGGTTTAAGGCACTTTCAGAACCACAGGTTCTGGACTAGTCCCACCACCACTACTACCGTCTGGACCGCATGGTCAACCAAACTGAATTGAACGCTCAGCGTTCCCATCTGATTATTTTTGTAATCTTCTGCAGTCAGCAGAAGTAATTTTATTGACAAATAAAAAAAACTTTGAATTTTAATTTTGAATGTATAAGCTGCTTAGAGATAGTGTTAGAAAGTTAAAAAGGTCATAGTTCCCTCTCTGAAATCTATTTTATATTGCTAAGAAATCTGTGCGCCGTTCAACTATGGTCCGTTACGCCAGTGGTCCCCAACCACCGGTCCACGGACCAGTACCGGTCCGTGGGTCCTTTGGTACCGGGCCGCACAGGAAGAATGAATGAAAGAAATATCTGATTGAAACCGGTCAAGTTGGGGGTCACTGTGTTACACCACTAATGGGACAGGGTGTGACGGGACATCAAATAAAGAATCCTACTATGGCGGAGACATGACCCGCCCTTCTCTGCCTCTGATTGGCGAGGTTAAGAATCTCTGGGTAAACTAATCCGAGGCAGAGGCAGGGTAATAAATATCGCTGGGCAGGACGCACACTGCAGTGAGTGCTGCTTGACTCCACTGGCTCTCACTGGTAAGATATCAAAGTCCAGCGGAGAAAGCTGCACACTCAACTCAGCTTATTCTTAGTTTCATGAATGAATACATTTTCAGCACAAAACATTGATTAAAAAAACAAACAAGCAAAACAGACACCGGCTGGATTACCTTTCCGATGTAGTAGAACGGGAACCAGGAGAGGAAGATATCGGCAAAGAACTCGGCCACACTGAAGAGTCCATACACCACCCAGTAGGTCAGCCATTTGGTGTCATCGTCCTTGGTGGCACTTTCAATGGCCTTAATCCTGGAGAGAGGGCCAACATGTAAGAGGAAAGATTAGGGAAAGTTAATATTACTCAACCATCTCTTCCACCCTTTGTTTTCTCCTTTTCTTCTACGTTCGTCTTCTCCTTAATTAAAGCCTTACATCGTCTTTCTTTTTCCTTCCATATTCCCTGACTGCGTCAACAGCTTTATTACTGTAAAATTTCACAGATTTTCCAATATCTGCAAAATGAGACTGACTTGAGCAGCCTGCCCTCTAAAGTCCTCCAACCACCTGAATGACAAAGTAGTCTGTTGGTGCCTTCCAACATGGCCTCTTTACCTGCACTCCTCCTCTAAAGGGATGGTGCTAGTTAGTGAGCGTTATCCATCAATAAAAGAGGACCACGCTGTTGGAGTCACACTTCTGAGTTTGTCCTCTCCGATGTGACGGTCCAAGGACAGAGGTTGTTGTAAATTGTACAGATTGTAAAGCTGTCTGAGGTAAATTGATGATTTGTGGTATTGGGCAATACAAATAAATACAATTGAATCAATTCATCTGTGGCCAGGACAAGCACATTTTCTTTCAGTAGCTTTTCTTTGTTTCTCTTTCTTTTGGCATGTTTAAGGCCAAGACACATCACACACATCTGATGAGTATTCCAGCTAGATATTTTATCTCCTCTGCTTTAATGGGGACATAAGTGGCAGCCATGGTCACTGGCAGGGATTATTGGATGACCAAGGAGACACAAAACGAATGCTATGAAAGAGAACCACAAACAGTTCAGTTTAGGCAACAATACCACCAACAAAACCATGTAGAGGAAAACTGTCAGGAACAGATTAGAAACCACAACCCGGTGCAACACCAGTCCTCTGGCTGAAAGTCCTGTTTGGACCCATCCACCCCCCTCACACACCAACACATGCTTTTTGGATATTATAAAGTAAGTCACGTGTTCTGACTGTTGCCTAGTCGTGTGGATGCATTTCATCTGTGTGTCCACCACAAAGAAAGCTTTCCATTGGACATATATATTTGTGCCGAGCGATTGCATTTCGTGAGTATTTCACGAACCGCCATGATTGTGGGCTGGAAGGACAGAGACACGCTCCCTTATCGTGGAGGGTAACAGAGACACGCGGTGGTTTCCTGTTCTCTGGTTCCTGTTAGTTTTGGTTAATCGTCCTTCTTGTCAAACACACAGACGCGTTAAAGGGTGTGTGCAACAGCATTGGAGAAAGAACGAGTAATGATCGGTGAGCAGTTATTGGTTCTCTCTTGAAGTTTGTTTCCAATAGAAGTCTTTGTCATGAATGTATTCTCCCCGAGGCCGCCGTATGAAAGCTGCTCTGTTCCAGTCACATGGATAGATACCCTGGTGCTACCAATGCTGACACACAGCGGGAGGAGACGCTGGGCTCGTCTGGAAAAGATGTTGGAACATGTTCAGTGAACAAACACTGAAGCCTCTAGTTTCACAGCCTTGTGAAACTTGTGCAAAGCTGGCGGTAGCGCGGTCGTCACTCCAGCAGACGTCTCGGCTGCTGCACATGAACCTCGTCACGCTTTGACAGGTTTATGTGTCAAACATCAGCACTCTGACCTCCAGCTGCTGACAGACACTGCACTGCACCAGCTGTGTTCACTGTCTCAGTTTATTAAGTGGCTTATGTAACTACTTCCAGTTCCGTGTGCAATACAAATAACAAGCATAAATGTACCACTTGTTATTGATTATGCCAAATATGTTGTTTGCAGGCTGCAGGACAGAAAAACCCCTAAAGAAACAGGAACCTGTTAGTATCAACCTTCACAACCAGTTTCCTGTCATGAAACGATTGGCCCATTTCTAAAGAGCATGAGAAACTCCTCTCAGTATGACACTGTATGTTTAACAGCAGCAATGATCAGTTTCAACTAATATGTTAGAAGCTTCAAACAGGCCTTCATAAAGACTGTATAACTGTTGGTTTCAGCTAGGAGGCCAAACTAAAAACTGTGTATTTAAAAACACGAGCAGTTCCAGGCTGTGGTATCTGCTCTACTTCAGTTATTATAAGAAATAAAACTAGATAAAAGCTGTTGTTTCCAACCCACTACTAATCACAGGATATAGTATGAGATGAGTCGAGGATGAGTAACTAGTGCATGACTAATAAACATGTTAATCAATTCAGAATGCAGTAAAAAAGTGAAAATGGTCAAATGAAATGATTGTTAAGAACTTAAGACCGTAATGTCACTGCTGCTGTGTCATGTGACTGACTGTGAGTCATCGTGCTCGTCACATGAATTTATTTTGTGATCAATACTCAATTACGTTATTTTTTTGAAGACAAAATGTTTTTTTATATATATATATATTGTATTAATATGTTTAACTCAACTTCCCAAAATATCTGATCATAACATGAACTAAAGATAGCGAATGCTTTATTTTTGTTGTCATCAGAGTATCATGCTAAGTGTAGATAATCCTGGTCTCTCTATATCGGTCTCGTCATGGAGTCGCTCCTCGCCGCCAAAGAGACAAAGAGAAAACAGAGCCGAGGGACTGAGACACGCAGGCGAAGCTGAGATAACATCATGTTTCATATTTGCATGTTTCATGCTTTTTTAAGAGTTTCGTTGTTTCCCATAAAGTGGGAAAAGAAAGATACCCGTTTTATAACTTTGGTTAACAAGATAGTCACTGTATTTTCTCTGTATGAATCTTAAAATCAATGTGAACCACACAAAAAACTGTCATGATAAAACAAAGTCATGATCACATGATTATCAGAAGGAAACTGCAGATGTTATAGATGCGGATCCGATTAATAGAAACCAGTAGTGAGCCTGTGAAAACAGCGGTGTAACGAGTCTGGTGAAATATCCCTGATGATGGGAACAAGATCTAAGAATCCAAAAATCAAAACCTGTACAGCACAGACTTGAAAAATGGTCAGCAAAAATATGATGCATACCTCAATTGTTGCTAAGAGCTAAACTGGTAATGGTTATGAAGAGAAAACCCTGTATTCAGGGTTCAGACACATTCTGACCAATGGATTTCATGACTTTAAACCACATTTCCATGACCAAACATTTTGTAAAATGACTAACAATATATATAAACTAACAATGAGAATACAAAGCATACAGTAAACCTTAAATGACTCAAATGAATGAGACAATAGTTTGATTAAAAGAATAAACATTTATATAGATGCCTGTATGTATGCCTGCTTATATTTTGAGCGGCTTTCTTTTAAAAGCATATTCATTATTTCAAACTCAGCATAAATGAATGTCATGAACACATGAATATAACACATTTACATGACTTTACATTTGTTTTGTTTTTTTAAATGGGATTGTATTTTTTTCAAGGACTTTTCCAGGCCTGGAAATAACCATTTTAAAATCCCATGGCTTTTCCAGGTTTTCCATGACCGTGAGAGCCCCGTTATACTGACACACTGGGCTAAAGACACATTGTAGCTAACAGTGACGTATCAATACTCTAGTGCCCTCCATACATACACATCACCAATCATGATATAAAAAAATATATAAAATCATAATTTTCCATCGATGTCGTGTGCGCGTGCGCGTGTTGGGTGGGGTTGCTGTGCAGGCCCCTCCTCAGAAGTGCTCTAAGAATAATACACTTACGATATGTAGGCTGGGTAGAGGAAGCCGATGAGGTTACACAGCAGGGAGGCTCCGTAGCCGACGACCAAGTACACCGCGATGAGCCCCACGACAGCTGCAACACACACACGCTACGTCACGCCTTTTGTCCACACACACACCACATATCGCTCTCACCGCGCCGCACAATGAGCGGGTTATTACGAGCCTTTCGCTTCAGGAGCTACACCGTGACGGCGGGCAGAGGGACGCGGGCTGCCACGCGCCTCTCGTGCGGTCCGTCTGCGTGATGCCGTCTCCTTCCTATCCCGCACACAGACACTCACCCAGCGCGATGTACGTCCGGCTCACTCCGGTCTTCGCCTCGATCTTCGCGAGACTCTCCGTCATGAAGTTCTTCTCGTGGAGAAACTTCTCGAATCTGACTTTGAGCCCCTGCGCCATGGCTGCACTTCCTTCTTCAGCGATGCTGGTCAAACTGCGACAACCCGAGCTGAGCGCACACACAGCGGCGTCCTGCGAGACGTCAAGTCCGACAGGCCGGATGTGCAACGCAGCCTCCGACCGCGAGCTTCAAAATAAAAGCACGGGGTCTATTTGGTTCTGTACATTTGAGTAAATCTTAAATTCGTTTGTCCCACATCTGGCCAATACTTGGCAATGTGACCGGATACATGTCTTGAACTACATAAGGATAGTTCCTTATGTAATTTAAGATAACGTTAAGCTAACTTTTCTAACTGACTAACCAGTGCTAATTTAGAGCATACATTTTGAAATATACAAAACAAAATTGAAATAAAAATTCAAAGAAATACATTTGAGTAATTGCACAGAACTTACACTTAAAGTATATATTTTTATATATATATATATATATATATATATATATATATATATATATATATTTTGAAAGTATATTACAGTATACTTTTTATATATTTGCAGAAAGTACACTTCTTTGATAGTATATTTTAAATATACTATTGAAATTGTAAGTATATTTTAAATATACAAAAGTATATATATTTTCGCCTGGGTAGTGCTATGTTTGTACTATATTTACCTGTCACAGAGTTTTAGGTATATTTTAAAGTGTAAAACAGACTATTTATTTGTATAAAATAATATTGGAGTTGTGAATTGGAGTTCATCTTGGAAACAGTAGTTTGACACTAAATCTTAACTCAAGGTCTACTTTTAAAGATCTTTGAACCACATATCACATTCTATCTCAGCAGATGGAGTTCATCCAGTTCATCCGGATGTATTTTACGGAAGCGTAATGCATTCATTTCCCGTGTTCTGGGGAATTTTTCTGCCTCAATTTATGGTGGAAATGTCTTGGTGTATGCTGGCAGGGGACAATTTAAAAGATAAAAATATAATGCAATAAAGCTCTTAGGCATTCTATATTGTAATGTTTTCAAATGTTTATTCAGTTTTTCTCATTTTGTGTCTTTTGTTTGTTTTTAATTGTTCTTGTATAAATGTATAAACCCCTCAACTGTAATAGCTCATATGTGTTGTGCAAGATTTCTGCTCATATTCAAAACTTTCTGCACGTTCAAAATGTAACCCACATATCTGTGTTCTCTGAGTTTGAATTGTTTTGAGAAAAAAAGTGATATTACGTGAATAAAGACATAAGATGGAGCCTTGGAGCACATTGGGATATGTCAGTAAAGCTCATTCTGATCTGTTGGATCAGTTGAACCCATACGACATGCTTCACAGTAGCAGTGTGCAGGGGGATCTATTGGCTGAAATGGAATATAACATTAGTATGTATGTTTGCTTAATGAATGAGCTGTCTACATAGGAGTGGGTCCTCTTCATGGAGCCGGCCCTTATGTTTCTACACTAGCCTATAGGTTATATTACATAAGAAGGAAGACGGCTCACTCTTCATGCACAAGGGCCAGATAGTCAGGAACCCCTGCAGTCAGTTTATATTTTTGGTCTTTGATTGTGCCATTTTTGTATTTAACCTATGACTCACGCAGCGAGAAGAAGATTTTTCTCAATGCGGTTTCATTTGTCTGGACTTCCAGCTTCACTTTTCAATGTATTCTGGAAATCCCACCCCAAATAAGTGTTGTGTGAGAATTTACTGTGAAGGTAGGTGGAAGTACATGTGGGCGAACACATCGAAAGTAACTGTGGCTAGCTTGATGCCTCTGGTGCTCAATAATGATATAGAGAGAGGGTTATTCCCTGATTCCGGTCTCACAGGCATTGTATACGCCCAAACTGTGTACTCTTACAAACAATCGCATCCTGTAGCTCATGGGATTTTGGGATTAGACAACCTCATGGTCCGGTTAGGGAACCTCAAGGCTGCTGAGAACTGGCTGCGTAACTGAGAGGAATAACTCCTGACAGTTCAAAGTCAGGGCTAAATGCCGTTACAATAACACTGTGCCCTGTGCAGCCACACCCTGCCTTCCTTTGATGACATTGCAAATACAAGTACTGGCATCAGATGCCATGATTTCAAAACACACTGCAGTGTGCTCAGACACGGCATCTGCTTCTTTGTTTTTTTTAGTGGTTTAATAATTGTCCTTTTGATAATTGTGTAGTCTTTATGTTAATTTTCTCTACACAGTAAGTAAGGGTTGGAACACTGCTGCTTTATATTTGATTTAATTGCAGAGTCTCAGTATTTTTTTGTAGGTGTTGGAATTGCAAGTCTTTGCAAACGGTGCGAACCAGAAAGGGTCAAAAACTAGACATATATCACATATTAAATAATCAGTGGCTCCTAAAGGCTGAAGACCCGCAGAGACCAGCAGCAGCCGACCAGTATCGGCTTGACTATAGGAGCTCTTAATGATTTTGACATCGGGGTGTTGAATCCTTCTCTTCAGGTCCAGGGGCCTAAAGTAACGAGCAATAAAGAGCAGTCTTATAAGATGGCTCTTTCAAAGGGGACCTATTATACTCATTTTAAGGTTCATACTTGTATCTTCTATTATTTAGCATGCTGTTATGTTAAAAAAACATACACTTTATTCTTTTCATATTGTCTGCCTGCATAAGTATGATATGCCTGTATTTACCCTCTTATTCTGGCCTGTCTCTTTAAGACCCTTCCCGGAAACGCCCCGGTCGCTCTGATTTGGACCCGGATGCTGGGCTCCTCCCTCTGAGCGGCTCTGCCCTGTAGAGACGCACTGCCGACAGACACGGAGGTTAGGACCACTTCTACCGTGAATACTAACCTAAAAAAAAGAATTGATCAAAAACTAAACACAGCAAACGTTCCAGCAGATCACAGCTCTTCCTGTTAATAATTTTTGTAGCATGCTCTATGCATCATAAACAGAGTGGAAATAGATGTGAAACAGAAGTCAGTTTATTGCCTTATTTATGCTATAATTCATATTGGCATCTGTCTTTGACTGAAACGGATACATGTGTGTCTGTACCTGTAGCAAAGGATTACATGTATTACAGGCAGGATGTTAAATGGACCAGGGTTTTTTTTTAATCTTCTGAATGCTTGAAATCAAATACCTTTTTTTATATATCACCTGTTTAAACCTTGGAGAGAGAACATATTATATTTGTCAAATACCACAGGATCATTAATTGTACATTTTAAAATGACGTAAACCTGCTTAACTAAGAAGCTCTTGATTCATAGTTAAGTTGCATTGAAATATAAATTGGGTACACATAATACAAAACGTAGCAAACCCATAACTATGTAAACTGTCCAGATCATGTGGTCATGAGTAAAGGTCGAGTGTCAGGTCACTCAGATCTCCCGTCAAACATGACAGATTCACTGTGACATTAAACTGTTATGGCGTAACATTAAGGTGTATGACAAAGAGGGAAGTTATGGTTTACATCATCGATGTTGGGATCTAGCAAGAGCGGGTTTGGTTAGTAGCAAGTATGACAATTAAATTGACAATAATACAATGATGTATATCAATAGGATTGTTAACATGTATAGATAATAACGGGGCACCACCCTGGGAACAGGGACCAATGACCAAACTCTGGATAAAGTCTCAAAAGTGGTGTTCATTCAAAATGTCAATGGTTAAGGTGACTGTGGATCAGTGGTGAGCAGGTCGTCCTTCAATCAGAGAAGCGGTGGTTCGATCCCCGGCTCAGCTAGTCGATGTGTCCTTGGACAAGACACACACCAAATTGCCAAGGTGGCACCTTGCATGGTAGCTCCTCCCATCAGTGTATGAATGGGTGAACGATGACATGTAGTGTTTAATAGCTTCAAGAGACTAGAAAAGCGCCAATTACCATTTAAAGTATACTATTCCACATTTATTAACAGTGAAGGTTTGACTATACGACCATCACCGAAAACTGCTCTTTAAAATATAACGTTTATTTATCTTAAACAATACTGACAAAATCAATAATGTTATCAATCAGCAAACATCTATTGTAAAATTACAAATTATACAATTACACACATAATACCTAAAAGCAACAAGCCATCACGTGATGAGTGTGTGTTTGTAGAAGAGGGGGAGAAAGAGCAAGATGGCGGACGTAGTCACGCAAAGTGGTTACGTCATGCGAGACTTACGATTCACGTTATTTAATGGGGGAAAAAAGACACACAATGTGTGTATGAAATAAGTGTAACGGCATATATCTGCTTTGCTCACGGCCGTCCCTCCTGACGTCTACTTCACTCACAACACTGGACCGGGACCCTCTTGGCCCAGTGCAGTGATCAGCTGTCAGTCATGGCAGCTTTCCTCCAGTGGACCCTGCTCTTGGTAAGGCTCCAGGTTTAAAAGGGTCTGTTTAGTGGACTAGGAACTAGAATAACCATTCAGAACTATATTGATGTTATGCATACAGTAGTACTTAACTTTTTACAACCAAGAACACAACTTTCATATGATAAACTTTCAGGACTACTTGCTTTAAATGCAGATTATATATTTATTGCAGGATTATCAGCATGGGCATAGCAACAGCACATCATTTGATTACATTACCGATGGACCATAACATTAATTTACTTCTGAGCCGAGGCTGGATGGAAGAGTCCTCTTGGTGGTGGTCGAGGGGGAACTGACCCGTCCGGTCTTAGCGGGACACCCGACTCCTCCTGCCAGGAATAGAAGTACCGTCTGTGATCCTCCAGACTCCGGACAAAGTCACTGAAAACAGAATCCTTTCAATCCTTGTGGTTTCAGCAGGGGGGATATGAGAACCTGGATTGGTGTCCTCTGAGCCGCGAGCAGAGACAGAGTCCTCCCATGCTCGTGCTGGACGATGCCCTCAGCTGAGCGTCAGGCAATGTCCAAAGCAGAATCCCCTCTCGATGCTTTGAGTCTTCTCTTCTTCTCTTCCAGCTGAGTGTCATCCCCCCCTCCCTCTCGTCCCCCTAACAGTTGCTCAATAACATCATTCTTTAACACAGTTTAACACACACACATTTGGACTTCAGCAGGATACACTCTGTTTGTTAAACAAGAGGAGCTTGATTACTTTACTGGTCCTTCCTGAGCCGATCGTATGAGGAAACGTTTCACAGTTTCCACCCGTTCAGTACTTTCAGTCCACAGAACTATATAGAAGTATGACATTTTTTTAAATTATTTTTTTAAAGCAAAGAGTATTTAGCAAAGTTAAGGATTTCAGCTGAAAGGCATCGGCCTTCATGCACAGGCAAAAGAGTCTTTTATTTCCTCATTCAATTAAATGGTGTGTTTTAATGCAAATAACCACTCTATATAACTAATAACAAAGTAAAAGGCTATAGTTGATTATAATACATATTTTAGTTCAATAGCTATAGGCCTATTCAAAATATTCTGGTTAATTATTGTGAAAACCATGAAACTGAGGCAAATCCAGGCATGTCATTACTAGCCAAACCTACATGTTTGTACCTGGAAAGACAGCTCTCTACTGTGCTCTGTGTTCTTTTATGAATATAAATACTCACTAACATACCATAATATATTCATATATTCATGGTGTTGCACCGTCAAAAGGGACCACGCCTTCACACGCCTGACCAAACACTATGTGAAGTGGGTAAAATGTGGTGGTGCTTGTTTGGACTGTTCAGAGGACGTTGTTACGCAGACCGCCTTTTCATTTGAAGCCTTTACTTTCTCATGCTAGTATCTCTGAGTTCTCCTCATCTTTACAGTTTTAGACACATTTTCAATCATCTTTCCCCCACAGATGAAGCCTAAACGTTTGCTGTCATTACCTAAAGATGATTATTTATCATTATTTTGGAAGAGAAAACTAGCAGAGATATCCAGGGAAACTGATACAAGAAATTAATGGATTACAAATGTTAAGAGGCCACGGTATAATGGTAATGGTTACATTCTGTGAATTGGTATAAGGACTTCTAGCAAAAATGACAATTATTGTTTTTTAAATCTGTGACTATCAGGAAAAATAATAATTAATAATTAAAAGCAATTTGGGGACATCTTGTAGCTTGGCATTTCATGTACTTGAACATTATGGGATATGGGTGCTGGGCTGTAGGGCAGGATACTGACGAGCTGGCTCCGATAGAGGTGTGCTTGCCGCTGGCACAGCCCCATCCGGCTCAGCAACATCAGGATGTCTCTGTGAAATGCCTTTGTCAGGATAGCATAAAAGAATGGGTGGGCACAAGAGTTGAGAGGATAGAACAGCACCAGCAGCACCTACGGAGAAAAATATAGATCAGACTATTTTAAAAAGAAAAGTAATTGGATTGAACCTCAAGACAGAGTCACACCTTGGAATCTGTAATGGACATCAATGGTTGGTGGAGGACCGCAGACAAGCCATAGAAGCAAATGGGAGCCAGACACAGAAAGTTGGTGAAAATGAGAACAGCCATGCGTTTGGCCATGCTGGTATCGCATCTGCTGGACTGGTGCTGGGGATTGTGCACCATACAGTAGATGTGGAGGTAACATAAGCATACCACTATGAAAGCAATGACATTAAGCATCAGCACAGAGACCACATAGGCCCGAGCAGCGGTCGTCTCGGTGTCCATGGGTAAGCAGATGCTCACTTTCTGGTAACAGTTCACACCAACCAATGGAAGCACCGCTAGGACCACACACAGCAACCAGCCAGCGAGCATCAGCACAGCTGCGTGGCGTAACCGGATTTTTCGGTCTGCCCTCATTGCGTAGAAGATAGCATGCCAGCGCTGAAGGCTGATTAAAGTTAATGTGTACACAGATAGCTCGCTGGCAAACACTGATAGTGTCCCTGCTAGGTTGCAGCCGCCTCCTGTTTGCCAGGCAATAGCGTAGTGGTAATAACGGGAGCGTGTGTAGAGGTCGACAGACGCAAGGAGCAGTAAGTATATCCCCATACAAAAGTCTGCAAATGCCAGGTGACCCATGAGGAAACGGGTAACGGAGAATTTCTGCTGGCTGGTCAGCAGGATGAACATCACCAGGAAGTTGGCTGAAATGGCCAACGGACTGACCACCCAGACCAACACCCTCAGGAAGCCTTGACTCATCACATCCTCACAGGGGTTCAGGGCATCTGGCACAGGGGTGCACAATAGTCCATGATGATCTATGTGAGGTTCATCACACAGAGCAAAGTCAAAACCTTCATTGGGATGCTCTGTAGGTAACTCCACGTACAACAAACCCTCATTTTGAGACTGTTCAGTTGGGCAAATAGGGCTGTTACAGTAGTTATTGAGATTCCGGCCTTCGGCAGTTTGGAGACCAAAGCTGTCGTTCAGATGATGGTTGAGTGTGCGTCCCTGAGAGAGAGCTGCAGAGGATTCCTGCAGCTCTCCCAAAGCAGTCCGAGTCAGGTTGCAAATAACTGCTTCAGAGTTTCTTGAACACAGATGATACAGATTAGTAGTCAGAGAATGCATTATTTTTCTTTTCTTAGATGCATGCGAATGTTGAAATATTGTACTACAAAGTGTGTTGACACCAGAAAGTTTCTACAGGATCAAAAATGCATTTGTAGCTAATTTGTAATCACATTATTAATGACACGTCAGACCCCATATGAAGAAAAAACACCTGTCAGAGGCCACCAGCAGCAACTCCCTGACAAACTAGTGAAGGGCTTATTACTTATTGTTAACAAACATGTACGTTTACACAGATAAAAACAACAACAACTAGGTCCATAATCTGACAGATTGTGTGTATATATATATATATATATATATATATATGTATATATATATATATATATATATATATATATATATATATATATATATATATATATATATATACATAAATAGATACAAAAAACAAATAGAATGTCAAGTAATAAAGCAGATACATTTTATATTCATTCCATTCCATTTTTCAAACGGCACTGGATCCGATCCCAGCTGACATTGGGCGAAGGCAGGGCTATCTCAGGGCACACATTTGATATTATGAAAAGTTATGTTTTACTTTAGGTTGAAAAACAGGGAAACGGGCCAATATTGCCAAAAAAATAAAAATAAATGAAAAACCTAAAATCATAATTATCACAATGGTCAAAGATCAGCAATCTGTCACAGTTCAGTTCCTCCCTCTCACGTAATCAGTTCATCAGTACACCTGTTGGTCACACCTGTCAGCTCCATCACTCTCACCTGTTCACCTATTCCCTCCAGTATTTAAGTTCCAGTTTCACTCATTGCCAGATTGATCGCCATATTAATGCCAGGCCCTCCAGCTACAGTCCTCCGGGTTCTCCGGGTTCTGCGGGTTCTGCGTGGCGATCCAGCACTTCTCCCCCAGGACGAACCTGCCTGTTTGCACTTCTCCACCTTGCCCCTGTCTGGTAAACAGCATCATATTCTGTCCCCGACCCCGTGATTCCTTCTGCCGTGTCCGTTTCCCCTGTGTGTTCTGCTGGAATACGTCTCTGATCAAAACCCTTCATTCAGTCATATTGCGTTTGAGTCGTCCGCCCTACACAATCACAAAAAATAAGATGTATTCTTTTTGATCTCATGTCTAGGGTTTGATATTACAGTTAAAGGAGCTCATTAACCTGTATTTGTATGGTTGCCTAGAGCTGCTGCTGGCACTCTCTAGGTAGATGTTTGAGGGCATCATTGTTGATAAAGTGCACAACAATTCACACGATTTTTTCCCAGTAACTGAATTCGTTGAAATCACTCTAGATTGACCCAGATTGTGTGAGTAGCCCAATACATGCGCTACAGCGTGGGCCTGAGGGCCGTTTGGTATGTCGAGGACAGATGCTTGACAGAAAGAATTACAGTGGGAAAATATTTCTCAACGCTTTCAATTCTCTTACTTACCCTCTCCATCTTTTCAACATTTTGAGACCGCAACAATGGCTTGGGAAGGTCAATTCAGCACTTTGTAAATGGAGGAAGGCCCTAAAGGGGGGCAGCACTTTGAGGCTCCAAGTGTTTTTAGCTGTGAGCGTTTCAATGGTCTCCAGACCCATTGAAGGAAGAGAGCTAACTTTGGTTTCTGAAAGGTCTCTGGAAGGACAAATAGTTCAGATTATTCATTTGGATACAAAGCTGAGGCAGTTCCTGTATTCAACCTCAGAATCTACAGCAGTTCCAAAAAGATTTTATTTGATGTTTGAATATTATTTGACAAGAATACATAAAGTAAACTTATATTTTATTGTTCAAAGAAGAACACCAATTCCTCTTCTTGCTAATTCTCTCCCGTCACTCACAAGTGTGTTGGGCCGTGAATCACGCCGTAAAATGCTAATTCATCTATTCGTTCCAGATCCACATTCCTGTGAAGATACCTGGAGAATAGAGAATAGATTAGGGGCCAATGTAATGTGGCCAAAATTGTTCAGTTTTTTTCTACAAACATAACTCAACATATTTTGTTTAACACAATATAATTGATAAAGAGAACAAAAAAGAAAGTTGTGAAGTTAAATATTGCTCAGTTCTATCCTCTGTGTTGACTTTGAGCTTTTGCTTTTGTTTTACTGCAACTATTCAAGATGGCATACACTTCCTCCAGTCTGCTCCCATTGAAGGCATATTGCTGGATCTCTTTCACGCCATTGCTATTCAACCTGCTAAAAAGGGAGAAAAAGAGAATATCCTGTGAAAATTCCATTCACTCCTTTTTTATGTGTATTTGTGAACATTGTAGAAACGTAATAACTGCATTATGTAATAAATGCACATAATGTAATAAGTTAAATAGAATAACAGCTCATAATGTAACAACCAGCACATAATGTAAGAAATCCATGAGTGCAACTTCATAACAATGTTGTGCATACTGTTATTACATTATGAGAAAAGTATTACATGATAAACTCAGCAAAACAAGTACTCTCCTTTTAAAACAGTCTCCTGTTTTACTCTGCAAACTCCCTGGTACCCAAGAAGACGGACTATTTCAAACCCATTTTGGATCACTGCATCCTAAACTGGTTAACCATCAAGCGGTTACTGGAACTGGTTCAGCTGTGCAATTGGTTCACCACTATCAAGTTGAGGGGCTTACTTTCAGGTCGAGGTGGCTTTGAAACAATGGTTACTATTGAGTCTCGCCATCCAGGAGTTAGCATTTGTATGCTAGCGTTAGCATGTGTATGCTAACCTGGCATCCGGCTATGCCCTGGTCACCTGCACCTTCAGCAGATGTGTGGACATTGATCTCCTTTTGGGCTTCGGGTTCAAAGAATTCCTACAGAACCCTGATACTGGGAAGGCACATGTTGGTGAGGAGCAACATTGGCCCACGCAGTCTTGGTTCTCCTGTGCCTCCCTTCCCTCCAGCGGGCCCAGCCTCCAGCAGGGAGCTGTCGTTGTTGGCTCCCAGTGGGAACAGAGCAGGGAGCTCTCCACCTCCGGTCGGAGGCCCATCCCGTCGGAGGCCTATCCGGTCGAAAGCTGCAGCAAAGCTGGATCTAGATCTGTCTGTTGAACTACTTTGTTTGGAGCGAGAGCTTCTGAAGCTTAAAGGTTCTGGGCACTGCGGGGGATTCTCTGCCTGGCTCTTCCTAAGTTTTACCAAGAGTGGATCCTGTGCTCTGCATAGTTCTCTCCAGTCCCGGTTGTTTTTGCAGACCTTGCCCCAAAATGTATCTTTCACCCGTCGTCAATGCTTTGTTTGCCATGGCCATGTTTCGTAGTTTCCTACTATCTCTGTGGGTATATCTGTCTGTAGCCTTCTTGAGTTTTTCTTTAGGGAAGATGTACTTGCTGCTACCTCTCAGTGGTGGAGCGGGTCAGCCTTAAATCAGAGGGTCAGCGGTTCAATCCCTGCTGCCGCTATTCCATGTTGATGTGTTCGGGCAAGACATTAACCCCAAATTGCTCCCATAGCTGTGCCTACAGTGTATGAATGGGGATTGTCAACAACTAAAGTTGCCAGGTCTCTGCACATGCAGCAGGTAATGGGCCTTAACATTTTTCTAGCATTAGCCTTATAGCAGAATTAGCTTCAGATGCCTATTTTATGCAAAATTGAGATTTTGCCCACATCATTTCATTGTTTATTATTTCATTGTTTATTATTTGTCACAACAAACTTTTGCATCACCTTTTGGATACTACATTGACTAGAAGTCTATGCTGTTACCCTCCTGTCTAACTTGACAGAAGCAAATACAGATTTTAGAATTATGCCTTGATATTACTTAACATTTGTTTAAAAGTAAAAAAAAAGTAATTCTAAGTAAGTAACTAATAAAAAAAGTAAGTGCTATCAGATGCCTATCAAATCACACATTACAGCTGTCGGAGAAAATCAGCAAAAACAACTATAGAATTTCAATTCCGGTCGGTCTGACATTTGAGTCATCGTTAAACTATAAATCATACTTACATGGTCAACGTTTTCTCAGATATTCCAATGAAAGAATTAGCAGGTATAACTTGTAGGAAGACATTTTCCACTATCTCCCTGTCAGAAAGGTATGGACATAAAATACTTTACACCAAGAGATTGTACATTTTAGCAAAACAATTGACATTACAGGTAGGTATATTTAAATGGTACATACAAAATAAAATCATCTTTGCTGGACTGAATATATTGCAGCCCAGGAAAGGAGGCGAGGCCTGTGTTGGTGATCCCACTGTATTGAGATAAATCTCAGTCAGCAGCCAGTTCATGGGGCACATAGAAATGATACAATGTTTCCTATAGTCAAAATATGATAAGCTATGATACACAAGGATTAAAAATGGGAAAAATGTAATTGTACTTACAGGTACTTTAAATTAGGCAGATTTTTAAATGCCTCGTGGTCGATGTATGACAGTCTTTTGATACCAATTAGTTGTCTATTGGACACACACACGGACACACGGGGACACACACACACACACACACACACACACACACACACACACACACACACACACACACACACACACATACTTCTTAGTTCAACGTAATAATACAATATTCTTCTTTTCGTCATGGCAGACCTACGTCAGTGATATCTGCCGTCACATCATACTTATGTAGCCCAGTGAAAGTGTAGTAGTAGTTGGGTTATCTAAACTCAGCGGTTGTCTTTTCCTAACTCTTCATGAATTCTCCTTCACTTCTTTCCTTGACCCCATGACGTCGTCCATAGAGGTCAAGGAAAAGTGGTTATGGATAGACATTAGGAGATCAATTTTGAACTTTTTGACTGCAGGCCCAGTCTGCTGGAGCTTGTTAAGAAGAATATGATATACTTCCTGAACCCAGGTGTGTAAAGCTCAGAGACCTACAGAAGAAGACTGTAATTGTTGCCAAAGAGGCTTCTTCAAAGTATTGAATTAAGGGTCTGATTACCGATGTAAATGAGTTTTGGATTTTGAATAGTAAATTTGCAAAACAATAAAACAAAAAAAATGTTCACTTTGTCATTTGCGGTTTTGGGTGGGCAATAATACCAATTTTATCCATTTTAAACTACATCTACAATAAAATAAATAAAATAAGTGTCACGGTTACGGCAGTGACTGGGTTTTCCCTGTCTTTCCCTTTCCATGTTTTGTCTGTCTCCCCATGTGTGACGGTGACTGTTTGATTGAGCACACCTGCCTGTCATCACTCATCAGACTCTGTACGTCTACCTCCAGTCACTCATGGCCAGATCGTTCCATCTGCTACAGTAGTGTGCGCTTTAGTTCTAGCTCTGATTCAGTCTGTGTAGTTACTCCAGCGATATTTCCTGGTATTGTTGCTTTTGAGTAATTGTTTGTTTCCCTGTGTTCCAGAAACCGGTTCTCTGCCTGCCTGCTTCTCATTGTGGCCAGTATAACAATGGGACTTCTGCAGGAACGAGGCAGCACGATATGACCCTTCTATGAAGACTACACTTTGGGGCGAATCCAGAAAAGGATTGTGCAGCTTTTGCGACTAAAATACGAAACAAAATAAACCGTCTAATTCGCAAAGCCAATGCACCCCCAACTGCACTGCTAAGCATGAATAGTCTCGGTGCTCCTGAGCTATTTGCGTGTATATACATTAGGAAATATTCATACATTTGGTGCAAAATTGGCCCATTCCTATGCAAATGAGCCTCATTGCAAAAACAGCCCAATTCTAAATGATTAGCACTAATGGCCATACACACTTACAGCTAAATTATTGCCTTCTTCAGAGAGTTGGCGGTCTGAATCAAATGGGTTGTCATGTTCAGACTTGCCAGTGATCATAGCATATGAAAGCTGGGGTTGGTAATGTTGAGAAACTAGCAAGTGCATGTTAGAGTTTAACAATTGCCCGACTGGAAAAACCCTGCCCAGTGTTGCCAACTCTTTTCCAGTGAGAGTAGCAAGCAACACTGGCTCCAAAAGTCTCTAATCTAGCAAGAAAGTAGCAAAGTCGGCAACACCGACAGCCCGTCCCTTCAGGCCTCTCTCCAAACCACTCCCTCCAAATGATCATTAGAAAGTAAACGCATCATAAACTTAAACAAACATGGCTATTATTAGTAATCACAGCTGCCAACCTAGCAGCTTGAGGAAGACTCCGATGTCTCACAATGAGTGCATGCATGCAGACAGGCAGGTCCTTAGTAAAAGAGGCAGAAAGCCCGTTCACTCATTTAATTGGGCTTAAATAATGTGTAATGCTGTAATATCATTAGCGCAATATATTTTGTGAATCAGACCTTGAGAAGAGGCCAGATAGTGGTTCAAAGTGATGCACAGTAATAACAATATAGCAATCCATTATTTGTGAATTCAACCGTATGTGTATTCATTGTGGCATACTTGGGAGGCGTCATTTTAAACAAGTCCAGTTGCACTGATCAAAGGTTACGTACATGTGGTTGACCCTGGGCAGGTTGTGGAAAGAATGCCTCTCAAGATATCTTATAGTATCATCATCAGAGATCTCTCTGGAAAAAACACAGACAAAATACAATCAGGACACTAATACTATATCTGGATTTGCAGTGATTTGCTCTTATTGGGCCTCATGCAATAACTTGTACAAATTTCATTCTCATTGTTCCAATCATTAAAAAGGAAAAGCGGCAGGTGTGAACATTCAGTATCAGAAGCTTGCATAGCATAGAAGTGCTAACGCTAGTGAATGATGTGCTAATGTTCACAGGATTTTACATTGAGACATAGTGTTTTAGAAACGTAATTCTCCTTCCAACCTCCCGGGATGTCACTACTACACATGCTCCAGTCATGGTTAACGAAAAAGACCAGTCTGAATATGAAAATAATCTGAAACAATTCTATGTTTATGGAGCACAGCAATATATTTGAAGGATCCTGGTGGGAGCTGGCCTGTGCTATAAAGTTTGCATCCAAGGGGCGGAATTTACTGAAGGGTAAATTTTTCTTACTCTCTTACATATGAACAACGTTTACTAATAATTCAGGCCTACCTTACAAGTCTAAAACAAAGTCTGTCTTTCTCTAAAGTTTGATTTCGGAATAATAAGGTATTCATTTGAATGAATTTGGAGTTCATGATGGTTATGTATCATTTGGTATTCGATTATGTTAATGATAGAATATCACTTAAGATGACACGTTTGTTAACGACAAGTTTGTACAGTTGTGCAACACAATCTGATTGCAAAACTTTGAAAAAACCCTATTAAAAAAGTAAGACGTTCTTGCATGGGGCCAATTATGTTTTTCAGTCAACAGTAAATAAAGAAACCACTCTTACTCATTGTTATAGTGGAATAATCAATAGCTTAATAGTACATTATTTGTGATTAATTACAAATTAGAAAGCCACGTGTTTCATTCCAAATATAACACCGAACAAGCATCAACAAAACTAACAGATGGATGTATCATTTAATTGAAAACACTTGTTTAAACCTGTATCATCATCACCACCATCATCATCATGTAAATGCTGGTGTTTGTTGGATCTACCTTTAGCCTATAGTCTATGTCTTCCTGCCCCGGATCTCAGCAATTAATTTGGAGTAATCACAAATGTTAGAACTGTTTGCAAACGTTTCAACATCTACTTAATGGATTTTGTGAAAGACATTCATGCTCTCCAGACAATGGCTTTTTGACTTTTCCTATAGTGCCACTATGAGGTCGACATTTGATGTCTTATGTCAACTATTGGATGGATTGCCAAAATTAAAATGCAGCTATTGTAATTTAAACTAATGATATGACAGCAAGCAAAGTGTGACCCTAAATTATTATGATTCATTGTTTTTTTCTACAGTCTGTCAAGACTCCACTGTGTTAAGTAACATGTGCAGTGTGTAGGTGTTTTATTTGCTAGTTTCACCTGGTTTACATTTTGTATTTTGTTTATAGTTGTTCTTTTTGATAAGTGATACTTTTTGTTCTTTCCCATTTTGCTGGTTTGAAAGAAAAGTGTTAGGGAAAAAGGAGACTCTTACATGTGAACAATGTTGGCCAAGTTGGAGAATGCATTCTGAGGAAGAGAAGACAGTTTGGTCCCCACAAGCCACCTGAAATATAAATACGCCGTATTGTGGTGTACAGTCTTCAACAAAACGTCACAAGCTGAAATCTGAATTGAAAGATGTGGTTACTTACACCTCCTGTGTGCTGGAATGGAATACAGGCATGACCTCAGCTCCAACACACGACACACTGTAGATGTCCCAGTCACACTGACAATGAGTCGGACAATATTCCAGGAGAGTGACCTCGAAAGTACTGAAAATTAAAAAAACTAGAATCAAATGCGGCTTCATTGTAAAAGTGGTATTCAGTGGTGGAGAGCAGGTTACGCTGCACAGTGAGGGAGGTTTAGGAAGAGGCTGGGCTGTCTTGGATCCTTGCCAACACTGGAAGTGTAGCAAGATTACACACTGGTACTTCTGGTCAAGACCTTCAAAATAAAAACCTAATTGATGAACATGAGTAATACAAATGATGTCAAGGTGGCATAACATTTGCCTCACAGTATACTGTCCAAGACTCCAGTAAGTAGAGGGAAGCCGGACTGTGTTTACATCAATGATGCTCGGTCCTCAAACCTAATCAAAGTTGATAAAATGCTAAGATGCAGGTCATATTATCTGCCCATAAAATGTACCAGCAGAGCAGAGGATACACTTGCTGCAGCACGATAATAAATTACACCAAAACATTAAAAAGTATGAATAAAAAAACACCAGTAACATTGGGGCTTATCAATACCTCGGTCTTCAATAATGTTGCACTGGTGCTGAGTTTCGATATCTATTTCTGTATTCAGGTAATGTGAAAGCGCTAGAGCCAATGTTTGTTTTGTTTGTTCTGGGCTGCTATAGGAACATAGAGAACCCGCTCATAATTATGCATACATACTCCTTTTCTGGAAATTAATGTTTCCCCCTGAATGTTACACACTGTTCAAGATGCTCCACGTTGTCTTTTGCCTCATGGTTGAAGCAAGGCAGTTGTCTCCTGTTGGATGAAGAAGCTAATGCTAGTTTTAGTTTGAGTCTTTCAGTCAGCGCATGTTAGGAAATGCCTCCATCTTTTGGTGTAGCTAGTAACTTCACTTCTTATTTGTGGATTTATTTCTACATTTCAGCTCTTGGACGAATTGGTAAAAATGGCGTAAACAAAACGGAGGGGAGTCACAAAATTCACATCCTACAAACAGAGAGGAAGTGATTAATTTCATGTGTACTGGATCCACAAATGCGTATTGATCACGTTACATGCAAACCTACACCACTTTGATTTTATGTGAAAATGAAATACGTATTTAGAGACTAAATGTTATATATAAATTAGGGCTGGGCACGTTAACGCGTTAAAAACGCGTTAACGCAGCAAACTATTAACGGCGTTAATTATTTGACCATGCGTTAACTTGTTTTGTTTTTGTTTTTTTGCATTGGGAGGGGCTTATCACTGGCGCACACAGGTGCTGCACTTTAAATCTCTCCCAGACGGCGTGGTTCAGACCTGGGCAACTTACGGCTCTCCCAGTCCGGCCCGCGTGAGGTCAATCAAAAAAGAAAAAATAAATAAATAAGATGCACACCATAAATGCAATACAACGGCACTGCTTTTACTTTGAAGGCGGTTTACGTATGCGCTTGCTTGCTTCCACAGCCTCACAGACCGGCTTGTTGCTAACAGACTGAAGCACGTCTTGTTCTGCAGTTTCTGTCCTCAGCGAGCAGCGGGTGCTGCCAAGAGCCGCTCCGCCTCACAGAGCATTAATCACGCATGCGCAAAGCCACCGCTGAGATACCTGTCAGCTGTCCATCTCCACCTCAGTCAACCAGACTTCAGTGCTCTTGTTCAAGCCAACACAGACATGACTTTTCTCACTGAGTAAGAAAAACTGAACTGAACAAGATCAAAAGCACTGATTGCTTTTGTATAAAGTTAATCAATTGCTGTTCTTTAACATACATCTTTAATGTAAGCAATTTCCCCACTGTGGGACTAATAAAGGATTATCTTATTTTATCTTATCTTAAACTGAACATGACAAAAGAAGGAGTGGCTTGTCCCTCACAGGGACCCTTACTACTGAACATGACAAAAGAAGGAGGGGCTTGTCCCTCACAGGGACCCTTACTACTGAACATGACAAAAGAAGGAGTGGCTTGTCCCTCACAGGGACCCTTACTACTGAACATGACAAAAGAAGGAGTGGCTTGTCCCTAACAGGGACCCTTACTACTGAACAGACTGTTTATGTTGTTCCCTGATAAAAGACAAATGTTTCTTCTTCAGCATGATATTAAGCTGTTTTACATTAGAATAAAATAGTCTATAACATCTGAAAATAAATACAATATGTAATTGAATGACCAGTCATATAGAAGCATTAAAAGAATAAAATACATAATGTTTTTCTTCTCTAGCATATATTTTTGATTTATATACTGTTGTTAACTTGCTGTTGCTCCAGAGTGCCTGTTATATTGTTCTGATAACAATACTTTGAAATAAAAGCGCGCAATACACTAGTTTTTACTTCATTATTGAATTTGGCGCATAATGTGATTAATCGCAATTAATCTCAGAAAAATTATGCGATTAATCAGTTACATTTTTTCAACTTTGCCCAGCCCTAATATATATATATATATATATATATATATATATATATATACAAATTATGGGTTCAAAAAACCCTGATGAATAGCAGCCCATGGACCAAAGCTACCTCGCCCGGACAAGGGAAACCGGGGCACCCTCCCGGAGCCAGACCCAGGAGGGGAGCTCGTCGGCGAGCGTCTGGTGGCCGGGCTTTCGCCCCATGTGGCCCGGTCGGGCTCAGCCCGAAGAAACAGCATGGAGCAGCAGTCGCCCTGTGGACCCACCACTCGCAGGGAGAATTATCGGGGTCGGGTGCTATGTAGACCGGGCGGCGGGCCAGGCGGGAGACCTGGGCGAGCCGATCGCCGGCAGCATAGACTAGCTCTAGGGACGTGGAACGTCACCTCGCTAGCGGGGAAAGAGCCGGAGCTGGTGCAGGAGGTGGAGCGGTACCAGCTAGATATAGTTGGGCTCACCTCCACGCACAGCACGGGCTCTGGAACCAAGCTCCTGGAGAAGGGTTGGACTTTGTCCTTTTCTGGAGTTGCCCAGGGTGAGAGGCGCCGGGCGGGAGTGGGGATACTCACGAGCCCCCGGCTGAGCGCCGCTATGTTGGAGTTTCCCCCGGAGAACGAGAGGGTCGCCTCCCTGCGCCTACGGGTTGCGAGGAGTAAGGCTCTGACTGTTGTTTGTGCTTATGCACCGAACAGCATTTCCGAGTATCCGGGAGGGGTCCTGGAAAGGGCGCCGCCTGCCGACTCCATAGTTCTCCTGGGAGACTTCAACGCTCACGTGGGCAATGACAGAGAAACCTGGCGGGGCGTGATTGGGAGGAACGGCTTGCCCGATCTGAACCCGAATGGTGTTTTGTTGTTGGACTTCTGTGCTAGCCACAGTTTGTCCATAACGAACACCATATTCAAGCATAAGGTGGCTCATAAGTGTACTTGGTACCAGAACACCTTAGGCCGGAGATCAATGATCGACTTTGTAATCGTATCATCTGATCTGCGGCCGTATGTCTTGGACACTCGGGTGAAGAGAGGAGCAGAGCCGTCAACTGATCACCACCTGGTGGTGAGTTGGATCAGATGGCGGGGGAGTCGGCTAGAAAGACCTGGCAAGCCCAAACGTGTAGTGAGGGTGAACTGGGAACGTCTGGCAGAGGATCCTGTCCGGGAGGTCTTCAACTCCCACCTCCGGAAGAGCTTCTCACAGATCCCGAGGGAGGCTGGGGACATGGAATCCGAGTGGACCATGTTCAAAGCCTCTATTGTGGACGCGGTCGCTAGGAGCTGTGGTCGGAAGGTCATCGGTGCCTGTCGTGGCGGCAACCCGAGAACCCGGTGGTGGACACCGGGGGTGAGGGAAGCCGTCAAACTGAAGAAGGAGGCCTTTTGGGCCTGGCTGGCCCAGGGGTCTCCTGAAGCAGCTGACGGGTACCGGCAGGCCAGAAGGGCTGCAGCTGCGAAGGTCGCGGATGCTAAAACTCGGGCATGGGAGGAGTTTGGGGAGGCCATGGAGAAGGACTTTCGGTTGGCCTCAAGGAAGTTCTGGCAAACCATCCGACGGCTCAGGAAGGGAAAGCAGGGTCTACCCCAGGCTGTTCTCAGCGGGGGGGGGGGGGGGGGGGGACTGCTGACCCGGATTGGGGACATCGTCGGGCGGTGGATAGAGCACTTTGAGGAACTCCTAAACCCGGCCAACATGTCCCCTGGAGAGGGGGCAGCGCCGGAAGACTTTGGGGTGGTTGCACCCATATCCCTGGCAGAGGTCGCTAAGGTAGTCAAAAAGCTCCTTGGTGGCAAGGCGCCGGGTGGATGAGATCCGCCCTGAGATGCTGAAGGCGCTGGACATTGTTGGGCTGTCTTGGCTGACATGCCTTTTCAGTGTCGCATGGGGGTCGGGAACAAGCTCTCCATTTACTGGTCGGTCTACGTTCCAACCCTCACCTATGGTCACGAACTCTGGGTCGTGACCGAAAGAATGAGATCTCGGATACAAGCGGCCGAAATGAGCTTCCTCCGTAGGGTGGCCGGGCTCAGCCTTAGAGATAGGGTAAGAAGCTCGGACATCAGGGGGGAGCTTGGAGTCGAGTCGCTGCTCCTTCGTGTCAAAAGGAGTCAGCTGAGGTGGTTCGGGCATCTAATCAGGATGCCTCCTGGATGCCTCCCATTAGAGGTTTTCCAGGCACGTCCAACTGGTAGGAGACCCCGGGGAAGACCAAGGACATGCTGGAGGGATTATATCTCCCGGCTGGCCTTGGAACGCCTCGGGATCCCCCAGGATGAGCTGGAAAGTGTTGCGGGTGAGAGGGAAGCCTGGGTCGGCCTGCTGAACCTGCTGCCACCGCGACCCGACCCCGGATAAGCGGCTGATAATGTATGGATGGATGGATGGGTTGCAAATAATCCAAATAAACTACAATCCATTTAATTTGTTGCATAACATTACATAGCTAGGGTACAAATTCAGTGAAATGTAATCCTGTCAATTCCTTCAATTTGTACAATTAAATTAACTTTATTTTGTATATCTCAAAATCACAAATTTGCCTTAGAGGGCTTTACTATTGTACGATGTACAAACATCGAACCTCTCAAAGACTTGTTAAGAGTTTAACAATAATGTATCATCAGACAGCAGCATGCATAGTGCAGTAGCCTCAGGTCCTAGCTGGGTTAGTTTAGCTTCCATCTGGGCTCTCCTCCCTCTCCTCTCTGGGCCAGTTTGGTGCCGTTTGGTCCGGCAGGTCTGGCTGGTTGGTCGGTTGTGGCGGTGATGGTCTCAGAGTCCGCTGCACTTAATCCACACGCGTCCTTTTCAGTTGATTAATGTGTTCTTGTGTATGCCATTAGTGATAAACATGAAAAAAAACTAATAAAGACAAATATGTAGCATAATCCACAGGCGCCGTTTCTGTATTTGTGCCTTAAATAAACGTTAGGTAACGGAGATATGAGTAAAGTCAAACTGGTGCGTTTGTTAATGTGCTCAATGTCTGCATGTTTGTCTGTGAGACCACAACATTGGAGCAGCTGGACCAGTTTGTCGAGCTGTTGTAGTGGTTGACAGGGAAACGAGGGCTCTGCTGACAGCCCATAATGACAAGGGGGCCCTTGTATAATGCAGCAGTTGCTGATGCTATTTTCTAATATATCGCACAGAATTTGTCTGATCACTACAAGGTGCTATGCCCTGACAAATTATTCTTAGATGCAGTGTTGTCCAAGAGTTGCCACTGATCCAATGAGAGACACACACTATATATCATATTTGCCATAAATGATCAGATGTTTGATGGACTTTATGGAGGACTGATGAGTTGATAAAGCTGCAGCCTCTGACGTGCCACTCTGAGCACAGTGCCGTTCGTGGTGTTTACCGTCATAGAATCAGCTGCTAAGGATACAGTATAACCATTTAAAATAAACTGAATTGAATTGAATTTACACATCAGACTGGTCGGATATAACTTTTTAAATGGCAAAAAAAGAGTTAGCAGGGCCCCTGATGGAGTCTGAGGTAGATAATTCAGATGCTAGGGTGGAAGTCAGCTTGTCACTATTCCTTTCTCCCTTCATCATCATGGTTGTATTATTCACATCCGTGATCGCTTTTGTGTGACAGGGCTGAGCGGTAAGCAGCTCGGGCTCCCTCTGTTGTTGGTGGAGTGTGTCTGCAGATGAAGAGGATAAAATAGTGGGACTGCATGGAAGAGCAACATTGGTTGGAGTAGAACGGGGACGAGGTGGAAGGAGGGAGGTAGAAGGTGTGGAGGTCGGGGGAAGGAGGTGACAGGTGGAGGAGAAGAGGAAGGACCTTGGGGAGGTGGTAGAGTAGGAGGGGAAGAAGATTGAGGAGGTTCAGTTAGCTGGAAAGATGGATCGGCTTCTGGCTTCACAACCCTTGGTTGGGATTCCCCACAGTGTATTAACAGAGGAGTTTCAGTTTTCATGGCCATTTCACGGCGCCAGAATTGAATCCCCTGAGCCCCGAACAAGCCTGTGCCTGTACTGTACTCGCTGCTCGTTAGACCTGGGTCGAAATGGCCATTGCCTTAGAGACCCAACAAGACCCCACATTATCCATTCCAGATGGTTCAACAGCAGCGGTGCTGTTGAACCATCTGGAATGGATAATCCCAACACCGGTTCCTTTATTCCTAGCCAGGGAAAAAAGTGAAAGAATCCAATCCCATTTCTCACCCACTTCTCATCTCTGCCTCCCTTGCTCATCATTTACTCCACGAAGACTGTCCTACATCTGTCTTGGCAGATTTCCTTCAAGATTAAGGGGCGATCCTAAAAAGAAAAGAAGAACCCATCCAATTAATTTGTGCGGGCAAAGTTCATGGGGCATGTAAGACGTGGACAGACGTGCGCCAACCTGTGACTGCCTTAGATCTCTATTCAACTGAAACTCTATTCAGTCTGCGGATGACACAGGGAGATCTATGGAATACGATTTCCCCCTAACCAAATACAAATTTCACGTAATTCTATTTGTTAATTAATATGTTTACATATATTCTCTATAATCTTTTAAACTTATATATATTCTCTATAATATTTTAAACTTTAAATACATTTTGAGGAACAAAACACAAAAATGATTTAATATTTAATAAGAATCAACAGGGCTGAAGGTTTTCATGGTGTATTTACATAATTTGAAGACACTCCTACCTAAAAGCAATGCATTGTGAGTTATGATGTTGAGCATACAAGTGACAAAATATGCAAGTAGATCATTTCTATTTCGGACTAATAACCATGTGACAGATGGCTATGTATTTTACATCCTAAACTCATCTTTGTTAAAATATAAATGTATACACTAAAATCTGTAATTGATGAGCACACATTTCTAAATGAAGTATAAATAATAACTTAATACACAGAAGTATGGCCACCATTAAAACACTAATCATGGAGCAGCACATCAATGTCATAGTACTTACTCATATACTAGGCTGACTGCTGATTCTACATACATACATTTTAAGAAACTATGGTTGATTACAGAGCCCAATAATGGTGATTTTCATTTACTTTTGCTAAATGATTTTTTTTCTCTAAAATCTAGAAGTGGTGACAGTCTTTGGCAGATTTTCATAAAATATGCTCATGTTAGCGGACATTATAAAACCTTTTTCTAAATCACACATACAATGAGACTGCATATGTGAACACAAAAAGCCATGTCTATCATACCAGAGATAAGACAAACAAATGACAAATGACAGCAGTTAAACATGTATATATTTAGCAATTGAATCCCCAAAATGCATTAGAAACACATGGATTTCTATACGAAGGACATGTGTTCTTCGTAAACTGAATTCAGTTTTCCATTCAGTACACACTATGTAGCTATTCTTGCATTTAAAGATGCCATCAGCAATATCATACTGGTGATGGAGGACACGAGTAACTGGAGTGTTCTCTGGAAGAAAAAGAGCATTGCTGGTCTTCATGCTAGTCATTTTCTGTGATGGCACCACCTTATCTGAGTCAGTTTGCACTCTGTGAAGATGTGGATACATGCCAGCAAAGAAAGACATGAAACTTAAGTTTCATAAAGATCCGTTCAAGCATTATGGGACATGTAGGATCCAGCATTTTGCGTAAGTCAGGATATTAGACCTCTGATGTCTCAATAACCATTATTTCTGTATTTGTATATATTTTATTTATCTATCCCTTGTCAGTACCTAAACATTATGTAAGTGCAATACTACACCAGTGCAGTACCCATTTAATATTAATAGTAAACTTGAAATGTGTAAATCAAATCACAATATAGAATTTAATGAAATGAAATATCTACAAGATTATGTTAAGCATATAAGTGACAGTATTAGTAACACTACAGAGCCAGACTTTAGTAATGGCACCTTTATCTATCAGTTATGAGAATTGTTCACCAGCAGGATTCCAGATGAGACGATGATCAATAAAACCATTATGATTTGAACCATCTTTTCCAGCTCTCATCAAATGTAAGCTGATTGATCATAAATAAGTCCAGGTGTTAAAGTTTAGTATCAGGTCAAATGGTTGGAGAGGAAAACACATGAACTGTGCGTTCCGTCACAGCATTCAAGGACGTCGCATGCACCTCGTGAATATAACAGCAAACTGTTGTGTCAGTGGGCACTTCCAACTGCAGGACATCAAAAGCAGCCAGCAAGTTATTTTGGATTGTTCAGATGGTGAATATATGTCTCAGTATGCAATGTTGCAGTTCCCTTAAGCACACTACATAGAAAGGCACCATTGATATTTTTCTGCACTGACATATACTGTCATCCGTTGCTACATACTAGTGTATGGCACTTTACCTACAAGACATGAAAACATTTGTAATATTTTTTTTTTTTTTATAAAACTCTTTATTTACTACATCACTAAAATAAAAGTTTCATTTTCTTTTATCTTTAAAAGTCTTTACAAAGCAAATTGTTTATAGAAAATAAAGGTTTAATAGTGACTATTCATTTTTTTCCCCTCAGCATAAAGGATTCTCAGCCATTTCTTTTGACTTTACACAGCAACTGGATCTTGTTTGGTGGGGGAACTGGATGACTTGTCTTGCGTGTCATTAGTTGGTGATGCTGGGTTAGTCCTGCTGCTGTCCATAGCCCTGAGCAGCAGAGCTGTAGTGCTGTCAGTACCCTGACGCTCCTCTTTTTCCCTCACTAGCATGTTGTCACCACTGGACTCCACAATATGCTGCACATGGCCATTGGTGACTCTTTTGGTGCTGCAGCTGTTGATGTTGTTGTTTGTATTTAGTAGCTTCTCAGGTAATGCTGAGAACATATGGCTGCCAGCTGCGTTCTCATGGTCATCTATGTAGTAACCATTCTCCATAGGAAACAGTGGGCTAGGCGGTAAGCTATCTGCCACATGGCCGTGGTTGTCGTGGGCAGAGGTCCTCTTCTGTTCATCTCGGCTCATAGACTTGCCTGGGCGACGTGTGTTTGACAACAGCAAGGGGCGCTCCTCCTCACCAGAGGGGCTTAAAGCCAAAGAAGGGACAGAGATGGCCAGGCTGGACAGGGGGGCAGACATCTCAGATGGAGGAGACCCTGGAGTGGCAGGAGAGGTCTGGGACACGGGAGGCAGCGGGTTCTGGGTTGTCATGGTAGGTACACCCCTACAACAGAAGTACAATTACAACACGTTTAGTTGAAAGATGCTCAAATCAATGTTTGTGTACCACATTTTAAATCATTGTCAGAGTTATTGAACAAAATAGTCTGATACACAATAAAATCTGTATTTTGAGAGTTGAATTGCAATGATATGCTAAGAAATGAAATGCCCAGAAGGGTGTGGACAATAAATCAATCAATTCATTTTCTGACTGACTTACTGTGTTGAAAGTCAGGGGTCTTAAACTATCATTGCATGTGTGGGGTAAAAAAAACAACTAGAAAAGTTTGCCAGTCCATCACACGGCTAACACATTATTTTGCCTCAATGACATCAATTTACCTAATCACACACATTTATAACCACAGTATTACTCGGTGGAGAGAGAAAGATGCACGCTTATGAGCATATTGTGCATAGATGTAGGGAAACCTTTATCTTCTTTCAAGAGTTAGGAGCCATAGTCCTTATTGCAGAAGGGAAAAACGTTATTCTTGAAATTGAGTGTCTGGGAACACCCAAAATCTTCAGTCAATTTTGAGTTATTAATTTCACCTAAAACTGAGTTTATACTTGACATGAGGGGTTGACTAGACTCCTACTGTGTAGGTTTCAATTTATAGTTCAACATCTGATTTCACCAGTTGACATACCACTCAGACAGACAGATGAATCGTCTCTTATCTGGCGATATCATGCTTTCATATATCATTCATTACAATAGTAATTTACATGAAATTGCAGTGTTTACATTTATAATGTCATCACGTTGAGCCGAGGGTGTAAAGTGGAAACTGCTTTGTTAGACGTGTCTTCAGGAAAACAAGACAATTACTAAGGCATTTAAAAAAAATGGCTTCATGTTGTCTTGATGCGACAACAATCTTAATTGCAATCAGAAGCCCCAATCACAGTTCTTGTTGTCCCCACGTGGTACAGTAGCTGCGTAAATGCCATAGCTATGGGTGTAGGGTCCATAGCTATGCTGTTAAGCCCTTAATGCACAACTATAGATTAAGCTAACCTGCATGTCTTTGGACTGTGGGAGTAAACCTACACGACAACAAAATAACCTAACCTAACTAACCAGAAAAGGCCTAACTGGTTGATGGATTTGAGCCCTGCTGATCATAGCTCCTAAAATATGGATACATCGTATTCCTGACATAGTGGCCCATCAGAAAAGAATACATTTTTGTAGGGGAATATACTTTCAACTACACTGCTAACACAGTGTTATCTCATTCATTTCCACGATACCAATTTAAAATTCATTCAGAAAGTACTTCTATTGAAGCCACCTCACAGACAAAGTCAATCATGCATTTTTGGTTTTGCTGCAATCTCCAGCCAGCCCCTGGTGACTTGCAGGACAGAGTTCACCTTTGAAGAGTTCATCAGAGTTGGATAGAGCTGATGTGGACCGTCAGAATTGGAATCTGTGGATGCTATGTTAGGTAACAGGGCACTCAGCACCTTGCATGGCAGCCCTTGCCATCGATGTATGAATGTGTGTGAAAGGGTGAAAGGGACATGTAGTGGAAAGCTCTTTGAGTGGTCGGAAGACGAGAAAATGTGCAGCATTGGACCTTGCTGTGTCTATTTTTTTTACAGACTATTCTCCCTCCATACCAGCCTGGCTTGTTATTCTAGTAAACTGATGAACTATTTTTTATATGAGCTGTTGCCTTCATCAAAATTAATTTGGAAATCACCCCAAAATTTTTATACTGTCGAGATCTATTTTGATTTTAGATAAAAGCACGATCCCCGGCTCCGCTAGTCCATGTCAATGTGTCCTTGCAAGACACTTAATCCCAAATTGCTCCTCTAGCTAATGTTAGTTAGTTCTGATGGGCAGGTGGGACCTTGCATGGTAGCCCCTAACATCAGTGTGTGAATGGGTGAATGATGACAAGTGTGTTAAAGCGATTCGAATGGTGGAAGGACTAGAAAAGGGCTATAGAAGTACAAGCCATCAAGCCAGATGAAACCAACCAGGTCGCTAAACTTCAAGCATGTCTTAAAGACATAAACACCTGGATGACCTGCAACTTCCTGATGTTAAACTCAGACAAAACTGAAGTTATTTTACTCAAGAAATCAAGTATCTAATAATATAGTTGCGTCGTATGTGTACAGATTGTAAACCCTCCGAGTCAAATTTGTGATTTGTGATTCTGGACTATACAAAATAAACTGAATTTTAATTGAATTGAATAGGGTGAAGGCAGGGTACACCGTGGAGATGTAGCTGTCATTAACAATGAACGTCTTTTTAGCGAGAGATCTAACAGTATGCAGTGCAAGTTTCAGAATATCAGAAGTATTAGCAGGTACAGACAGAGACTGCTTAGTATAAGTCAGCTAATACATCTGGTATTGTCTTACTTAAGGATTTGCAGGCCTTTAGTGTAAGCTTTATGTTAATAGGAAGGAGACCAGATGATTCATGACTTGGATGGAGGCAATCATGTTTACAGAAATGTTCTGTTGTAGAAGGTGGTGAAGTTGTCCACTTAGAGGATGTTTTTTTGTGATCCAGTAGCCCTTTAGCGAGATAACTACTAGTTAAGAACAAGCTGGTTCTAGCTAGCAACAGATTCTGCTTGTGGTGAGCAGCTGAAACGCTCACTCTGTTATCTAACTCTCCACCTAATCCTGGAACGTTATCACTGTGGCACCACTTTTGTCTTGTATCTCAGGAAGTCACTCTCACACTCCGGGTTCTCCAGTATAGGATAGTATTCAGTACAAATAGAATGAATGGCGGGAAAAGCAGAGAACCAATTTAGTTAGCCAGTGGTTGGGCCCCTTGGGTGGCTGGGTGGGAATTTCAGATTGCTGTCAAGAGACAAATTTGATGGAACGGAAGCGGTGTGGGCGGTTGAAGGAAGGGTAGAGGAAGGCGTGGTGGGATGAAAGACATGGGCATATTGTGAAGTCAGTGAACACAGAGACGAAAAGAACGTCAAAGTGACCTGGAAAAGGTAAGACACAGAAGGAGCAGGTACAGGTGGAAATACGACCAGCATGACATGCTGTGGCCCTGGAGGGGATTGGGCCTCAGTAACATCACATATGACGATCCTGAGGAAGCCTGAGATTGATAGAGCATTCGAGAGATCTTGTTCGGGCAGATGGAATGGAGGAGCCGGCAAATCTGAGGTATGTGCCCCACGGAGCGCAGACTGCTGGGGAAATGCCATAACTCTTTTGGATGAAAATCCAAACTCTTTTGGATGAAAATATGTTATGAGGAATAAATTAATAAATTAATGAATAAGTAATTAGATATGTTGGTAATACGCATCTGTAAAGCAAATTAGAATCACATGAATACTGTAGTCTGTAGTTCGGGATCCATGGTGACTTGCTTGTAATCAAAGCTAGTGTATGCCTTACTTTTAGAATGATGGATAAGCGTGATTAAGCGTGCCGTCGAGACAACTGAGACAAACGGTACAGAATAAGTTGACAAGGTATAAGTAGGGTTGACAGGTGATTAGAGGTGTGGTTGAGACGTGGCCCAGTTCCTTAACGTATTTGATGTAAACTATACAGGAGCATGATCACTGATAGCACTAGAGTAGACTTGTGGAAAAATATGTGATTGGAATTACCATTGCAGAGGCCCCAGTCATTCATATGTTTGACTATATTTAAAGATTGTAAAAGTTGAGATTTGACTATCATTAGATGTGTCCTAACTGAGATTAATGATGTAACCTATTGTGTGGAATCTGAGAGAACGCAATGAACAATGATTAAAAGAAGGAGGCGTTGCCAGTATTTGGGTTAAACTAGCAAGTGTTTAGTTGGTATTGTTGATAACCACATTAAGGTCATATGTCACCCTCCTGGGTCTATTATGGATGTCTGGATGGCTTATTGTTGTTAACTATAATTCAGACACCACTGTGTTGAGTTATACAAATAAATGTCTGAATTGAGGGGAATATTATTTATGGAGATCAGATTCTTCTCCATGTATTTTCTGAGGAGTATTCATGTGATTCTAATTTGCTTTACAGATGCGTATTACCAACATATCTACTTATTTATTCATTAATTTATTCCTCATAACATATTTTCCCCAATAGTGTTTGGTGGGCAGTATATTGTAAGAGACAGTGGAATATACTATTAAATATAAATTTCTAGCCTACATGTTTTTAGATTTAATTTTAGTTCCTGTATATGTACTTACTGAGAGTATTTGCTGCATTGTTGTCAGTTTAATGAGCCTCTTGGTTTTCTATTTGTGACGCAAAGTTAAAATTGATCAACCAATTACCTTGTACTTTAAGGCAAGTCCCTGTTGGAGGTGGGTGTGTCTCAGCACTTCTTTGAATGAGCACTTAAGTCTCTGCTGCCACCAGTGGCATTCAGACGACCTCGGCTGCCCTGTGTGGCACGTTGGCTATTCTCCGGCAATGACATCACCGAGACAGACTCAGTGTCAGACAGAAGACTGTTGCCCCAGTCATTAGTCCAGCTGCAGAGACAGGGAGGGGGTCGTTTAGATGGAGACAGATTTCAGACAGGCCTCTAGACCGTGACATAAATATATTCTGGGTCAAATTTGTGTACCCGAGTCTTTCAGTGTATTTCAATCCAGCGTTCTCACAGTCCGCATGGATTCTAAGTCTTATTTACTGATGCAGCAGTTAATTATAGCTTCTATAACTCCTTTCAAATGTGCAACTACAGCCAATCAGTATTAGCAAACACCCAGAAGGCGGGACTCCCGATACAGACATTCTGGTGAAAAGCACAATTGTGGGCATTGGAGTTTTTCTGTGAAAGGACTAAGATCCACAACTTGTACAACCGGAGGCTGAAACTGGTTCCATGTCATTTCTTCAGTTAAGGCCAAATTGCTGCTTCACCTTACATTCCAGGTAATGAAAGCATTGAAATGCTATTGTTGTGGCTCGGTGACCTTCTCCAAATAAGCATATTCCTACTAGTATGCCACTGACTTGGCAATCAGTGTTTTAAATATCCATGTGATTCTCATATTATAAAGTTTTCTGATTATCTAAAACGACTGTTTTTGACTGTTCAACATCCCACTATCTCATATCATAATCTCATATCTGTATTTGCGGTGCAATAAAGCCTCAGTAAGAGGATACCATATTACTGCCCTTGCAATTTTTCCTTAATTATTTCAACATATTTTAGGCGTGCATGCAATTTAGGAAAGCACTATTTAGTTTTTTTGTTTTATGTCATGCAGTTTTAATGCAATAAAGACATATAACCTTCATGTTTTCCTAAAATAAGTTGTCCGTCTTCTCTACGATATCCGCTAATGAGATTAAACAGTTAAAGCGGTTGGCAGCATGCTGGTCCATGCCACTGTGCAATGAGCTGACAGCGACCACACATGTTGCTGCTTTGTTGTAAGTAAGCTCTTTTGCATATTTCAAGTTTGTGACATTTTTGCAGATTTTAAGAAAATAAATACATTATTTGTCTGTTAGAGATGGTGCTGTTTAGTAGGCATCTTACCTTGATGAGTGGTAGGTGCTAAGGATAGTTAAAAGTCCTGTTACTTTAAATATTTGTTTTTCAGTGCAGGGGTAATGTGATATGATGGAACTATTAAATCAAAGAACACGTTTAGGCTAGAAAACGAAGGGCATTTCAGTGTCAACGTATACAATGGAACAGCATTGCAGCATCGCTGGGTTTGAACTGCACCACACGTCCTTATGAGCAAAGCAACAGTAAACTCCTCTTCTACAGATGGACATGTGCAGCCTAAACAAAAAACTGATTATCAATTATACATATATAACCGTCTCCCTCAGTATAGCCTTAGCTATCCAAAAGAGGACAAAACTCAGACAATTACCCTGACAATAAACAAGGGCTATGGACACCACGGCGGATGCAACAAGCATTACTTAGCTTTATATTTATGACATATGCACAAGTTATAGAGTATATTCAGGACAGTAAGTAAGCCATCCTGTTTAAATGTGTTACTGTTACTTTTTTTCACTTTATATGTGTGTTGCGTGTAACCCTTATTATGTCATTATACCAACTCAGCATCAGATGACTTCTGAGGGGCTCTGATCAAGTGTCCGTGTTTGATGAATTGGGACTGAGAACGGGTTCTCACCACCAAAACTATGACATCTGGTTCATCTGCTTCAAACCAAACCAAGTTTACCAAACTGATCAAATATGTTTAAATGATCCCTTACCTCTTGCTGGAGATGTCAGTGAATGTGGAAGGTTCATGTGCCAATAAAGCCTTTTTGCTTGTGGAGAGGTTTGTTTCCGTCTCCCCCTCAGCTGCATGCAGCATAGATGTCCCATTACAATGCTATAAAAAGAGAAGGAGAAAACAAATTGACAATTGACTTTAGTGTACAGATGTAACAGGTTTTGACGCTTTTTATTTGATAGCAACAAGTAACAGCATACATCGATGTGCTGCAAATCTTGAAGAGGCAGGTTAGAAACCTGACGTCCTCTGGCTGAGTTTGTCAGGTTGGAGCCAACACCGGTGTTGGTATTGTTTTTCCTCTTATTCCTCAGACTCTGCCTCAGATGGTCATGAAGCTTCTTCCTCTGCTTCCTGTTTGTGAAGAAACAGGAGACGGGGAAGTTCCAATGTAGTTAAAGAGATACCTTTAGCCCAAGTTCATCTAATTTCATCTAATGTTATGATGGCTTGACTGTAGTAATAATAATTGATTTTTTTTTACATATTAAGGTCAGTATATAAATACACAATAATCACATTATTGTTATTACCTCCAATAGTACCACAACATCCTCAAACATCTCACCTCATTTAGATTGGCTGTATCTCTTATCTATTTGTTTATTTATTTAAATTAGTCTCAAAATGTTCACAAATGTGTTTTACATGAGTCAACTTAGCCAAGTTGTTTGGCTAAGTTCTTCTGGAGGCTATACCAGGCATTCAATAATTAGCACGCGCTAACAACAAACAAAAAATACGATTTACAAATTTGTTTGTAGATCATGTAATACACATTTTTAACCATTTTGAGTTTCATTTCACTCCATACCTGGCTACTACCTCAAAGTTTGTTTCAAAAACCTCTGGGTATTTAAAAAAATAAATAATCTTGACTATTGTAATGTCTTGTTAATAAAGTTCAAGCCAAGAAGCACGAGGACTAGCTAAGACAAAGATCAGTGGATACATCATAAGACCTTTTTGCCATTTAAATTGTGTTCTGACATTTTCCATTCTTTTGCAGACAGTCAACCCCAGTTCTTCACTGGCTTCTTCTTGGGCCTCTCAGTTCAAGTTACAAATTCAGATTGTTGACCTTTTGCTATGTCTGTCCTGACTCACAGGTTATGGAACATGCTCCCATCTCTAACACCTACTCAACACTTTTGCAGACAATTCATTTTGCTTTTTGAAAGACAACAGAGTTCATAGTTGAGGATATTTGGGTACTAAAATAAAATGGTGGAGTGTACCTTTAAGTCATGAATAAAATGTGACATGAATTACTTTGTTTTGCAGTAGGCAACCACACACATGATTCCAACGACTAGGAGTGCAATGCAGATTCCTGTTATTGTTAAAATGCGTTTCTGATACAGCTCCTCAGCTTCTGAAAAAGAGGACAGTACAATCTTACAACTTCAGGTGACAATACACACAGACAGACACATACATTAAGAACATTCCAGCCATGAACCCAAACAATAAGAAAATGCTCTGCAAGGAGGTTTTTACATTTCCAGCAATCAACAGTCCAAATGCTTCCTTCTATTAAGCTTTCATAGCACTGACAGCCCAACCAATGTTTAAGCGTATGCATTTGTTTCAGCGTCGTCAAGTAACAGTCAAGGCAGAAATGTCAAAGATATGTTTGAGAGCATTTCCAGCTGCTGTCAGGCTGCACAACCAGCTGAGCTCGCAGTAGACCACAACAACACTTCAACCTGTGCAATATTAATACACTGTTCATAATAGTTATATTTATTCTGTCTGTTATATATATATCAAATTCAGTATTGTAGATTTTTTTAATAGTTTTTACCGTTTATTATTTATATACTTTTTTTTAAACTCTTTTGTGCACTTTAACCTGCTTGCTGCTGTAATCCTGCACATTTCCCCACTGTGGGACTAATAAAGGAATATCTACTCTATCTACTCTAAGACTAATTTTGGGGGATCCTCATCAAAATGTTTGTTTAATTTGGACTTTATGTTTAAATAAAAGTATCCGTAGATGTATCATCGTGACATAAGTTATTTATAACTCTTAAGTATTGATACTGGTATTGGCTTCATTAATCTATAGGGTTCCAGTCAGCAATCAAAGATAAATGGCTCTAATATGCAATTCACCAAAAACCAGCGCTCAACCATGATAGGGATGGTGCAACACTCTTAAGTGCTCTTAAAATGTAGGAGACAGTGGTGCATTATATTAAAGGAACAACACAGTATAATGTTTAACACTTTGATATCATATGATCTCTCCAAGATAAACTCACATCAATTAGCCTATTTTTCCTTCCACCTTTCTTAATTTCTAGAATTGTCCATTGTTCATAAATGTTGTCTACGTAGCACTGAGCTTGAATCCCTTATATGCATATTTCTGTGAGTGATGTTTGTCTTTACTGTGTTGTCAAATCAGAAGCTCAAATAAAGGTTTTTATTTTTGAAGTAAGTTTACATTTCTAAGTTGATTTTATCTGGGACTGTTGGAAGTCATGTTTTCCAACTGTATTTTAGCAGGCTAATATTAAGAGATTGTTTTATAGTGACAAACACACTGCTCATTAAAAGGACATTTCCTTATTCCATACCAAGTGGTATTTTCAAAATACAACATTCAATACATATTGTGAATTCCACTGACCTAAAATGCTCTTAGGCTCTTATGCAGGAACACAATCTAACGGTATCATGTGGCCAGTAATTATGGTGAAAAACAATAACTTTTGATGAATTAATTAAGATTTAACACACCCACATAAATCATCCGTAAAGTAGGAAATTGGGAGTGTGGCGTATTTTTTTAGCGAGGTGCAATCAAGTAATCAACTGCCCATTTATGATATCAGTGTTTCATAAAGCAGCTGAAGAGAGGATTGTTTAAAAACCGGTTTGATGAATGTGTCGGTTAATTAGTCTGGTCGGCCATGATGGAGAACCTGAAAGGACCCAGCAACTCCTTGAAGTACTTTTAAAATCAGTCAACTGTCCAGGTGTTAGCATAATTTAAGAATACATTGCATTCGACTTTAATTAAATGAAAAGTGAAAAAAATATTGATATAATATTGATATATTGATTAATATCAATATGATAATTTTAGTCGAAAGGCAAATTGTCATTTTTTTTCTTTGGACAGGTTGACACACTTTAGTGCATTTTTACACAATTGAACAGATATAACATGACTCTGACCCTGTGATAAAGAGGCAGAAACTAGAGAGCTGCTAAAAGTAAGAGGGAATATAAGGAACAGTGAAAATGTACATTTGATGAAGTTGGAAACCACCACGTTCTCATTCCCAATTTGTCAAATACCAACACCTGGTCAGAAGGCCGATGCTTCAAACTATGATGCTATAGCGTCGGTGTTGGAAGTATCAAAAAACGCTTGTCTTTTCACAATAAACTTCACAGAAATAAAGGTTTCGGAAACATAACCACTAAGTTAGAACACTATCTTGAAAGATGTTATTTTGACTGAGTAAGGACTCTCGTGACTAAAGAGTGCCCTAATGAGTGAGCATCTATCAACTTTAGTGACTCACGGGACCAACGAATGACTGAGTCAAATGAGTGGCGTAACAAAATAAATCTACTTTAAACACACCCTAAATGGTAAATGAACATTTGTATAGCGCCTTTCTAGACTTCTGACCACTAAAAGCACAACAATCACCCGAAAACATACATTCATTCTGATGGCACTGAAGGCTACCATGTCAGAACTCAAAACTAAAATCACACATTCATGGTTCAGTGTCTTGCCCAAGGACATTTTGACATGCTGACCGAAGGAATTGTGTATTGAAGCGCCAATCTTCCAATTCAAAGATGACCATTTACACCTCTGAGCCACAGCCGCACCTTAGCGGTTTATTGCACACTTTATACTGCGTCAGTTGCTCTGAGCATCTAATTATAACGTGGAATAGTTTACATTGGAGTAAGTTGAAGGCTGCTTCTGTACCTCCCGCCGAGGGGCCCTGATCAGGCATCAGTATTTGACATGTTGGGGGTGAAACCATGTTGTTGAAACAGGAAGGCAGATGGGAGGAGATGGGTAAAGTTAGGAGGACAGTGATGCTGCTCTATTGTCTCATGCTGAACACTGGTGGCAACAGAAAATGCAGGAATGGATAGCTGAAGGGGTGTGAACATACAGCATTAGAAATATACAGCCTTTTTGGCTTTCATTATGTACTCAAATAAATCAGCAGCATTTGGACTGTTTACTGGAATCAAAACACGTACACATTTAGCGATAAAATGCTAGCTTGTAGCTGCATGATAGTGCTTTGTGTTCAATAAAGTTGATGTGTTGTTGTTCATTTTGATTGCTATAATATGTATTCAATGTTATATGTTATTTATGCTAATGGTCAAGGCTGTATGATCCATTCACCTGGCAAGAGAAAACTAGCTCTACTAGAGGGTTTTAGCTTACAGTCTTACATCTGCAAACTAAGAGGAAGGAATAATCCATACCCATAAATTCAATCCCAAGATGTTCTGTCAGTGCAGAAAGGTGACAAAAAAAGAAAATTTGATTTTTCAGATGAGATGATACTATTTGTAGTTGTCACAGTATTTATGGTAAAAGAGTCAGATTTAGCTGGACGGAATAAGGGTAACACATTCATTATACACACATTATACACTTCAGACTTTCGATTTGAACTTGACCATTAATTAGCTTGAATCTATCCTAAAGGTACAGGAAACAATTAACACCTAAACATCTAAAGAGTGTATACAGACTTTTCTCACAGATTTCCTAACATCAGTGTGGTAAGCGCATTTCTATTAGATGCTAAAATCGGGAAGGACAAAGCCACCTGGCGTAGGTTGCTTTGGCATAAACATGGCACACAACTGGTATCTCACACTAATACACTGTATGTTTAAAGATAAACTTTTGGCAACCTGAACCAAAAATACTACAGTTTAACACATCACAAAACCAAATAGAGAGTTTGTGTGTGCTAAACTCTGATTTAGTATCAACACGCTGCACCTCAAGAATGACACCAAATACAAACCTGATATACCAATACATCAAAAATTTAAACAACCACATGAATGACAAAACAAGCTATTATGTCTATTTGCATCCCCTTTGCCAGTCAAAAGAGTTGATATTGGACAACTTTAATAATTTGTAATCAAATGGCAGCCTTTTTGGATAAATGTTTTATACTGGATGGTAATCGCAGGTAACTACTTATTTTAAACCCAAGCATGATGTTTTACCTAAACCTAAGCAAGAGTTTTTGTTTGAATTTACAACATTAACCATGTGTTACTGTGACCGTGCGGTGGGCTACCCATTGTGTTATAAAAGTGACGCCATGGGGTCTGACATAGAGTGTGATGCTCTTGCATGAATGTCAGTAGCTACACGGCCATCCACACCCTGACCTCCTCACACGGACTCTGGCAGAGAGAGATACATTAATTTAACAAGGAGCCAACAAGTCTGCTCAAAGCTACAGCTGGCTCTATTAAATGTGTGGGAAGCTAATTTATATCCTTTTCATTTGGAGAAAAACAGAGCTCCCATTTTCTGGACTAAATGATCAGCTCAGTTGGTTTTGTATCCAGTTCTGACTGAAATGCACAAATAATACTTGTTCTCTTAAACTTGGAATTATCTCCCTGCAAATGCTATAGTGAAAAATCTGCCAAATGTTTCACATTCAATCCTCCTTCACTGGGCAACACTTCAAAGTAAGCGTGGGTATTCTCTCAACTCTAATGACATCATTCACACATTAAAGAGACATCCTGGACCTTTTCTGGGTCTGTGATGAACACCGCCAAACCGTTTTAAATCCCAGCAAATGAACCAGGAAATGAAGATGATCAAGTTTAAATGAAACAATAACATATAACAATGTTAAAAGCAATTAATGGCATTTCTTGCACTCCTTGATACCTAGTTTGTTACAAAATTGAAAATTGTAGTTTCCTGTACCTTTAAAATACTGGTGAAAGAATGTATTCTCATACAAATTATTATTTTTAACAAATGTTTGACCTGTAATAAAGTACCTAACAGTAATAAACTGAATACAATCATACATTTTGTATCCACCTATAAGGCACAACTACTGCAATGGTGTGGCTTGGTGCATGCACCTCCATCAGTGCGCTTGCAGTTCTTGACACCATGCCAAACAGTCAACAGACAATAAGTTAGTGGGAAAAGGATACACTCAACAGTCAAAACTCTAAACTTAGCATGCTATGACGATCATGCACAATTCCCAACGAATACATATTCTTGAGATTTAAAGAAATCTGTGAATTTATCAGTTTATTACTGATGCTTTTTTACCACAGTGAAAATGTTGTTTACGAAACGGCAATAAATATGAATCACAGTAGAATATTTCATTAGATCAAAATATATGGAGAAGAGAAGGTAACGCAATGTTTCTGCTGATAGCGCCATCCCATGACTCACCGTGGCAGTTCACCTTAACCCTAGAACACTAACGTTAAATATAGTAACACCATCACTAATGTTGGGTATATTTTACCCGATATAATGTACCTGATAAAAAATACTTCTCATCAAAATATATTAAAATACAACAATACAAGGCAAATTCAAGTACTCTACTTTTATTTTACCCTATAGAACTTCTCATAAAAACGAAATACAGATATCATGGGGGGACCCTAAAAAAAGATTCAAAATCGGGTGAAAAATTTGAGAATCGTCAATGAAACATGATTAAAAATATAAATAATGGAGCTATGAACTTGTTCTTTGTCCTGTCTCCCATCCAATTCTTTTACCTTCTATCACTAACGTCGTGAAAATCACCAAAACAGGAATTGGAGCAGGGAGACACGCCTACCTTCGATAACGTCAGTGAACAGCCTGAAGCTACACAAGAACCCATTTTTCTGTTATGTAATTTAATATTAAAGGCATCCCTTATGTTACTTCATCAGATCATATATGTATTATTAGATTATGTATTATTTCTAATTCATCAAGTTCAATATGAAAACTGATGAAAGCTTCAATATTTATGTCACTAAATCATAGCGCAAGTTCGACATTATTGTGATGTTCTGGACATTTGTACGAGGAAATTCTCTCTTACTGGACGTTGCTGAATTTTCATTGAACACCCCTGGTCTACAGTGTCAAACACAGAACTGAGATCGAGAAGTACTGACACAGAACAATCACCTGCATCAGAAAACATTAATATCAGTAGAGTGCTGTTTCATAACCCTGACTGGAATTTATCATACATATCGTGCCTCTTCAATGGTGGCTGTTATCCACGGATAAGTGTTGCAGATGGCCATAGTCCTACCCTTAATTAGTGCCACTTTGTCCAGTAATGTGGTGCAATGCTCATTAAAAGACTGCATTTAAAATTCAACATCATAGAGATTTGTGTTACTATCACACCAAAAGTGCATTGAGAAGTGATCAACTGTACTCTGATAATTGGGAAAAGACAACGTGCACATTGTTCGTTTAAGACACAAGGGGTCGTCATTTACTGAGAGATCAAAGAAACTAGACCCAGAGAGAAAACAAGGTCCAAGGTATGACCACACCTGTGAGTGGTGCTTGAAATTGAAAGATTCAGTAATATTAAGAAATTCAGTTGCCACACTATTTGTGGCGTCATTGATATGATTTAAATAGATTTAAATCACCAAACAATAGCACTTTGTCCAGCTTGATAATAGAGGCGAAGTCTGTGAGCTCAAACACAAACTGACCTGCTGGACCGGGCGGTCGATCAATTCAAACACAGTAGGATGGTAAATGGCATTAGCCGACCTACTTTAGTCAGTTAGTTCAAAAGTAGTAAAAGGTTTTGTGCTTCTCAATTGTCAAAAAAACTGATTCTTCCAGATCACTGAGACCTCCACCGCCATTGTTTGCTACAAAGCGTGCATTATTCAGACATATTTTAATGGGGGGTCGTTGTGAGCACAAGAAGCTTTGAAGGTCAGTGCGCTTGGACGGATTACTCGCGCAACGCAGCGAACACAACCATAACTAGGGCGTCAGCACAGGTCAGTGATTCTGAGGGGGATGTTCTTGGGTGTTAAGGTGGAGACTAGGGAGAGAGTATTAGTAGACCCACCAAGCCACAAGGTGGAGCTAGAGCTGATTGTAGAGGAGGGAGTTGTATGCTCTGTTCATGGAAAATTACCAGGTGAGGACATGGAATGTGGGATAGTCAGTGCGACACAGAAGTCATTTCAAGAGACATACTGTATAGTCCACCAAGGCTGCTAGTTCAGAAGGAAATTTGAGCAATATTGAATTCCCACATTATTTGCATGGGTGATGTGGAGGCCGTTGATAATTTTTCCCTTTCTGTCCACGCTCTGGTGGGAATGCTGCAGTCCCCGGAGGGCCTAATTGGTCTGAATGAAGATGTAGCTCTCATGTTGACAGACTCCTCAGTAAACTCCCTGTGCAGTACAGAGATGGATTTGTTGAGCACTGTATTAATCATGGCATTCTGACTGGGCAGTCAAACCTAACACACTCCCATGACCTTTCAACATGGCTACAGTCAAAGTCAAGAGCCAACACATATCAGAGAGAGCTGTTGAGCTCAAAAAGGAAAGACAGGTATTCTCTGTCCATTTGTCAACAAAATCTGAAAGCAACCAACATTCTACAGCAAAGGAAAGTCTGACTGACGTCTCTCAGTGGATGTCCGCACACCACCTGGAAATGAACCCTGACAAGACTGAACTACTTTTCCTTCCAGTGAAAGGCTCTCCCACTCACGACCTCACTATTACCTTCAACAACTCTGTGTTCACCCCAACCCCGACTGCTAGGACCTCAGCATGATACTCGACAGTCAACTCTCCCTGACTGCCAACATTACTGCATCAACACATTCCTGTAGGTAAATGCTGCACAACATCAGGAGATTACGTCCCCTTCTCACTCAGAAGGCGGCACACAGGTTCTGGTCCAGGCTCTGGTCATCTCACGCCTAGACTACTGTAACTCCCTCCTGGCAGGTCTACCTGCTGTGCCATCTGACCTCTGCTGCTCATCCAGAATGTAGCAGCTCGACTGGTCTTTAACCTCCCTAAATTCACCCACAATACTCCGCTCCTCCGCTCTCTTCACTGGTTACCGGATGCTGCCCACAAACGCTTCAAAACATTGCTGCAAACAGATCGGGTCCAACCTCACACCCCGGCCCGCTCACTCCACTTGGCATCTGCCAATCGGCTTGTAGCTCCGTCACTGCAAAGCTACGACTGTTTTGCTGTCCTGGCTCCTCAATGGTGGAATGAGCTCCCCAATAGTGATGTGTCGGTGGCGAACGAAACGGCTCTGAGAGCTGGCTCTTTGACGTGAACGACGGGAGCCGGCCGGCCGGCTCTCTGTCTCTCTCTCTCTCTCTCTCTCTGTCTCTCTCTCTCTCTCTCTCCACGTTAAAGAACTTCACCTGACTATTCTCCATGAAGACAATGCAAACATATTAGCCACAGTGCTTATATCATATTGCATCTATAACGCCATATAGACAGTTGTCAATGTATGTCTCTACATTGGAGAAAGGACCCTGGAAAGACATGCACTCCTTGATGATGGTGCAGATAGATCTATTCTGCTCGCCCAAGCTCTTCAGTGTTTGGTCTTTATAACTCAGCCTGAAACGTGCAATTAAACGGAGCACCTTTATCTTTTGAAGTTTCTTCTATCAACCATCCAACTGAAAGGCATGTTCAGTAGAACATTCAGAAAGTATTATACCAATACCAAGAGGAACTGATTAAGCTTGTGCAGTCATGTTCCCAATGAGCAGGTAGATCAACCGCAGCTAAACCACAAGCTTAGTATTCATGAATGGCAAGTCTTGCCATTTGGAACATGTAGGCCATGCTGTGCCACTTAGGCAATTTACAAACATGTCCAAGATCACTGTGATGGGAATGAGGAGTTCCTTCAATCGGTCTAACATGTGTTTATGTTGATAACTGCCTCCAACATTTCACTTCTTCTCAAAGAGCCAAGAGTCTTGGTGCCAGAGTCTCAACCCGTCATCTAGCAGTATGACAGAGGTAAATAATAAATGTTTCCAAGACATCAAAGCTGAGTGCTGCTTGGTCATCCTTATTGATTTAGAACAGCCTCGATAGATAGCAGCGTCAGTGTCGTCTGTAGTGATCTCCATTGTTGTTATTAACAACAGCTTGACAACGACATTAGTCCCACCCCCGGTGCTGATTGTCTCATCTTTAGTCCCCCTACTGCGCTTATTCGTTGATGACTTTTTATTGTCAGGATGCAAGACGAATCAGAATACTCAAACTCGGTGGAGCAGGCTGATTCAAATGTCTTGACCCAGGCAAGTTTGATTGTGTTCTAATAAAAATAAATCAGGTCTTTTACATCTATATATTTAAACATACAGACAGCAACATTGAAAATGTACAAATCTTCCAGTTTAAAAATGTAAATCTGCAAACCTTACTTGCATTTTGAAATAGACATACAATGTCTATAACTTCTACAATACCACATGCAGCTTTAACATACACAACATTTTGAGAAACAAACTTCACCATGCAAAATATTTTGGGCTGCATAAATCACAGATCTCGAGAACAGGTACACAGTACATATAAGAACTGTTAATTGAGCATGCTCCAATCCAAGAACAGATATGATAGGAAATAGACTTACTGTAAAAGCTGGCCATTACATAGTTTTGGCAGCGATCCCCAGTAAATTCATTTGGACACCTGAGCAGGAAACAAAAGAAACAAACAAGAAGAGAGAAGGAGTTAGTTTATAGAGCTGTACAAAACCCACGACAGTCATCACTGGTGTTGGCAGGAAGGGCCAGCTAGACCAATATGTCTAGCTATAGTCTGTGAGTCTATCGACCATCTCAGACCTTCATACACAAGTACATTGGATTATGATCTCCAGTTCAGGTTGTCTACCTCATAGTTACACAGTTATATTTTGCACAGGCCCTCCATCAAACTCTATAGGTTTGAATACTGTCTTAGCAGCGGACTGAAATTTGCATGTACTAATGCGGCCACTCAGGACAAGTCTAGTCTTGCCTGTTACATAATCCAATATCGGAGGTGTCGTGACTCATCCCAAATAGCAACATAGACCAAGATGCATGGCAGTCATACAGGATGGCAATCTGTTAGTCATGATGTGCTAGCAGCCCAACCTCGACATCAGAGATCAACGCGCTAGGTACCCCGCTAGCATTAGTTTTCAACATGTGAGGACGGCATTACATGCATAGTGTCCTTTCAAAAAGGGCTTCCGTCTTCAAAGGAAGTTAGGTTTAGGCAAAACAACCACTTAGGAAGCGAGCACGGTTGACGTTAATTTGACTCACCACTCCCGTCACTACAGAGTGACTGACGACTCACATGGAAAGCTACTCACGGGACTAGCTCAGTGCAATGCATACAGTCGCTAGAGCGGGCCTCCATACATCTCTCTCCGATGCCAAGGGGAAATGACCAAGCAAGTATTTGGACTTGAAACAATCAAAATCATCACTGCTTTACCAACCACATAGTGGTCAGTCTAGCACTGGACCATTGAGAAAACTTGGGGATGCAGGGAATACCTGTTATGAGAGTGTTCTCTTGGGGTATGTGGTGGTGCTGAATGGGAAGAGCAGTAGATAGTAAGTCATACCTTCTGACAAGAAAGGCTACTTCAACCATAGATGAAGGCAGTTTGCTGCCCTGAACAGCACGGATGGGGTGTGATGAGATGTCAAGTACATGCAAATTTTAGTGCACTACTCCACAGGAGTGTGCTTAAGACTTTAGACCCATTTAGAGGGCTTCTCTTGAGCTCACAGAAATAGAATTACAGGTATAATGCCTATCTTATCATCAGATTGTTATCCCGGCATATAAGGGAAACATGGAATTCTCCACCAATTCTTGGAGAAAACATGACACGGGTGAAACACCAGCAATGACATGTGGGATTGATTACAGCTGTTTTCACATACGTTTTGAGTCTGAGACTTTCTTAAGCACAGCTTGTTCACATCGGTGCCCAGTGAATCCAGCCAAGCACCTGGTTGGTGGGTAGAAAGGAAAGAGATAAACAGTACTGACATTTTACATACAAGACATGAGAACACATGCACAAACACAAAGACATCCAGTGTACATTCACAAAACATGGTTGGATCCACGCTATTACCTTATTGCCAAACAACAAAGTTTTTTAATGTCCAATTCTAATGTTTTTCAAATGAATGCCTTTTCAATATGTGTGTTTAAAGTAAGTATTAATGTGACTAGTATAGCTTCCTGATTTTTTTGCGTCCTTTGTTGGACCGGAAACTTAGGGTTTGCCATTTGGGAATCCTTTTTCCCTTCCAGAAAAATTGCCATAATGGAAAATGAACAATGGGTTAAGCTAAGGCAACTAACGCACTTGTGGCTACATTGAGTAAAATGGCAAACTCAATTGTAAGTCAAAAACTCCTGGTGACTGCTGGAGTCAGATGTGCTACACAAATGTGCTCCACACTGATCCACCACCTGGCCGCCATACCCTTACTGTACTTTCCACCTCGCTAAAGGGTACACTACTTCCCACATTGGCACTGAATGATGGTATTAGAGCTAAATCATGAGGTGCAGTATTGTTGGTGCAGTATTGTTGCTGACCGAGATAGCCACACTATTTGTTTTACTCAATGTCATTTGATAAATCTCAGTCAACTAAATGCTTATTATATCATTCAAGATTAAGTTAGTTGTCTTTTCAACACAATGTTATTCCATTCCCACTTTTGCTGTGACTTCCTCATTATCCAGTGAGGCTTTTCAAACAGTTAGTGGAGGTTTGCTGACAACCCCACACATTCAAGCATTGGAGTGAGAGTTCTGTAATGTTCTCTGATACAGCTTTAAAGGATAGGATAGGGCAAGATCAGTCTCAGTATTAATAAATGCAAAGGATTAACAAATGTATTTTGTGATTCGTATATAAATACAAATATTTCTAATGCACACAAAACTAGTTAAATAAATAAATACATGTAAACAAAATCCACATATAACAAAAAAAATCACAAATATATTCCTGATGCACACACAAATAGTTTTAAATAAATGTAAACGAAATCCACAACTACATGTATTTGAAAATGTCATCAAAAACATATTTGGATGTTGTTACATTTATATACTAACTGTTGAACCTGCATTTTCCAACTACCGTAAATGTTAGCTCCCCGCTGTAGCCAGCTAGCACTCCGCTAACTCCCAGACAACCACCGAAGGTAGCGGGACCAGCCCCGGCTCAACACCCGACTCGGGCGTAGGGGCAGAAGCAGCAGCGGCCAGTAGCACAGCAGCAGCGGGGACACCCACCGGAGGTAGAAACGGCTTGTAACCCGACTTTTACGGTACTTGTCATGTTCATGTCTTCACTGCATTTATGTGTTTTTTTTTTTTTTAGACTCCCCTGACATTTGCCAGGATTCACAAATGCACTTTTTTAAACTGTAGCCAGTCAAATGTCTCAAATGTAATTTTCATATAAGCGAGGGGTATATTTTATGTCATACAACATAAACAACCAAACATGGGCAGATAAGTCTGTACAGATTTCCAAAACAACCCAAACAAAGGGATAGAGAAACTGGATTGAAGGTTACTTCCATAGTGTTGAAGGAAAGACCATCATCTGGCAAACAAAACAATTTTAAAATCTTTTTTTATTGAACATATTGCAGATGTACAATTTTAGAAACTGACAATATGAAACAGCAAAATATATACATTCAAACTAACATGCCAGGGGGACAACCGTAGAAGATAAGTAAAACAAAAACACATGTTAATAAATAATAAAAACATGAATAAATAATAAAAAGAAACATGGACATGGAAGGCACAAATTCTGTTTGTATAATTTCATGCACAGATCACAGCCAATGCATGCTGATACAGTTTTCATGGCCTTTTTGTTGGCACAGCATTTAATAGTTGTTATGTACAGCTCAAACTCTTCTTAACAAACACTAAAAAAAGGTCTTTGGCTTGTAAACTTGTAACTTTATATATTTATAATTTGGCTAGAATAATCAATATTATATAAGACATATTTATAAAGACATAAGAGAGTGAATGCCTCAGTTATTTTTCTTACCCTTTTCCTTACAGGGTGGCGAGAAACACATTTTTCCACAATGTGTGGCCACAGTATCGACCAAAGAAACATCAGCTTGACATGAAAATCCCTGACACAAAGTCACAGACCCATTAGGAATAGATCCCATTACCAAAGCAAATTCCCAAAGGAAAGTTGAAATGTAAAGTGAAATCATCATAATCAGATTATTCACAATGTTTGTCAAACCATTTTTGGGGAAAATACTTATTTTTACATTAAATATCACCAATATTTCAAATATAATATTGAAATTGTGCTTATATATTAATTTAAAAAAACTTTTTGTGGATGTGTAAATTGATAACTACAGATTTTCTTAATAAGGTGTATATGATTTTTCGACGAACAATTAAACAGCAATTTGTTCATTTCTTTGGCAGTTTTGTTGCCAAGAATAGAGAGGATGCAATTTAAACAAACCTAGAGACAATTTCATCTTTCGATAAGAGGACACGTTCCTTCAAGGACGGAGCTCTTTGTAAAAGAAGATCACATTATTTGTTTTTTGTTATTGGACTAAAAGTTACTTCCAGAAAAGAAAAAGAAAAAGCGCTCCTCATAGCATTGGCACTCAAAACTATCCAGATTTTTCAAACCGCTAATATGAACTAGAAATAGTCTGTGAGGAACATCTTTCCCATATTTGACTGAGTCAACATTGAAATAAGTAACGGAGTCAACACAAATCCCAACGTTTCAGTTTTGTGGGAAGAAGAATCGTCACATAGTCAACTGGCAAACAAACGTATAGCTTCACTAACGTTAGCCAATGTTCACTCACACTAGAGAGAAGTATGATTACTGGCAGGCGACTGACATTGCAGTGGCAAGCCCACAAAAGTGCATCTGGTTGGCAATAGATAATTCTGTTGAAAATTCACAAATCGATGCATTTGTGAATCGAGCAACAGCAGGGGAGTCTAAAAAAGAAACCACGCCGATGCAGTGAAGTTCACACATTACCAGCAGGTTGTAAATAAAGGTTCACCGGTTTGTACAAATGAAGCAACTTCCCAAAATGTTTTTATGAAAATGTCAAAGAAATATTTGTGTGCATCAGAAATATATTTGTGAATCCTATGTGGATTTTGTTTGTATTTATTTATAATGATAATTATTATACTGAGACTGATCATACACCCTAGGACAGAGTTGGATCTCCTTAGGAGAAAGAACAGTGTGTGCTATGATTCTCCTTTATCACAGAGCATTCTTACACTGGGAATCCTGACCCAGAGACCATCTCTATGTTTTGTTCAGCTTACTAGTTTAGGCTGTCAGGTACACTATGTATCACTGGGCATTATCAAGAGGTCTGTCTTCATCGACACCTCAGCAGTCCTGAAAGATTGCAGTGGCAGACACTTGCAATACCCATGGCCCTATTTGGTATTACCTTTTTATATTAGTTTAATTTAGAACATTTCCTCAAAGACTTTTGTTCCAGCGCACAGTGCAGGTCGGTGCTGTAACACAAATAACGCTTTGCTTTGAGGAGAACTGAGGAGTAAAGAAAGACAATCCTCTTGAGAATGCCCACCGACACATAGGTCTGATGAGAGCCATGCAAACAGAAGCTTGTGTCATCATAGAGATGGGCTCTCAACCCTACAATGGCACCCATTCCCTGTGTATGATTGCAGTCTGTGGTAATGGAGAATCATATCACCACAACCTCATTAATCATGGTCAATGATACATATGTGTAGTTGTTCATATACTTGCCAACTTTCAGACATCATGGCCTGAATGATGCTGATTAAGCAGAGGTCACTTACTCTCCAAGAATCGCCACCTGAATGTGGTGGAGGGGTTTGCCTGTCCTGTGACCTTGGGAACTGTATTGTCTGGGGAAATATCTCCTGGTAGGGTCTCCCTAGTCAAAGTGGTCCCAGGGGAAGAGCCAGACTAAGACCAGACCCCATATGAATCGGCAAAAAAGGAGCTGCTGCATCTGGCATAGAAAAGTGAAACTTTGGCAACCTGGGATGGGAGCTCACCAGCAAGGCCTTGAACCATGGGGCTATATCGAGCACAGCCCAAAAAGACAGCATGGAGCCACGCCCTGTGGGCCCAACACTTCTTGGGTTGGGTGTATTGGGTGGGGCGGCGTGCAGCGTGTGCCCCCAGGCATCTAGGGATGTGGATAGTCACCTCTCTGGTGGGAGAGGAGCTGGTGCTGATGTGGGAGGTGGAGGTGGAGATATAGTTGGGCTCACCTCTGCATAGAGGTGAGCCCAACTATATCTATATCTAGCACTGGTTCTGGAACCAAACTCCTGTAAAGGGGCTGGAGTTGCATTTTCTGGAGTTGCCCAGGTTGAAAGTTCTGGGATAGGTGTGGGGATACTTGTGAGCCACCAGCTGTGCGCCAGTCCATAAACAATGAGACTCCTCCTCCATGCGACTGCAAGTCACTGAGAGACAGTCTCTGACTGTTTATGCTTATGCACCAAAAGCAGCTCTTAGTACCTGGTTGAGTTTTTGGTTGTGGTGATCAGCAGAATGCTAATCCTATCCTGGGTGCAGGATAACACATGTAGACTGTACAAGGGTGAAAGTGAAACTAACTAGCAGGCATCACTGGCGTCTCCTTTATGTATAACCACACATTAATGGCAATGAAAAGTACAATATTGAAATAACTTAACTTGGGTTTTTCTGTTACATTATAGTTCTACAACATTTATCCGATCGCTTTAGTTACTTTACAGATTCAGATTATTTAAACAAAATATTATCAATAAATTATTAATATTTAGAGAGAGTAAACTACCCAGCAGAATACAAAGTAATAATAAAGTGTTCCAACTTTGCCAGCTGCAAAATTAAAGTGATGAACACGTCAATAAAATACATTAACAATATATATATATATATATATATATATATATATATATATATATATATATATATATATATATTATTCTGCACGAGTACTGTTTTTCTCCACTGTGACTTTTAGCTAAGGGTGTTTCATCGCCATAATGTTATGCAAAGTGAGTTTTGCAAAATAAGATTCAACGGGACCTAGCCTACTTCATATTATAGATTATATGAAATAGGTATACCTCTGAGCATATACTTACTTCTCTACAATAAGATTCTTCTTTCTCTTTTTTTCACATTAAATGAATTTTGGGAGGGTTCTTCTTTTTTCCAATGCGAGTGTCCAAGGATGTTAAATACTGTACAGATTGTAAAGCCCTCTGAGGCAAATTTGGGATTTCAGACTATACAAATAAATTGAATTAAATCTAATTGAAAACCTTTGCCTGTTTTATACTGCCATTGACTACTTTCTGACTCCTCACTCACTCGTAACCAGCCCTCAGCCAATAGGGCCCCTAGTGATGACACAGCTAAGTGCATTACTTCCAGTGTCTTCTGCACACAGAGACACAGTGGGGAAAAACAGCTTACTCACTTTGTTGTTTTACACGGTGTGTTTGTCTAATTATAACTAACAGTCCACATGCTGAGTACATCACCACCACTCAGTCGCTGCTACATGTAGAGACAGCTTAATGGGTTTTAAGTTTTTCATTTTGGCAAGATTGTCTCAAAGGATGGTTTTGAACCGAACTGCAAACATTGCTCCTTGTTTTTGAGTTTGGGAGTGTGTGAGAATGAAGTGTAGTCTAAAAAGCTTTAGAGCCCATTAGTGTCTGATGCAAAGATAACCAATTGTGGGTCGTTGCATTCCATGACCCAAACAGCAGTGGTTGATGCAGACACAGCTGGGCCCTGTTTCTCGTACCTGGCTAAACAAAGTCAAGCAAATGTCCTATTATCCATCTTAAATTAGCGAGATGATTGACATCAGGCTATCTGGGTTTCTCCACGGCTGATCCGCGCTGAAACGGTCTCGTTAATTCTAACCAGACGTCAGTCCTCTGCTGAAGAAGAGCGGGCACCGCCCCCGCTGCGAGTTGAATGTGTCAGTTTTAGGAAAATGTATCGGCTAATTTTAAGTGCTTCATCACCCAAATCAGATTATATTTATTTAAATGTATCTGCTGCCAGTAGTATACTAATTAATATATACTTATGAGGATATATGTACTGTATGCGCGTATGTATCATGTACTATGTGTATATACATGTATGTGTAGATTACCATATAACTAGGAGTTTGAATATGTGTATGGGCGGATCAGTATCAATCAATTGAAGCAGTGAAAAGAAATTGTGTGTGATTCTCTGTATTCTTATCATGTCCACCTTAATCAAGGTGTCCACCATGATTAAGGTGGACACCTTAATCGTGTTCTACAATAATGATATGTATGGTGTACTAATAACACTGTCATATAATTATAAGTGCTTTCAACACATCCATAAGTTACTTAAGAGCTAAATAAACTTAAGAACAGCGGGTGATAGTCTATGTCTGTGAGACGGGCGATCGGCTGCGCCTGTGGTGATCAGTGTCCGCGGCTCGAGAAGGTCTCGTAAATAAATGATTCCTTGTCGGCAAAATCTATAGCGCCGCGTACAGGAAGTCATCCTGATGTGAGAATGGATCTTGGCGATCTGGAAGATCGCCAAGATAATATAACTAAGATAATATAACTAATATCGCTCCTTCATCAATGAGGAAGGGAGCTGCCTTTTTTGTCCGGTGGGAGTGGCCAGTTTATCCAGTGAATTTCAGTAAGCCTGCCCGGGATCAGGTTAAAATTTTTGGCTGTGTTGCTATGGTGATTTATCTAAGCTTGCTTTGAGAAACCGAAAAGCCAGACCTACGTCATCTTATCCTGAAAATTAGCCCGCTAACTCAGTAAGCCAGGTACGAGAAACAGGGCCCTGGTGGAGATCTGCACCTTCTTAGTTAGTGTCTATTTTAGCTTATGATTCTAACAATATATCTTTGGACTGTTCGGATAATGTCTGGATGCTAGCCACTGATTAAAAAATCACAAAATCCCTGATCACTACACAGAAGTTATAGACCTATAAAGAATGTGTCTGTTTTATACATGGAATAAAGATTACATTATGTTTGCATCAATCAGCATGTAGTGGATATCATAAATCACAGTACGGTAACTGTTTAATGGCATATTCAGTGAGATGAAAACTTGAATCAAAGTCAGTATTTGAACCTACTATCATACCTGCAAAGAAACTTTGTGGTGCCTGGCACGATTTCAAGGGTGAAGCACTCCCCTCCATTAACACAGTAGTTCCTCTGTCTGTCACTGCAGCGCGTCACATGACTGGAGGTCTTGGCTGTAGTGGTGGTTCTGGTGGCAGCTGCAGAAGATACCCGCAATTAGAGCAGCAAGAAAACGAGACTCAGTATGACTCCAAAATAAAAAATATCAAAATACCCATAGAAACATTGCAAATATAAACACACACACAAATGCAGTTGGGAGTAGACTAATTTCCATTTCTTTGAACACAGTAATGGCTGAGAATGTTACATTTATTCAACATTCACCTCTATAGGCAATTAAGAGTTTCCATTTCACCTAACATGCAGTAGACTTGGTAATAGACCGTCAGCGCACTGAGATGTGTCTGTTGGTGATATCAGCAACATCCTACACTCGTGATGAGGTGAGGCAACAGAGTTGTATTTATTTCGCCTGTATTTAACCTATTTCCTGATAAACCATTATCATAGATCAAGGGCAATATTGCATACATCAACGAGTTGGGTCCAAGTGGCAACCTCCGGTTCTGACGAGTGAAGCCAATGCGGAAGTTTCTTAAAACTTGCATTCTTTCTTCTAGCCAGCAGGGGCTGACTGCTCTGGTTGCAGAAATAAGTCAGAGAAATCACCCTACTTCTTACTTGATTTATTACCTCAGTAAACATGATACGCATGAGTTTATGGTCTCCTTCTCTAGTTTCCAGTCTTCTTCAGTACAGCATGATGTTCATGTAGTATATTCTGGTCTATTTAGAGTCAAATAGACCATAAAGCGAAGTATGCTTTAGGGTGGGCTGTGATTGACGGCAGACCATAAACCAATTGTTATGGTCTGACTCTAAGTCCACTTCTTATAGACATTCTATGCTTGTGCCCCTCTTTTCATTCATGATTGAAATGCACTCACTTTCATGAACTCAGATAAACCATGTGATTAGTGAAGATCTATTCCTCAAAGAAAAAGGGAAGCGAGTTTAAAGGAGGGAACTGGGTACAGTGGGTATGATATTGCCTCCATATAAGGGGTGTATAAGAATATTTAAATTCATGCTGGAGCTTCAATAAATCATTCACAGATGTGAATTGAGTTTGGTATGTAAGCTTTATTTTGAGAGAAAATTTATGGCATTCATTCGTCTTTGATCATTTTTGACACTTTGGAAATTGTTGTACATCCGCTAACCATTGTGTGGAGAGTTGGTCTTAAAACAAGTCATTCTCTGAATAGCTGGTTCTATTTAATTCTTCCTGACCATCAGATGGCAGTGCTTTAGGTCCCCATATCTCCGTTTTGCATATGTGCAGGTATTAGACCAACAAGGTCCCTGTGACCATGCGATGACGTAGGGGGCAAGACCCAGTACAAAACCCTCACTTCATCACACAATCGATTGTATTCTTCTATCTCCTCACAATTGAGGAAACTGATAGACGGTCAATTTGCTTGTAGCTTTGTAATTTGAGGGTTCATGTGTTTATTTCACACACAGCAGAATGCATTGATGCATTTGTCACACAAACCCAGTGTTTGTTTTTTTGTAGCAAGCTGTTTTGTTTTTCAAACTTAATTATGTTTTTTCTTCTGGACAGAGAGGTGATCTCGCCGTTATAGTTTGTGCTGAACTACTGCTGGACAAATGAGTAGCCCGGCGGGTCTTTGGATTGACCCACTTCATGACATGTAACTCTGTAACTCCTGTATGGCCCACCTCCACACAGAGGATGGCCATGAACAGTGACCCGCCTGTCTGAGAAATGAACACCTCAGGGCAGGCGTATCCTACAACCATAGACCCTAGTCAAGGGTTGTAGGATACGCCTACAAGGGTAAATCTACAGATATAGGAAATGGACTGTATAGCGTTTTTCTAGTATTACGACCACTCAAAGAACTTTCACACTACATGTCATCATTCACCCATTCACACTCACCAGGTCCAGGTGTGATGGCAGGGGCTACCATGCAAGGTGCCATCAGTGAACTGTCCTTCGGGATTATCTACTCATTCATAATCCATTCATACTTGAAGGATTAAAAGATGACTCTGCTAGAAGTGGCAATACTGGGCTGTCGCCTGCTAGTGTGGCTGCAGACCCAACAATATCAAAGAGGCTCAGGGCAGTCTCATCTGATCCACCAAAAAAAGTAGGGAAGGTTGACGCTCTGGAAGGTTAAACTCTGGACCTGGCCCCTGAGAGGACCGGTCTACTTGAGGCTGTTAAATCACTTTTGACCCTTAGAGGCATGGTGGAAGCTATCAAGGATGCTTAGGTTGGTGCTAATAGGCTGGCTGAGGGGACTGCAGACTCATCACTTAGTTCCTGAAAGGTGCTCAGAGACTTTTTCCCCGGAGCATGGGGTTATCATTTGGGACCTAGGTCATGTTCTGGCAGCTCTACGACTCCAGTCCCTTGAATCGGTGACCATTAAATGGTCGCTTAAGGTTGCGTTCCTCAGAGTGGTGGGGGAAAGAAGATGGGGAAGCTACAGGGTCTGTCAGCGCATAATGGCTGCTGTCATTTCCTGCCAGACAATGCAGGAGTAATCTAGCATCTGATTTCAGAATTTCTGCCGAATGTGCTCTCAAACTTTCACCTTCATCAATCTGTGGAGTTGCAAACCAAGCGCCTTGCCCGGGATGAGGGTGAGGGGGATCAGGAAGGGGCATGGCTGTGTCCAGTCAGAGCCCTGAAGGTCTTCATTCAGCGAACAGAGGAATTCAGAAAGACTGTCCAATTGTTCGTCAGCAAGCATACAAAGAGATGGGCACACCAGTGGGAGTGAGGCCTTGTCACAGGACGCCAACCTCTCTGAGATGTGTGCTGTTGCTACCTGGTCACGTCCATCTACATTTGCAAGGATTTATTGCTTGAATGTGGCTGCACTATCTCTTTTGGGGAACATGTGCTGGTTGCCACTGCGCAATAGGCGTCATATTCACCATGCCATGGTGCCTGTGGAACCATATTAGTCCAGCCAAGGAGATGTCTTTTACTCATTGCGCAGGTCAGCTGAGTGGTTATCCATTCACACCCAACCTCGGCGTCTTGCGGGGTTGGCCAAGCTTTAGGCTGTGTCTACATCGGAGCGTGGGGCAGGGATATGTAGCATCTGAGGTGTCACTAGCCAATGAATGAATGTGTGTGTGTGTGTATATATATATAGTTGTTTTTTTCAGTTTATTTTATTTTATACAGCCCAACATCACAAATACAAGTTTGCCTCGGAGGGCTTTACAATCTGTACACATAACATCCCTGTCCCGGGACCTCACATCGGATCAGGAAAAACTCCCCCAATAAAATGTATATTAGGGTTTTGTTTGAGCACTCTGGTGGTGGGGACGTCTCATTCGAATACCAGTGTCTGGAATTGTGGGGGGTACTTAAGAAGCTGCATCTGCATCCGTCTCCTTGGTCTTCTCCTAAGGTGTCTTACCAAGTCCTATACTTATGGAATATTTAACTGTGTGGAGAGATACGATAGAGAACACTCTATCTCTCCAGGGCAATGCCGCTCGGAGGTCGTTCAAATCAATGTTAATCCGTAAATACATGCACACCTTGGGTTAATAAGCCCAAGCATGGGCCAGATAGTGGTGTGCCTTAAAGAAATATCTGTCAACTGACCCAGTGTGGTCAGTCACGTACATATGGAATATGTAACTGTGAGGAGAGATAGTCTCTTCACTCAGAGAACCAAGGTTACAATGTAACCCAGCATTGTAACTGCTAAAGCTGCTGAAACCAGAGCCGCTGTTCCCACCCTCATCATGCCTGATGGGGTACAGAGATTCATGTCCATTTCTCTGCTTAGTTTTTGCTTGTGGATGAAAAACATTAAACCAGTGGGCAGTGACACAGGGTTGGAGCTTAGCCACCAGGCCACTTCACTTCATTGCTGTCCAGGCTCTTTGGGCAGAGCTTGTTTGGAGACTATTTGCAGGGCAATCAGTTTACTGCAGCGGATGGTGTTTCTTTCAAGTGTGGTCAAGGACAAACCATGATGCACTGCACCAGCAGAAAAATCTCTCTTCATGTTTAACTGGAATCACAGCCGTCACAGTGGAAGTGAAAAAAGGATTTAGACCAAATAATCTAAATGTGAATCAAATACTGTATTATATGTAAACATTATGTGAACACAACATAATCGAATTTAAACTAAATAAAATCGGTCAGTTGTAAATGTGATTTTAAAACAAAAAAAGTTGACATTTTGGCTGTTTAACTAGATTACATTGTTAAATTGTTGGATTTAAATTTCAAAAAATATTTTGACCATCTGTGCTCAGTTGCCAATTCAAAAAAGCTTAACCAATCATTAATTTACATTTATCCTAGCACAGCTGTGTTTACATTTATTCATTCACATTTCCCAGCACTCTTTCTCTCACCAGCATGACCTTTTCACAGCATGAGCTACATTGTTTTCTGTTTCTGTTTTCTGCTTCGCTCCTTTAATTTAGCACCTTCAGCTATTGTGGATGTGTAATAATAATGGTGATACTCTCTCATTACTTCCTGCACATGTTTCATGATCATCACATTTTATGGTGATTACAAGTCTTTATTGTAAATTAACCACTTCATCTCAAAATAGACTCTGGCATTTGTCTCCACGTTTTGTCTGAATGGTTTAAATGCGTGACATTAGTTTGATTGAACAATTCATCTTTTTACTAGAATAGAACATTTGAAGTTTGGCTCAACTGAAATGGTGAGATAAAGAGGTGCTTTTGTAGCGATCCTATGGACAGAGTGAGAACACTTTAGCCCAGATAATCCCAATAATTCCACATTAGACAAGTAGAATATACTGGTATGGGGGAAAAAAGAAAAGGTTAATCTCATTCACAGGATAATTAACAGAACAACCCTTTCTATTATATTGAATCTTCTTTCAGTCTGACCTTGAAATTTAATATACTATAGCGCTCATATTTTGCTAATTGGTGATGATGTTTTAAGGCCTTACAAAAGCTTTATGTGATTAAATCATCATCTTTTAAATGTTCTAATTGCAAATCTGGGCAAATGTTTTCCTTCAAGCCACTCAATGTTAAGCGGCAATTCAATATAATTTAACTAGTCATATATATTTGTATTAATCGTGTGTGGCATGGATGGAAATGCCAAATATAGAATGATGGAAACTACCACTAGAGGGAGAGAAGTTCAACAGTGCCGTTCTGTTCCTGTAGACCAGGGGTCATTTATAGGTCTGCATCTAGACGCCGTTCTATCTGGACCGAAGACCGAATTGAGAATTATAACATTTTGGTGGAGGGCTTCTTTTTTAACCATTTTCTAGCTTTTACGGCACTTGTTCAGCGGTCCAGGAAACACACCGACCAATTACATGCGTTGCCAATCAAATATGTGTGTTCTGATAAGCTTCCCGACTCGATTGAGATTTACACACATGGGGGAGAGAGCGAGTAGTTGAAAGCTAATAGAGTCAGAGAAGTTATTTCACATGCCGTTCTACAAAAAGAGAAAAGTTGACAGCTTAACTCATGGGCAGCCTATTATATTTTCATTCTTCCTACAAGCAGTTTAAGACACAATGTCTCATATGTTCAGAGACCGTGATGATTTTTAAAAGCAGTAATGTGAAGCGCCACCTCGAGACAAAGAACAACTCTTTTGAGAAAACATACCCACTCACATCCAAAATGAAGGCACAGAAAATAAACTTAAGAGCCCAATATGATCAGAATCCTAACACATGAAGTTTAAGCGGAAGTTCAGTCAGGAAGACACTCTCTACTCTCTACACTTTTCATTCATACTCGTGACATCTATTGTTATGTAATTTATTATTAAATGCTTCCCTTATTTTCCTGGAAACTAGAGAAGAACATTTAACTATGATTAGATTATGTATTATTTATAATTCATTCAGTCCGATTTGAAATATGACAATAAATATTGTTGAGATATTATTCAATTGAACTTTCTGTATTTGAAATAACGGTCAGTTGTTGACTACATACCGCCAGGCTACTTCAATATATATGTGACTAAATCACATAAGTTATACATTATTGCCATGACCGCAAAACTCTGTAAAGTCTTTTAATTAGTGAAAACACAATCTAGGAGTGGTAGTTTTAACTGATATATTTAGTATGACATAATCCATGAGTTATTTTGTTCGTTTAAGTTACCATCTTTTATGCCAGCCTTGCAATTTGCAATTTAATACATGGGCGGTGATGACAGGCGGACAGGCTTACACAGCGACAAAAATACTAGGAAAACAATTCCAGCTGGGTAAAGTTGACAGGCATGAGAACAACCTCTGTGTTTGAAAAGTGATGCCAATGCTGAAGTCTTAAACTTTCTTCTATTTAATAGCCAGCAGGTGGTGTCTCCTCTGGTTGCAAAAAGAAGTGTGATTCTATATAATTATATGAGGAAAATGACCCTCACACTTGAGTAAACATCATAAGCATGAGTGGATAGTCTCAACCACTATTTTCAAGTCTTCTTCAATTCAACATAATATCCATTTTAAAAATGATGGTCTATTTTAGAGTAAAATGCTTTAGGACAGGGCGCTACCACAGTGTTGTCCAGTCTGGAAGTTATCTGTGTTTTTGTTTTAGAACTTAAACCCTTTGAGTGTGTTGTCACTTCATGAAAGTTAGTTGTCACATTTTGGTCAAGAGAAAATAGTCTTATTCAGCTTTCGACTACTTGCTCCACCCTCTCGTGCCACTTAGGGTTGCAAAATGCCAAGATGGCGATAGCCAAACTCAAGCTGCAAAATCGTAGTCCACAAATGGGCGATGTCAGGGTCCCTATGTGTGCGTCATATATACAGACCCTTACAGGCGATGAACAGGTATCAGGAATCAGATAACAGAAACGGGTGGCTACAGCTATTGAAACAAAGACAGCATTGATGAACAGGAGGACTGTGAGCAGATATACTGTAGTTACAGTTGTGGGGATAAGGGTCAGGTGTGACTTATGTAAGAGTAAGGGACAGGTGTGCTAATCCGGTGATGACTAGGTGGGGGGTGAATAGGAAGGCAGGGAAGTCCGGGGGCCTCTGGTGGCCAGGTGGTGTATGGCATGGAAATGAAAGCTTCATAGATATGATAGACCGGAGGGGAGATGTGATTGGCTAACGGAAAGATCAAGGAGAACAGAAGACTCAGTGTGTCGCCATGACACAAACACTATTGTTTCAGAGAGGGATCAAGAGCAACTCATCACCGGGCCGATAAGAAGTGTTCCGCTAAGCTTTGCTCCTTGAAAGTTTCAAGTGTGTTTCACCTCTGACCATAGAGCCTCACGTTTCTCAACACTTTTTTATGTTGTTCAGTGAAATGCTGTGTTTCCCCCTCCAGCTTTGTGTTTTTTGACATAATAATAAAGACAAAAATTGAATATACAAAACAAAAAAATAAAAATACAACCAAGTAAAGAATGGGATTGGCCTGAGGGAAGTAGATCCTATAGCCTCTTCGTTCTGGCCCTATGACTGCAGTAGCCCTCGTAGCGCAACACTGATCTAACAGTTCAAAGAGAACATTGTTTGAATGGCTCGAATCCTTCATGATTATATTTGATTTCTCAGCCCTTGCTTCTAAGGGGGAAAAAAGTGTTACGAGTAGAGCATTTGACATGCTGTCTGGAGCTGCAGATAGACTCCTGCACAGTGCATTAGGATGCCCTAGAGTACTATGTTGATGAATTATGAATAGGATAAAAATGCTGAATGCATAGGTTATACAAAATACTATTTCCGCAAACCAGTTGATCCTATCCAGCAGCTGGCACTATGATCAACGCACACCCTCACACTACAATGCACATTGCCTCGTGCACATTCTCATTGCGACTCATCTCATACTGACGCTTCCAACTGGAACCTTGACCATGACACATTTCAGTACACAGCATATTTTTTGGCCACTTGGTGGCAGAAGAAACAAGCTTTAACATTTAACAAATAATTATCAGATTATTCATGGTGAATGGGTTCGTAAACACGTGCCTGCTGGAAATCAGCACAGCTGTGAAATCTGATCAATGACGTAAAAGAGGCTAAACAAGCTCCATAGAGCAGAGGGGAAGCAGTATCTGTGGGTTGATCAGTGACACTGCTTATGAACATACTGCAGCTTTAAACTATCCATTAATCAGTAGTAATCATGATTTCTTCTTACACTTTTAAACATCAACTCAAAGCCATTTTGAACATCACCCAGGAGTTCACAACTGGAACAGTGTTTTTACAGAGATACAGTGCAGCCTCCTTCTCCAGCCTTGTGTCAGAAATGAAATGATAAATCATTTATAATAATAATTATTTATATATAGTTTCATTCAGGGGCGTCGTTAGGCCCCTTTTAGGGGGGCTGAAGCCCCCCTAAAACGTTCTTCAGCCCCCCCAAATAATTTGGCTTGAAAAAAAATAAAAATCCTTTTTTTAATTTTTATTTTGGTGATGTCATTAAATGAAACTATTGTTTCTCACATGGGAAAATTATTTATAACTCTAAAATTATACATATGTGCGTGTGTTCTGGTTTGTGAATGTTTTCTTCCCTTCAAATTACAATCCAATAGCCTACTTACCTATCGGGCACTAGGACCTTGGGGAGGCTGCTGCGCTGGCTTTCTCACCCTGCCAAGTAACGTTTCTCATCAACCACAGCAGGACTATACCAAGGAGTTTAGCTCAAAGTAAACTATACCTAGGAGCAGTGGCGGTGCGTCAATAGAGGGCGCTAGGGCGCCGCCCCTCCTAAAATTTTGCGATGAAAAAAAAAAAAGAAGAAAAAAAATATATAATATATACTGTCAAAAAACATTATATATCAAATAATTTAAATAAGAAATATACCGTGTTGACGCGCTAAATGTGTGTGGGAGACCGTAAGCCCCTGTCAACAACCACTTAAGTTAAATATAATATATCGCCATTCATCATTACTGAGAAAAGCCCCTCCCCTCTCGGGGCGCCGGCCCAATGTGTGTCTATGGAAAGCTAACAAACATTTCACCCTCGTGACGGCAAGGACAGCTTCTCATTGGCGGATGAAACGTGAATCTTCGGGCGCACGAATCTGCGCCCTAGCCAATTACATCGTTTCTTATTGCAACGTGGTTGGACTATTCGTCCAATCAGAGACCTTTATCATTCCCTCACACCCCATATAGCTCCCACGTAGCTACGCGAGCAACACAGCTAGCAGAGACTTTGATTATGTTAGTATGGCGACTGAAAACTCTGTGGTATCTCTACGCGAAACACCTTTCAATCCACGATCAGATGTTGACAAGAAGAGGCTGAAAGAGTTGGGACCCGAACGTCCGGATTTAAATATTCAGCAGCAAAGCAGTGAAGCTACATGCACCAAGCTACATGCTAACCGGAGCTGCTAGCTGGAGGCTCAGTGTGCAGTGGCTCTGAGCAGCCGAGGAAGCGCCGGGCTGTGAAGGAAGATGAGCTTGAAGGATTGCTGCAGAGGTGAGTGTCAAAATCAGCAGATGCCTGTGTTAGAGTTTAATGTTTTATCTTTCTCACAGCAGAACACATGTTGGACATTGTTAGATTTGGGTGGATATCATATCAGGCTATAACTTTATCTAAAATACCAATTCAATCCCCAACGTGTGCGCGTGCGCGTTCGTGTGTGTGTGTGTGTGTGTGTCATAGCTACAACCATCAAGACACACAAAACACAGTTTTTTTGTCTGTAGTATGAAGCCTGTTTGTAGTAGATATTTCCCCACAACTTATCTTACTGTCTCTGTCTCTCTCTCTATATATTTATCTGTAGGTTTGTGACACCATACTTGGACACACCAGGGAACGCTTTGCCTTCAAAGACCACCTCATCAGTGCCACCTTACTGCAGGGCCCCCAGTTTGAATGCTACGTCAATGTATTCCCTGAAGTTGCTCTGGCCACCACATTGAATGTTTCTTAAACCATTCTGCTCTGAACCTCTCATGCCCAAAGTTACAGTTTGTTGATAGTTGTTATTGGACAGTGTTGAGCACTGTGTTTTCTTGAAATAAAGCTTTGTTTTTTAGAATATTCTACTCCAAACCTCTTTTCTTCTCATTGTGGAGTGCTATTTAAACCGCGCCGCCCAACTGCGCCCCCCCAAAAAAAAATGTCACCAGCCGCCACTGCCTAGGAGTACCATCATACAATATTTATCATTCGATAATGAAGATGAAATGTGTTTTTTTCTTCTTTTTCTATTGAATGTTATACTTGACACTGAACTAGTTCATCTTTATCTCAGTGATAGTGTCCAAATGAGCATAAAATATCACTGGTTTGTAAAAACTACACAGACAACAAAATAGATGTAAATGTTGATCAAAATCTTATTCCCTTCTGCTCAAAATAAAACAAGTAAACAACTCAAGTTGACCCTGTCCGGTCCATTCTCCATCCATTGGATATGAAAGCTTGTTCATCCGTCTTTCCTTTACAAGCAAGAAAAGTTTTTCTCTCTCGTTATTTGAGAAAAGTTCATACCATGCTACGACCAGATCGGGTCCAATCTACATCCAGGACATGGTAAAACCGTACACCCCAGCTTGTTTGCTCCGCTTCAGCCAATCGGCTTGTAGCTCCGTCACTGCGAGCTAAACACTCAATTCAAGACTGTTTGTGTCCTGGCTCCTCAATGGTGGAACGAGCTCCCCATTGACATCAGGACAGCAGGAAGTCTCTACATCTTCCATCGCAAACTAAAAACACATATTTTTCGACTACACCTTGAATAAGGAAGGTTGCGCCATAGTAGCACATACATGTCTCTTACTGATAGCATTTTGTGGTTTAACTTTATTGAAGAAATTGTACTTTCTTGATTCTTGTTGTTCTGAGTTTGTACTCATGGTTGAATGCACTTATTGTAAGTCACTTTGGATAAAAGCGTCAGCTAAATGAAATGTAATGTAATGTAATGTAATATCCGCGGCCCCAAATGGGCCCTACATTTTTTTGCAAACATGCCAATTCCCTTGGGGCTAAGCCCCCCCTTTCTTTCGATGCTAGAAACGCCCCTGGTTTCATTCTCATTCACCAACACACATACTCTTCCATGTGGAGCTTCCACACACTGGCCTAAATAATGGGGTTAACTGGGGTTCAAGATTACTTTCACACAAGGATAGCGGGGGCCAAGAGTTCACTGTGAGCGACATATTTAATATTTAATGTTATCGTTAATGCCCATGGCCATTACAAATTGCGAGCCAACACATACCCTACACATATTATACAATTATCAAATGAAATGCTAATTGCTAATTGTATTCCTTCATACTGAAGACGAGATAAAATATAAAATAAAACAGACCGAAATGCAGGTGTCATAGCAGTACCAGCAATTACAATGAAACAGGTATGAGTACAGAACCAAACCAAGATAATAATTATAAAAATAGAGATAAAGTAAAACACTGAGCTGCTGGACCACGATATCTGCACTGGATCTATAAATGAGTGAATGTGTGAGTGAGTGAACATGTACAGACTGTCAATGAATATGAATTTAAGTCCATCAAGAAAAAGTCTCACAATAGATAAATGTACATATAAGTATATTTAATATAAATGAATGATAACTGGCATGTACTTGTATAGCGCTTTTCTAGTGTCCGCTCAAAGCGCTTTAATACCATGCAAGGTGCCGCATGCTCCTCAGGACTCTAACTAATCATATAGACCCACTCACACAGTGGGAGCAGGCTGGGGTTAAGTGTCTCGCCCAAGGACACATGGAACGTGGACGAGCTGAGCCGGGGATCGAACTGACGATACTCTGATTGAAGGACGACCTGCTCTACCACGGAGTCAAATGTCTGCTTGTCTGCTTATCTTCTTTTCTTATCATTATTTAAAATACTTAACTTCACTCAATCAAAGCCACTCAATTTTTTTGCTATATATATATATATATATATATATATATATATATATATATATATATATATATTCCTTTTCTGTGCACTATCATAAACCAATATACCAGTAACACATATATGAACTTATTATCTATGTTCTCAAGGGTTTTCTGTATATTATACCTTTTTTAATTATTCAAATAGGCTTTGTGTTTGAGGAGATAATCGGAATTTAGTATGGGAATATTAACCATTCGGATTTTTGGAAAACAGGGCTTGATGCCATGAGGTTAAGGAAGGAGACACACAATAATGTGTCTCCTGTATTTAGGGTGATCTGGATTGCGCAAGTCCTAAAAGAGAGAGAAACATTGAAGGGTACACATCACATGGTCACATGGTCGACAGCCACATGAAAGGCTTCATGAAGTACAGAGGTATCTTTAGTGATGTTTAGTATATATAGTTGTTCTTTATTTGTTGGTATTGTGACATTGGGGTGTATTTAGGAGTGACGTAGAGACGCCATATACGGCTCTGGTAGTGGCAGCGACCTGTCAATCACCTTGTAGCCCCGCCCTAAAGCGTCCCCTGCTTTATGGTCTGTTTGACTCTAAATGACCATAATTTACTAAATGAACATCATGCTGTATTGAAGAAGACTTGAAACTAGAGATTGAGACATAAACTCATGTTTACAATGTTTACTGAGGGAATACATCAAGAGAGAAGTAGAGTCATTTATATAGACTTCTATACAACCAGAGGAGTCACCCCCTGCTGGTCAGTAGAGAAAGGTTAAGGCACTTTCGCATTGGCTTCAGTTTTCAGAACCAGAGGTACCAACCCAACAAATGTAATTGAAGAGGAAAGCAATGACCAGCAGAGTGATGAAGGGAGGACTATAGTGAGAACAGAGAGAGGACTGAGGCCATCAGAGCTGTCTACCAGAAACAGAACTGAGCCGTCGTTCAAATTAACTGACAATGTGAATGAAAAATAAGTAGACCCTTTTCAGTTGGTCCACTTTTTGCTCTACTTGAAGAAGGAATGAGTTTTGTTCCCAAGGTTCAGTCAACAGGTCAATTGAAAAGTTTTACATTTGACCTGTTTATTACATTTAATCATACCACTATTCGCTAACTGTGTGAAGCTAAAAGTAAACGTTGAAAAAGCTAACTTGGTGTAAAAGGGAGGCTTGAGAGGTAGGAAGAGCGTGGTAGTTTGAAGCATAAAGCCACTGATCTACGTTATTCAACCCACTGCTGTGTGAATGTGTTGGAATTGCTCGCTGCAATCGGGCACATTCTAAAATCCAAAAGTGATGCAACAGTATTTAAAACCAGAAAGTGGTGGTTTAGGTAACAGTGGTTTAGGTTTTTTGGGTGTTTTTACATTCACGCTTTGATGTTGAATGTTCAGTTTGTATTTGACCGGTTTCAGAGCGGTGTTGATTCGACTGTTCGGATCAATTTGGAGGATGTTTGCAATGCTGTTTCTAGTATGTCGCCCACTCATCAGTGTTATTGGACCGTTAAGCCTAGCTAACATGTTGCTGGCCGTCTATAATGGACACACGGACATATAATTGATCTTCTTATGTGGCTACAGGTTTGATGGCTGAGTAACACATTTCCAAAAATATTTGTGATCACTAAAGGTGGAGCCCCCCGTCAACAGAATTTGAATTAAAAGGTGAAACATCTGGAGAAAAAAGATTATTTTTGCACAACTGACTAAATTCACATATGTATATTTATATGGACAAATTCACACTGTTGAATCCCTTAAACAAAATATGTATTTACACATTGGATGGTCCTTTTTTGTACATTTGTCAGAGTCGTCCTGTAGATACAAACCCACAGACACAGAGATATCCTTGGCCTTGGGAAGTGGTGAAGGATTCCAATGCATTGGCTCAGCTGATGATGTCTCTGTTATCCCTTTTTTTTACCTCCGGGCCCTAGCGTGGAGCATCAGAGGAGTCACACCATCAGCAGAGCTGGACTTTAACTATCAGTAAGTCAGTGAGGAACAGATCAGGATGACACTGATAAATGCACAAATCAGGTTTGTCTGTCATTTGTTATATAGAGCTGGAATAGAACTGCTGGAATAAATATTGTATTCCTAATGAATTGTGTTTGTAGAAATGTTCTTCATCATTTGGACTGTCCATCCCCTGCACTGCAGTCTAATCTGCTGTTCCTTTGGCCCGGCCAGTATTCGTAACAAATACGTTTAAATTGGATGATTCAGCAGCGGACAATTTATGTCTAGTGCAAACGTTAAGTGCCAGTAGCGCATCATCATCATCATCATCATCATCATCGTGCAGAAGGAGTTCACATCTTATCACAACGGTTTATAATTACCACACACGCCTCAAAGGTGAGGTTTTCACAAACAAAAGTGTTATTTACTCTTTCACCAAAATGAACCTGTGAGGTCCAACAATGCGCTGAGTGCATTTCCTTCCTCATAAAACTTTTGGAAAAACAAATGCATTATAAACATACGTATAAAGCTGCTCACGGCACTGTATAGTTATAGTTATAAGCAGCATAAATATTCAGAATGTTGTATAACAATAATCAGAACACATTATAGACTATGTTATAATGGCTTATAAGGTATAGTATCATAATACTTCATAATTATCTTAGTTCTAAAACATTATAATCTGATGCATTATAATCCCTGTTATACATTATAATATGATTATAAACTACTCTTAGTGGTGTAAGTGAAGTAATGAAATTCCCGAGGTATCGGCATATTATAACAATTATTTCAATATGAAAAGAGTATTATGTATACAACGATGGGATTTATAATACACAAATATCAGTAAGTGACCAGCAATTATGAAGTATTATGCTAGTTGACCTAATGAGTCATTAAACAATGCTGTGTGTAATAATAATAATAATAATAATAATAATAATAATAATAATAATAATGAATAATGTGTTGTAAAGTAATATGGATATTTATGACTGCTTATAACTATAATGATACAGCATATGCACAGATTATGAGGCATTCATGAGGGTATCATAGAAACTGTTACCTACTCTTTTATTCTTTTTTTCTCTGCCTTTGTTGGTGTATTATCATAAGTAAGTGAATTACATTTTGTATTAAACATTTGAATCTGTCCATATATTATATCTAAGATGTAATGAGTACTTAAATACATTTATAACTTTCCAACTCTAGACAATAAAGTTGTGACGTTTTTGGTTTCTACTCACTACTACTAATTATTCATGAACATATCATTTGTTTCCCAATGATTAAGACATTGGATGTAAGGTGCACGAGTGAGAGAGCATCAATAGAGTTTGTTTATTAAACATTTTTCCAAGAGAAGGATCCCCCACCCTAATAACATCATCATTTAATCCCCTTAACCCATCATCTGTGGTGCTGAGTAAGAAAGCAGTATACACCTTTACTGAGGCGTTGGTTGGAAACTGACCCCCGTCCACTACTTTCATTTAGTTGAGCTAACCCAAAGCAGTGTAGCAGCACACGTTGCCGTGTCTACAGCAGACATGTCAATGTGCCGGCCCGCTGGCAGACAGACAGTGTTAGTGGGTTGTTTTTCCCTGCGGCGGACGGATGGAGGGGGCATCAATTAGCCTCCAGCAAGCTCTGACCTTGAAATGGAGCACAGACAGAAAACAGGAAGTCTCCCGGTACCACAGCCTGCAGTTCCAGTTTGTGTCCCTCATCATTTATTGATTTTCACTTTTTCATTCCACAGAAAATGTGCACATTGTGACACATTTTAGGGATCTTTGGTATTCTATGCTTCCTACCAGCTAAGAAATTCAAAATAACACCTTATCTATTGTAGTGAGCCATATCACGTGGTTTCATTTGATGGATCGATGATACTTTAAGAGGAAGGAGCGAATGTTAGGAATTATACATTCAACCACTGTATGGGTAAAGTAGGTTTGAATAGAGCTGTTATTTCCTGCACGCCTGTCTGTGTAGCGCCGTTTCAGAAGCTTAGTCACGGGCCTCCATGCTACACTGTGCAAGTCACAACGTGTCTGCTCTCAGAGTCCTGACACTTCCTGGCCCAGTGGAGAGAACACATTTACAAACTCAGTGATAAAACAGACAAAACATTTGAATCCTTTTTATAAACACACTGAGCTCGTCTCAACAATGATGCAAATCACAGTCCAAGGTTATGTAGGACTCCAGCTTGCCTATAATATATCCTATATCACGATATTAGAGACTAGTTTTGAAACAAAGGGACATCCTGTCTGAAAGAGCTTTCACAGTTGAGTGTTGGGTACTTACAGATTGTTGGGATGATGATGTCGTTAGAGGTCTGTCTTGTCCGAGGGTGGGGAGTCTGCTTTGGGACGGTGGGACGCTCCGCGTTGTATTTCAGTGTAACAGAGGCATCAGACTGAGTCACTCGTGGAGACAGAGGCATGTCCGGCCCTTGAGTGGATTTCTCTTCCATTAAAACACCAGGACGTCCTGGTGGAGTAGTGCCGGTGGTCAAGGAGACAAAAGACTGACTTGAATGAGGCATGGACATAGTTAGTCCCAGTGTGGGGGTAACTGATATTAGAATCGGGTCCTGTCCAATGCGTTTCGGATCTAAGTGTGTGGGTGGTTCGTACTGAAAGATCTTATCCACGAAGACCCATTTGAGGCCAGCAGTGCAGAGGGCTAAGCTAAGCAGACAGGCCAGGATGGGCAGAATGCAGATTTTCTCAGAGTGCAGGCAATTGTTAATCTGTTCCATCTCTATGCACACGCAGCAGGTCCCTGGCAAAGCCACTATTCCCAAAGCCCCTAAATGCTCCCCGTCGCCGCCGCCGCCGCCTCCCTCTGCGCCCTCCTCCACACTCTCCCGGCCAGCTGCTTCTGTCTCCTCTGGTTTCTCCTCTGGGACTTGTCCAGTGTCCACAGTAGACCTTGTGGGGGAGACCGATCCAGGAGGGGGAGAGAAGTCCTCCATTCCCTCAGTCATCCTCTCCAACTGCTGGGTGAAGGATCTCTGAGTACCTCGGCTATTAACTCAGAGCATCACACAGTGGCTGTCTGCCACCGGTCTCCTCCAGTATGTTCTCCATCATGAGGCTGCAGAGTCAGAGCTGGGATGTTAGAGGAAGGTGAAAACGCTCTTCAGAGTGAGTTGAACCGTTGAACAGTCTGGGTGGGATGCAGACAGCCTTCTGCGCAAGAGGGGAAAGAGCTCCTTACTCGTGCTCTCTCACAGGAAAGTCTAAAAATAGAACTGTCAAATTGTCTGCAGACGAAAATAAAAAAGATTGCCAGAGAATTTGATTCCTTAAATGTTGGGCATGGTCTACGAGAGAGCAGCGGTGCAGAAGTAGCACTCACTCACCTGAGCACTTGGGCAGAAGAGGCTGTGGGTGTGATGGGCCGGCTGCAGTAGCTGTAGTGCAGAGGACAGGACGACAAGGCACTGCAGTGGCAGGAGGGACATGCGGTCTGTCTGTGGAGCTCCAAGTAGCTGAAAGGCTGAATCATCAGGGAGCGGCAGGTGCCCTTCCTCTCAGCACAGCCACAGAAACAGATGAGTAAGGGGAAAGAGAGAGAAAGAGAATCATAGAGAGGGGGAGGGCTGCAGTAGCAGAGAAGGGCAGAGAAGACGGGATACTCCCCTTTTCCTTCTCTCACCCCTCCTCTCTCAGTCTTTCCTTCCCAAGTGGTAAGCAGGGCAGCCTTTGGCCTCCTCCCTCTCTGCCTCTCTTCCTGTCTGGCGGTGTCCGTGCTCTCTTTGCAGGCTGCTCCCAATCCCAGCACAAAGCATCCAGCTAAGCAAGTTCCTACTTGATCCAATTAGAGCGCATGTCAGCGAATCCCAGAGAGGCAAACTGTTGTAGCCACCCCCCCCAGCACCACTCCCCATTGATCATGCTGATACTAAAGGGTGTGTGTTTTTGTCAAGGGGAAGGAGACATATGATCCACCCCAAGAGGATGCAGCCATTGTGTTCTGCTCTTCTAAAGTATATGCATGCATTAGTGTAATAACATAATAACACGGATGATAAAAAGGACGTAAAAGAATAGACACACACACGCACACACACACACACACACACACACACACACACACACACACATATATATATATATATATATATATATATATATATATATATATATATATATATATATATATATATTAGCAACACCTGTGCTTGACCTACTTGCTAAGTCAAAATGTCTGCTATGAACCCAGCCTATAGTTATCAAGATGGTTGAACGGAGCACGTGGGCATGGATAAAGGTAGAAATAAATAGTATATGTGGTTTTGTTATAACTCTCAATACTCGATTATCACTGCTGTGAGGACATTTTGGGAGTGCAAATTAACTTATTATCATTATTTATTATTTTTATATTCTGAATACCAAGAAATTGCACACACATTGTTTTTTAATACAAATCAGGCCCAGTCATGTCAGCTGTTAAAACATAAATTATCAAAATATAAACACAAACAAAATATGCCAGATCACTCAGTCATACTACAACATTTATGTTGGTGTCCAATTGTATCAGACATACATAGTAAACTGTGGATATTGATCACAAAACGAACACTTCCTTTAATAGCAAGTGTGACAGAAAGCCCCCAGACCGCCAATAAACTATGAAGTGCCCAACCCCCCACCACGCGGGCTAAGAGGCTAGCAGGACAATCCAAAGTCTCCTTGAGGAGTCAGGGCTTAAACAAGATGAAGACAGTCACAAAGGTCAGGTCACCGCCACGCTGAACACTGACACGGCTGTGACCCTTTCCCATCCGCGGATAGAATTAATACCAGTAATGGTATCTGAGGGAGAGGACTTCCTGTCAGGCCCTGAATTAGGGACCTGCATTGATTATCTTTGCAGCATTTTCATCCTGTATGGAGGCTTAAACAGTGACGGAAGAAATAGATCAGTAAATAAATGAGCATGAGAGATTAAGCAGTGAATAAATAAATAGATCGACTCGCTAAATAAATCTATACAAAATAAAGTGTTTATTAATTTGTGTATTTCCACATTTATTTATTCATACATGTATTGCCACATGTATATATGTATGATCTCCCCTGGCTCTCATTGGCCTTCCCTGGTGGTGTCTGCGTTGGAAAAGGGAAAAGAACGATTTCTCAAAAAGTCTTCTTTGGAAGCCAGGAAGCTCACAATTCTGTGTGCAACCCATATAAATACAATAGGAGTAGAATGAACATTGAGAAAAATTATATTACACACAATTAATGAACACAAAAGTATTTCATATTTTGCTTGTTGCTTTATATTGCCCATTGATCTATGCTTTCTGCAACAACAACAAAAGAGTAATCATGCTCATTTATCAATGTCCTGTGTCCTTATGGGACCCTGAGTTTAAGAGAAATCACCACAAGAGCAAACAAAGCACATGTACTAATGTTTTATACATGATCAAGCAGCGAGACATGGTACGCAAAATATGGAAATATGGAGGTGTATTCAAATAGAAAACAAAGCTAGATTTCCTTTTCAAACTCTATGAATTGAAAATAGATGTATATTTAGATGCAGTCTTAAATATTTCCACTAATGTATTTGTTTCAGTCAGCTCCACATGTATGATCATCTCTTTGGATTTTCCAGCGTAAAAATTGAACTTATTTGATCATAAGTCAAGAGGAGCAGTCAGATGTGTAATTCATTACATTACATGTATTTAGTGCCTTCAGCCCAAAAGTGCAAGAATCATGAAAGTCTTCATTAAATATGCTGATCTACTTAAAATGCTACAATTAGAGACAATAAGAGATTGGGAAAGAGTTTATTAATTTGTAATGTTATAAACCAAGGTGCAGTGTGAACGGATGTGTTTCAGTCTGCAGATGATTAGAGTGTCCGCTGTCCTGAGGTCAGTGGGGAGTTAATGTCATCATTGTGGATCCAGGATAGCAAACAGTCGTGATTTTGTTGAGCAGGAGCTGAGCCCCCCTAGTAGTGAGGGAATACCAAGTTAGCAGAGCGTAGAGGACGAGCTGGGGTTTCACCATGTACTGGATGTAGGATGTGCCTGAGCCATTCAAAGCAAAGTGTGCGCCGGGAGCCAGAGCAGGGTGTGGATGAGCGCTGTAGTGAGAGAACTGGCTGCATTCTGGATAAGCTTCAGAGATCGGATGTCACATGTAGCCACACCAGCCAGGAGCAAATTGCAGAAGTCTAGGCACGAGAAGATTAGCGCCGGCTCAGCCTCCTGGGTGAGGATTTGATGTATCTTGCTAATGTTGCGAAGAATTAATCTGCAGGAATTTGCTGTTATTGTGATGTTGACAGTGAAGGACAGTTGGTCATCCACTGTCACACCCAGCTTCTTTGGAGTCTGAGTTGGAGAGACCACAGAGTTAACAATAGTAGTGGAGAGGTCATGAATAGGATGGGAGAGCAGTTCAGTCTTGATTAGGCTGAGCTTCAGGCAGTGTGCAGACATCCACTAATATATATCAGCAAGACAAGCAGAGATTCACTTCAGACAGGGGAAAAGACAAAATTAGTTGAGTGTCATCTGCATAGTTGTGGTGGGAAAAGCCATGTGAGTGTATAACAGAGCCAAGTTGGTGTAGAGAGAAAAGAAGAGGGGACCCAGAACTGAACCCTGAGGAATCCCAGTTGTGAGGCTCCATGTTTCAGACACAGATTTTCTCCAGGTTGAGTGTTGTCCTTCAGAGATGTGAACAGGGAGAGTGCAGAGCATGAGACTCCCAGCTCTTGGAGGATGGAGAGAAGGATTTGGTGGTTCACCATGTCAAATACTGAAAGGTCTAGCAGGATGACGACGGAGGAGGGAAGCTGCTCTACAGTGTAGTCAAGAAGGTTGTTCTGGTGTCGATATGCCCAGAGTTGGGTGAAGACAGCATGCTCAGGTGTTTGAGAAAGAAATGGAAGAAGACAGATAGATCTGTAATTGTTTACATTAGGTTGAGTGTGAGCTTCATTAAAATGGGTTCACTCCAGCTGTGTTTAGAGAAAGCAACCAATATACTTTGTATGAGGAAGGCACAAATCAATTTTAATTAATTGAACACAAGACAAAAACATGTAGACTTAGAAAGATTGAGAAAACTGTAATGTCCCCAAAGTGGCAATTTTTGGTATGGCACAGTAAACAATAAATGTAATATAGACACAACTAAAACACAAAACAACAGAGACAACAACAAACACATTCCTATGTATTGCAAGCCCCCCACCAGTTTCTGAGTTAACTTAACATCACCCTTCCACAGTTTGTTAAATGGGTTATTGTATTGCACGTTGCCCTACTAATTACATTGGGATATTGCCACAGGAATTAATGCTGTCATTACAACTGAGGTGAGGGTCACTGGTCTTTAATCAGTTAAAGGGGTACTGCACATGCAAACATATATTTTGGAGCTGTAAACTAAATAAAATGACTGTTCTGTGTTAAACTGTTCAGATACCCGACCAGTCAAATGGACATAACTTTTCTCGGAGGTCAAGATCTATAATTATTGCCATCCCAAATGCACGAATGATTACTAATTGGATTGAATGTCTTTAAGCCAATTAGTAATCCACATTATCTAAAGTGGACTGCAATAGAACCACAGCCACTTTTTAGCAAACATGGCCAGCTGTGAGGCAAAGAGTGTTTAAGGAACATTTGATCATACAGTTAAAGCATAACTTGTGTTTGAACTGTGTTTGAAATAAACATGAGTTTTTATACTACATATACAGTACATATCAATATATTATAAACAAGATGTATAGTTTTAACTCAAAATCTTACAAAATACCAATCCATTGGAATGGACAGGGGAACTGAATGTCAATGGAAAGGAAGTAGGAATATAAATAGGGGGACACAGCTTTGATGTATTTGAAAGTTCTGATTTGATTTTCTAATGATACAATCAGTGTATAATGTATCCTATTGATTATGTACTAAACAATAATCAACTTAGGAGGCTGTGAACATACTGTTTTCTGGAGATAGAAATTGAGGATATTCGTGATGGCAATAGAGGATGCCTTATGTTGTCCAGATTGTAAAGCCCTCTGAGGCAAATTTGTGATTTTGGTTATACAAATAAATTGAATTGAAAAATATAATTGAGTCTGATACGAAATAGTTAAATAATATGTTTTAAATCATCACTTTATTTTTTCCTGAAAAATAAATATTATGTAAAATAAATGCCATTTTTAATTAGTTTTTTCCCCCCACGTTCAGATCAAATTAGAGTAAAGCTTTACCATGACAATATTTCTTGTGTGTTTGGAATATAATTTGCTTCTAATAAGGTAAATATTTATATTTCTTACCAAATTTATGAATCAACATTTCATGACATTTTAAATTGAAAAGAATGTTAACGGCCTCTACCACTTACCCTCACATATCCAAAGCAAGTTGTGTTCCTTCTAATTATTTGACGAATTATTTCTCCAAAAATGTCTCTTTCTGCACAGCTCCATGTTCAGAGCCTCACAAGGTGTTTGCAAACGTCTGTCCAGTAGCCTTGTAGACGAGGACAAGACCAACACATGTGACATCTATTCAGGTATCTGTGACACCGGAATAATTTTTTTAAGGTTTGGAGTTGGTCAAATAGATGCGGTGGACAACCTTAAATTGTACCAGATTGAGTCTGGAACAAGATGTATTGTCTCTCTCTAATTGAGTCAGTGTCATCCATACCTGTGCCAAGGTTATCTTTTCAGTCTTTTTTTTTTTATTTGATCAAGACAGGCCTCTGTGAAATGGGACATTTAGGATATAAGCGTCACACTGGCCTCTAATAACACTTAAAAGAAAATTTGACATGCTCAGCTTTTTGCCAGCGACCAGTACACCAAACACATATGCACACACCACTCCCCCTCAAACAGGATGTAGTGTTTGTCATCATGCTTTAGCATTAAACATAATGAGCCTGAAGCTCCGTGTGGAGCCGAGAAGTGTTCACACAACAAACACACTCACAAAAAGGTCCTGACCTCATTTAGCCTGGAGCCTCAAATGAGGCCAGGACGTTTTATAACATTTCCCCAAACACTGTCTCCCACACGATGGTGTTTAACAATAGCGACTGAGATGTCCGTAAACACAGCATCATACTTGCTTGCACTGGCCAGCAATTGGAAGAGTGTATGCTCACTATCCCCTTGGCTAACGGACCCTGAAGGTTATGCTTATAGTTCAATTGGGCGCAGAGTGTGGGTCAGAGTTCTTTCCCAGAAGCCAGAGCTCTGTGGTTTTGTATTTGGCTTCAGGTGGGATGAGAGAAATAACCAGTTACATGCCCATTGACAAATCTGGAACCCACCAGTTGCCAGCAGGTTGCGCATCTTGTCCAACTGGCGTTTAGCAGCTCCAGAGACCATCGTCAACATGAATGACTCTTCTAGAGCATGCACAATGTCCACATTTTAAAAGAATGTTAACGCCCTCTACCACTTACCCTCACATATCCAAAGCAAGTTGTGTTCCTTCTAATTATTTGACGAACTGTTGACTCTCCAAAAATGTCTCTTTCTGCACAGCTCCATGTTCAAAGCCTCAGCAAGGTGTTTGCAAATGGCTGTCCAGTAGCCTTGTAGACGAGGACAAGACCAACACATGTGACATCTATTCAGGTATCTGTGACACCCTCACTGTTCAGGTATCTGTGACACCCCTCACATGTTTTTGCAGTACAAAGGTAGCTCAACAAGGGCTACCGGCTACCGAACGGCAGGATTATCCACTTGCTCATTCCGTTTCAGTGATGGACCAAGAGCTGGACCTGCAGTGTGCTGGCCATAGAGGGAGAGTTCCTGGTAGAAAGTATTAGACTAGTTAAACACTAGTCACTGTTGTGTGTTATGTTGAATGTGGAAAGAACCACGACTCAGGCTTCTGGGTAACCTCCTTTTACTGAGTTTACTGAAAATAACTGGATTTTTTCAACAAAATAATTATAAACCAATAACAAAAACCAAATCTTTGTCAGAAAATAGCTGGTGGGATGTCATTCCACCAAAGCCTGCTCTCAATTATGAAACACAAACCTCTGAACTAGTATTGAAAGAGTGATGGCACTCAGCCATACGACACAATTACTTTAGGAGACCGATTTAACATTAAACTACAGACTAAATTTAAGACACCACCCATTTTTTTGAAGAAAAAGGGAATACTTTCAAATTTGATATTAATCGGTTAAGTCTCAAAATCAGGGTTGCTACTGAGTTCTTCTCTTGGTGTACAGTGACTTATTATAATATACATACAGATTAAATGATCAAGTTCTTTATAAATTAAATATTTATTGGACTAACTATATAACTAAAAACAATTACTCAACAGAGAATAAATGAATCAACGATTAAGTTATCAAAATTAAGGGAATGAATAAAGAATGAGTACAATAAATAATGATGAACCACATTTAAATTAATAGAATTGCATTTAGAATCAGACTCATATCATTGATTATCAATTAAATGTGTTCAAAAAATGTATGCACCATACAGCAGTTGAGAGTTTGAGAAGCACCAGGTAGGTTGTGAAGCAAGTTCATATTTATTGCTTATGAGGCAGGATCTTATCAAATGATTAATATAAAAAGATAGGCCTATGTAATGCTTGACCTACAGCTTATGGCTTTTTATGGATTAGCGCGAGTATTTCAATTATATAAATTGAAATTGACCAAAATAGAAAAGTAACTTAATCACAGATGTGGATTACATGTCAAGGAACAGTCTATTGGAGAGAGGTCAACAGAAGGGCACTCTTCTAGAACTACACATATGGTGCATATTACTTTGCATCAAAACGTGGTTTCCTTAAATCTTTTATTCACAACTGGGTGTGTCTGTGTCTTTTCTGCTCCTCAGAAATACAGTCAGGTCCATAAATATTTGGACATTGACACATTTTACATTATTTTGGCTCTGTACACCACAACAATGGAGTTGAAATGAAAAAAAATCAAGATGTGCTTTAAGTGCAGACTTTCAGCTTTAATTTGAGGGTATTTACATCCAAATCAGGTGAACGGTGTAGAACTACAACAAATGTATAAGTGGCCACCCCGTTTTTAAGGGACCAAAAGTAATTGGACAAATTAATATAATCATAAATCTAATTGTCACTTTTAATACTTTGTTGAAAATCCTTTGCAGTCAATGACAGCCTGAAGTCTGGATTCCATAGACATCACCAGACGCTGGGTTTGGTCCCTGGTGATGCTCTGCCAGGCCTCTACTGCAACCGTCTTCAGTTCCTGCTGCTTCTTGGGGCATTTTCCCTTCAGTTTGGTCTTCAGCAAGTGAAATGCATGCTCAATTGGATTCAGGTCAGGTGATTGACTTGGCCATTGCAGAACATTCCACTTCTTTGCCTTAAAAAACTCCTTGGTGAGCTCAGCAACACCAAAAGACCCGGAAGACCACGGAAGACAACTGTGGTGGATGACAGAAGAATCATTTCCCTGGTGAAGAAAACCCCTTCACAACAGTTGGCCAGATCAAGAACACTCTCCAGGAGGTAGGTGTATCTGTGTCAAAGTCCACCATCAAGAGAAGACTTCACCAGAGTAAATACAGAGGGTTCACCCCAAGATGTAAACCATTGGTGAGCCTCAAAAACAGGAAGACCAGATTAGAGTTTGCCAAAAAACATCTAAAAGAGCCTGTACAGTTCTGGAAGAACATCCTATGGACAGATGAGACAAAGATAAACTTGTACCAGAATGATGGGAAGAGAAGAGTATGGAGAAGGAAAGCTACTGATCATGATCCAAAGCATACCACCTCATCATTGAAGCATGGTGGAGGTAGTGTTATGGCGTGGGCATGTATGGCTGCCAATGGAACTGGTTCCCTTGTATTTATTGATGATGTGACTGCTGACAAAAGCAGCAGGATGAATTCGGAAGTGTTTCGGGCAATATCATCTGCTCATATTCAGCCAAATGCTTCAGAACTCATTGGACGGCGCTTCACAGTGCAGATGGACAATGACCCGAAGCGTACTGCGAAAGCAACCAAGGAGTTTTTTAAGGCAAAGAAGTGGAATGTTCTGCAATGGCCAAGTCAATCACCTGACCTGAATCCAATTGAGCATGCATTTCACTTGCTGAAGACAAAACTGAAGGGAAAATGCCCCAAGAAGCAGCAGGAACTGAAGACGGTTGCAGTAGAGGCCTGCAGAGCATCACCAGGGACGAAACCCAGCGTCTGGTGATGTCTATGGAATCCAGACTTCAGGCTGTCATTGACTGCAAAGGATTTTCAACAAAGTATTAAAAGTGACAATTAGATTTATGATTATATTAATTTGTCCAATTACTTTTGGTCCCTTAAAAATGAGGTGGCCACATTTGAATTTGTTGTAGTTCCTACACCGTTCACCTGATTTGGATGTAAATACCCTCACATTAAAGCTGAAAGTCTGCACTTAAAGCACATCTTGACTTTTTCACTTCAACTCCATTGTTGTAGTGTACAGAGCCAAAATAATGAAAAATGTGTCAATGTCCAAATATTTATGGACCTGACTGTATAGATGCTTGTAAAACGAGAGAGAACGGGTCCTTACAGGAGTCTTATATTTCATAAACTGCTTTAATGTCACAATCGAGCACCGATTGAGCAGTTTCTGGAAGAAGTTTATCAGTGAAGATATGTTTTGTCATCATTGTTATCATCACATTTCTCTGCAGCAGCCATACATGTTACCTTACTGCCATCTGCCGGAGGCTGCTGGGACCGACCTGCACGGTCATGCGACACGCAGCAGAGCAGCAAAACAGCAAAACAATCTCAAAATTCACAGATTCCCAAATACATTTCAATGTTAAAATGCAAAACAACAATTAACAATACACAAATAAATAAAAGGATTGTGAACAATATGCCAATGTTTGTTTGTTTTAACAAACGATGATATGCCAGTTGTAAATTAGAGGCCGTGACACAGATGCAGGTATTAAGATACAAAGCACTCTGCATTTATCTAAAAAAAAAACTGAGCATTGTAAAGTCCAAAAGTCAACATTTATTGAAAAACAAATAGATTTAATCATTTTCAAAAATCACATTTTTTTATAACAAAATATTCTGCTTAAATCCATATTGATTGGTGTTTAGCCTTTCAGGAACATGTTCACTCCTCCTTAAACATCAGTATTATAGGTATAACCATGCATATTCCCCCAACTACATTGAAAATAGGCCTTCCCTTTTTATAGTTCTTGGCATTGTGTCTGTTTTTAGATTTGCAATCTATATATATATTTGGACTTCCCCACTTTGTACAGCAGCTGTTGCAGAGCAATCTCCATCTTATAATTTGATTAAGAACAGGAACAGGAAACTACACTTTCTCCTATTGTTTATTTTCACACATATTCCCTTTGTGTATCCTATCATTAGTTAAATATAAATAGACAGTGTTTATACAATTGCCATCATGCAAACAAGTAAATAAACACTGCTCATAAAAATTTCAAGATTCTTCACAAAATATGCACACAAAACATAACAGTTATCATCATCACAAAATTAGTAATATGATTTCTCGGTCTCAGCATGACTCAACTCTGTGATCATAAAATCCAGTTGTAAAGCAGTAAACCAGTTCGTGTAACAAATGTAAACCTACAATAAAAAACAATTGGCATCACCTTTAAAGTTGACATGATGAACTCGTTAGCTTACTTGTTCCTTATTTCCACATCCCGGAAACAGAGCAACTTGATCATTCATTTGGAGCGGCGTCTGTCTGCCGGATGAATGGATGAATTCATTAACTCCATTATTCTACATTTCCCATCTGAGATCTTCTAAATAGTTAAGCGCGTCCGTGTCTGACATCTTCTCTACATAAAGAACTGAGCCACCAGGTTGGCCAAGCCCAGCAGGATGAGGAAGCTGTGGAAGAGCGCTGAGGGCCAGCGGAGCACGCCCTGCCTCCTCAGGGAGATCATGTGCACCAAGGCAGGGAAGATGAACACTAACGCCAAGCCACATGTTGCTCCAGAGAACCTGCACAGGGAGACAGTTGGAATCAGTACAGAGCATTTAGTTAAGTTTCACCACAACAGTCTGCTTGTGCGTTAAACTGATGACTTTGCAACCAAATTAAAAATAAGTAAAATTCCCAATCTGTAAGGTAGAATGCATTTCATTCAGCGGGTGTAACAGCAGAAAGATCGCACTAAAGGCAGAGAATGTTATTTCAAAAGAGACAGCAGCTAATCATGTGTTGCTGTGTATTGGACAGATGTGAACAGCTGCATCACATCTACAGCCCAAGACAATGTCAGCGAGAAAAAGACCTGTCAATCACAGTAAGCCAGCCTTAAATCATACCCTGCTTTATAGTCTATTTGACTCTAAATGGACTATCATTTACTAAATCATTATGTTGTATTGAAACTAGGCATTGAGACCATAAACTCTTTACAATGTTTACTGAGGTAATAAATCAAGTAAGAAGTAGGGCCATTTTCTCATAGACTTCCATAGAGGCAAAGGAGTCGCCCCCTGATGGCCAGTAGAGAGAAAGCAGGTTAAAGGCACTATGCAGACTATAGCTATAGCTTATCTATGAAATCATCTCTTACGATGACAAATTGATCTTAGAATAATATGCTAATAACAACTATCACAGTGACTCATATTTACATTTTAAGGCTAAGGAAACATACATTATTTGAGTTTTGACCACTTAAATAGTAGCAGGTCTTTGCTTCAATGTGACGTAACTGCCTATTCAAAATACTCTGGTTCTTAAACTTTAATTGAACGTTAGTATGATCCTAAACATTCCCTTTCAGAAGGCAAAGTGGAGCTATGATAGTGACTGGTGGTTCATTCTTTGGTTAACTGCTAACTGCTAACAGAACAACCAGTACACACAATGCTAAGTCACAGCAGTGGTTGTTTCAGACAGCTGGGAGAGATCTGCACTCTACAGAGTGCATTTATAAAATTATGAATGTTGATGTGCAACAGATGATGTACATTACAAGTAAAAGCATGGTATTGTATTAAGAAGAGTCCCTTTCACTACGAATTAGGTCTTTGTTTGTGGTGCTCAACCTAAATTCATCAAGTTTTAACGGTGAATAAGAAAATGTAAAAAAAAAAAGAAAAAGTAATACACACACGGACAGATCTTTAGGACCCATCTCAAAACCCAATCTGAGCTTGGTCTTGTCTGAGAAAATAAAATTCACCCTGAATAACTCATCACGATGACATTATTGATGGTAAACAGATGCATTTACTGTATATAGCACCTTTCTGATCTTCTAACCACTCAAAGCGTTGTGCGGCTTTATGTCACATTCATACGCTGACGTTAGAGGCTACCATACAAGGTAACGCCTGCCCACCAGGATCTGATGACTCACACTGAAGGCAGCAGTTCAGTGTCTTGCCAAAGGATACTTCGACTGGAGGAGACATTGATTCAGTAAATGTCTTTGCCATTAGTTGCCTTGCATGGTTGTATAACTTAATGATGCTCGCTAACTTGTGTTGTTGCTGTGTATGCGTCATGTCATGTGTGATGGTTAGTCCCACTAAGCTAGTGAAAACAGTGTCATAATGTGTCGTCAGGTCTGAGGAAGAATCATTCCTTACTAACTATAGGTATAGAGAAAAATAAACACATGGCTGTTAATTTAATCAAGTTCTTATCAATATATTTCATCATTAAATATTCATTTATTTTATTGTTAATTTATACGTTTGTTTGTTTATCTTATCCACATTATCATGATCCATCTAGCCCTGTCTGTAAAAGCACAAGGCTGAAATGCTGCAGGACTTTTTTAAAGTGAGTATTAAAGTCATGCTCAGTTAGATTTGACGACATGCAAAATTATTGTCACTACCATACTACTATGATCAACATGAACACCAGTTTATTTAAGAACATACAACAATCTTTTGGATTAATTCTATTTGATTAATGAATTATTAGCTATATGTAAAATAGGGAAACAAGTTCAAACATACCTGATGATTGATCCAATATTGGGATAAAACTTGGCCATCAGGACACCAGCTCCAACAATTAAGATGTTCAGAGCCAGAACGTGGAAGAAACTGAAGAGAGACAACGTGAAAACATTTGATATGTTGAAAGGTTTGAGACATACTGCACAGGACTGAAAAAACTGTTAGCAAGTGCATCTGTAATCAGTGTAATTCCAACAAACTGCAGGTTTATGAAAGACAAATTTCATATATTTAGGCTTTTGTTCCATTTTGTTATTTTCATCCAGCAGTTGATATTTGAGATATTTTACAACCCTTTAAGATAAAGACATTGTTATCATAACCAGTCTGCTCCCACAGGAATAACAAGAACTTTAAATGATAATGTTCTTCAATGCTACCTGGGATAATGGTTGCCAAAGAGTTGGCCCATGACCTGGACCCGCACCAAGTACCCCAGCAGGGGGTAGACGGTGATCATCTGGAACAACAGGAAGCTCCGAGCCACAAACACCATCACGTCACTGGTGGGGAAGTTATCCAAGAAATTCTGTAGGAGAGAAGAAAGCAGTGGAGAGTTTGCAAATCTGTACGGAAGCTACAGTCCGGTAGTAAAATGACTTTAAAGCCAGATCTGTTTTTTAGCAGTTTGTAACTGTTCTTCAATTCTGATTTTTGTGGTTGGTGCTTTGAACACTCGCTGGTTCAAAACGGGCCGAATGCTCGAACATTGCCTGCATCTTTCTCGAAAACCGCTCGTACAACATTGCTTAAGATTTTTTTAATGTTTTTTTTTTATGCTCATATTTCCGAAAAACTAATCTCTGGTAAACACAACATTTAAAGTAATGCTTTTGCCTTAAGTTTTCCTTAATATTCTAGGCATGTATTCAGGAGGACAGCAGTTACAAATATTTTCAGTAATTATTATTTATTTATTTTTAAACATTTTGAAGGACTCGTAGGTCAGAGAGTGGCACGCTGGTGAGACCAACGGACGGACAGACAGAGATTCCATTTGACATTATCTATTTGATTTATTTCACATTTCCTGAAAATTAGAACGCATCTTTAGAACTTCTCAAGTTCAACCATTTGGATTTTAAATGTTCCAAAACACTTACGTGCTTCTTACTCTGAACTGAAAATGTTGTGTATTGTAAATATTTGAATTTTTTAACAAGACTACGTTATTATAATTGATTGAAAGAAGAGTAAATCTCACCGGCTCAATGCAGTCTTTGAAGAGAGGCGGTGAGGGGAAGGCAGCAAAGATCAACACTCCTACGTACAGATAGGTCAGCCCCACCAGAAGATAGGCCACGGACAGGTCCCGCACCTGAAAACACCAAAACACCAAACACATCAACCTTAGGCTCTGCATCACTTCACTTACTTTGTTTTCTTCGGTCAATAAAACAAGTCACTAAATGTGGTTGATATTTTACTGAGGACTCTTTCCTTCCCGTTTCTGGATGGACGTTACGAGGATTTGCATAATTCACTCAAAAAGAACAAGAAACAACTTGTGCGACTGCACTGTGTTATCCAAACAGAGACAGATGAGAACGCTATAATGCATGTGTTCAGGAAGCTGGGCCGAAGCCTCGGGGGACAAGGCTCACATTGTTTTCTTGGTGCTTGTTGCTCTTCATTAATGTGATGATGCAGTTGTGAATGAAGAAGGCCAGAGTGAGGACGCCAGTGAACTGAGGGAAGAGCGGTCGGAACTCTGAAACACAGAAATTATACATGTGCTACTGTACAGAAACAGAACTTTCAGATTATGAGATACATTGCAGAAGTTTATATATATATTTGGGCCCTAAAGTGGCACCAGAGGAAAGCTCATGGAGTGCCCAAAATGGAAAAGCTTCATCCTCTGGGGAGCATCTGTGGACATTTAATGTCAATCTACTGATTTATTATGAAAGTCTTTCAGGGAGCAAGATGGTGGAACAAGGAAGAAGGTAAGGATTTTGTTTACTTTCATGCAACCATTAAGAAAACTGATAATATCAATGCATGGCAATCAGGGTCAGTAATAGTTACGGTATCTGTTTGGAGGAGATGGGCATCAACCAAAGGACCAATATCACCATCCATCTATGACTGCAGGACTAAAACACTCCATCCAACAATTACATCAACAGATATAGTAATAAACTCTCCAATGTAAATCCTGACCAGCCAAATATAATAACCCAATTTATAATACAATTAGGACTGGGTTTAGACAAAGAAAAAAACTATCTTCATTTAAATGAAAATTAATGAAAAATCCAATACTGCCATAAAGCTGCTCTGCAACATCGTCTAAAATGATGAAGATATTAAAAGGGATAAATCACACAGTGTCACAGGGAAAACCCTTTACAATCTTGACTTAAAGCGGGAATTGCCATCCTCATATATAAATAGACTACAGTTAGCTCGAGTATGTATGTGAGGTGCTGTAGAAAGATACATAAAGAAGCATTTCAATTTGCAGGAGACTTACCTGGAACATAGAATTGGCTCATGTCAAACCAGTGGAACTCCAGGTGGAAGCCGAGGTGGACGGTTTTGATAGTGACCAGCACAATCAGGTAGACCACTGATATGGTGCCTGGAGAAGATGGAATGATGCAACAATGGATGAATGAATGAATTGTACAGCGCAAAGCATAAATCAGAAGGAAATAAATGAACTCATTGAAACTACATTCAGTCCAGGTTTGAAGTCTTTTCAGGTGCACCACAACCAGTACCTATGGCAGCTGGATTCTCACAATAAAATCAGCAGGGACACCAAAATGCATCTTGCATGCAAAATGCTTCAAATAATGTTTGAGTCCATTAAGACGGACCAATCAGAAACCTGTGAGGAGCTACTGCAGCTACAGGAGTGGCTAGGAGTGTAAGACGAGAGGCCACTGGTAGGAATAATGGCGGCTCCTGAAGAGGTCAGCGTAGATGCTGCCAAGCATCACTTCTATAGGATTTTTGTCTAAGGAAGTACAAAGAACGACACTGAAGGCTTTTTTCCCCACGGAGAACATGTTATTTCTCTTCTCCCGTCTACATCCCATCACCTGCTAATTAGAAAAAGGCAGGCACTTAAAAAAGAAACTTCTCAAATAGTTCTGTGTAACAAACTGTCAGGTTACTGTCCCGATCAGTGTAGCCAATCACAACATGAGAAATATTAGATGATTATTCACAGATCAGGGTTGTATGTTTCTAAAGCTTTATTGAAACAGAGTATTACAGCAACGTGCAGTGACTGTTTCGGTGCAGGGGAACTGATTGATAATTGACATCAACGTCTCAGAACTTGCAAAAAAGGACAAATCCTAGATTTTATTCTGAGCTAGGAATGAATCCAATATGTGATATATAAACGTGAGGAATATTGATGTTCAAAGAAAGACACACAAAAAAACTACTGGAATTTTGCCGTAGAAGTCTGCAAATTAATGTGCTTTGATGTAGACTGTTTTTAGAATGTATGAGGACATGAAACCGTGTCAGACAGCTCCTCCAGGCTCAACGGGTTTATGAAAAGCTGTGAGCGAGCAGGTTAGGCTCAGAGCGCATGTTACTATGGTAACTGACCCAGAGTTTAAGTGATCTCTGTTTCTGAAATTGAAAACTCAAGAGTTTCCCTCAACTCAACAACACTGCTACACACTGATCATCATTGACCTTCTCATCTTACCCAAGAACGTGAACCTGGCGAAGAACGAGGCCGAGCGGAAACAGAGCAGCGGCAGCAGCAGGATGATGAGGTAGAGGGGGATGGTGTTGGTTTTGCTCCACCAGTGTTCAAAAGAGACATCAGAAGTTTCATTTCCACTGGTACCAAGGTCAAATGTGCTGGTGGTGAAGTTCCCTCCAGGGTCAGTGTTTGGAAATGGACAGATGACTGGTGAAAAAAAAACATCCAGATAATCATTTTACTAACTCATTTTACTGAGAGTAAAGGCCCCTCTGCACTGATTCAGGGCCATCTCCAAACAAAGTTGACAGTTGTGAGAGGAAACGTAGTCCTCAGTCTGAAACAATGCTCTTAGATCTGTGCTCAATTCAGAGCTGCGAGAAGCAAAGACATCCTTTGCCAAAATTCTAACAGTGTCACCAAATTCTCACAATTGTACTACTGCTAAAACCCAAAGTACACTAAAGTCAGAGTTGAAAGTTGTATATAATAAATGACTTACCTCTATCTGAGCCGTTGGTTCCAAACACTGAATCTGACATGTTGACATTGTGAGCGTAGTCTGTAGACAGAAGGAAACCATCAGATCAAAGCAAAAGCTCTGCAGAACATAACCATTATCTATGAGCAGGTGTTCTAAAGCTACACCGATATCACGATACACTTTCATTAGGCAGTTATCATAACGTGTACATTTGTTTATCGATAGTATTGGAAAAACTGGTATAAGTTAGTGTGTGTGAGTTAAAAAAGGTAGCACTCAGGCACCTACAGTTTATGTCAACTGCTAATATTCATAGGATATATTTTGAAAGCTCACAGATGTTATTTTTCCTTTAGTAGTTCATTTAAAACGCTAGTCCTGCTAACATGTAAAATAAATCCGACATGATTCGGTTATATACAGTAATATATTGTTCTCAGTCCTTGAGGGTCATTGTAATGATGATAGTGTAATATCGTAATATCTTTTGGATGGTTATTCATATCGTTACAACCAAAAATAGAAGTTACAAGTCAAAAGTAGTCCTGACTTAAATCTTAATACTGATGCCTATACATCATATTTACAGAACAGATGAATAGTAAATAGACTGTACTTGCGTAGCGCTTTTCTAGCCTTCAGACCACTCAAAGCTCTTCAACACGACATGCCATTATTCACCCATTCATACACTGATGGGAGGAGCTTCCATGCAAGGTGTCACCTGCCCATCAGGACTATCTAACATTCATAAACCACAGGACCCATTCACAGTTAAGTGTCTTGCCCAAGAACACATCAACATGGACTAGCAGCGCTGGGGATTGAACCGCCGAAACTCAATTACCGAGTTATTTATCCGCATGAGACGTTCCTGAAAGGGTCTTGTTTTGCATAAAATTGGAGCCTTTTTTTTTTTTTTTTACAATATCCCTCGGATAAATAACCTATGATGTAGTGAATCTGACTGCATGAACTAGCTACTAATACTTAATGCTCAGGTATGTCAGCTCAATACAGAATCACATTCTCAAGAGTTGTGGAGAACATATACACTGTAATCATGGGTTAATGTTACTAAAGAGCCATATTTTATTAACTAAACCTTTGAAGCCATAATGTGCTATGTAACATGACAGTGGACTTAGTGGTGAGCAAACGTCACACATCATCCGTGTTGCGCAGCGTCAGGTTATTTGAATTACAAACCAGACACATTGTACCGATAAGAGGGAGAGTTGAACATTTAATCAAAGACGATTCAGCACACATTCAAACTACATCATTGTAGAAGTGATACTTCTTTGCTTTGTGACTTACTGTAGATAAACTGTCCGCTGTTGTAGAGGAAATTGGACATGAGGACCCAGTAAACCACCATGGCTCCGATAAGTGACACCATCGAGAAGAACAAGCTGGACCACTGGCCGAACTTGCCAAAGTAGTACCTGCAAACGTCAGGGAACTCCCAGTCGGATGCGTCCACGTAGGCTGAGAGAACACAGGGGATGAAGAGATGAATGTGGGATTCTTTCCGTCATGTCACAGTCCATATCTTTGGGAAAGCAGTATATGTTGATGTTCTCAATGGTCGTGACTTTACAGCAAAATGGCCTAGAATGAGTCCCTTATATCTACATAGAAAGTGGGTCTCCTTCATGTTGCACCGCCATGTTTCTACAGTGGCCCAGAACGGACAAACCAAAACACTGGTCCGATCCCAGTGTCCCCCCTGAAGCTTTAAACCCTGGACCCTCAGGGACTTACCGACGACACATGGTAAATGGTTGAGTGAGAGGCTGTAAGGGCTTCATGAGATGTAATGGGACAGCATTTCATATCACCTTATGTACAATTGTGGGTATACATCTATAGGTTTTACTCCCTGATTTGAATGCCTTTCAGGCTCTTGCCTCATGAGATGAGTTATTTGTCAAATAATATATTAACTTGTTTTTATCGAATCAGCTTTAATAACAAAATGAAAATACATGTTTGATGATTAAACTAAACCAGTTGTGTACTATAGTCTATAGTTTAGATCTCCATGTGTCTCTGCTGAGGATATTTATCATTACAGAAATGAGATGTGGATTTTACAGTGAAAATAATTACTTCTGCAACCTGCAGCTCCTCCCACTTTGCTTATTTGTAAAAACACATGTTACACAGACAGTAATGTCTATATTTGCACCACTTGTATGTGCAGAGAAGGGATGGAGGAATTCCAGTTACAATTAAGTATAATCCTAAAAACTGTGATGTGCGTTTGCCTGATTTAGTGTCCGTGTGCATGCTGCTGTGAGGTGTGAAAGGTTGGCAAGTACATGCTAAAGGAGCCCCTCCTCTGTGGGAACATGGAGACAACAGACACACCTACTAGAATAATTACCATTAATAATGTGCATTTGGTAATTTTTTCCTCGCACAAAATGGACCTGCAACAATTCATGCACCCAACACCTCTCTCCTCATTTTACTTTAAAACATTTAAATGGATCATGGTTCGATTTTAAAATAGACAGGATGATGTCTCCAAGCCAGTGGGGGCACACTGAATCAACCAAAGCGTGCGTGCGTGCGTGCGTGCGTGCGTGCGCACCAACAAAGGCCGAGAAGTCAAAATGAATGTTAGCATTGCAGGTTTAAAAAGTATTAGAAAAAACAACTTTGCTCATGTTTTATGATGATGGAAATGCATTTAACTCCGTATTAGACCTCAATGATGCACTTATAATGAAGAAACACTCAACGTCAACAGAAACTTTCACATGGCCCCTTTAATTTGAATCAGTAAATCGCATAAAGGAGGCACTTACCTTTCCTGAAAAACAGTGGCAACAATGTGCTAAATACTGTCTCTCGTGATATAAACAGCGTTTACACGAGACACTCACTGGCAGGCTCTGTCTCACGCAGTCACATGCCTGAACAAATCTCACTGATATAGATATGTATGTAGGCTACCTCCACAAGCAGCACAAAAACTAAACATTATAATTCTGCACATACAACAACAATAAACCGAGGGAGATCAAGGTAGCTAAGAAGAGCTACACTGATAAGGTGGAAAAAAAGTTTTCAGCCAACGACCCCTCGTCAGTTTGGAGAGGCCTGGAGGTACTCACCAACTACAAGAGACCATCTCCCCCCACTGAGGACAATCACCGACTGGCTGACGACCTGAATGTCTTCTATTGCAGGTTTGACAAGCCCACTTCCACCCCGCCCAACTGCTCCATCATCGAACAATCACCTCCACGCTCTGCCTCACCTCTCCCATCCAACCCCCTACCGGCACTGAGGATCTGCGAAGAGGATGTGAGTCGGCTCTTTCAGAGACAGAAGATCAGGAAGGCTCCGGGCCCAGACGGTGTGTCCCCCTCCTGCCTGAAAGTCTGTGCTGACCAGCTGGCCCCCATCTTCACAGCAGCAGGTGAAAAAATGAGGCTGAGGAAAAATATCCAGCACCCTGACTATAAGCACTGGCGCCCCCCAGGGATGTGTGCTCTCTCCACTGCTCTTCTCCCTCTACACCAACGACTGCACCTCAGGGGACCCATCTGTTAAACTCCTGAAGTTCGCAGACGACAGAACGGTCATCGGCCTCATCAGCGACGAGTCTGCGTACAGACAGGAGGTTGAACAGCTGGTCCTCTGGTGTGGTCAGAACCACCTGGAGCTGAACAAGGCCAAAACTGTAGAGATGACAGTAGACTTCAGGAGGAGCCCCCCCAACACTACCCCCCCTCACCATACACAACAGCGCTGTTTCTGCGGTGGAGACCTTCAAGTTTCTGGGATCCACAATCTCCCGGGACCTGAAGTGGACTGCCAACATCAACACCATCCGGAAAAAGGCCCAGCAGAGGCTGTACTTCCTGCGCCAGCTCAGGAAGTTTAACCTGCCTCAGGAGCTGCTGATCCTGTTCTACTCCGCCATCATCCAGTCTGTCCTCTGCTCCTCCATCACTGTATGGTTTGGATCGGCCACCAAACAGGACAGAGTCAGACTCCAACGGATCGTCAGGTCTGCAGAGAGAACCATTGGTTCCAGCCTGCCCTCCATCCTGGACTTGCACACCTCCAGAGTCAGGAAGCGGGCTGTAAAGATCACCACAGACCCCTCACACCCTGGACACAAGCTGTTCCAACTCCTCCCCTCTGGAAGGCGCTACAGAGCACTGTACGCCAAAACCACCAGACACAGGAACAGCTTCTTCCCACTGGCCGTCACTCTGATGAACAGTTAAACAGATTCTTCATCCGCACTATCTGCACTTTTTTGTTGTTTTACTACTGTCTTTAATGTCCTTTTTATATTTTTTATATTTATCTTGTATATTGTGTGTGGAAAAAAAAGTACGAAGAGCAAGTGAAACCGGAGTCAAATTCCATGTATGTGCAAATTTACATGGCCATTAAAGCTGATTCTGATTCTGATTCTGATAATAAAGCGCCAGGACTTAACGAGGGCTAATAATACAGTAGCTGTTACTTTCACAGCCATCATTGTACCGGGTAGCTGACACAACAGTTGCGTATTCCCTAGAGATGCATCGATCCTTCAGCAGCCGATCAAAACCAGAGGGTTTTCAGCTGGTCCGCCATGACCGGTGACCATGTCTTATATTTACAATTGTGATAGTTTTACGCAGAGTGCTAAAAACCCTGGTGGCAATAGGGGTCCCTCCTTTAAGTGGCTTTAATGAACGGTTACTTGTTTTGCCGCTATTCAACAATAAGGAGCAATGAACATGTCGTCTGTTTATGTAGTATGTTGTGGAGGAGATAGACAGCACCCTGGAGAGCTCCCAATCGTAGCTGCTCTGAACCACAGGATCAGCACCTTGGATAGCGGCGATTAAAAACAAAAACACTGGCCCTGGCATCACGACCCCCTCGTGCTCCAGAGTTATGTTGAAGTCTCTTTGAAGAATCAAAACAAGAGTTCATGGCAACTGCCAAGTAAATCAACTCTGCTGTATCTGCATCGCCACGGCTAATGTCGCTAACAATAAACACTCAAATGAAAGAGGTTTGCACCGACGTTCGCAACAACTCCGGTACAGCTTCCTTTAAAGTGGGCTGACCTTTAAGGAACCACAGCTATTCTCCTGACAAGAGTTTTCTCAACTCAAGTTCTCAAATTGTAATATTTCTTTAACCATTAAACTGCTTAATGAATGAATGAATGAATGAATGAATTCATTCATTCATTCATTAGTCAAATATCCTGTTGAAGGTTGGCAGTTAAACTATTAATTACTAACGTCCCTAAATCACACAAAAAATCCGTAGCCTTGCTGTTAATTACAGTTCTTAGAAAGAAAATCGGCATCAGCTAAAATTTGAATTGACAGACTTTACTTTATTTTTTTTTACAGATAAAATAATTCGGAATTGGCCAAGAATATTGCACTCCAAGCATCTCCAATCATCCCAGTACAGTTTACATTTCTAAAAATAAAGATGAGTATCTCGAGGAAAAATATAAAACACACTAAATAATAAAAAGGGAGATTGCTGTACTACAATCCACAAAATAACTGTTAATATAATATGAAATGATTTTTAAAAAGGATAACACTCATTTATTACTTGTTTAAAATTGTCGGGTTTTGTTGGACTTACGTATTCCCTTGGGTGATTTGAGGACGATGTAACAACAGTAGAGCATCAGCAGGCCGGTGAAGATGAGGATGATGATCCCCAGAGTGAAACCAGCCTATAGGGACAGACACCACTGACTGTTCATATTTTAGCATTTGTCCTGGAAGGCAAATTTAATGAGCATACTGTGAATCAGCAATTCAAGAATAAAAAACGTTTCATTCAAGTGGCTTTGAACGAGCCAAGCACTTGAAGTGTTTGGAATGAAGTGAATCACCTGCTTTATACCCCAAGGTATGCTGAGGATAGATGTGCCCATCATTGTGTTCCATATAGCGAATCTGTGAGGAGATAAAAGCAAAGTAGTAAACCCAGCAGTTAAAGACATCCATTTAGCACAGGTGGGTTTCCTGGCCGAGTACACTGTGGACGTTTAGCTGAGGGCTTACATGGTGATGATACTGGGGTTTTTAGAGGAGTGGTCGCTGCCTGTCACCTTGAAAGCTGTCCCCAGTGGGCTGTAGACGTAGAGCTCTTCCGGGCCAGGGATCACATGGTTTGGAGGACTCTGAGGAAAGAACAGCCAGATACTAAAAGATAAAGTCCTCACAGTAACATGAGTCTTTTTGAAAAATGAGGTCATCGAACCAGAAGAACCGATGTTAACTGCTGATCGCTTGTTAACACGATCACCTATCATCTCACCGCATTCCTGTCAAGGATGAGGGCACTGATCATTGTTTTTCTTTGATAAATGAAAGAGGACAGAAAAGAATAGACAGAAAAGCATGCTGGCTAGCACACTGCAAAATGCAACCGCATATACAGCATTAGACACATTATGTATGAGGACATGCTAAATATGCTTCTGCCATACTAAATAGTATGATAGTCTGGGTATTGGAATGGTACACAGTGAGTGTACTGAACATGGACAATAGGTAGGAAAAGCACAGGTACAAATAATAAAATGTGTACTGGGCTTAGGGCTGGGCGGTATACCGGTTTCAAATTTCCATACGGTATGAATTGTTCATATACCGTCATACTGGTGCACAGCCGTAACAACTGTTGTCGCTCTTCAGTAGGCAGCAACATGTATTGTTCACCGGTCGGAGCTACTTGTCTTACGTGTCATGGTTATAACTTTAGTTATGGTTATAATCACTAATGTACTAATAAAGACAGTTATCGTCATTGTACTTTTACTAATAAAGACACAGTTATCACTGTACTTATACTAATAAAGACACAGTTATCACTGTACTTATACTAATAAAGACACAGTAATCATCACTGTACTTACACTAATAAAGACACAGTAATCATCTACTGACAGTTATCACCGTCAGTAGATATGTTTTCTCTCTGTAGCCTCTTACCTGTTTAACAAACTGCATCGCATATTTATACTACTATTTATACATTGTGTGTTCTGCTTAGAGGCTTACAGGACCGATTTCTATTTCTTATTTATTGATTTATTCTGTATGTTTTTGAAATTCTGATTGTGAAATGAGTAAATAACCCAGAGTGTGATTATGGTTTCTCTTGAAGACTGCAATTCATTCATTAGGATCAATGTTTCTGATTAAACTTACACTCAGGAATGATCAGCCTCACATGACTATATGGAAATGATAAATAATTAGTTTTGTCTCTCCAGCTCTCTGACTTTAATTGTATCCATAATGAAAGCTACTGAGGGAAATAACAGATGAAAAGACAATAAATTAAGAAAGTTGTTTGTGTGAAAGTTATAGTTACTGCTTTACTTTGCCTTTCTTTGAGTGCTTTCCTCTCTTTTGTAACTAACCCACACACAAGTTACGCTCAGTCATACACACCTGGTGTGTGTGTGTAGTGGGGCCTCCATTGTGTGTCTCATTCCTCGTTTAAATAATCAGGGTCACATAAATATGCCTGAACATGCTTATGGACGTATGGCTACTAGATTTGAACTGTGGAGGAACCTACCAGCAGCCTGTCGGAAGAGGCCGTCAGTCGGCTGTAGTAGTGGACTCTGCTGTTGAGGATGGCAGCCTCAGCAGACACTCTCTCCTGCGGGTCATCTTTTACGATATTCCTGGGCTCAACGTGGAAAGGCCTAGAAGAAGCAGAGAAAAAGTCATGTAATTTCTAGCAGTATTCAAATAAAACTATTTTCTTAAATGTTTAAAGGATATCGTGCTCATTTCCACGTTCGTTCTTGTATTTATTCTAGAACACGTTTACATGCTTTGATGTTCAAAAAACTCTTTGTCTCTCTTTACTTCCTGTCAGCTGATGTTGTTCACATATTTACTAAAATATAGAGACACATTTAGAATGTTCTGATCAAAACTGTGAAACGGTCTCTATTGTATAGTCGTGACATCACAACCATATGGAAATCCTGACTGCTATTTAGGTAAAGTTTCTGAATATGGGCTGCGTGTATTTCTCCGAGGATTGGTCATTTTGATACTTTCACAGTATTATACACCACTTAGAGCTGCTTTATATTCAAAAAGACAAAGAAAATCTAACTTTTTATAATACTGGACCATGCAAAAATGTCAAACGTAATCCAATGTGAGGATTTGCTACTCTTCTCCTTTTCATCTCATCCTAAAGCCTTTACACAACGGGAACGTAACAAATAAACAACACAAGAATGTGAAATACTCGCCTGAGGATATTTTGCATCAAAGCCAATATTTTGCGATGCAAATGAACACTTTTATAATAAAAGGGTTGAAATTGATTCGTGCTGCCAGATGACCAACTACTGGGATCCTAGAGACCTTGATCAGCGGTATGAAAGCTGCCTTGTTCCAAACAACTATTACGTTTCCACCTAATGTTTGCTTTCTGTGTAAAGGTACTCGTGACAAAAACAGTTCAAATAAATGTTAACCAAATGACCCAGATGTGTAAAGATCTTAATCTGAATTAAATGGCATTTTCACTATTTTCTGACATTTTATTGACAGACAATTGATCCAAAAATTATAAAAGAAATTGAAAATTAAAACAGTTAAATACATCCCAAAATATAAATTGTACAGAACATGAATACAAAGACTATCGGTTTTGAAGCTTAAACATGTCTTGACTGAAGGAACTTGAACCCAATAAAGCAAACATACACATGTATGTGACTTACTGGAAGGGAGAGTCTGTAATGCTATATTTCTAGAAAGCTAGTTGGTCAATGTGAAATACCTAACTGGATTAAAATTCACACAAACTGCTAATACTAGGTATGTGCCAAAGACACGCACACACACACACACCACGTCTTAGTATTTGCTTGTCAAGCGAATTCCAGGACTAGAAAGCAGCTTGTCTGTTAGATAACAGACATGACAAACATGACAAACATGATGGTGCGGCCAGCTCCACCACCAGGAATTATAACTAGACAACAGAAATCTACATTCACTTTTTACAAAGTTCATATACATCGTCTACCTCACAATATACGTGCCTGTAGACTAGAGTAACACAAAGATAGAGTAAAGCTATTGTACCACCATCTGACACAACAAAAGGGCATGATATTAAATAACACAGAAGATAAAAACAAGAAAAAATAAAAGATCCATTTGTTAAAAACACAATCAGATTCTGGCGCAAGGTTAAAGCTCACTTGGGTATTGTTGCGTCTTCGTCATGATAATAATCCAGACACGTGTACATATTATAATCATAATATGTTTTACCCAGAAATGTAATGTAATCTATGCCGATTAACAATATAATGGCAGCAGTTACACAATAATTTGTACATTTTTCTATAGATAGAAAAATGTACAAATGATTTTGAGAGAGATATATATATATATATATAAATAAAACTATTTTGTAACTGCTGCCATTATATTGTTAATCTGCATAATTTGTATGACTCATTTACTTTTGCGTTCAGAAGTCTGCGACAATTATATCTTATGTTTGCCAAAAGTGGTTGAAGAACCACGAACAAAACGAGGAACCCACCAAAACAGACTGGATGGGATATCTGTGACAATGGGCCGATCTGGTATGAGATATCATAAGTTTAATAGATGACAGTTCAGTACATTTATAGCTGGACCGCTGCACTGGATGTTTCTTCATAACTATAAACACACAAACATTTGTTTATTTTGACTCACAAGCACCGTCCTGCTGCCACAAAAAAAAGAACTAGAGCAATAAGTGTAGATTAATCCGCCGCTGTAAATAGTGCCAAACAAATAAAAAAAATTGTATAATGTTTTTTTTTTTATTAAACTATATTTGTAAAGACTTTAAAAAAATGAATGGTTTCAGTAGGAACCTATGGGCTTGGAGCTGAGAGCCACACAACAAGTGGGGAAGTCTTGAGACACGTTTGGCTCTGTGCAAAGAGCTTTTTGGTAGAATTGACGTTGTAAGGGGTTTCTTTATTACAAGGCCAATGTCCAGAAATCATGAATATGATGAAATATAATCCAGTATGTGTGGCTTTCTGTTGTCTGGTATTAAGTTATTATGAGTGTGCTAGTAAATGCATAGAACTCCTTTGTGTAATCTCCTAAACAACATGAGCCTGTGTGCAGCTAGATCTCACAGGAGTGAACTAGTTGCCCCGTCATGTGCACACACAGCTGGTAAATACTGCATATTGATTGGTGTAGTGTTTCAGTGTAATCTACCTTTTAGTCTTGAAGTCCACCGAGTCAGTGGAGCCTCGGTTGGAGTAGCCCTCTGCAGTCTGCTCTGGGCTCAGCAGAGGCCTGAAGTCGTCCTCCATGATGCCTCTGACTTTCAGCTAGAGCCTCTCAACTCTCATCACCTGACTGGGAGCAAACGTGTTGTAAAATGTAATCAGTGACTGTCACAGAGCAACCATAAAACATTATTTGTTTTATGCAGTCAAATGTAGTCGACATTACAGCGCTGGGTCATTTCTGATTTGTGAATGTTCTACTGATTCCCACTCACTCCAGAATGCTGTGACAATCATCCTGGAGAGGCGTTGAAACTGGGTAATAACTGGGTAATCCATAACAGTGAATATTCTATCTCCTGGATTATCTGTCCCAGGCAACTTTCAAATCCCTGGAAGATGATTTTCATACCGTCATAACCAGATGTGTATATATTAACCTGCTTGCTGACCCGAGCATAACAATTAGCTGGTTCCAACACTTATTCCACCATGGAATATTATATGGCCCCACGTTTGCTGTGTGGAGATATGATTGAAACAATTTCATTTTGAAATGTGCACCATGCAAAATCAAATGGGGGCCCCACTTTGCCCTGTTGGTAATCCAGCTTTAGTGAAAAAGAAAAAGTCTAGTAACCACTCCAGTGGCTGCTTAGAACAGAGTAAAAACACATCCAAGCATCTTAAACACTGTGCTAGTTTTGAGTTTGACTATAGTCATAGTCTATAGGTAGTGTTCCACACACACACACACACACACACACACACACACGCTGACAGTAACGAGTGAGGTGTGTGTGTTGACGTGTGTTGACGTGTGTTGGCCTTAATAAAAGCTGGAAAAACACGTTATCAGACTGCTTATTGTGTCGTCAAAGAATGACCAACCTTATGAGCAAAAGTAGCATACATGAATGCATATGAACAGTTCCTCAGCAACATCCTATTTGTTATTCCACGTTTGGAACAAATTAGGTAAACATGGTCTTAACTTGATAACAAGTGTTATCTTGACTCAGGTCTAGTACGAAACAATCCGTCTGCTCAACTCTGCTGCTGTGTGTGGAAACTAAAGCAGTTTTGGGAGACTACTTCCACCTGAATGGTTCACAGAAAATCTGTGAGCCCAGAAGCTCCACAAACCACTGGTACTCCCGTGGCTGATGGAGGTGGACAGACAGGCACACACTCGTTTTGGGATTATTTATGTAGGGGTTTGCTTTTAACTGTGTTGGCATCTTCATTAAAGCCGACCATGATTCAAAGTACAGAATCAGCACTAAGCAGACTGTCATGCTTGTCCTCACACATTGCGTAACCTCGCCCTGACGCGGGGACGTCAAACCAGACGTCACGTGACCACTCAAATAAACCCCTGTCCAAAAGTCATGTGACGTTTGTTTGGACGCGCTGAATTATCGGACTCAACGCTAGCATGCTTTTCAGAAACCTGCCGTTGTGGTCGTGAAAGAGAAGTTAAAAGGTTTAGGTATACTTTCTGTTCGCTGACTTCCTGGTTTTAGTACGTGAATGTTAGCCAGCTAATTACAGTACACACACACACACACACACACACACACACACTTTAGCATATTAACGTCAGAGCAGAAGTGTATCCGTACCAAAGTCTGCAGTGGAGGCTCCTTCCTATCGTCTTCCGTTCTTCTTTGCTGTGTCAGCGAATGTTACAACCAGCAAGTTGGACTAGCGGGTTAACAACTGAAATATTTAAATAAAACACACACAGCGGCGCGTGGTAAAGTGAGCTCCTGTTCCAACAAAACAATGTCGCAATATAATAAGTAAAGCAACTGTTATTGTCCGCAGGCCGAATGTATGAAGTGGAATGAATCCATTTCCGACTGATGAGGTCCGAGCTGTACTCTTGTTGTTACCGATGCGCTGCTTTTCTTCTTCTGCACCTCTTTTGTTTGCAGTTCTTCTTCTGGAGGTTTGCAACTGCATTACCGCCCCCTGCTGGGCTGAACTGGAACAACGAGTCATGCCGTTTCACTGCTGAGATATGAGGCTCTCCTAAGAGAGAAAGTTCAAAGAATTTAGCTTTGTTTGCAAATCTATGAAAGCAACACGAGCTTCCTATATCTGTATACACTCTCTCTAAAGAGAGCATTGGTAATAGAGAAAATGTCTCGACAATATTAGGGAAAAAACACCAACTGTCATTTTACACACTGAAGAAATCAGTAACCAAATTATTCAGATTGTTCATTTGGATGAGTGTTATCATTATTATTATCATCATCATGGTTATTATTATTACCCTCTGATGCAGCTGTTTTTTCCATCTTTACTAATTGAAATGGTGTGAAAATTAGGAAAAGAGAGAAAATAATAATACAATTCGATTATAATTATGCAAATGCGATTGACAAGTTGTAATCAACACAATGACTGACATTATGCAAGTTCAGTGCCAAACTTTATCTCCACCAGGCGTATGTGTTCGGTTATGTGTGTGTGCGTGTGTGTGTGTGTGTGTGTGTGTGTGTGTGTGTGTGTGTGTGTGTGTGTGTGTGTGTGTGTGTGTGTGTGTGTGTGTGTGTGTGTGTGTGTGTGTGTGTGTTTTCACGCATCCGTGAATGAGTGATTGTTAACCTTCATGTCTGTCCACTAATGTCTCATTGTGCTGCAACAAACTGCATTATATTCGGGATGTCTATCATGGCTGCATGTTCGAGGACCTCTAGTGGTTACAGTGACTCACACTTTCTCAGATCAAGTTTTAGCACCTTGATGGTAGCTCCTGTCATCAGTGTGTGAATGGGTGAATGATGACAAGTAGTGTGAAAGCTTTGGTCAGAAGACTAGAAGACACATTCACATTTACACCCAAATATCATGCTATAGTTGTACTTATATTAAGGCATAACAAGCAGATGTGTATTGTACAGATGTGTAAGTATTCAGCTGGTTCAGCTAAATGTTTGATTATTTAATTGACTACAGCCAAAGGGATGCGTTCAAGATATTTTAGTTAAAAAAACACAGCTAAATTCTGAAATGCACAAAAACATCAATATATATATATATATATATATATATATATATATATATATATATATATATATATATATATATATATATATATATGTGAGGGCAGCACAGTGGCTGCAGTGATTAAGTGAGTTAACACTGCATCCTCACAGAGACACCTCCACCCTTCTCTCTTGTGTGGAGTTTGAATATTCTCCCTGTGTCCGCGTGGGTTTACTTAAAATATTCACTAATTAGACACTCTTATTTACAATTAGGCCTATCCATGATGGGTGTTCTCATGGTGACCAGGTTTCCCCCCAAATTAATGAATAAAAAAATCGAATCAAATCTATGTACCCTTCTCTCTGATTAAATATATAGAGTATTAAAACGGTGCTAAAACGATACTTTTTAAACGATACCTGTGCCTAAACGATACTTTTAAAACGATACCGGGGCCTAAACGGTGCCTGAACCGATACTTTTTTATTGCCAAGGCAATTTCTTTTCTTCAAATTGAACAATATATTAACTGTTTAAAGTATATTATAAACATAAATAAATAAATACAAAACACTTGACTTCAAACTACAGCTTCAAACTTTTTAACTTCAAATGATAAACAATATATTAAAAAAATAACAGATCCCTATCAGGTGGGCTGATAGGGAACGTGTGCAACAGAACTCCACTCAGAAACTGTTGGATTCTACGAACTGCTGCTTTACTGGACTACACGTCATCATTAATATCAACTGGAGAGCTTTTCTGAACCAGGCGCCGCTGTTCTTGAATTCACAAACACCAACTGAACCGAGGAACAAACACGTCTCCTAATAATCTCCCTTTGTGTGGCGGCTTGGAGCGTTTCTCAGCTGCGGTTCCTCCGCTCTGACGTTGACTTCCATCAGCGAAACAGACGTTTCTAGCAGGAAGTTTAGAGTTTATAGTTCGGGAGTCTTTTCCCGCTCTAGAAACTCTGCAGCTTTCTCGTCCAGATTCCAACATTTAAAACAAACGTTTCCTCAACGCGGTTTGGGGGAGAAAACGGAGCGTTTCTCTCTCGGAGTTCGGCTCTTCTTCCTTACACACAATTGTGTTGTTGCATTTGCTGCACGTCGCGTTGTTCGAATCTTTTTTTGTAAAATACAGCCAAACTTTACCTTTCGGCATTTACTCTGTTAACCCTCTGGAGTCGGGGGTCATTTTCTCAATTTTACATAATTTCTTAAATTCACCTTTTTAAAGGCACTTTGCATATGATAGATACCCATGTGTTTTACATAAAAAATTGCAGAACAATCTCAGCTCTATATAATGAGGCACCATTGTGCTGAGACACAAGTGTAAAGTGATAATATGGCCCTAACCCCATCCGCCCGAGTGGTTTTAAAATACTGAAACGCTTCTAAATCATCAACCACAGGTCCGATTTAATAAATTTAAACGGCTAAAGTACATCATTTTGAGGGGTCTTTGTTCATGGTGCGACAAAGATTTAGGTAAAAATGGCTCATTTCTTTATTTCTGAACCGAAAAACATGATTTTTTGACTGGAAAGGCTTGAAAACATGTCATTGCTTGTGTTTATTGTGATTATTATTGCATATTTGGATGATTTAGGTCTTAATCTTTCTAAAGAGGTGCAGTGTTACTCTGGGGCCTGATGGGAAGTCACCAAAAATACAATTCAAAAAACTTGGGGAGCGACCAAGGACTCATTTTTTTGATCATATTTATGCAGAAAATAAATAATATCTTTTTTTTTTTTTTTTTTTTTTTAAAGGCAAGTACACTCATACACTCATACTGATATATAGAGAGACATACACACACAGATACACACACACTCTCTCTACCTCTCTCCTTCTCGCTCTCTGTCTCTCCCTTTGTCTCTATCTGTCTATGGCTCTCTCTTTCTCTCTCTTTGCCCGTCTCTCGCTTTAACAAGTTTTCAGTAAAACCGTTTAGTTTCCAGTTTTTCCTGGATTGTAATTCATCTCTTGGATTATTTAGATGATGCAGTTGTGCTTCCATCTTTTCACACCTGAAAAACGCGAGAAATTGTCGCATTGACTTGAATGGGGTTTCGGCATGAAGAGTGCAAAAAAAAACTGTGTACCCTTAGTGACTCACCATACTTTAACGTAGAGAAATCATTTAAAGTTTAAAACGTTAACAAAAGTCTGGAGTTGATTTGCCCAATTGTGCATTTTTTGATAGCTAGCACAGTTTTCATGTAATCATTGTTCAAATTTAGGAACATTTTCGGACCATTTCAGATTTTGCAATGGGTGTGTATGGCATCAGCGCTAGAGTGGAGAGCCAACTGCCAGAGTGAGAGGCAGCAACAGAAACTTGTAAAAAAAACAACGGATTTTGTCTTAAGTCCCATGAGTCATGGTTTCACTAGTTGAAAATCACAGTCCAGTCTGCCCCTCACCTGACACCTCAATAACCTCAATAACACATCTTACTACTGGTAATGTCGGCATATAAATATATATTGCGACGTCTTGCGGCAGTAGTCGCCACACCATCGGAATTTCTTGCGAAATTTTCTAGGTACCAATACCATTACTGCTTTTATTATCATTATTTGTTTACCTTATCCACTGCTGCTGTTATTATTATTAGTTGTATTTTTCCATCATTATTCTGCTTACTACTCTCATTATATGAATAAATAATTTGCATGGTCATATGCATTGAATGTGTTACTCTGTTGTTCATTCTGTACACATGAAATCTATTGTACTTATTGAGTTGTTCCTGATCCGATGTGAGGTCCCGGGATAAAGGATGTCGTATGTGTACAGATTGTAAAGCCCTCTGAGGCTAATTTGTGATTTTGGGCTATACAAAATAAATTAAATTGAATTGAATTGATAAATACCAGCAGACGTATGCTTTAAGTGTGACGACGCAACTAACTAAAAGAGCTTTATCTCTAAGAGCATCACAAAATGTCTTCATTAAGAACCATATTAATGCCTCATCTTATGTTCTGACAAAAACATATTTTCTGTTGTATCCCTGTTTCCTTACTCAGTTCTAAATAATTTAACAAAATGATGTAAAGCACCTAAAAAGTTTAAAATGGTACTTGATCATTATGATTGTTATGTTATGATTTCATGATCAAGTAGAAGCTTCCTTTAACATTACACTTTATCTTTTACACCCCAGGAACAGAACTGTACCCGGCCCACCCACTGGCTAGAGTCTCACAATGAAAAACAATTGAAAACATTGATAATCCTGTAAAACATTTAATGAACAACATAAAAAGAAAGATGATCAATACAACCAATAAACATAGACATTTTCTTTTTCCAAATTATTTTCCAGCAACAATCAGCACAATGTTTTTTAAACTCAAACATTTTTGACCCTTCAAATACTATATTAATATTTGCTGTCCTATAACTCTGCTACATGAAATGAAATATTTAAACACATAAACATCGGAAGGAATAAGAGTACAAAATGATGTCATTAGATTGTCTATAGATCTTTTAGATCTTTGTCACAAAGGCAGTGTAACTGTAAATAGACATGACATTTTTCATCTCTTAAAAACAGAACCACCTTCTTTAGGTTGAAATACTGTTGGTTTTTACGTTGCCTTCATGAAACTGGTTAATTTCCAAATCTAATCATCCTGGCTCAGGGCTACAAACATTCAGCCTGGAGCCTGGTTCTGGTATGTCTGACAGCTGTGGATGCTGGTAACGATGACATTTACAGTTAGACTTAGAGATCAGGTAGGATATCTGCCACCTACTATGCGTTCAGTCAGAAATAATTCCCTGCTGGCAGATTGTAATTACTGAGTTCAGATGCTCCTTGCCAACTAACACTAAACATATGTTTGGAGAATACTGAAAGAAACATTGTGTGCTCAGGTTTGCAGAGCCGGCCGACGTGTTGACAGACTTCTGTGTCTCACACCAGAGTCGGAATACGAACTTGCTGCATTTTAACAAACAGAAAGTTGGAATTTCCAAATTTCTAAAATCTTTGGGAGGCAGCACTCTTTTGAGAACAGCAGTAGGACATCACTTTTGTCTTTTTTTCTTCTCTTGATAGTTCCTCTTTGCATGCATTCAGCTGGGGTCCATAAAAGCACCTTTATATAATATAACATAGCACCATTTTTTCATATAGTTTCCTATTATACTGGGACCCAACCATTGACATGCATACACTCTAAAAACTTTGTTTTCTTGGTTACCATTTCTAAACGTAGCATTGTTCAAACATTACAAGGCAAATAATGAATATTCATACAGTACTTTACATGTAGAGGATGAACTAATACAGTACACATTAAAGAAAGTGCTAGAGTACAAAAGTTCCTTGTTTTTTGTTCTTACCCTAGAGGAATATAGGACACACTCATGTATTACATTACACTTATGTAAATATACACCTTTTCATATTTTCATTATTCACTTCAGACGGTCTTTAAATGATTTCCAAACATCGACATGTCTATATTTCCCTCTCCAAAGCTCTGATGACAAAACAACAGACCAGAACGTCTTCTTCAGTGTGCACACATTCACATCACTCTGCACAGCCACAGATATACACAGACACTTTATCAATGAGTCCCACCTCACTCCTTTGAATACTCACTGTTGTAAAATGATCATTTTCATCATGGTATGTCATCCAGATGTATAATAACAATCCGATGAGAAGGAGTTTTCTGTTAGCTTTTACCAGTGGACCGTTTTATAATTTCTCATTTGCTAAACGTAAAAGACAGAATTGCAATAAGCAAAGATACAGTCAACTTGTAAAGGTGCGTTAAGGCGTCAGGGTTGGAAACATTAGATCCTTGTTAACAGTCCAGATCTGCTTTCATCAAGTTGTTCATCAAAGTCCAACATCCTGTTGCCCTCCTGCTGTAGGATGGCTCTCTATCCACTGACAGCTTGATTCCTCTCAGCCCAAAAAAGACCATACCAGCAATTAGTATTTATGGTATTCATCGCTCCAAAGTGATGAACCCAAATCTGTCTTCCAGCTTGATGCTTGTACTTTCCTGAGTGACAAGGAAGAGCAGCTGTGGTGACAACATGTGTGGTGACACTGCTTCTTGTGGTGCTCTCACACTGATCCCAACACTGTATGATGCAGTTCAAAGTTAGCCAGTGGACCTTGACTTAAGATTTGTCTTGTACGTGTCAAAACAAGGTTACTACTTCAATTTCGATCCTTGTTTTCCACTGATTCCACGGATCGTGTCGCCTTTGGATGTCGAGCTGACCACAGCTGCTGTTCCCTCTCAGTGAGGAATCTACACGTCTTTACAGCCACCTCTAAAGTCTACAGACGGTGTTTATTAAAAAGATCACCTGTTTTCAGATTGATGTAGTCTCCATTCATGTCAGTTTGCCATGCAAATAAACATAAATTAACGCTTTCCTATACAGGTCCATCATTTGTGATTCATTTAACTCGGACGTTGGGAGGTCATTTCACACCACTTATCATGAAAACGGAGAAAGTGCAATAATCCAGATGACCGATTTATTTAGAGATAAACTGAAAGTAAGTGCACCTTAAATGTTGCAAATAATCACACAGGAAATCTGTGGCAGACGGGATGATCCAGTTGTCTCAGGCCATGTTTGTAAACATATTTTAAACTTCATTACATGTTTCATTTAGAAAAGTGTGGGTTTGTTCAGTTAACATTGGTCAATTCAGCTCCATGCTCATTATCTGCTCTTGTTTGTCCCTTCAGTCTGTGCAGTTGATTGCGAAGAGCTTTTTTGTTATTTTAGCATGTTGCTTTACAATGCTGACTGCTAGCACTAAAGGCGCAAGGCTGCTGTTGCAAAAGGCAATCTTTTTAATTTGGGAAGTTCACAAACTCACTCGATCCTTTTTCATCATCCATGTTATCTTATCATTTGTCTTCTGGGTCAGAGGGTTGCTGCTCAGCGGTAATATGAAGGACACATGATCTGTTGGTAGTGGGATATAAAAGCACCAGTATGCCTCTAACGGAACAAAAGCATAACAAATATGAACTTATTAAATACCCACTTTTTATTACGCAAATAAGTGACTAACATTGTTAGAAATACAGACAGAGCATGTTAAACTGTTTTGTCCTTCTACCTATTTATTTATTTTGACTTTGTAGGAAGAAGAATGAGGGTTAATTTGTTATTCGTATAAGTCAGGGTCACAAATTTTAGACAAATAATCAAAGTCTCACTCGGCTTTCCCAACAATCTTTTTAGCTCTGCAGTACGACATAATTTCCCAACAATTAGGAAATGAGGGCTCCACCGCCGACACCCAGTTCACCATTTTGATTCTACAGAAAAGACAGGAGCATACAGGATTAAAACAGGGGAAAGAGATGTTTTCGAGCTGAGAACTCATTCATCTCAGTCTAATGTTGTGAAATGAGCACAAAGTCCTAACATGAAACATCTGCTAACTGCAGTGAGTAGCTCCAGAGGGGGAAATAGAGAGGAGCTTTGCATTCAGATGAAGATCGCTGTCATAGTGTGTGATACAACAGTTGTCATTTTGGTAGCAAACCAAAAGAATCCATTCTTTTTTATGTGAGGTACAATGTCCTGTTTTCAGCTTGAATCAGAACTAACACCTAAATTGTTTACATTTATCTGAATGTAATCTCATGTTGAACCACATTGTAGTAAAACACTGGTCCGATTCCTCACATTACACAGCTCAGTCTACTGATAGCTGGTCATGGATCAGATGGACAGTGCATTTACAAACTGTTGAGCTTATAAACTGTGAATTTTTAATTCAAGGCTACACGTTAAACTTTTCAAATTTTTTGAACCTGTAGTTCGTAATTTCATGTAGAAATCTGTCCTTCAAATGTTGTGCTCGTTTCACAAAAATCAGAGAGACTTTAGTCGCTCAGTACATCTGATAATGACTGTTTAATATGACGTTAGCGTTAGTATGCGCAGAATGTTCAACTCCAGACTGTCATCGCTATAAGAAGCTGTCGAAAAACGGACACAGATCATAATAAGAGTTGTGTTTAGCTGCAGCTCATCAGATTCTATATGCAGGGATCCATGATTGTCACTTCATACCAAAGGCATGGATAGAAATGGTCCCTCTACGTCAACTGATCAGCAAGCAGCAGAACGAAAGTGCAGCTTTTATCTAAAGTGCTTTTTGGAGTGATATTTGGAATACAAAAGACAGATGACTTTATACCTTTTAAGGAATTCTCATTCCACTATCAGGGGAATAAATATCACGTCTTTATAATAATATAATGATTAATATCTCGACTGAGGAAACATTGAAACATTTGCCTCTTGAGCCAAATTCTCTGGCTATCAATGCTGAATCAAATCAATGTAAAGAATCGCATATATATTCTGATTGCACGCCATTTTTTTAAATAAATTGTGCTTTGAGTTATACTTCCACACTGCTTTATATAACTTTTGCCATTTATATGAAAATAAAACAACTCACGGTATCATTAAGGTTCATGCCTACACCAGACAACAAACACACCAAACCCAACTAGTCTTGTGCTTCAATGCACCTAAAGGCATCACAAGACCTGGCTGCCACCAATACAAATATTTTAGAACTGTTTCTGCATTTTTTTCTCCCTCCGACACCAATATCAATCATGTCACTACATCTCAAGACCATTAAACGTGCCATTATACTGAGCGCAGTCAGTACACAGTAGAGTTACACTAAGACAAAGGGCCCGACTCAGACACTTCTGTGTGCTTTGTCTTGCTTCTGTTCAGACAAGGACTAGTCAGTAAGTGGACTAACATTAGGATTTTTACATTTTACACTGCCTTTCAATAAGTAGTTGCTTTAACTTCATTTATAATATCAATATGAATAAGTACCAGAGGACTCGATTGCAACCTCAGTGCTGCAGCTCAGTGGTATCCAATCACAAGGGAGCACAGTACAAGAATAATACCACATTACAAACCACAGCAGGATTCACTCACTCTGTCAGGACACCTCAAAGTGGACTGTGCCACGTTGATAAACACCATAAACGCTGTACGCTAATCTCATCTTTTAAAGCACTGATTCCCAAAGACTGGGTCCAGACCCACAGGAGGGTCGCAGGAAATTTGATCAGGGTCGCCAAATAGTTTAGCAGAAATTCTTCCATAGTCTTGGACTTAACATTTCTATCTGCAGGACAGCTTCAGACCACATGAGGGGGCCTGCATGTCCGTATTGTTCTGAGCGTCGTCGTCTACTCATACCATTCAATCTAAGATGAAAGGTGAGTGTACAGTATGTTAACTCTGCCTAAATGCATTTATTCTGTCTCATTTATAAATTATTTAATATAAAACAGAGCAGTAATTATAATGTGCTTGTTATAATTATGAATAATAATGAATGCAAACTAAACAGAATGTAGAGCACATGTTAGTCATGTTATACTCACCGCTCTGCTGCTCTTATGTTTCTCTTTTGCGACAGAAATTCAGTTTTCATTCACAATGTCCGACACCTGTGAGTTGAGTCTGGGTTACATTAGCTTAACAGTGAACAAAAAAACAAGTAAAGACGGTTGACTCAAGAGCCCAAGGAGTCTTTGCTTCGGATATGTACATTATATTGAATTAACCCCTAGATAAGTATAACGCCTATTACTTCACGACATCAGAAAACGGTTGTGAGCCCTTGATGTTGCTGACAGAATGATCTTACGGAAGACCTTGACGCACCTTGTACTGATCCAAGGCAATCAGCAGAGCGCACCAACTGTGGTTGTCAAAGTCTGAATCGGGTTCTTTGTCATTGGTGACCAGCTTTCGCACAACACAGAGCTCAATCTGCAGCAAACCATTGGGCTCTTTCAAGCTCTCGGGAAGTGGCAGCACTTCATGGACTCTTTGAGGGACTCACAGCCAAAAAAAGAACCAACAAGTAAGACGTGGACGCTTTAAGACAACTTCACGTCCTCATGAGTAAATAGTGGGGAAAGGTAAAGTACAGGGTTCAGTAGAGACGAGCACTGAAAGGCCTGATGGAGCTACCACTTCTCTGCCCAGGGGCCAATGAGCAGGGAGGCGTTCAATGACATCAAGGAAACAAGTCTAGTGTCTAAAACCACCTCTCTGTGTGTCATGTTGAAAACACAGAGGCTCAGATATAGGCCCTTTATACGACAGACAGAAACTGCATGAACACGTTTCTATAGCACCACATATTCCAGAATCAAATCCATTATTTAGCCAGACATTAAGCATTAAGACCTTAGAGCTAGAGTGATGTATAACATGAGTAGATAGCTCATGTCCATGCCTCATCTTAAAATAATATTATCAGTGAGTAATGGTCGGAGGGGCATGTAGAAAAATAATATGAAATATAATTCTTAATGCTTCAAGTATCCACTAAAGTTTTAAAGGCATCACTATGCAACGGGCGCTTGGCCTGTCTCTGTCAATGGGGTTGTGAGATCAATCTCAGGGCTCATAAGAGGATTAACAGGATAGAAAAGCAATATATAGAAGATATATATATATTTCTGTAACACATTTCTTCCATACTTTGCTCCAATGTTTCCTTTTTACTGAAAATGTAACCTCATGATGGAAAAGAAAGAAAGAAAAACGAATCTGAGAAGGAAATGCTTCTTTGGTGAACTGATCTCAACTCATGTGGAAAAATAAATGATAATTATTCAAAAGTGGTGACAGATGATGCACAAATGGGAGAAAAAAAGATGTATGTTCCTCCAGGTTTCAGTGCAGAAGCGGTTTAGGTCTGCCTCCAGCTCGGTGCCTCGTCTCTGATGGAAGTGTCTCTGCAGCGTGACTGTGGTCTGTTTCCTGCCATGAATAACATGACTGTGCACAGTGAGGCCACTGAAGACGAGCTGCGCGCTCATCTCTTTGTGCTCAGCAGAACACATGTAAAATACCTTTCCTTCAGCCAACAGTGTGTAAACCGGGCCTGGCGAGCTAGAATGACCAAACCGTGAACAACGCACTCATCATCCACTGGGTTGTTGGGTGGACAGAGGAGACGTCTTTTCAAAGATATATTCATACAGAGATCTACCACGGCCACAAGTCAATTATTTTTCATGTGTTTGAGGTCCAAAGAAAGTATGAAATCAAAGATTAGTATCTGAATGCATCACCAAGCTAAATATGACAAACACGGCCCTGTGTTTGGGTAGAATCATAAAGGAGATGTATTGCACTCGCTAATAAATGTTTGGATTCATTTTTAGTCTCCTTTGCGAACTTCGTTAACCATCGCGAACTGTTTGGTGCTTTCCCCGCTGACAGCAGAACAGACAAGAGGAGGCGGTGTTGTCACGGGCAAGTCCAGACTAAAGGCTCGTCAAAAAGCAGTCCTGGTTCTGGTTCTAGGCCGGGCTCTACGGCACGTTCTCCTCCGCCCTCGTCTCGATGCTGCCGGGGGAAGATGCTACATGCTACATCACTGCATGGTATTCTACCTGGTCTGGTCACGTGCACCTTCTTCAAATGTTGCGTTTTTTAAAATCAAACGCGGAAGCTGATCATTTTGTATGTGAAAGCCTAAGCCTCTCTCTCTCTGTGTGTGTGTGTGTGTGTGTGTGTGTGTGTGTGTGTGTGTGTGTGTGTGTGTGTGTGTGTGTGTGTGTGTGTGTGTTCTGCAGTATTATTCAAAATGTGGCAACTGTAATAGACATTGTAATTCTTAAATGAACTACACACTATAGTAGGAAACAGTCGTAGTTGGAGGCCGCTGGAGGGCAACACACACCGGCAGCGTGGTGTGTGTGGACACACGCCTGTTCTGTTCTGTGTGGGTCCACAGCGTGGGTCGATGGAGCCGGCGTGTGTTGCACTCGAGGCTCAGTGGCCAGCAAGCCAAATGTACTGGTCTTCTGTTCCTTCTAAAAGTCTAAAAGTCTAAAAAATGTAAAGAATTGTTATTACAAATTTGTCCTATTTTTCTGCGGAATCTATACTGGATACTTTTACTGTCAGTGAGTTTTCTGCACGTGCACATCCTAAAACTACCAATGAGCTGAATTATTCAAGAGGATGAGCCGGCGTTCCTACTAACACCTTTCAATGCAACTCATATCTAACACAATGCTGTAATTTATAGCACGCTCTTCAAGTTAAGGGGGCTTGGCTAAAGTGCATTACATAGCACTGAGAATGACATATATTATTATTATTTTTACCACTCAAACAGATCTAGGCATTCTTGGCAGGTTATTGGTTTACAGCCCTTGGTGACACGAGCCAAAGAGTGAAGGTGCCCCTGCGTCTCGTGCAGGAGGCTGCGGGACCCAGGCGGTGTCTCGGGGGTCTCGGGCGCGCTGCACAAAGGGGTATCTCACTAACACGGTCCCTAGAATACATGCAAAGAGCGAAGCCTACTGCCAAGGTCAGTCCTCCTGCTCCTCGCTGTCCTGCCGCGCGTCCATCCGCTTCTCTTTGTGACAGGAGAAAATCCGTCGCATCTCCTCTTCGTACCGGATGAAATTCTCTCCGAACCGGGACCAGGCTTTCAGGGGGACCGTGATGGTGTTCCTGTACGGCTGGCGCACCTCGCTGACTTTTAAAAAGATACCGTACCGGTTGGAGCCGACGTCGAAGTAAAACCTCTTGTTGTCCACGCGGAAAGACGCGGCCTCCGGCAGCTCGGGGTTGTCGTCGTGGCTCCTGGTCCCGGCTCGGCCGCGGTCGTCGCTGTCCTCGTCGCCGTAGTCTTCGATGAGCTGCGACAGCGCGTCCCTGAACTCGATGAGCCCCTGCGCGGGCAGCACGATGGTCTGCTCGATGCCCTGGCCGTAGTAGCCCATGGTGCCGTGTCCTTTGCTGACAGTCTGCCGTATGCGGAGGAACCGACCCCTCTGGTTCTCCTTCAGGTCCAGGAAGTACTTCCTGTTGTCTCTCTCGATGAATTCGCTCTTGAGCACGCGGTGGGCATGGTCGTCGGACACCGGGGAGCCGGTGGGAGACGGCCCCGCCGCGTGCGGCTCCGGCGCCCTCCTGCGGGAGTCGAGCGCGCGGCCCTGGCCGTTACTGCTGCCGCCGCCGTGCGCGTCGGGCTGCGGAGGTGCGAGGCCCCCCCGCAGCCCGATGCGGGCGTAGTAATCGATGAAGTCTCCCAGGCAGTAGCGGAGCGCGGGAGCCATCGACATGGACAGCGTCAGCTTGCTCTTCCTGATGTTGTCGTGGCGGCCTCTCCCGATCCACACCTCGGCTATCTTCAGGAAGCGCCCGCGCACGCTCTGCTTGACGTCCAGGTAGAAGCGCTTCTTCTGGATGTCAACGCGTTTGGAGGCTAACTCCTGGATGTCACTGCCCGGCTGATGCTGCTGCTGATGCTGCTGCTGCTGCTGATGCTGATGCTGGTGCTGCTGATGCTGGTGCTGCTGATGCTGCTGGGATCCGGTGTGGACATATTGCTGTGGATATGTGGGTCTCGGTAAAGAATCGGATGCAATCTTACCCCTGCCTCTATCCATCCCTCTGCAACATCCATCAGCCATCATGATTTATATTCCGCCAGCAGACAAAGCGATCCCTCCATCCCAGTGGGCGACTAAACAGGAGAATACAGCAGGCTTCTTTTCATACAGACAAGTTAGCCAGATGCCTCGAATGACCTAAAAAAAAATGGCAGCTCGTCTGGAGTCACCAGCTGATCGAGCCTCCGTGTCCCGAATAAAAGGTCAAGCTCGACTGTTTAGCCGTTTCCACTGCAAACTTCATCGTCTTCCTTCTTCCATCACCTACTTGCCTCACAGCGACCTCTTTCACCGAGACAGCCAGGGAAGCAGCCAACCTGGAACGGGAGGAGGCGGCGTCCAATACTACATGAACCCGATGAACCCATCCACCCTCCCCGTCCTGAGAATACCTCCGTTAAAGAGACACGGCGGCTCTCACGCGCTCAGCTGCACGAGCTCCATCCGCACATATTCTGAACAGGGACATGGATTTATAATGATAACTTCATTTATATAGCACCTTTAAAAATAAAGTTTACAGAAGCAAAGCATAGTCATACATAACTTAAATACCGGTGAACAAAAAGGACCATAAAGGCAATGAATACAACAAAACCAAACAAATAACCACAGTATAATATTATATCAAGTAAAATAATGAAAAAGTCAAGAGTCAAGAATACATTTCCACCTCAAATAAATCCTCTGTTAGTTCTAATCAGCTGACTGGCTGTTATGATGAGGTAATGTAGGTATACAGGTGTATTAACCATTGTACAGCTGTCCATCATGTCACACACACAAATAAAGCTTAATGAGCTAATAAGGTGACAGGTTGGAGGAGCTGTATTTAACATTCAGATCATTAATATCTCCTCATCAATAACTATCATCTATGTAAAGATCTAGTGTAGTAAAGTCTACAGGGCAGAGAATGAAGTATCTCCCTGTGTGTGTGTGTGTGTGTGTGTGTGTGTGTGTGTGTGTGTGTGTGTGTGTGTGTGTGTGTGTGTGTGTGTGTGTGTGTGTGTGTGTGTGTGTGTGTATCACAGCTTCTCTTCTCTTAGTTCACATAGCTGGCCGGCCGCGTGCCTTTCAGTGCATGTGAGTGAATATTAGTGCATGTTAATGCATTTTAGTGCATGCATGCGAGTGCCTTTAAGGGCATGTTAGTGAGTGTGAGTGCACGTGAGCTTGCCCCACTGGTTAGCTAAACATGAGATGTAGTCTTGGTTGTTGTACTCTTACAGCTAATTAACGAAAAAAAAAAATGCTGCCTCATATGTGCAATATATCAATTTTGATTCACACTTAGTGGGCCATTTTTACTATACTTCATTATATATCGCTATACGATACTACTATACATTGCATGATAAAAAAACATTGATGAGAAAGTTATCATTAGATACCACTCTAAAAGTCAACATTTTGACTTGGTATCAATATACAACCTTTATTCTCTTTCTTTACAAGTCTTAAGCACAATAAAACCAGCAGACATCAACACATTAGTTAAAACATTTATTTCATATTTCATAATGATCATCATTTACAGCGTTTCAAAACAGGGAAACCCCTAAACTTTGTCAGCAGGTAATGAAATGCATGACCTCTGTGACAGCTCGTATTGAAATAGTGCTTTGAAAAAAGTGAATAATATAATACTCAGTCATGTATTTTCATAGTGTAGAGAACTACGGTGGCCTTCAGGTAACATGTCACCGGAAATGTCCCTCTCTAGAGCCAGCGCTTTGTCTGTTGTTACTTGATGACAGTCATGTGCAGAGTGTGTACTTAAATCGAGAACACACACTTTAAGTGACAACGCTCGGGTGACCAGCCGTAACGTCCCTGCAGAGGAACACCCGTCCACAAGAGGGCGCTACAGCAAGAGACGGCACAAACAGAAACAAATCAAAGACAGCTTCATCCTCAATCCGCCTGAGTACACCCATCACTCCTGAAACTGTGGTCCACAAACGCAACAGTTACTGAACATTAGGGCTGAACGATTAATTGCATTTGCGATAATATCGCGATATGATAAAACGAGATTTTCTAACCGCAACGTGCGCGATTACGGGGAAATCACTCGGGCAATAACCGAGTTCATAGCCAAAGATATGATGCCTCTCAGCACGGTGACCAAGCCTGGGTTCATGGCATTGATCAAAACGCTTGATAAACGGTACAGGATACCCTCCCGTACATATTTCAGTCAGACTGCCATACTGGAGCTGTACAAAAAGTGCAAAGAGAAAGTCGCCACGGAGCTTAAAACGGTGGACCTTTTTGCTACCGCTACTGATCTGTGGTCAAGCCGCACAGCTGAGCCTTACCAGAGTCTTACGTCTTTTTACGTCTTTTTAGCACATGAGGGAATATTGTGACTTGCACTCGCTCATCCTTGAAGCCAGCAAAAGTCAATATGCTGGTTTTCTTAGCAAAACATCTGTGAGCCACTGAGAACAAAACTGTTGGATCATTATGGCTGGCAGTGTCATACTCATAGTGAACTTTAGTCTGTGTGGTGTGTTATTGTTGTGTACGTCAGATAAGTGAGGTTGATCTATATTATAATATTCAAATGTTTTTTATTGTCTAATTTAACAGTGCATTTCTCCGTTTTTTTATTTATAACTTTATTTACTTAGATTTTACAAAATATTTTCAAAGTAGTAGAGGCAAATTCTGTTTCAGCTGTGTGAAATGTTACTGACTTGGGAGCAGTAAGATACATATAATTTTAAATTTTGCACAGTGTTTACAAAGTGCATGCCTTTGTTTAAATTACTTAAATGCACAGTGGCAAAGCCACAGATGTTTCTGTAATGAACAGTTCAATAAAAATGTCATTTATTTCAAGTTTCATCTTTTTATTTAATTCTAACAAATAGGCCCAGCCAATGGGAAAGAACATTGTACACTAAATGTATCTAATATTGTGTTGGTCATATTTAAATCATTCATTATGTTTTGTTGGGGAAAAGAGAGGATAAAATAAAAAAAATAAAAAAATTGTATATTAAATCGCAATTGCAATATTGGGGGGAAAAAAATCGCAATTAGATTATTTTCCCAAATCGTTCAGCCCTACTAAACATACATGTGCGAGTATGATTTGGGTATTATTTACTATAAAGATGTGGCGGTGGAGGTTTTCTATGCGAGTGCAAAGCTAGTAAACTACCGCTGCAAGCTCTAATTCCCCTTGAAGAGGACTCTCCCGAAGCATCTGGAAATAGTTACACTTGGTTACGTGTAAAAGACTCTTCACTGCTTCAAGAATTGAAAAGAACTTTGTGACATTAACGTGGCAATAGACAACTTTTTTTAAATCCCTGCAGCATTTACAAATGCTATTATTGTTGCCGCTGCTGTAACAGGAATGCTTTCATTTTTCTTCTGAGAACTGGCAACACATTTTGCAACTATCAGACAATCAGGGGAAAAAAATAGCAAAACATATTCAAATACATATTGCCATTCAGTCCCAGTGCTACTCAGAGTAATCACAGGCTCTTCTGACAACAGTACGGGGGTAAGCTTTACGCAAAGGAACGCACCACGATGTCACCAGTATGCAAATGAGCGAATGATGAATAAAGAGAACTGGCATGCTAATCTTTCCTATGAAAGTTGCTGACGCATGAAGTAAAAAACGTTTGACTTCCGAGTATAGAATTCAGATAAAGATGCATGGATCTTCCTGATCCCCGGATCCATAGAGCAACTGAACACTTGAACTGAACTTGGTCACTTAATCATTCACCTGGTGCAATATTATTACGTATATTACGTGTATTTACGTGCAATACGTTTAAGTACTTTTCTATTCAGTCTGTATATTAATATTTCTCTACTGTTTTACTGCTCATTTATATTTATTTATATTACTTGTTTCTATTGTATTATTCTTTTTATTCACTTGTGAGCAAGGCTGCTGTAATCCTGTAATTTCCCCACTGCGGGACTAATAAAGGATTATCTTATTTTATCTTATCTTATGAACACCATTGTTGCCTTTAGCTCCGCCTCCCAGCTCTCGGTCCTGTCTCGATCTCATTCACATGCATAAAAGGAAGGAAAATAACTGGTTTCAACTATTAGTGCATTTTAGAACTTTTAGGACCGGATGAGTTAAGGGCCATTCAAGGGTTCCAACTAGGAAGTTGATAGGCGTCTCTTTCCCAATGTAAGTCTATGGGAAAACGTCTTATTGTTTCCCAAGGCATCACGTGACGGATAGGGACGTTATAATTCCACCGTTCGGACACTCAAAGCTCGGCGCTCTTCCTGTGGGTTTGGTATGACGTTGGAGCTAGTGCTAGCTACTATCATTGGAAAAGAGCTGTGGACACAGGACACACTGCCTTTTGTTTTCCAGGTTCTGCAGTTGATCCACCATCTGCCATGTCCAGGCTTACGGGGAATCAATGGAAACAATGAACATTTACTTTGTAATGAAGCCAAAAACTTGCCTATTGCCACTTTAACAAAAAGGCACAGAAGCATTCACATGGATGACACCCCTAGGTCCGTCTGCACTCTTACTGCGGCCTGTAGCCACCCAGCTGAGGCTTGTAGCTGGAGACCGGCGCCGCTGACTGGCCATCTGTAGGTGTTGCCTGCTCACAGTCCTCTTCCAGGGGACAGAAGTCCAGATGCTCCAGCTCCCCCTGCTGCTCCGTGATGTCAGCAGGGTTGGTGCCGTCACCGCTCCCTGCAGTGTGTGTGGAGCATGGCCGGCGGGGGAAACGCTGGGACTGTCTGCTGCCCTCCTGCAGCAACGTGTCTGGGTTCTCCTCAGAGTCCAGCAGGGGCTGCGTGGACTCGGACCGTGAAAAAATAGCCTGCTGGGGCTGGGAGTTCGGGGTCTGGCCCTTGTAGCCATTGGAGGCCACCACCGAGGAGTACTGGACGGTGCTGGCTGTGGTGTCGGCCATGTCGCCGCCCTCGTCGCTGTCGGACACGCTTTGGCGAGGTGAGGACATGCAGGAGGAGCCGCCGATGCCGCTGCTGTGCTCCTCGGACAGATACTTGTCCTTCTTTAGAGGCAGACTGGCCTTGTCGTCCTCAAACACGCATTTCCCATCGCACACGTCCACATCGAGCACACTGACACCACACAGACCGTTCTCCTTTGGTGTCTCTGCCTGTAGAGGAGGACAAGTTGAAAAGAAAAGCCTAATTATAATCAGACTGAAAACTGACCTCTAGTTTCACTAGTGAGCCGGTGTCTGCTAACAGAGAGCCGTGATGGCGCCGAGAGAATAAGGAAACCTCTTTGACAGGTCAGACTGTTAGGATGTTGATTTGTCGCATGTTGAATACTATACATGGCGTCACCCTCATGTGTGTCACTTCAAAAGGAGTCCTCACTTTCAAAGGATAATCAGGAGACCAGTTTCCAATGGTGCTCTCTCCAGGGTCTGGAATCTGGGGCCAAAAGTTCTCCTTGATCCTATAGGATGACAGGAAACACTGAGGGTTACATTTTCATTCACTATGTTTTTTCTTCTTCTTCTGGTTGCTATGGACAGTCCTGTGGCTTAGGGTCAGGTTACGCTCTAGATCAGGGGTGGGCAAACTTTTTGGCTCAGGGGCCACATTGAATTAAAAAATTTGACAGACGGGCCGGGCCAGTATCAGATGGATGGAGAGTGTTTGACAAAGGGGGCGTGGCTTATCGCCGTCGGGTCTCTCCGTGAAAAAGAGCTGTCTTTTCCGGTATCGATTATGGAATAAATAACCACTAGTTTTGCTTTATACTTGTTGTGGAAGTCCCAAACATGTCGGAACATGAAACACCCTTGTGTTTGGGTTCATAATATTATCCGTAGCCGCACACAGCTCGGTGAATTTCTCCGACTCCTCCAGGAACTGCGCCGGTCTTATCTCCGTAAAACGGATACCGATTCTGCCATCCACCTTGGAAATAACCACCAGTTCTGCTTTATACTTGTTGTGTAAACTCCACATACGTCGGAACATCAAACTCCGTGGTGTCTGGGTTCATAATATTATCCGTAGTCCCACAACAGCGTCTGAATGACGGCCGCTACACACACGAAAAGCCTAAAAGAGCGCTGTGCAATAAATAAGCATGAAGAAACATCAACGCTGGTCTGTTGTGGTCATCGTGCTTCGGGAAACTGAACTTGGGAACGGAGAAGCGCTACAGCGGTCTTTACTATAACTTATAATTATTTAAAATAAAAAACTTTTTTTATATATATTTTTTTAATAACTTTTTTTTAATATATTTTTTTAATGTTATAATAATTATAATACTCGGCGGGCCGTATATTAATACTCGGCGGGCCGTATCCGGCCCGCGGGCCGTAGTTTGCCCACCTCTGCTCTAGATGGACCAGGGTTTACAGCTGTTATGAATGACCACACACTAATGTGATGAAAAGCCTGCCAACATGAGGAGGGACAGGACGCAGACAATTTATTGTAATGGTGATCCTACATCTCTCCTCAGAGACATTGGTGTTGACTTACGCATCTTTCTTGTAGACACAGAGCAGCATGGTCACAACAACGATGAACAGAAAGCCGAGGCTCACGCCGACCACAATGCCCTCCATCTCTCCTGGTGCTGAGGGAAACACAGAGAATACCACATTCTACCAACAAGCCAAGAGCAGAGAGAAACGTTCAGGTCCGTCTCCACAATAAATGGAAATAACGTTGAGTGTGTGTGTGTGTGTGTGTGTGTGTGTGTGTGTGTACAGTTTTTTGTGCATGTCTAGCAAGGAATAGATCTCAAAACAAAGCGTTCTCCGCTGCTGAAAGCATCAATATATATATATATATATATATATATATATATATATATATATATATATGACCAAGGTTTCCACCCACCATATTTCAGAGTGATGAATGAGTGATTGAAGCTGGGGGTGGAGCCGTTGACGGTTGAGGCTATGATCCAAGTGTCATACTTGGTGTTGCGCGTCAATGACTTCAGAGTGTATGAGGTGGTGTCCGCTGGCACGGTTATATCTGCAAATTAGCAAAACAGTAATCAGCAAATGAGAGAGGCGTTTGGGTAACGTCAGGAAAACAACTCCTGGGGTCTGACACTCAATAGACATCCGTCTGGTTCTATTCATGTCAGAGATACGTACTGGCTGTATCGTTTCCACTTGAGTAGAATATGGTGTAGTTTGTGATGAAGCCTCGCCGACTGCGTTCAGGGAGCTGCTTCCAGACCAGCTCTGCCTCGTTATGTCCTGGTTTACCGTTCAATCGGACAGCTGGGGCTTCCAATGGAGCTGCAACGAACACAGCAACATCATGGAGGCTAATCATGCAACTGGATTCAGATATAGTCTAACTTTGTACTGATGAGTTGTGGCAACATCTCTGGAGGAACTGGTTGAAATTAGCAATACGTCATATTATCAAGTTGACCAAAACTTGGTCGTTTTAATCAGTTCTTGTTTTCGCAACATTCAGTGTAAATGAAGAGGTAGACGACGGGAACCAAAAATGTGAGCTGCTGTGACAGTTTCCAGCAGCCTTCAAAGAGTATGTAAATATGTATTTATGCGGAAACGTGCGTGTATCTGCATTGTCTGCGATCCTTTGTTCTTTTAATGTCTGCCTGTGAATCACTTGTTGCTTGTGTTATAGTTTTAACGGTTATCAACCACACAATATAGCCAACAGACTAATAGCCAACAATCTAGTGGTGAATATTACAATCTGTGTAGGACTCATCTCAGATGAGCCTAATAGCTAGCACTAATCCAAAACCAGACCTTAATGGCCTAAGTACGGTGGCCTTGAGAGCTCAACACATTAATAAAGTTGATGTTTTGTTGGTTTATTTTAACACTGTTATGGCATGATTCAGATATCATTGCAGATATCTGCTGTTAACCTAGCGTTAGCGCTTAGCTTATTATTATAATATCTGAATCATGCAATCACAATGACAGGATAGCAGACTTCAATAACCTCATAAGTCCCAAACCATGGCAACAACGAGCGTTTTCCAGCCGTGTGCAGAACTTTTTAGGGTCCCCTGGAAACACTTTCCGTTGTGTTGTGACAGCGCATGTATCGCCTGATGGGACATCATTTGCTTTGCTTGTCTGTTTGTGATTTCTTAACTTGCACATATGTGTGGTTAGCAGCAGAGGCTGGCTGTAGAGGTTTTGTTCCTGCTAACAGCAGGCTGTGAAAAGGCTCTTCCTCACAGTAGTGAATATGACGGCAGGCCAATCAGAGCCCCTGAGACGCTCAGTGGGCACGCTCACATTTTAAGTCTAGCACAAAAAATGTCTAAATATAAGAGAGGACAACACAGAAACTTAACTAACAACAATAATCAACTATAATTAACCATTGAAAAAAAAATACATAGTTAATCAGGCAGCATTCTATGGAAGATGTCAGTTGCATATAGTGAAAACAATACAGTTCATGATATGCATTTGCTTTTTATGTATGCATTTACTGAAAAACATGTTAAATGAGAACGCTTTAGATTTCTGTGTTGAACATCTGAATAAACATTCCTTTTGTTCCTTGAAACACAACACAGGAAGCAAAGTGAAGAGGAGTATTGAATGGACAACACGTCTCCCATCTCCACTGCACCTCCTCATGCAAACTAAGTGCTGTGCAGCAATATTGGCTGGACAACACTGAAATGCATTACACCTCTTCACTTTGTTTGATGTGTTGTCGTTTGATTTTAATGCAGCATGGACAATTCATGTCACAATGAAAAACAATTCATTCAGTTGTTAAAGACAAAAGGAAAATGTATTGTAATGTTTTTGTTTTTATTTAAATATGACCCAGTAAATGCAAACATAAAAAGTAAACATATACAACAACGTGTATCTTCCGTAAACCCCACAGCTACCAGCTTCAAACTATGTTGCTTTTTCGCTCTCTCACTTTTTTGTAAATGGAATATCTTTGAGTTTGGATGAGTATTAAACGTGTTGAGCTTGCTACAGCCAGAGGACGCTGCTTTTAATACTCACAATGCTTTAAAATACAATTGTTCACTACTTACAATGGTGTGTGTGTGTGTGTGTGTGTGTGTGTGTGTGTGTGTGTGTGTGTGTGTGTGTGTGTGTGTGTGTACCTCCTTGCTCCAGAAAGGCAGCTGTGCTTGCTGGTTTCCCAGTCCGTCCAGAGTATATAGGATACACAGACACGTTGTAGCAAACAAACTTCTCAAGGTTGCCTAGATTTTACATTGAGATCAAGAGTTGAAGCAAACGTTAGTGTCGAGTGAAACCCGTAGAAACCAATGTATTTAGAGTAAAGCGTATCAATTAAGTGATAATCAACCCAAATCCAGCTTTTGAGTATGACACACCCTGTGGGCTTGAAGTGTGGCTGTTAGCAGTTTGCTCTTCCATGGAGGAAAGCTGTGTCAGCTTGGATTTACACATTTTCACACACGTAATGCAGTGCAGCAATCTGCATAAAAACTACATAACCATGCTGAAAATGAATGCAGACTTGATGTTGAATGATGGATCACACAACAATAAGCAGGTTTTTGAGTTGGTATTCTAAGCTGCAGATAACCACTTCACCACTCGGGTGCGCCTTACCATCACTGCAGTCAAAAAGCCCTACATCATGTCTAGATCACCATATCGGCCAGCTCCATTGAAAAGAGCATATCCAAGTGATTACATTTTCATTCCCTAATATAGTAGACTCCCTATATCATGAATCATGTTTCTATGAATGTTCAGACTGAAACTCATGACACATGGAAAGATCACTGCAGACCCCTCACACCCTGGACACAAGCTGTTCCAACTCCTCCCCTCTGGAAGGCGCTACAGAGCACTGTACGCCAAAACCACCAGACACAGGAACAGCTTCTTCCCACTGGCCGTCACTCTGATGAACAGTTAAACAGACTCTTCATCTGCACTATCTGCACTTTTGTTTTGTTTTACTACTGTCTTTAATGTCCTTTTTATATTTTTTATATTTATCTTGTATATTGTGTGTGAAAAAAAGTACGAAGAGCAAGTGAAACCGGAGTCAAATTCCATGTATGTGCAAATTTACATGGCCATTAAAGCTGATTCTGATTCTGATTATTGGAAGATATGGCAACTGTGTACATCCAAGCTGACCACAGTCCATGATGGAGCTCCACAACTTTTTACAGCCACTTTACTCTACTTTACAGTTCATTCTCAATGAGGACATCTTTTGGATGAACTATCTCTTTGATGGCATGTTGGAAAGTAAAAGAGCTGACCTTTAATGGCAGTGCGCCTGGTGTTTCTGCTTTCCCTCTGCCAGTCTGTCCGATCACCACTGACCCACTCCACCACGTACTCCGACAGAGCTGTGCTGTTGGGGGGTTTCCACTCCAACCACAGTCGGCCCCCTTGGGGCCACACCTTCAGCTCTCTAACTGGAGCTGGCTCTGGAACACACACACACACACACACACACACACACACACACACACACACAGTTAATTTGAGCATTTACAACACTCAGAAACTGGCATGATTAGCCGTGTTGTGCAGCAACATGCGTCTGTGTGAACAGGATTAGACAAGACGCAGCAGCGGACTACAGTCCAGCCTGCAGCTGAAAGCACAACCGTCTCTAAGATCTTTGATAGAAAAGGTAGTTTTTAGATAGGACTATAGTTGCAGGATGTAAGTTTGTTTTCTTTAATATGGGCTGGGTAGGAAGGGACACATCCTGTAGGTAATGAGGAATTAACAATAGCCGTTACAGAAGGCCAATAATTCGCAGAACTTTTGGATCCAGACAATGAAATAAATAAAAATCACGTCTTGTAGGTTGATAGGCTGGAAATAGTCCAGAACCGTCGGAGAACGAGAGGGGCTAGAGTTGGAGGGACAAGTCCCAGAATTAATCCTAGACCTTAATAGCCATTGCCTAATCAATAAAAAAGGTAAGCAACTTGTGACAATCATCTATAGCAAAACATGGTAATGTAGAGAGCGCCGGTGAAGCAATGTTCATACTGTCGAATAAAATCGTAGGATTTCTTTTTGAGGAAGAAATTAAGTTTGCAAAGTAAGCAGCCCGAGCTTCCTTTAGTACATAAAAGAATCTTGGAGATCTTTGAGGTCTGTGGGAAGCTGTTCTAGCCCAGTGGCTTTCCATAACCGCTCTGTCCTTCCATCTCAGGGAGCAGACAGCGTCTGTCATCCACGGAGAAGTGTTGCAGATGGCCCAAGTCTTATCCTTAAAAGGAGCCACTTTGTCCAGCAACGTGGTGCAATGCTCATCAAAAGACTGCATCATAGCAAAAGTGCATTGAGAACTGAAACTGTGGGGACGCAATGTTCGTTTAAGACACAAGGGGTCAACATTTACAGAAAGATTTAAAGAAAATACATTTATGATCACTGATCTGTAGGTCCTCAGGAACTCATGATAAAAACAGACCCACTGGACAATAAATGTAAATATAATAAAACGGCTTTATGTACATATGGTGTGTAGTGTTGCAGTACTGAAAATAATACATGCAGCAGTTTAGAGTATACATTGTAGGTGCCTTTAGAGTGACACCTACCATGGGATTTTTCTGGGATGACCAACGATGCCTCAAGAGATTTCCCCACAGAATTGACAGCGGTGACGTATACTTTGACAGATGTATTGCCAGCCAGGCGAATCTGTTGAAGGACAGTGATGGAGCCGCTGTCTGACCTGTTGACTTGGCTGGGAACCTTTTGGTCTTGAATCTTTATGTTGAATCTGGTTATCCTCCCATTGGCAAACACAGGATCCTGGCAGAAACAAAGTCACACACTTTGATACCTTTCTGCATGAACTCAGATTAAAACTTCTGCAAAAACAGTGTGGTCTTCAGAAACTGGGTTGCAATAATCTCAAAGAAACCATTTGGGTACATTTTAACATTGCTTTGGTTACTATTATGGTGATGCTATTGTGCGTATTGTTACGTAGTGTATATGTCTAAGGCGTTTCTTGTGAAAGGCAAGAACGGAAGGATCTGGTACGTGCGGCCTTTGTCAGATTAAGGGAGCAATAAAGTTTGCCGTTTTGGTTCGTACTAGACTGTGTTGTTTTATAATCCTAATAAACATAGAGGCAACTCATAACCTGTCGTGTGCAGACGATCGATGAGACCCCACCATTTGTAAAACCCTCGCAAGATGGTTGATGTTAGGCATTAACCTCTACTAGTTAAGCTATACATTGACCTCCAACGGTTAAGGTTATTGACCTGCAACGGTTAAGGTTATTGACCTCCAACGGTCAAGGTTATTGACCTCCAACGGTTAAGGTTATTGACCTCCAACGGTTAAGGTTAGGCATTAACCTCCAACGGTTAAGGTTAGGCATTGACCTCCAACGGTTAAGGTTAGGCATTGACCTCCAACGGTTAAGGTTAGGCATTGACCTCCAACGGTTAAGGTTAGGCATTGACCTCCAACGGTTAAGGTTAGGCATTAACCTCCAACGGTTAAGGTTAGGCATTAACCTCCAACGGTCAAGTTTAGGCATTAACCTCCAACGGTTAAGGTTAGGCATTAACCTCCAACGGTTAAGGTTAGGCATTGACCTCCAACGGTTAAGGTTAGGCATTGACCTCCAACGGTTAAGGTTAGGCATTAACCTCCAACGGTTACGGTTAGGCATTAACCTCCAACGGTTACGGTTAGACTTCGACCTCTAACGGGTGAAGTTCGACATTGACTTCCAATGGTTGAGGTTCGACATTGACCTCCTGGTCATATAGGTTGATGGGCAGAAAGTCTCACAGTTTTCGCAATTTCTGGGTTACCATGTAGACAAGGCCCTCACAACCCTTGGCTACATTATAGTGTACGTTTCGTGTGGCCCGGGCGTTAGAGTCTACACAAAGACTTTCTACAATTTTATTGTTTTGTTTTTCCAATGCGAACAGTAATATTTGTATCATTAGGTGTGAGCGTCTTTGGGAGTTAAATTGAATGTGATGTGGTTATTTACCTTACAAATAATCTGCACAAGTCGTTCGTTTATGCCTTCACCGTCAGCAATTATTCTCCATACATCTGGTTTACCTGGTCCTAGAACAAAGAAGAAAAAAAAGGAAGCTAAAACTTAAATATGTCGTTTAACAAAACATAAATCATCATACATCATATTACAAAGCTACATTACAACATTACAGTGGGCAGATTCACCGGTTCAGCAAGTCCTTTCACCACGGTACATTTGCATTTTAAATATCTGTGTCATCTTACCGGTTAGTGATCAATGAGGTTGCACGAAAAATTACAAAAATTGTGTTTACCAGGCTGCACACTGCGGCACACCACTAGCCGTGTTTCTATTCAATCGTTACGGAAATTTCAAACAAACTTTTAACATTTAGCAAAAAAATAAATGAAAACTACCTCAAGTGAGTGAAAAAATGTTTTCCGCAGTTAAGGAATTTTAAAGCATTTCGCCGTTTCCATACAGCTCTTCTAATGCGAGACTTCAAAACGTGAATAAAAATATGTGACTGGAAATACAGCTATTGTGTCCATCGAGTAGAACAGATATTTGACAATACATTTATCTGAAGTTCTTCCATTGTTTTTGAACACCACGTTGTATTCGGTGGTCAAACTATTTCACAAATGTCATGTCCTAAAACTCACGGTCTTCCGGTGTTCTCATGGTAGCGTTGGTACTCCAGTTGCTCCAGTAGCCATAGCCCTCTCCCGCATTTTTGCAGCACACCTGAGTGACATATACCGTGTCTGGCTGAAGGTTCTGGAGTCTGAAGGACTGGATATCCATGGCAGTGTCAACGAGAGGTACCTAAAGGACATTAAACACCACTCTTTTATTGATTTGGTCAACTAATAATTAGAAAAGACAAACAGCAAACTTGTCAGTTGACCACGCATTCACACGTAGAAAATAACAAAAAAAATATGGACCTACAGCGATGCTCTGTGAGCCTGTACTTGGTTAGCCACAGTGATGCTTTGAGATAAATTCTCAAGCATCACTTAAACGTAACGGTGATGTGAGAACAAAAGGATGTGATGCATTTCATTTATTGATTTGTGTAGAATATTTCCTCAGTATTAATGTCCTCTCTGTATTTCAATATACAGTATCAATATAAATGACACAAAATGAATGAGAGACAATAGTTTGATTAAAAGAATAAACATTTATATAGATGCCTGTATGTATGCCTGCTTATATTTTGAGCATATTTCTTTTAAAAGCATATTAATTATTTCAAACTCAGCGTAAATTAGCGTCATGAATACATGAATATAACACATTTCTATGACTTTTCCAAAACCTTTGGGATTTTATTTTTTCCAAGGACTTTTCCAGGCCTGGAAATGACTCTTCCATGTTTTCCATGACCGTAAGAACCCTGAGAGTCCTGCGCTCAGGTGATGGGTAAAAAAAATGTATTTCAATAAATTAACAAGCATGGGTAAAAAATAAACTAAATGCTGGCGGTGAGTGGGAGAGAGCCTTTAAAAAAATGATTTTTTCTCAGCTGGATTTGTGATTTAAGGACGGGGCACCAAGCCAGGGCTGTGCTATTGTGCATTATCAGTGAGTCACACTGATAATAGAGGGAAACTTAAATTGGAACCGCCTGCTTTTTTGGGGGGCGGGGATTCATTTAATATCATTAGTTCCACCTCTGAATGAGAAAAAAAACATACTTACATATGTCCAACTTTGAGATCCAGTTGGGCAGAATCTTATTTGATATGTTAATTTCACATATTCTTTAGGAATAGGATGAGTCCAGTTTATCAGAAGGGAGGTTGGGAAACTCTTCTCTGAAATGACTTTGACATCTGATGGAGGGTTTGTTTTCACTGTAAAACAAGACACAACCAGCTGCCGTCTTAGTCACATCTCAGCATAGTGACTGGTGTGTGTGAGTCATAGACCAGACTCAGATCAGAACAAGCCGACATGAAGGAGCAGACTTACCAAACCAGCCGGCATCCTTTTTCAGATGCTCGGACTGTATTCTCCCCAGTTTATTGTGTGCTTCCACCCAGATCTCCAGCGTCATATGATTGGGGAAAGTGTTCAGAAAATCCACCGTGGCATTGTTTTTTTGGGTTGACACATTATAGGTTGTAGAACTGTTGACAAAAGATTTGAATACTGTTTAGAGGAACTCAACAGCAAGGCCTACACAAGCAATACATCTCTAGTTCATGAGAATGACAGACAACCTAAAATAAAACATCATTCCTTTTGCCACGGAGACATAAAAACTACTAGGGGTGTACTCACGACATCACTGCGACCGTCAGTGTGTATGATGTAGGGACATGTGTGGTTTGACGTCCTACTGGGTCCCACTTACACCTGATGGTTGTCGAGATGAACTTATGCTCCTGAACGGCCTGACAGGACAGATTCTCAGGCTTCCCCGGACGATCTGACATTGAGACAAACAACACATCTTATTTGCTTCTTTTTTTAGGAGAAGGTTTTTAAATATACAAAACTACAAGTGCACTTTTTTTTAATGACACAGGTATTAATGTATTTGGGAAACAAGTCAAAGATAAAAGTGAGGTTACGTTTAATCACATACATTTGTATTTGTCTACTACTTCTTCAGGTTGCTTTTGAGCTCAAACTTAGATGACACACAACACAACACAAACTTACATCCTTTCTTAAGGTAGATCCCGTGAATAAATTTGCCTCTGTTCAGGGCAAAATAGGGCGACGCTTTCTTGCAGAGGCAAAGTAACCACTCTGACTTTTCATCGATGATGGGGACAGTGACACTGAGAGCCGTTTCATTGATCTTGGTGTATTGTTCTTTGGGTATAGTCTGAGACAGATTCCAGTAGAGGTCATCTGCTGTGACTTCGGCTGTGTTGATGATCACGCACGTAGCCGTGAAGTTGGTCCCGATCTCTAAATCCGGAGACTGTGGGGCTATCAACAAATGGCTGGTGTCTTCTGAAGCTGAAGGAGAGCAAGGCTATCAAAAAAACAGCATCAAGTGAAGAAAAAGGTAACACGTGTTACCCTTTTCTTCGAAAAACTAACAAAACAAGAAAACAATTCAATGCTTGTTATCAAACTAGTGAAACAACACATTTTTCTATCTGGCACACTGCATGTCCATCAGCTCAGCCAACTCTTCAGGAGCCACTTCAACCTGCAGGGCAAAGGTCATGTAACCGGGACGGGGAGGGGGGGCGACGACATGGTCACCTTTTCTGTACCCGCCTGCTTTAGGAAGCAGGTAGGGTTACATGTATTGTCAAGGCAGCCATACTGACTTGTCATAGCAGGGGGGGAAACTGATGGAACTAACAGCATCAACAATGGTTATTGTGTTATGTATGCCCTATACCAGAGCCCATGAGTTCAAGCATCTAGTTTAATAAAGGTTTTAAATTATGGTTAAGAGAAAAACAACATTGTTCACACATTTAACACCCTCATACTTTTACTTTGTGTATCTATGTATGTGGATGTATTCTCTTTTTTATTATATATATATATATATATTTTTATATATATATATATATATATATATATATATATATATATATATATCTCCTGTGAACAGGTGTTTGTATCAACACAGTGCATCTGTTTTTTTCCTTTGTGCATAGATGTGTGCTAGGAATTCTAATGCCAGTGTGATGTCCACATCAAGTAAATCAAGTTAAGTCAAGTCAAAATGGAATTCACCCATCATTAATGTAATTGGTTCCACAGTGTTTCCTGCTGTGACACGTAGAAATGTGGAGTGCACGTCATTGTTGAAGTGTTAATGGAAACGGCATTGTGTCCATTCCTGGGCAGCAGCAGATGAGACATTTAGCATGCAAACAGCAACAGAGAACTCAGACGTGACATCCGTCTACATGTCCGCTAAAAGACAAATGGTGACAGGACTCGGAATGGAAAAGGGCACTGACCGGCTCGAGCAGGGAGAGCAGAGGCGATGCAGGCCAACAGCAACAGCCCGAGCGCCTGCGCAGGCACCATGATGAAGACGAGCTAGGAACATAAACAGAGAACAACACGTCAGACTGGAGAAAGTACCATTAGCGTCAGTTCCGTCTCAACTAATAACGCTACGAACTCACAACTTCACCACCTAGTCCCAGTAACTAGTCCCAGTAACTAGTTAATCATTGAGTAACGTCGACGTCACTTATTGGCTGTTCCTCTGACCCGACACTCTTCACGTCTCATCTTCTCTGTTCTCACTTCGCTAAGATACTTGTGTTAACACGAGATAAGAGTGTATTACAGTGTTAGCTAATGGTAGTAACGTTGTTCTAAATCAAATGAAGCACATGCTATGTTTGCGTGTGGCTAACACGCACGTCGCGTCACATAGCAGTCACAGTGCTGCGAATTCAATATTTAGGATAGCATTGAGAGATCACATTTTTGCCATCGCCGTTAACGCCATGTTGTTTCCGCAGTCAAAAGCAAGGCGTTACCACTTACCTAACTGGCTTCAATGTTGGTCCCTGTGTGCTCTCTGTAACATCGATACCATATTTATGTAGTCCTTAAATCTAAATTTCGACAAAACAAGAATGTTAACTGTATTATGTTGTCCCGTCCGAGTCAGTGATTCTGGGTTAGGACCGCCCACTTCCCGTAAAGGGAAGCCTGTGTCGCAACTTTGTTGCGCGTGCTGCGCCACACTGACACGATCTGACACCATACCGATGGGCCCGCCTCTCGTTGGTGTGCTTGTTGGTACACTAGTGAGAGTTTAGAGATCTGTTCAAATGCTCAGTGAAGACATACTGTTTGCTGATTCGTCCGATGAATTGTTTGTCAAACATTCCTGACGAATCGGTGGTCTCCACTGTTCCGGTCTCCGGTCCACGCGTCCCCCGCCCTGATGTTTTCCAGTATGTCTCCGCCTCTCTGGTATGAAAGAATGCCCATAAGGTTCATTGACTTGGCAGAACAAGACATAACATTATGTGATTGGGGAGGGGATCATTTTACTGTGGTTGCCTTACCTTTAAAAATCGGATTGCTGATTATTTGTAAAGAGTTTAATGTCCAACTTGGACATTAAACTCTCAAAGTATTATTTATTCTCAAACAGAGAGACAATAGTATAACCTACTCCAATCACAATGGAGTAGGTTATATCATTAAATGCAAAATATGTTTAAAAGCTTACAGTTACACACACTGATAGAAAGAGAATATGTCAAACCACACTGGCAAAAATAGGCTTTTACACAAGGCAGAGGTCATGAAAAGGATATACTGTATGTGTATCATTTTTTTTGATTTTCCAGCAAACTTCAGTAATCAGCATATGGCAGCCCCGGATAAGAAAATCATTACATTTTCCAAGAAAAACTAGTTGTATATTGTCAAATACAGGGGACCTGATATGCATCTAAATCTTCCCCAATCACAGACTTTACATTTAGGATTTAAGGCGTACATGATGAGCCATGCAACTGAAATTCTACATATGTGGTTTTCTATCACCTCATATCTTTTCTAGCATTGCCTTGCTGTTGCAGTAATTCCAATCCAAATGTAGTCAGAGCATATTTAAAAACAACAACAGTTGACCAAAGTTAATCAAATAAAGCAAAGGACATAAATAAAACGCAGTGAAACAACATAATAATAATGTAAAACCATAAGAGCTAAAACAAACGTGCCGGAAGCCAGCAAAGGGAGACCAGTGCGGTGGAAATGTGCCGACGCCTGCGTTTTCCTGATGCAGCATTGTGGAACAATTGCAGAAGTGAAAGGAAGGCCTGGCTGACCCCAACATAAGGTTCATTAAAGGACCAGTCTGTATATGATTGAGGGGGATTAATTGGATGTAATTAAATGTAATATTCATTACCATGTTTGGTAGCACTTTACAATAAGTACACACTATTTAGCATTAGTAAAGCATGGATAAACACTGAATTCATCGTTTATAAAGCATTATTCCAACATTAACACTCATTAGTATGCAATTCATGAACCCAGTTATAAATGTTTCATTCTTGATTAATAAGCTTGGGTTTCATACTTTATAAATGATGGATTCCCCATTTGTAAATGAAGTATTAAGGACTTATAGATGGTTACCCAGGTGGCCAGCAGACTCGGCCGTGTTCCGGCTCGATGCGGCCAAATGTGAGCCACCTTTGGCCCATTTCATTGTTGCCATATCTGGCCCATATCTGGCCCAGCTGTTACGGACATGGGCCTATTCTGGCTGAGACGTGGCAGCCGGGTTTATCGGCACCCAGCACTGAAACGGCTCTGGCCCGTTGATGGGCCGGTTCTGGCATTATAGAAGCGTGCCTAAACTGACTGAGACACACATTCTTATCAGAATCAGAATCAGCTTTTATTGGCCATGTGTGTCAAGATACATGGAATTTGACTGGTTACACGTTGCTCTTTGATACTTTTATAATGTAATAAATAAATGATATTACATTACATGTATGTAATAACATTAAGATATCCCTCAAAGTTGTCTCTCTCATATAAAGCTACACAATAAAAAGTATTTTAAACAGCTGGTGGATTTTTTTGGGGTTGGGCCAGCCAATCAATTTCAGCAAACATCCTAGTATGATTCAATGCAAAAAAAAGGTATCAAAAACGCATTACTGCTTTGCAGTTACATTTTATATATATATATATATATATATATCATAATATTTAGTATAATATGATATAACATAATCATAAATATACTATATAAATATCATGAATATATTATAATAAAATATCAATGTAAATATCATAGTCTAATAGAACAAGTTTATATTTTACGATGCTCCATATGAACCGTGTTTGTTGGGGAAACACCCAATCAGTGTAGTGAGGAAACCTGCATGTTTTTATGACTAATTATTTATAAAGGAACTTTGCTCTTCTGTCCTAAACTTCTCAATTACCTTCTTGTTGAAGTCAGGCATGTTCCTGACAAGTTTCTTCTCCATGGAGAGCATAGCCAGAGCATTAAGGCGATCCTGTGTCATGGTGTTTCTGAGGAAGGTCTTGATCCTCTTCAAAGTAAAGAAACACCTCTCGGATTCAGGTGTTGTCATGGGTGTGGTGATGAGGATCCGGAGAAGACTGACAGTCTCTGGGAAGGTGCTCTGAAGGTTGTTCTCCATGAAAAACTGGTACATGGGCCCTGCACCACTGCAAGCCTTGAACTCACTGTTCTCCTGACGACGTGCTGGGTGAAGGACAACCGCTCCTTGGCTTGCACATACCTGTAAAAGATAAAATCAACTTAAATTTGCAATAAAGCTATTTTGATTAAAGTGATTCTGATTGAACACATGCCTATGTCCAAGTCAAGTATTTCAAAAAAATCTTACAAATAACTTTAGATGATGGGAAATTATAACTACATCCTCAAAATGTATCAGACGGTCAGTTACCAGCTCGTCCACCCCTTTTCAGAAAACAGTCGAATGTTATTGAATAGTTGCCAACTTGCCATCTTCAAAAACAACTAGGACTCTTCTAGAAATTGACTTGGTGGACACCTGAATAAGCATATTATTAACTACCTGCATTTTTATAGAAATCTGATCTTTTTCCTTTAAAAATATTTAAACAAATATCATTGTGATGTTTTCTATCATAATCATTCACTTTGATGACTAGGCCCATTTAGTCTTTTACAGACTGTGGACGTGAGCAACTCATCTTTCTAACATCCATCCATCCATCCATCCATCCATTTTCGGCCGCTTATCCGGGGTCGGGTCGCGGTGGCAGCAGGTTCAGCAGACCAACCCAGGCTTCCCTCTCACCCGCAACACTTTCCAGCTCATCCTGGGGGATCCCGAGGCTGTCAGGCAGGGGGGAAGGAGAGAGGACCCAAACGCCAAAGCAACAGTTGAAAGTAAAATTTAATCGAACAAAACAAAACCAGACTCCAAAACAAACGGACGACGCAAGACTTTACATGGCAACAGGGGGTAACAGACAGGGGAAAAACCAGGACAATCCGACAAGGGGACAGGAGACAGACAGGGCTTAAATACAAGAGGGTAACGAGGAACAGGTGGAAACACTGAGGGCAGCACAGGTGAAAGGAATACACAATCAGGGAACAGGGCAATAGCGGGGACACTTGGCGGCTGCGGGGCGGCAGCGGGGACACTTGGCGGCTGCGGGGCAGCAGCGGGGACACTTGCCGGCTGCGGGGCGGCAGCGGGGACCCGGGGGGCCGGAACAGGCAAGGCCCGGGGGGCCGGAACAGGCAGGGCCCGAGGGGCCGGAACAGGCAGGATCCGAGGGGCCGGAACAGGCAGGATCCGAGGGGCCGGAACAGGCAGGATCCGAGGGGCCGGAACAAGCAGGATCCGGGGGGCCGGAACAGACAGGATCCGGGAGGCCGGCACAGGCAGGATCCGGGGGGCCGGCACAGGCAGGATCCGGGGGGCCGGCACAGGCCCAGAGGCGGGAGCCGGGTCTCGGGCTGGCAGCGGCACAGCGGCGGAGGCCCGCTCTGAGAGCGGCGTGGAGGTGGCAATCGGGTCTGGGGCTGGCCGGACCGCCGACTGGAGACGTGCAGCCGGAGTCGGCGTGGGCTGTGGCGCAGGGGCAGCAGCGGGAACCCGGCGCCGACGTCGACGAGGCCCAGAGGTTCGAGCCTCCGGACCAGGAGCCCTGGCGGCCATCTTCTCGACCCTTAGGCTACGGGGCCCACCATACGCCAGCCGGGAACCCAACCATGGGTTGCGCTCAGGGTCCGTAACCTGGTCGTGGTAGCCCAGGCTACGGCCACGAGCGTCACAAAAATAGAGGCGGACCGTGGCTGGCCGTGGACCTTCCATGGTAGGGAAAAAAGGGGTCGAAAAAAAGTTGCAGGCTGGGTCCAAATAGAGGTTGGATTGTTCTGTCAGGCGGGGGGGAAGGAGAGAGGACCCAAACGCCAAAGCAACAGTTGAAAGTAAAATTTAATCGAACAAAACAAAACCAGACTCCAAAACAAACGGACGACGCAAGACTTTACATGGCAACAGGGGGTAACAGACAGGGGAAAAACCAGGACAATCCGACAAGGGGACAGGAGACAGACAGGGCTTAAATACAAGAGGGTAACGAGGAACAGGTGGAAACTGAGGGCAGCACAGGTGAAAGGAATACACAATCAGGGAACAGGGCAGACAGACAATCACCGACAATCACAGGGGAGGAAGTGCAGGAACACAGAGGACACCCAAGACAAGGACTTCACAATAAGACAGGACACCTAGACAAACCAACATCATGACAGAGGCGTTCCAAGGCCAGCCGGGAGATAGTCCTCGGTCTTCCCCGGGGTCTCCTACCAGTTGGACGTGCCTGGAAAACCTCTGATGGGAGGCGTCCAGGAGGCATCCTGACTAGATGCCAGAACCACCTCAGCTGACTCCTTTCGACACGAAGGAGCAGCGACTCGACTCCAAGCTCCCTCCTGATGTCCGAGCTCCTTACCCTATCTATCTCTAAGGCTGAGCCCGGCCACCCTACGGAGGAAGCTCATTTCGGCCGCTTGTATCCGAGATCTCGTTCTTTCGGTCACGACCCAGAGTTCGTGACCATAGGTGAGGGTTGGAACGTAGACCGACCAGTAAATGGAGAGCTTCGCCTTCCGGCTCAGCTCCCTCTTCACCAAGACGGACCGGTACAGCGCCTGTTTTACTGCTGCAGCCGCACCGATCCGCCTATCGATCTCACGCTCCACCTTACCCTCACTCGTGAACAAGACCCCGAGATACTTGAACTCCTTCGCTTGGGGTTGGCAGTTTGTCCCCACCTGGAGGGAGCAGTCCACCGGTTTCCGGCAGAGCACCATGGCCTCAGATTTGGAGGTGCTAACTCTCATCCCTGCCGCTTCACACTCGGCTGCAAAACGCCCAAGTGAATGCTGGAGGTCACGGTCCGAGGAGGCAAACAGGACCACATCATCTGCGAACAGCAGAGATGCGATCCAGAGACTCCCGAACCGGATCTTCTCCGCCCCCTGGCTGCGCCTAGATATCCTGTCCGTGAAAGTCACGAACAGGACCGGTGATAAAGGGCAGCCCTGGCGGAGACCAACACCCACCGGGAACGTGTCTGACTTACTACCGAGGATACGAACACAGCTCCTACTGCAGGCGTACAGAGACCCCCGAGGGACCCGGTCGAAAGCCTTCTCCAAGTCTACAAAGCACATGTAGACTGGTTGGGCAAACTCCCAGGACCCCTTCAGTAGTCTTGCGAGGGTAAAGACCTGGTCCACTGGTCCACTGTTCCACGGCCGGGACGGAATCCACACTGTTCGTCTTGAATCTGAGGTTCGACAAGCGGTCGGAGCCTCCTTTCCAGCACTCTGGCATAAGCTTTTCCCGGGAGGCTGAGCAGTGTGATACCACGATAGTTCGAGCACACTCTCCGGTCCCCCTTCTTGAAGATGGGAACCACCACCCCGGTCTGCCAGTCCATGGGTACTGTTCCCGACCCCATGTGATACTGCAAAGGCGTGTCAGCCAAGACAGCCCAACAATGTCCAGCGCCTTCAGCATCTCAGGGCGGATCTCATCCACCCCCGGCGCCTTGCCACCAAGGAGCTTTTTGACTACCTTAGTGACCTCTGCCAGGGATATGGGTGCAACCACCCCAAGGACTTCAGGCGCTGCCCCCTCTCCAGGGGACATGTTGGCCGGGTTTAGGAGTTCCTCAAAGTGCTCTTTCCACCGCCCGACGATGTCCACAGTCCGGGTCAGCAGTTCCCCCCCCCCCCCCCCCCCCCACGCTGAGAACAGCCTGGGGTAGACCCTGCTTTCCCTTCCTGAGCCGCCGAATGGTTTGCCAGAACCTCCTTGAGGCCAACCGAAAGTCCTTCTCCATGGCCTCCCCGAACTCCTCCCATGCCCGAGTTTTAGCATCCGCGACAACCACAGCTGCAGCCCTTCTGGCCTGCCGGTACCCGTCAGCTGCTTCAGGAGACCCCTGAAAGGCCTCCTTCTTCAGCTTGACGGCTTCCCTCACCCCCGGTGTCCACCACCGGGTTCTCGGGTTGCCGCCACGACAGGCACCGATGACCTTCTGACCACAGCTCCTGGCGGCCGCATCCACAATAGAGGCTTTGAACATGGTCCACTCGGATTCCATGTCCCCAGCTCCCTCGGGATGTGTGAGAAGCTCTTCCGGAGGTGAGAGTTAAAGACCTCCCGGACAGGATCCTCTGCCAGACGTTCCCAGTTCACCCTCACCACACGTTTAGGCTTGCCAGGTCTTTCTAGCCGACTCCCCCGCCATCTGATCCAACTCACCACCAGGTGGTGATCAGTTGACAGCTCTGCTCCTCTCTTCACCCAAGTGTCCAAGACATACGGCCGCAGATCTTTCTAACAACAAAAGCTTTATCAGCTAGTACTAAATATTGTAGCGACCCAGTGGAAAACTGCGGTCAAGTGAGCCCACATCCGCCAAGTGAGCCTCAGTTGCAATTCTAAATGCACCTCTATTCAAGGTGTTACGGTACGCACAGAGAAAAGGAGATCCTTGCTGAATTAAATGAATATTCAAACGGCTAAATTTCACAATATTCAAACAACTATAAAAACAGATCCTTAGATTGGTATATTGAAATTCCAATGCAGTCTTGTTCAGGGGGACCTCTGCTATGTCCATGTGCATGTCTATCAATGAGAGAATGCCGTTTCTCTTTTTTTATGACTTTATTTTAAGCGCACCTCCCCCCATGGCCTGCAGAAATTAGACACCGAGCGTCTCACCAAAGTGAGCGAGTGAGCCCACAGGTGTGAAATGGTCTGAGTATTGTCATGGTAATGAGATAACCTTCAGTATTCCTGCAGCTTCGATGTTTAAAACTATTTGAGGGGAACAGTATCAGCTGGGCATGTATCCATGCACATATATGGACTTTGTCTGTTTTTGAACCTCTCACTTATAACAATTTAATCACTTTTGGCCACTTTAATTACATCCATCTGGTGCAATATAAATACATTTATACATATTTTTTTATTCCGTCTGTATATTTATTATTGCTATTGTATTCTTCTTTACTGTTTTTATTACTGTTTACTGTTTATTTATATTACTTAAATTTTATTTACTGTGTGTCTTGTGTGCAGTGCTGCTGTAATCCTGCAATTTCCCCAATGCGGGACTAATAAAGGATTATCTTATCTTATCTATACAGTATGTACACATACATAAATAATCAGAATGAGAATCAGAATCAGCTTTATTGGCCATGTGAGTGTACACATACATGGAATTTGACTCAGGTTACACATTGCTCTCGTAGTACATATATACATATTATTAGATACAAATAAAAAAGATAAATATAAAAAAGACATTAAAGACAACAGACTAGAACACATTAACTCAGCATCAAGAATCAGAATCAGCTTTAATGGCCATGTAAGTTTACACATACATGGAATTTGACGCCGGTTTCACTTGGCTCTTCGTACTTGTATACATACAATAAACAAGATAAATATAAAAAAGACATTAAAGACAACAGTAGTCCAAAAAAGTGCAGATAGTGCAGATGGAATAGTCTAGTTAACTGTTCATCAGAGTGATGGCCAGTGGAAAGAAGCTGTTTCTGTGTCTGGTGGTTTTGGCGTACAGTGCTCTGTAGTGCCTTCCAGAGGGGAGGAGTTGGAACAGCTTGTGTCCTGCAGGGTGTGAGGGGTCTGTGGTGATCTTTCCAGCCCGCTTCCTGACTCTGGAGGTGTAGAAATCCAGGATGGAGGGCAGGCTGGAACCAATAGTTCTCTCTGCAGACCTGACTATTCGTTGTCTCTGTCCTGTTTGGTAGTCCAGACCACAGTGATGGAAGAACAGAGAACAGAATGGATGATGGCGGCGTAAAAAAGGATGTAAAAAGTTAAACAAATTGAAAAAACATACAAAGTAATTACAACTGATATTAAGTTTGTATCAATTATCATGTTTAAGTGACTTAATTATTTTAAGTATAAGCCATTAAGTAAAAAACTAACACAGCATATACAACAATATTCCAACACAAATAATTCAGTTGTAATTAACAACATATACTCATAAAGTAACCATAGAGTTAGAGTTAAACTTTACCAGCATTCACAAAAAAAAGAAGACAGCTAGCCACAGACAGACTAAGAAAGCATTTTCTTTTCAAATATTCTTTCTCTTTAAGCTTCCGGGATGTCTTCAATAAATGAAGAGACTGGCCCTCTCTGACTTAATGTTCTTTGTGCCCCTCTGCAATCTGTCCAAGGACCAACAGAGTGCAAACTTTCCCAATATTAAACTGAGATATAATAGAAGAGGCATCAAGTGGTGACAATGAGAAATCGAACATAGAAAATCTCAGCAGCCCTTTGTGATCGCCATAGGTCCATGTGCCATGTATCTAAATCAGCATCCAAGCCATTCTCTTTTAATCACTACCACACTAAAATGTACTCAAAACAGGAGAGTAACTGGGTCAATTTCAACAGAAATTGATTGACAGTTTAATATAAACTTTTAAAATATCATGGTAATACACATGGACATAGCAGGGGTCTTCATGAAGAATACTGCATTGGAATTTCTATTTACCCTTTTAAGGATCTGCTTTTATAGATGTTTGAATATTGGAAGATTGTGAAATTATGAATGTCATTATTTAATTTAAGCAGACTTTGAATTCACTTTTCTCCAAAACTGTACAGTAATATCTGGAGGCCATGCACATGGACATAGCAGAGGTCCCCCTGAACAAGACTGCATTGGAATTTCAATATACCAATCTAAGGATCTGTTTTTATAGTTGTTTGAATATTGTGAATATCATTATGAAATTTAAGCAGACTTTGAATTCAATTTTTTCCCAAAACTGTCCAGTAATATCTGGAGGCCATGCACATGGACATAGCAGAGGTCCCCCTGAACAAGACTGCAGTGGAATTTCAATATACCAATCTAAGGATCTGTTTTTATAGTTTGAATACTGTGAAAATCATTATTTAATTTAAGCAGACTTTGAATTCACTTTTCTCCAAAACTGTACAGTAATATCTGGAGGCCATGCACATGGACATAGCAAAGGTCCCCCTGAACAGTACTGCAGTGGAATTTCAATATACCAATCTAAGGATCTGTTTTTATAGCTGTTTGAATATTGTGAAATTTAGCCGTTTGAATATTCATTTAATTCAGCAAGGATCTCCTTTTCTCTGTGCTTGCGTACCGTAACACTTTACCAGCATTTGTGAATGCTGGTAAAGTTTAACTCTAACTCTATGGTTACTTTATGAGTATATGTTGTTAATTACAACTGAATTATTTGTGTTGGAATATTGTTGTATATGCTGTGTTAGTTTTTTACTTAATGGCTTATACTTAAAATAATTAAGTCACTTAAACATGATAATTGATACAAACTTAATATCAGTTGTAATTACTTTGTATGTTTTTTCAATTTGTTTAACTTTTTACATCCTTTTTTACGCCGCCATCATCCATTCTGTTCTCTGTTCTTCCATCACTGTGGTCTGGACTACCAAACAGGACAGAGACAACGAATAGTCAGGTCTGCAGAGAGAACTATTGGTTCCAGCCTGCCCTCCATCCTGGATTTCTACACCTCCAGAGTCAGGAAGCGGGCTGGAAAGATCACCACAGACCCCTCACACCCTGCAGGACACAAGCTGTTCCAACTCCTCCCCTCTGGAAGGCACTACAGAGCACTGTACGCCAAAACCACCAGACACAGAAACAGCTTCTTTCCACTGGCCATCACTCTGATGAACAGTTAACTAGACTATTCCATCTGCACTATCTGCACTTTTTTGGACTACTGTTGTCTTTAATGTCTTTTTTATATTTATCTTGTTTATTGTATGTATACAAGTACGAAGAGCCAAGTGAAACCGGCGTCAAATTCCATGTATGTGTAAACTTACATGGCCATTAAAGCTGATTCTGATTCTTGATGCTGAGTTAATGTGTTCTAGTCTGTTGTCTTTAATGTCTTTTTTATATTTATCTTTTTTATTTGTATCTAATAATATGTATATATGTACTACGAGAGCAATGTGTAACCTGAGTCAAATTCCATGTATGTGTACACTCACATGGCCAATAAAGCTGATTCTGATTCTCATTCTGATTATTTATGTATGTGTACATACTGTATAGATAAGATAAGATAATCCTTTATTAGTCCCGCATTGGGGAAATTGCAGGATTACAGCAGCACTGCACACAAGACACACAGTAAATAAAATTTAAGTAATATAAATAAACAGTAAACAGTAATAAAAACAGTAAAGAAGAATACAATAGCAATAATAAATATACAGACGGAATAAAAAAATATGTATAAATGTATTTATATTGCACCAGATGGATGTAATTAAAGTGGCCAAAAGTGATTAAATTGTTATAAGTGAGAGGTTCAAAAACAGACAAAGTCCATATATGTGCATGGATACATGCCCAGCTGATACTGTTCCCCTCAAATAGTTTTAAACATCGAAGCTGCAGGAATACTGAAGGTTATCTCATTACCATGACAATACTCAGACCATTTCACACCTGTGGGCTCACTCGCTCACTTTGGTGAGACGCTCGGTGTCTAATTTCTGCAGGCCATGGGGGGAGGTGCGCTTAAAATAAAGTCATAAAAAAAGAGAAACGGCATTCTCTCATTGATAGACATGCACATGGACATAGCAGAGGTCCCCCTGAACAAGACTGCATTGGAATTTCAATATACCAATCTAAGGATCTGTTTTTATAGTTGTTTGAATATTGTGAAATTTAGCCGTTTGAATATTCATTTAATTCAGCAAGGATCTCCTTTTCTCTGTGCGTACCGTAACACCTTGAATAGAGGTGCATTTAGAATTGCAACTGAGGCTCACTTGGCGGATGAGGGCTCACTTGACCGCAGTTCAGGAAAGCTACGAGACGTTAGCTTGCGTATTGTGTGTGTATTCGGTAACAACAGAACAGGCTACTGTGGGCCGTAGCCTACGTCAAAACAACAATCAAAACCTCATAACATGCTTCACACTCTGCTCCCGGTCATAGCCTCCTCTCCACAGGCTCCACAACAACAACAATATCCCACCTCACTCTGCCGATAACAGGTAGCTCATAGGTAGCTACGATGAGTGACAAGCTACAAACTACACAGCTCATGAGACATTCGCTGACCTCCTGAACCCAGTAATTACAATAACCAGTCTTATCTAGAACAACTTCTTCCTGTAAACACAATAACACTTTAAACATAACAGGTTAACATGACATGTCACTCAGTCCGTTACAATATAGCTAGTTATTTTTTTAATGCTGTCTGTGAACCTCTGGGCACGTCCTTTAATGAAGACAGGGGCCGTTTCTCAATAAGCGTTCTTCTCTGTACTTGTGTTCTCGTGGACTCGTGAAACGTCATCAGTCGCGGCCCAAGTACTGTTCCAATTCAAAAGTCCGCTTCTCGCCAAGCACGGTGAAAATGCCCGGATGTGACTTGATCCTCCCATTTTACTGGGGATGCATCAGAGCAGACTTGAGCGTACTTGAGAGAGCCAATATCCCAGAATGCATTTCGGACCAGCAAACGGGGAACAATGGCGGATGAGAAAACTCACAACTGAAAGTTGACATTCTATAAATACTACCGTTGTTGAGTCACACAATTTAATTTTAGGATGTCTTCAGGCGAGAAGTTATTTGTTTAAGCATCAAATCTGTGGTCGATTTGTCCAGACTCATCTTATTTAAAAAGATACGCCGACGGGTTGAGGTCATACATATATATATATATATATATATATATATATATATATATATATATATATATATATATATATATATATATATATATATATACAATGATATGTGTATGTCTGTGAAACCAGTGCAAAAAAAGCAGGGTTGTCATATTTTGTTTGACTGTAAAAATACTTTACAGTGAAGAATCAGAGTAACTCGTGTTACTCTGACAGCTGAGGTGGTGACGTCATCAAGTCAGCTGCTGTTCCAATTGCAGAAAGATCGTCCTGCGTCCTCCCGTCCTTGAGAGTCTGGACTCCCAAGTCCAAACTCCAAAAGTTCACAAGTCTGGACTTAGCGTACTTGGTATTGAGAAACGGCCAGGGTCGATGTTCCTCCTCTGCAGCTGGTTGAAGAGCACGTCCACATTTGGCATGATCTTGCCCCGTCTGTAACTAAACAACCGTTTTCTCTTTGGTTAGCTAGCGGGCTAACGTTAGCCCGCTAGCTAACGCCTCGCCGCTGCTTGGTTTCTGGAGGGCAATGCCAGGAAAAAGATGTAGTGTAGCGTTCTTTACTTCCTCCAGAATGTAATCCGCAACATTTCCACATGTGCTGCGCCGGTCTGTTCTTGTGCTGATTTCAGGAGGTTGATCTGGGCCCCCAGTTGTTTCACCAGGAGTTTCTCAGCCAAAGCCAGAGACCACGCAGTCTGGGGCGAGACGAGAATGGCCCCACGTGGGGTGCGGAAGTGACCATATATGGTTACTTGACTAAACAGCAGGCAACCACTAGGGCCTCCCTCATGGTGTCCTTCTACATAAAACGACCGGACCTTATTCTCGCTTGTTCTTTTCGTTCTCCACCAACATCCACTTTGGTAAGTACCCGCATTATTAAATTGTTCAAATATGGTGGGAGATCTCTATTTAACACAAATATACATTACTCGTTTTTGAGAGAAGCTCAATTCCAACACATGGTCCGTATATATTCAATGCTAACCGCGCTTAAGCTAGCACGTTAGCTAGAAAACGTGTCCTGAGGACCCGAATAATGCTGTTAGTTGAGCAGACGTGTAACAACGCCTCACACTGCATCTATAACTGTTTTAACCGAGCCAGCTGGTTTACACAGGCAAGCAGGGTTGGAGTAACTTTAACGTTAATTTAATGCACAACCGACGAAATCGTATTGCAATGTTTTATCTCCTGAAATCGTAGAAGTAGAATATTTTTGCCGTGAGTTTTGTAATTCATTAAAAATGATTCAGCCCACATTCGGCAGCCATCAACGGTCCAGAGCCTGCTTCAGTGCTGGTTGCCGATAAACCCAAATCAGCCAGCCAGACTAGGCCTGTCTGTAACAGCTAAATCTGGGCCGGATATGGTAACAATTAAATGTGCCCACGCTGGCTGCATCAAGCCGGAACACAGCCGAGTCAGCCGACACTCAGCCGCAATACGGGCGTGTACCCAAAGGGTTAATGTTTTTCTTTACTATTAATATATGGATATTTTCTAATAAACAGTAATATGAGCTCTCTTTTCACTTTATTGTCCTAAAATAATCTATTGAAATACTGGGGTATTTCCCATGGGAAAAATATATTTGTCTTACTCAAAACTCAGTGTTCCACCTTGGCTTGTAAATAAAAAAATTATGTGCCTTTTATACAAGTGCTCAGAGACGTATTATGAATTGTTTAAACTGTGTAATATCTGTCACATGGGAATACATAATTTAGTTGTTAAAATAACTACTGCTTTTCCAGAGCATATAAATCACAATATTTTTGTTGTTATCCTAACACTTTGTCATTTGTGTCTTTCCAGACTACAGGTTTGCAGCCATATAGACCTCCCAGTGACTGACTACTTCCATCCCTGGGCCTCTTTTGGTTTGAATTATTTTTGTATTTGCACCGGTTCACAATGGCTGAGCGTTACTCAGACTACATTAAATCCTCTAATCTGCGTAGAAAGTCAGCAGCCACCGTCGGTAGACGTCTGGAAACACTAAGCAGCTTTACTGAGGCATTTGATCCCATTGACTGTTCACACAATTAAACTCCAACTTAATTTTGATGGTCTTCCTCTGTTTAAAAGTTCAAGTGTCCAGTTATGGCAAATTTTGGGGTTTAGATTCAGGAAACCTTGCTTGATTGGATTGTTTGGGGGCAATTCAAAACCAGACCCTCCGGGACAATACCTTGGAGATCTAGTGAGGGAGATTAAAATCCTGTCATCTGGTTTTTCTTTGAATGGAAAAAGTTCATAAAAGTAACATCCATTATGTGTGATGCCCCTGCACAGGCGTACATTAAAGTCATACAATATCACACTGGCTATGTGTGTGTGATAAGTGCACATCATATGGGCTTCGTATAGGTTAGTATGACTTTTCCTGACACTAAAAGCACCGTAAGAACCGATCAGAGCTTTAGGCTTCAAACGGATGAGGAACATCACAAAGACAACTCTCTACTCACAGAGACAGACGTAGGGATGGTGTCGATGTTTCCCCATGATGCACCTGGTCGGTTTAGGTGTGATGAGAAAGCTCCTTGTGCGTTGTGCAGGGAGCAAAAAGGTCCACTAAGTTGACTCCAAATCAGTTATCAAGCACTCTGTTGGCTTTAAAATGCCACATTCCTTCTGAGTTTGCCAGAAAGCCAAGGTCTGTGGACGAGAGACACAGATGGAAGGCTACTGAATTTAGGCAATTACTCTTGTATACTGGGACAGTTGCAGTGCTAGATATCCGTAGTTCACCAGTGTACAATAGGGCTGTCAACGAATAATCGAAATTCGAATAGTTGTTAAAAACAGAATTTCGAATGTGAATCTGGCAACCCCCGCCGTGTGTGTGTGTGTGTGTGTGTGTGTGTGTGTGTGTGAGAGAGTGAGAGTGAGTGAGAGAGAGTGAGAGTGTGAGACGAGCCGTGCGGGGCAGAGTCTATGACCCAGACGCTGGTTGAGGCTTTCACGGGGTTTTGCTGTTGTTGTGGCGTCAGGTTCAGCAGGCCGACCCAGGCTTCCCTCTCACCCGCAACACTTTCCAGCTCATCCTGGGGGACCCCGAGGCGTTCCAAGGCCAGCCGGGAGATATAATCCCTCCAGCGTGTCCTCGGTCTTCCCCGGGGTCTCCTACCAGTTGGACGTGCCTGGACCACATCATCCGCGAATGATGTATCATGATGAATATATTCAACCCTGCGGCGTCATTCATACTGAGACTCCAGAGTCGCCAACCGGACCCGAACCGACGAGTTTCTTCTGTAGTGCTGGGTCCAGGCCGATGCTGACCCCGGTTAGTTTAGATTATGGCCCAGTGTCGGCCCCCAGAATGTTTTATTATGCCCGGATTCTGTGGCGTCATTCATGCCGAGTCTCAGCCGAATAATATAATTTGTAAAGTGTTAGTAAATGATAAAAAAAATGCTGCAATTCATGATTAATTCAGGTAGTTACTAGTCGTTAGTTAGGTATTAGTTAAGTTCTGTGACCTAATCTAAAGTGAAGACTATGCTTTACAAAACATTTATAAACCTCAAAGCTAAGTCTCAGTTATCTTCTCAACAGAAAAGGGAATGGACACAACACAAAGTGATAAAGAATATTAATATGATGGTGATGGGGGCGATGCCCGTCAGTGGCACGAGTGTTCATAGTTTGTTATATGTATGTTGCACATGCATATTATTGATTATGCTAGCTATGGCTAGTGTGTCCCACAGTGCCGGGTCGGAAAGGCTCAGCCCCATCACCTGGCCGGTGTTATTTCTGACTGGGCACCGTGGTGGACACACCGGGTCCTCCTAGAGCGTAAACGTGGTGGCATGTTTCTCAGTTTTCTGGTACAAATGATTGATTATGATTATCTTGTTATCACCTGGATTGGTCTACTTACAACTGAGGGTGCACGTACCGGAGCCTATCTCTGGACTAGCTCGCTAGCGATTATGCAATGACTAGTCATTGCATAATCAATATGTATGTGCAACATACATATTATAACAAACTATGAACACTCTTGCCACTTAGTTTGCTTTGTAAAGCATAGATAGTCTTCACTTTAGATGAGGTCACAGAACATACTGAACTAAACCACTTGAGGTATATGATCAGTGTATAATCAACTAATGAAACTAAGAATCATTGTGTTTTTGTTAGCTTAGAAAAAAAGCGTTATACCTATGGGGAGCGGGTCCTCTTCCACAGTGTCCACCATGTTTCTACAGCAGCCCAGAACCAGAGAGTCTTGGGATGGGTACCAAAACTCAGTATTAAACAGGCACCAGTGCTAAATTATTAGAGACCGGAGTATTAATAAGCCCTGACCTTTTTTTATTTAAACCTTTATTTAACCAGGAGGTCCCATTGAGATTACAAATCTCTTTTTCGAGGGAGACCTGGCCAAGACAGGCAGCAGCATAAAAAACACATAGTTACAGACAGAAAACACAGAACAAGTTAAAGTTAAAAGAATCTAAAAGCTAAGAGACAGTGACATAGAGTTAATTTAAGAACCATTTACATTTTTGGGAACCTGCCTCTATTTCTTTCATTCGAGATTTAAAAGCAGTCAGTGGTATCAGTTCCCTGAGCTTTAAAACATTCTGCAACATATTCCATGATGAGGGGGCAGAGTACACAGAAGCCCTTTTTCCCATTTCCGTTCTGGCATTTGGGACAGTGAGCATAAAAAAGTCCTGAAAACGCAAAGAATATTGTCCAACACTTCTCTGGTTGATACAAACACACAGGTAGTTAGGAGCAAACCAAGGATTGCCTTACGGGTGGCCAAAGCAGGCCATCCTACCCAAACTCTTGGGTAGGATGGCCTGCTTTGGCCACCCATAGGCTTTCTCATTGGTACTCACAGTGGTGAGTCAGAGCCTTACAGTTTGTAATGAACCGCAGCGAAGCATGGTAAGCTGCGTCCACCCTATGAAGACAGTTAGCAGAGGCATGCATATAAAGAAGATCACCATAGTCCAACACAGGTAAAAAAGTAACAGCAACTAATCGCTTTTTTACATTATTGGAAAAGCACAGCTTATTTTGAAAATAAAAACCCAGTTTTAACCTCAACTTTTTCACCAGGTACTGTGCATGTGGCTGAAAAGTGAGGGAGTCATCAATCAGAATACCAAGATATTTATAAGAGTCAACGTTAGTTGTATTAACATTAATGGTGTTTTCATTAATGGTGTTGTTATTAGTACTTATCACGCTGCTCTCTGTGTCGAGGCTGAGTACCTTCAGCTTCTCAAAGACAGACACAAGATCACCCACACACACACACACAGACAGAACCAAGTCAGCAGAAAGAGCAGAGACAGAGAGGTCACGGTGGAGACAGTGAAGTGAACCAGGTGATGTGAAGATTAGTTGAGTAGCTCATACAAGATTGATAAAAACCTTTAAAAGTGCAAATTCATGGCTTTAAAACCAGACTACAGCCTCTATGTTTATCTAAAAACGATTGCAATTGTTTTTACACAGCTTTTTCTAAAATCTTTAAAAGAGTTTGGAAAAATAGGTCTAAAATTGGAAAGGAACGGTTTCACTAGTGTATGTTTAAAATGTCCTGAAGTAAAGCTGCTGTGGACGGTTGGCCCAATGGTCTCTAAAATCTCTTTAAAATCACACTTTACAACATCAAGCTGAAATGTTAATATGACTGATAGTTTCCTTTAAAAGAGAAAGAGAAACCGACTCCATCTATTTTAAGTCAGTGCCCGGCACAGTACTAGATGGGTAGTAAGAAGGGGTTGAGATATGTCCTTTAATTATTGCAATCAAGTCGACGAAGATGTAGAGACATTTTTCACAGGATTCTTTAGAGTCTTCAAGATACGAGGATTGGGGGCTTTTAAGAGCAGCATTTATGGTATTCAATAGGACACAAGGTTTGTGACAGCTGTTTAAAATAAGATCAGAAAAATATTGGACCTATAGGATGTTGAGCAGCATGGACCTATAGGATGTTGAGCAGCATGGACCTATAGGATGTTGAGCAGCATGGACCTATAGAATGTTGAGCAGCATGGACCTATAGGATGTTGTGTAGCATGGACCTATAGGATGTTGAGCAGCATGGACCTATAGGATGTTGAGCAGCATGGACCTATAGGACGTTGAGCAGCATGGACCTATAGGATGTTGTGTAGCATGGACCTATAGGATGTTGAGCAGCATGGACCTATAGGATGTTGAGCAGCATGGACCTATAGGATGTTGAGCAGCATGGACCTATAGGATGTTGAGCAGCATGGACCTATAGGATGTTGTGTAGCATGGACCTATAGGATGTTGAGCAGCATGGACCTATAGGATGTTGTGTAGCATGGACCTATAGGATGTTGAGCAGCATGGACCTATAGGATGTTGAGCAGCATGGACCTATAGGATGTTGAGCAGCATGGACCTATAGGATGTTGAGCAGCATGGACCTATAGGATGTTGAGCAGCATGGACCTATAGAATGTTGAGCAGCATGGACCTATAGGATGTTGTGTAGCATGGACCTATAGGATGTTGAGCAGCATGGACCTATAGGATGTTGAGCAGCATGGACCTATAGGACGTTGAGCAGCATGGACCTATAGGATGTTGTGTAGCATGGACCTATAGGATGTTGAGCAGCATGGACCTATAGGATGTTGAGCAGCATGGACCTATAGGATGTTGAGCAGCATGGACCTATAGGATGTTGAGCAGCATGGACCTATAGGATGTTGTGTAGCATGGACCTATAGGATGTTGAGCAGCATGGACCTATAGGATGTTGTGTAGCATGGACCTATAGGATGTTGAGCAGCATGGACCTATAGGATGTTGAGCAGCATGGACCTATAGGATGTTGTGTAGCATGGACCTATAGGATGTTGTGTAGCATGGACCTACAGGATGTTGTGTAGCATGGACCTATAGGATGTTGTGTAGCATGGACCTATAGGATGTTGTGTAGCATGGACCTACAGGATGTTGTGTAGCATGGACCTATAGGATGTTGTGTAGCATGGACCTACAGGATGTTGTGTAGCATGGACCTATAGGATGTTGTGTAGCATGGACCTATAGGATGTTGTGTAGCATGGACCTATAGGATGTTGTGTAGCATGGACCTACAGGATGTTGTGTAGCATGGACCTATAGGATGTTGAGCAGCATGGACACAGGATGTTGATTTGTTTTGCTTCTATATTTCTGCTGGGGAGCACTCAGCCCAAAACAGCACACATATCTGGGTCTTTGTAAAGATGCAGTTTATTAAAAGCAATAGATGAACATAATTAAAGTAGTCCAGAGTCTCTTTAAGGTCACAGCAAGGTGTTGAATCTGAGGTCCAGGAAGAGCCTCTCCTCTTCGTGTCCAGGAGTCTCTTTGTGTGCAGAGAGGTTCAGGGCAAAACCGTGAAGTCTTTAAAGAGTCATTCAACAAACTGCCTGAGGGCACAGACAGAATATTATTCTTGCAGCAGTGGGTCGATTAATTAATAATTTAAAACAAACAAGCAAACACTCTAAACTCAAGTACAAAGGAACCACTTGGCAGATTATGAATTCGACCCAAGTTTATGATACATTCCAATAGCTGTGTATCTTTAAGGCTGTATAAAAGGAGGCTAACACACTCGATTCTGGAATCCCGTAGAGTTCAGAAGAGGTCCGGAGGAGAATGGACGGATCCACAGCGCCTCCTCACCCCACGCTGATCTGCTGCAGGGCTTCTCATTGCTCAGTCACACGGCCTCTCTCGGCTGTATTTGTCTCTGCAATGCTCTGCTGGCGTACTCATTGCTGTTAGTGTTGTATTTTTCAGGGCAATATTTTATGGTTTAAGAAGTTGGCTAAATGAGTGACCCATCTTTGTTCTATGGTCCCCAATTTAGCCGTTTCTAAACCAGACCTGGGCATCGAACGGCCCCCGGGCCATAACCAGCCCTTCGGCTGTCGGAAAATTAGGAATAAATGTAAATAAGTGAACATCATGCATGGAATACAGCTGCATTGTTACTATTTTTTAAGGTGACTGTTGCTGTTTCTTTTTTCTCAATTGATGTACTACGAAAAGTAGTCAGATCCTGAACACAAAATGCATTTGATGTTTTGCCATTTGTGACGTAATTTATTGGTTTGCAAAAATATGTCATCTAATCTGAATACTTTTGGAATACTTCAAAATCAAACATTGAAATATTACACTTTATACAAAAAAAGTGGACACACAATTCTTTAGACATTTTGCATATTCAGCATTTACAGTTGGTCAAATGAAATGACCCTTACTTGACCAAAAGGTGAACTGTGTGTATTCTATAACATGTGACGCTGTGTTTTTTGGTAAGAGGAGGACCTATGTTCCTCTATCATTTTCAATAACTAAAAGGAATACAAACTTCAGTAAATAATCATTACAACTAATGAAGAAAAAAAATAATATATATATATATATATATATATATATATATATATATATATATTAGGAGTACCCTAACTTCCTTTATACAGTAGAGCATATCCTGCATTTTGAATTGATCAAATCAAATTACCTTTCCAAAAATATTCTGGCATAAACACAAAATTAAAGACGTAATCAAAAATGAAACGAGTAATCCTTTAAATGTAGTTATTTCTTAATGGTTACAATCTAACCCAGATTGCCTGTTTGTATTTGGCTTATTTAAAATGTTTTACACTCTTATGTCAATGACTGTCTGTCATTGTCTGATCCTTTTTCTTATGACATTTGATCTCTATCCTGAGTTTGTAATGGAGTCTCCTTTTGCCATTGCTTGTTTACGTTTGGGTTGTGTTTCGTATTCTTCCAGTTATTATTGTGTTCGTCAGTGTACATTTTGGGATTTGTCCTGATATCCTTCATTTGGCTTTGGGTCAATTGGTCGGATCCCTGAACCAACAGGCTAACTCTGGGAAGGTGAAACAGTGAGACCTGCTGTGTGGGCATTCTCACCTCTTCATCACAAATATATAGCTGAAATTCATTGAGATTTTGGTTTTTCACAATAATCACTCAATTGAAGTCAAGCCACTTGTTTTGTTTATTCCAAATGGTTTACACTGGTGGTTTTACATCAGTACATTGGTAACAACTCGGAAACAATCAAACTTCACTTCATGTCAAAGTAAAAAAAAAAAAAAAGATATGACTACTGCAACCAATTATTTGTGTGGAATGGTTTGTCAATCACTTTGATAACAGCTCTGTATGGAGAACTTTCTGTAGGGTAGTGAACAATGTCTATGTCAGACTATAACATCACGGTAAAAAGTGATACCATCTCAAAGAGATCTATCTTTTGAGGAAATCTATTTTTTTATACCATATATTAAACCTTCATTCAGGTAGGTGTCAGTTCCACCAACACTATTCAATTCATCTTCTAACATGGTAAATCAGTACCACTCTCATATTTCTATTAGTAACTTAAATCATATTAATATATACCTGATGTAACCCTCTGGGAAAACCAGTTGTTACCAAAACATTTATTTAGAGTATTATTTATATTTTCTCCTTACTGAGAATTCCTTTTATTTAATTAACAATTCCGTTTTATTTATTCTGTATTCAATTTATTATTATTTCGCGATTTCCTTTTTGCTCAGGAAGTGGCCTACTTGTCAAAACTTGACAACAAGTGAGCCATTGGTTCACGGTGAAATAACTGTGTGTTATTGGTGTGAAACGGTCCAAGTCCCGCCTCCTCACTCGCGCTAGAGAGGTGCAGTCGAGTGTGGAGACAGACGAAGCCTGATGAGAAGCGGAGAAGTTGGAATTACGGAGCGATATTACTGCTACTGGTATTCAATATAATACTGAACAAAAAAGAAGTTATATTATGTTTGAGCCCATAAGAAGTTTGCCAACTACTGAGAGAACCTGGAGAGCAGCTTAGAGCACCGTTTATTCTTTTCTTTTTCCCGGTGAGTTACAACATGCTAACTTAGCCGCCACACGTGGCACAGTAGCTAACTGCTATATGACTTAGCATAGCCTCGTGGTGTTTTTGCCATTGAGTGTACTGTAAGATGTCATATTTCTTTAGTCATAAAGACAAAAGAGGACATTTGTTAGTGTTGTGACAAGAAAAATATTCACATTGCTTTACGATATTCACATATAGTGAGTATTTGATGTAAAACCGTAGGTTGTCTGTATAATAATCTACCGTTCATATGGTTTCACAGCCATTACAATTGTAATTTAATAGTATTGTTTATACTTTAATATTAAGAAGTTAATGTTATGATACAACAGTAATCCTTTATTCATGGGTTAAGTACTGAATTGTATAATATGCTGATATTGATACCATTGAACTGTACAGTTAAGAGAAAAAGAATATTTGCATATGTATGTATGTATGTATATATAAGCCGTGTTATGTTACACAGGCTGGGTTTTCTGGATACCCTTAAACTTTGAGCTGGATTGGAATCTCTCCCTGACGAGGGGGATGGCGAGCTACCCGTGTTGAGTCACCTGGATTGAGGAGCGCTTCCAACGTTCATCTACCTTGCTGTCAGTGTGGTAGGACTGTGGGGAAGGACCTCAAAGGACAGTTGAATCAGAACATCCTATTTTTAGAGGATTACTTTTATTTTAGGGGTGCACCCATATTTCAAAAGACATTTCTAATTTTACTAAACTGAATGCCGGCAGTGTTGTAAATGTAATGTTGTAAATATTTTGTGTGTTAATACACTTGTTTCATTGAAACTTAACTCTGTGTTCTGGTTGCTCATTGTGGTGTCTGATTCCTGTTTATCACTCCTCCCTACGAACCTGGGTATACTAGTCCAATGTGCACCTACCCTTCATGTGGGTTACACAGTAAAACTTGGCGAGCCAGCCAGGAGGAGCATTGGTTTATTGATAACCAATTATAAACAGATTAATTGGACATCTTTTGAGTAACTGGAGTGAATTTGGAATAGAGTGACCTTAGAATTGAGATTTCATGTTTTGTATTGCTTTTTCTCACCCCTTATTTTGAAAAGGAAAATGGATATTGTTGTAACAGAGAACGTGAAAATTCCAAATGCTGTTTTAGTTAGTGGGTTAACTAAAACTGAGGTAGACGACGAAATTTTTGATTTCCTCAAGCAATATGGGTCAATTTCTAGGTTCATCAAGGTACCTACTACAGACTCTGAGCCTCAGGTTATTGTCGAGTTTGAATATGGTACTGCTGTGGAAGTACTTGAAACAGGTCTCTTACCTTTGCGAAGACCATGTACTGCCAATCCTGATGTTATTTACCACGTTCAGAGTCTTGCCAGTGTTTACACTGTTGATGCAGGCACCACTGCAACTAATACTTACCTTTCTGGGTTAAGAGATTTAGCTAAGCTAAGTGGCAGGCAATTTGTAGATATCCTCCATGAGGAGCTAGCTAGGATCAGTGAGTCTGTTGACTCTCAGACTTCACATGAGACCGGTGAAAATCCTGTAGAACCCGTACCAGTTCAGACACCAAGTAGTCCCCAAAGTGTGCAGCCCAGCATAGTCAGTGCTTCTGTCGAGGTGAGTCAGACCTCCCACGAACCCAAGACTGGCGTTGAAATCAGAGACTTTTCCTCTCCAAGGAGAGAGAGAACCAGTGTTCTCCACTTGTCTTCAGAACAACTCAGCACTCCTGAAGTACAGCGTGTTGTAGTTGAGCATATTGTTAAGAGTGGTGAAATTGCTTCACCAATGCACTCTTTTTGCAGACTGAAATCATTCTCTGGGCGATTTCCCCAGCCAAACTTCGAAGTCGATTATGACACGTGGCGCAACAGTGTCCAATTCTGTTTGAATGACCCATCCATCATTGATTCCCAACTGGTGAAGAGAATTGTTGAAAGCCTTTCATCACCAGCTGCAAACATAGTCAAGTCATTAGGTCCTCAAGCCTCACCTAGTGAATACCTGAACTTACTTGATTCTGCTTATGCCACTGTTGAGGATGGGGATGAGCTTTTCGCTCGATTTTTGAACAACAATCAAAATGCTGGAGAAAGAGCCTCTGATTACTTGCAGCGACTACATACAGCATTAGGCTGTGTGGTCAGTAGAGGAGGAATTGCTGCCTGTGATTCTGACAAACAACTTCTCAAGCAATTCTGCCGAGGATGTTGGAACAGCATCCTGATTACCAGTCTTCAACTTGAACAGCGCAAGGATAAACCACCATCATTTGCAGAGTTTCTTCTTTTACTGCGAACTGAGGAAGATAAACAGGCTAACAAAGCCAGCAGAATGAAGCAACACTTAGGGTTTGTAAAGCCAAAGGCAACATCGAACATGCAAGCTGCATACATGGCCTATACTGAGGATATTGACATGGCGGAGGAAGCAGGAAAAGCTTTCTTAACTGTAACCAATGACATTAAGAAGCAAATTGCTGAACTCCAGGTTCAGGTCGCAAAACTCAGTACATGCAGTCCAGAGAAGCCTGTGAAAAAGAAAGCAGCAGAAAGTACAAAACAGAAGACCAAAACTGCTCAGTCAGGAAAACAAATTCAACAAATCACTGCAACAGTGAGACCGAAGCCATGGTATTGCTTCAGATGTGGTGAGGATGGTCACATTGCATCCACCTGCAGTAACATGCCCAATCCCACCCTAGTGCATGCCAAGAAAATGGAGCTCAGAGAGAAGCAGCGTGTTTGGGAGACCCAGAACAGCTCTTCCACTACTTCTTTAAACTAGAACAGGTTTCTATTGAGGGACAAATAGAAGCCAAGAAAACACAATGTTCCCCATCTACAGACAGACAGAAAACTGTGATTCAAACTCACAGAGTCACACAAGAAAAAGAACTGCCAAAACGGTTGGTAGGTAGCAAGTGCACAGCCACTGTAAATGTGGGTGGGGTTGACTGCAGTTGTTTACTCGACACCGGATCACAGGTTACCACCGTGGCCAAATCCTTCTATCAAACCCATTTATCTGAGCATCCTATTAAGCCAATCAGTGACATACTTGAAGTAGAAGGAGCAAATGGACAACCTGTGCCATACCTAGGTTATGTAGAGGTTGACCTTAAGTTTCCTAAAGCCCTTCTTGAGTCCGGACCTGAAATTGCAACTTTGGCTTTAATCGTTCCTGATCTCCGGTCAAACTGTGATGTCCCATTGTTAATCGGCACCAACACTTTGGACCCCTTATATGATCAGTGCTATGACGAATCATCACTTCCCCAAACGTCATCTTGTTATGGCTACAAACAGATTCTTCACACACTCAAAATGAGGAAAAAACAGGCTACAAGTGGGAAACTTGGTTTCGTGAAGCTCAGAGGGAGGAAACAAGAAGTCCTTCCAGCAAAACAGAAAGTGTTGCTTGAAGGCTATATGTGTGTCAACTCAGTTAACACAGAGGGATGTGGCCTAATAGAGCAACCATCCACATCAAACTTGCCAGGTGGCGTGTTTGTCGACTGTTGTCTCATTTCCATACCAAAGCATGGTTCTAATCAGCTGCCTGTTTTCCTTAGGAACGAAACTGAACATGACATAATTCTGCCTACTAACTGTGTCATTGCAGAGCTCGTTGTTGCAGATGTTGTCACTGAGAACCATCAATCGGTTGACAGTAGTGGTCAGAAGACTGCTGTTGACTGCTCTAGTCACCAAACAGGGGAGAAGTGTCCTGTTAAGAACTTTGACTTTGGCACTCATCTTCCTGAGGAGTGGAAAGAAAGAGTCACTCAGAAGCTTCGTGCTTTTTCTGATATCTTCGCTCAGCATGATCTTGACTTTGGTCATGCAACGAAAACCCAACACCACATCAAACTGAAAGATGAGACGCCATTCAAACAGAGAAGCCGACCAATTCATCCTCATGATTATGAGGCAGTCAAGAAGCACCTCCAAACTCTTCTTGATGCCGGTATAATCCGAGAATCTGAGTCGCCATTCTCATCACCAATAGTTGTAGTAAGGAAGAAAAATGGTGATATTCGCTTATGTGTTGACTACAGAAAACTCAACTTGCAAACGATAAAAGATGCTTATGCATTACCAAACCTGGAGGAGTCATTTTCTGCCCTCGCTGGATCCAAATGGTTTTCTGTGATGGATTTGAAGGCTGGATATTACCAGATTGAGATGAATGAAAGCGACAAGCCAAAAACTGCCTTCATGTGTCCCTTTGGATTTTGGGAATTCAATAGAATGCCCCAAGGAATCACTAATGCTCCGAGCACGTTTCAACGGCTCATGGAAAAGTGCATGAGTGACATTAATCTAAAGGAGGTCTTGGTTTTCCTTGATGACTTGATAGTGTTTTCAGACACTCTGGAAGAGCATGAGACTAGGCTCATTCATGTGCTCAATCGTCTTAGAGAATATGGCTTGAAGCTTTCACCCGAGAAATGCAAGTTCTTCCAGACTTCAGTCCGCTACTTGGGACATATTGTGTCTACAGATGGTGTGAAGACGGATCCTGAAAAGATCCAAGCCTTAAAAACCTGGCCGAGACCCCAGAACTTAAAAGAGCTCCAATCTTTCCTAGGCTTTTCCGGCTACTACCGGAGGTTTATAAAAGATTATTCAAAGACCATTAAACCCTTGACCAACCTTACTGCTGGTTACCCCCCTAGGCGTAAGGGAGTCAAAGTCACCTTTGGTGATGGTAGATACCTTAATCCAAAGGAAACCTTTGGTGAACGCTGGAGTATTGAGTGTCAGAAAGCTTTTGTGGAGACGATACACAAATTGACATCGTCACCTGTTCTTGGTTATGCAGATACAAAACTTCCTTATGTGCTCCATACTGATGCCAGCACAACAGGATTAGGAGCTGCTTTGTATCAGGAACAAAATGGAGAGACCCGTGTAATTGCTTATGCAAGTAGAGGACTCTCCCGCAGTGAAGCGAGATACCCAGCGCACAAACTTGAATTCTTAGCCCTTAAATGGGCAATCACAGAAAAGTTCCATGACTATTTGTATGGGAACTCCTTCACTGTTGTCACGGACAACAATCCCTTGACATACCTACTTACCACTGCCAAGCTCGATGCTACGAGCTACCGTTGGTTAGCTGCACTATCGACATTCACTTTTGACATCAAGTACCGAGCTGGTAAACAGAACATGGATGCGGATGGTCTGTCAAGGAGACCTCAAGCGGCATTGGAAAATGATGCCATATCAGAAGAGGAGATCCAAAGAATTGCCCGGTTCACTTCCCACCTATTGGCATCTGAAAAGGAGGTTGAACTGGTGGGCCCAGACATGGTCAAAGCTGCTTGTCAAAGACATACTGTGAGACAAGTTCAAGAACTCTCACCTTTCCATGGATATGTTGAATCACTTGCCATTCATGCAGATGCAATACCTGCTGAATTTGAGGAGGATGAGTCACAGGATGGAGCCTTAACTGTGCCTAAATACAGTGAGTCTGAACTCATACAACTGCAAAGAGAGGATCCTGCCATCAGCAAAGTTATCAGCTGGATGGAATGTGGTAGCGACTTACCTGCAGATCACTCAACAGATTCTCCTGAAATACGATTAATCCTGAGGGAGTGGAAACGGCTTCAAATGAAGTCGGGCCTGGTATATCGAACACGGGAGTGTGAGGGCGAAACCACATTTCAGTTAGTAGTTCCAGACATTCTGCGACCTATCATACTCAGTAACCTCCATGATGACATGGGACACTTGGGAATCGAACGAACCCTTGAACTTATCCGATCACGATTCTACTGGCCGAAGATGGCTGCAGATGTAGAGAGAAAAGTGAAAACATGTGAGCGATGTGTTCGAAGAAAGACCCCACCAGACAAAGCTGCCCCACTAGTGAACATCCAGACTACTAGGCCAATGGAGTTGGTTTGTATGGATTTCCTTTCACTAGAGCCAGACAGCCGGAACACCAAGGATGTTCTTGTCATTACGGATCATTTTACCAAATATGCCGTAGCTATCCCTACCAGAGACCAAAAGGCCAACACTGTTGCTAAAACCTTGTGGGAACACTTCCTAGTCCACTATGGGTTCCCCGAGCGTCTTCATAGTGACCAGGGTAGAGACTTTGAGTCTAATACCATCAAAGAGCTATGTGCATTAGCAGGCATCCGTAAGGTGAGAACAAGCCCTTACCACCCCAGGGGTAACCCTGTTGAACGGTACAATCGAACACTCCTCAGCATGTTAGGCACTTTAAAACATAAAGAAAAGTCACAGTGGCGAGACCACGTCAAACCTCTTACTCATGCTTATAATTGCACGAGGAATGATGTTACTGGTTTCTCTCCGTACGAATTAATGTTTGGAAGACAACCAAGGCTACCCATAGACATAGCCTTTGGATTGCCAGTGAAAGGAAAAGAGTCCAGCTCACATTCTCAGTATGTGAGGAATCTGAAATCTCACTTGGAAGAAAGTTATCAGACTGCCATTGTAAATTCTCGCAAAGTTGGAGAAAAAAACAAAAAACGATTTGACAGAGTTGTCAGAGAGTCTGTGCTAGATGTCGGGGATCGAGTACTAGTGCGTAACCTCCGTCTTCGGAACAAACATAAACTGGCAGATCGTTGGGAGTCCCTGATTTATGTGGTTACCAAGCGCATGGGAGATTTGCCTGTTTATTCTGTGAAACCTGAAAAGGAGGATGGACCATCTCGGACATTACACAGAGACCTTTTACTTCCTTGTGGATTTCTTCCCAAAGCTGACCATGAGGAACAAAGGATGAAAAGTAGTCCAAAGAGACCTAGAACAAGACAGCAAAGTATCATCCAACAAGATGAAGAACCCTTTGCTTCAGATGATGACAACTATGAAAACTGGTATATAACTGCCACCTTACCAGATATCACCAACAGTTTTGTCAGAGAGTATCATATACCAAAACAGAAACCAGCACGTGTGCCATGCAAGGATAATAAGAACCCTGCAGAACCTCAACCATTCCATGTTGATGTGGATTTGGTTCCAGAAGTTTCAAGACCAAATGATATCCCTCAGCCTGAAAGAAATATGTGTTTGGATACTTATGACTCATCTGTAATAGAGGCTGGAGTGGATACCCTGTCTGATGCAACATCTGTTAGAAGAGCAGTTGAATCTGCTAAGACACTAACACCTGATGAAACAGAAAACTTACCTGAGATGGAGTCTCAAAAGTTACCTGAAATTGAAGCTGGAAACTCACCTGAAAGGGAGTCTAACAGTTTAACTGAAACAGAAAATCTGAACTTAATTGCAGACATGCCGTATGCATCTCCAGTCTGTGCCAGTCCAGAGCCTGTGGAGAGAAATCCTATGGAACTGGAGGATGGTGATTCATCCGTCAGCAACCAATTGATTGGTAGTGAAAAGACAGCTGATCAGACAGAAACTGAGACAGTAAGACAAGAGAAGACAATGGTTCAAACAGAAGCAAACATTCCTGTCAGGAGGTCATTCAGACAACGTCAGCCATCCCGTCGGTTGAATTATCCTGAGTTAGGGAATCCTCTAGTTTCTGTCGTTACTTCCTTGTTTCAAGGTTTAAGTACCGCCCTTGTTAACTCTCTAAATGATTCTGACAGTAGAAACTGGCTATCAGACATTCCCTTTGAAGTAACAAAGCCAGTTACCCAACAGCCCTTTGTGAATGCCACGGGACGGGCACACATTTAAGGGGGGAGGGTGTAACCCTCTGGGAAAACCAGTTGTTACCAAAACATTTATTTAGAGTATTATTTATATTTTCTCCTTACTGAGAATTCCTTTTATTTAATTAACAATTCCGTTTTATTTATTCTGTATTCAATTTATTATTATTTCGCGATTTCCTTTTTGCTCAGGAAGTGGCCTACTTGTCAAAACTTGACAACAAGTGAGCCATTGGTTCACGGTGAAATAACTGTGTGTTATTGGTGTGAAACGGTCCAAGTCCCGCCTCCTCACTCGCGCTAGAGAGGTGCAGTCGAGTGTGGAGACAGACGAAGCCTGATGAGAAGCGGAGAAGTTGGAATTACGGAGCGATATTACTGCTACTGGTATTCAATATAATACTGAACAAAAAAGAAGTTATATTATGTTTGAGCCCATAAGAAGTTTGCCAACTACTGAGAGAACCTGGAGAGCAGCTTAGAGCACCGTTTATTCTTTTCTTTTTCCCGGTGAGTTACAACATGCTAACTTAGCCGCCACACGTGGCACAGTAGCTAACTGCTATATGACTTAGCATAGCCTCGTGGTGTTTTTGCCATTGAGTGTACTGTAAGATGTCATATTTCTTTAGTCATAAAGACAAAAGAGGACATTTGTTAGTGTTGTGACAAGAAAAATATTCACATTGCTTTACGATATTCACATATAGTGAGTATTTGATGTAAAACCGTAGGTTGTCTGTATAATAATCTACCGTTCATATGGTTTCACAGCCATTACAATTGTAATTTAATAGTATTGTTTATACTTTAATATTAAGAAGTTAATGTTATGATACAACAGTAATCCTTTATTCATGGGTTAAGTACTGAATTGTATAATATGCTGATATTGATACCATTGAACTGTACAGTTAAGAGAAAAAGAATATTTGCATATGTATGTATGTATGTATATATAAGCCGTGTTATGTTACACAGGCTGGGTTTTCTGGATACCCTTAAACTTTGAGCTGGATTGGAATCTCTCCCTGACGAGGGGGATGGCGAGCTACCCGTGTTGAGTCACCTGGATTGAGGAGCGCTTCCAACGTTCATCTACCTTGCTGTCAGTGTGGTAGGACTGTGGGGAAGGACCTCAAAGGACAGTTGAATCAGAACATCCTATTTTTAGAGGATTACTTTTATTTTAGGGGTGCACCCATATTTCAAAAGACATTTCTAATTTTACTAAACTGAATGCCGGCAGTGTTGTAAATGTAATGTTGTAAATATTTTGTGTGTTAATACACTTGTTTCATTGAAACTTAACTCTGTGTTCTGGTTGCTCATTGTGGTGTCTGATTCCTGTTTATCACTCCTCCCTACGAACCTGGGTATACTAGTCCAATGTGCACCTACCCTTCATGTGGGTTACACTGACAAAAATGACTTCAAATAATGTAGCCAGTGGTTAATTTGACTAGAAAAGATACGCTATAACATACGCTTTGTGTGTTTTTGAAGGCAATACAATTTATACGTTTCCCCACAAGTTAAAATACATTTTCCTCCACATTAAAAGATAAAATATGGCCTATCACTTCTTAAATATGTATGTTCTAATCTGATGCCCCAATCAGACAGCATTTGTCGGTAACCTTCCAAAACTGTTAGAAATGACTATAACAAAAATATTAAAGATAGTGTTTTCTGACTCGCCCCAGTTGAGCTTTGGTCATCATTTTCATTATTCTTATAATATGGTATACAAGTGAACTCTGCTACATACACAAATATGCCCAATGAGGAATGCTTCGTCATTGTTGGTCAATCAAGAGAAACGTTTCTAGCAGAAACAATTGCTCTTGAGATGGTTGTGCCCAGGAGTGAATGCAAGGAACTATTTATTGATTGTAGGATCATTTCTGATGAACTTTACAGTGCATGTACACAAAGTAGCTTTCAGTTTGCAATAGACACTTATTTGCTCATGTCTCTTCAGGGGCTCCATAGATTTATATCTGAACCAATTCTCACATGACTTGACATGTTTTTACCTATAACAACTGTTGATGTTACATGAGAGATTAACCATTGCTGTCCCCCACCTCGCTCTGTAAAGGTCTCTATAGGTTGTTGATTTCCAGAAGGGTTTGGTCCAAGACCTGGTGCATGTCCAAGTTCTCTTCTTTGGCTTTGGCCAGTTTCTCTGGAGAAGGAAACAAAGTAGCAGATGAGTTTCCATATACATGTCTTAAACTGAAAATATAGAAAATCCAGAAACCCTCTAATTCTACAGTCTTCATGCAGTTTGTGAATTGTATTACCATGAACAGGTTTGGTAAGAGAGAAAGAAGCTCAATCAGCAGGTTTGAGAAGATCCAAAGAGAACGATGAAATGCTGCTGGAGAACATCGCAAACCAGCTTTAAAAAGAGACAAATCATGCTCTTTTTCAGGTTTATACTTGGGCTATGGTTTTATAATATAACTTGTTTACATGCTTTAATGTTCAAAACAGATATTTTCTCAACCTGTCTGAAACATGCCTGATTCTTAAAGCCCCGCCCCAAACAGCCCAGTTTGTTCTGATTGGCTTGTGAGAAAAATATGGTGCACTTTTGCAAAGGTAGTTCTGTGTCATTCTCTCCTGGCTGCCAGTGGCAGTAAACAAAGTGCATATTCCTCCTTGCGCTCCACTCAGGTCAAGATCTGGAGGCTCAGAAACTTTCCTCAAAGGCTCTATAAGCACTGAGCTGGGGGAGAGGTTCTGCCCACTAGGAGTCAAAGTGCATGCAGTTCAGGCTAAGGTTGGGCCGGATGATGTGCCAGTGACTCAACTGGCAAATTGGGAAATTGTGGGAGCTCCTGCGGCCCAGCCTTTTGAAGTTCTGCCCACACCTGCTTTTTGGAGGAGCTAATGCACTGCTGGGCAGACTCAAGGGCATCAGCTCTTCATGGCAGGGATGTAAAGACCCCTGGCCGCTATGCGGGACGCAGGGAACATGCCCCCAATGTATTGCCTCGCTGATCCTATCTCCAGATGATGCATTTAAGGACCAGGCCCACTGTCCCAGGCCACAGTGGCAGGTAATCTCTCGAAAGCTGATACTGCCGCATGGATAGCTCTTATTGGAAACACCCTCCTCCTCGCCTAATTTGCAATGGTGCAGCCAGAGCGGGACGGTAGAGAGTTGACACAAACGATACGGCGCTTAATGCCTTTTGTTTGATGACCAACGAATTGGATGGACTGATGTCCACCCCCCATCATGACGCAATGTCAGGTAAGGCTCGCACAGGCACCTGTGTTGGACGACTGCAGGCAAACCCTACAAAAGCTCCCTGTTCCCTGGTCCAATGCCCTCTCCCTATAGGAGAGGGCATTGGACCGCAGGAAGCAGTCTAGCCAGGCGTCACAAGCCTGGGGTTGTCTAGGTAGGGGCATGGGCAGTCCAGGAGACGTGGTGCACGGGACCCCCTGTGTTCGCTGGACGTCAATCCAGCACCACAGCACTAGCAGCACAGCCAGGTCCTGCGGGCAGTTGGTGTCAGACCAGGGGTGACCAAACTATTTTTTACCGAGAATGCACCTGTTTTAAACACCATATCACAGGCTTACAGGATGCAGTTCCGCCGAGGTCGTACAAGGCACCCACATGGTCCCTCAGTTACACAGGTGGGTTACGGTCAGAGTAACGCACAAGTGTCTTTTTCATTTCCGGCGGTGGAGGGACCGCACATTTTTACTGCATGCTCTACCTATCCGCCTCAGAGTGCATGACTCACTGCAGTTTTCCTTGGAATGGATACTCTTGCCTACGTCTAGCCAAGTGGTCTTCTCTATGCATTCCCTTTGATCTCTCTGATAGACTGAGCTTGAATCAAATTGAGAGTTCAAGGGCTCCTTCCACAAGAGTGGTGTATTGAAACTGTTGGGTTTTCTTCATGGTGCAGAGACATGGGGTTGCAGGACATACTGAGGTTCTTGCACGGGCTATTCTACCTTTGGCATCGAAGGTTGACCAGTAGAGAGTTGTGTGTGACAGTCATGCCGGTAACTAACGAGCTATAATAGCAGGTATAAATACCATGTGGTAGCCGATACCCGCCTCTCAGAATCTTCTGTGACGCACATAACTTTGTTTGCATAAGATCTTGACCCGCACAGATACATGTCCACTTTGGTTACTGCCACTCAGTCATCCAGATATTCACAAAACCATAGTTGCATTCGTCACTTACATTCTCAAACCGTGGCCTGTATAATCTAATGAGGAAGGAGAGACAAATCGGACTGTTTTCTGATCTAGACAGCTTTCAACAAACTGACTGGGTTTGGGTTTGTGAGTAGGCAGGCAAGATACCCATATGCCATCCATCTGGGTATCTTGCCATACCAGGGATCCACATTGCTTGTGTGTCCATCACACAAGCAATGTTTCCTGGAAAAAAACATAACAATGTGATTTTCAATGATTTGGTATATTAATTTTCAATGATTTGGTATATTAATTTTCTGTTATAGAAATTTCATATAATAATTGACTAATCATTTAAACCGTGAATTACAGTAAATATTATAGTGTTTAAGTAGACTACATAATCTTCTGCCCTCTATTTAAATACAAGCAAACAACCAATTAAGTTTGCATTTCTTAATTGAACCTTTATTTTCCATATATGATGAAAAATATTATAGGTTACACTTAGCCCCGTTACAGATCTCTGAGCTGATAAAACAACATAGTAATTCAGTCTCATTATCAGGCAGTTACACTGATTTAAAATGGCCACAAATAAGTACCAGATTATATACAGAGTTAATTTCCAGGAAATTATTAAGAAATGATCAACTGTAAAATATAATTTATATCTTCATCTTATGAAACACTGTTTCTTACATTAAACATAAACTGGTCTCACTCAACACATCTACAAGACATGTTTCACCAGCAAAGGGCCAGAACTTAAAACGTACAGAACATGTGTCAACATTAAAGTACTTTTTCTACACTACGATTCTTAGTTTCGGGTGATTATACATTAATACAAAATTAATATTATATTCCCTTTCTGCCAATTAATCCCCCTGCACTGTTCCTTTGAATTGATTATATTATTTAGCCCTTTTCATATAAAAGCCTTGCTCATAGCTTTCTGGCCAGAAAGGTGCTGTTTCGTTGTGTGTGTTTCTCTCTCCCTGCTGCATTGAGGGACAGAAACGCGTTTTTCTCCAAGGGGGATGGTTCTGACTTTTTGTAGAGTTGTTAAAGTATTTATCAATAGATGACGGTCAGCACGCCCCAGTTTGGCGTAACAGGCAATAATACCAACACAAAGCAATGTGCCACTGTGGACGTGGCAGCAGCAAATCCTGTTTTAGACACCTCAAAAAGTGTTAAAAAATATTTAACTAACTGATCGAGGCAGCAGTAGACCATCAACTCCCATGTTCTGCCAGATTTCTGTTTTGGTCAAAGGACTTGTCGCTTTGAAGATACCTTTTTTTCCCACTCTCTGTAATTGTTTTGGCCTTGTCGCTGTCTTGTGAGAGTTTCTCTCTCCTTTAAAAGTGTCCTCCAGTGTTTGGTGCTTTGGTCCAGCCTTTGCCTGAGTTACCTAAATGCGTTGCTAAAAGTAAAAACACCTGACGTAAAACAAAAGAAGTGATCAGGCTAAATATCTCAATATAGCCGATACCGATATAAAACAAAAGCCTTGATTGGTCCCGATACTGATCTTTGAGACTCGATCAGGACACTTATTTCTGCTTACACATACATTATGGTGTGCTACAAAGCAGTTGTTAATTATTCATACACTGCTTATGAATATTAAGTAGAAGAAGTAAACAAAATAGAAAGACAGGAAGGAGACAGAAAAGTAGAGAGAGCTTTAATACATTTATTACAGAGGGAAATGTTCAAGAAAGAGAGGACATTAACTAAGTGAACCTGCAGACACACAGCAGGGACTGGGTGAGCAATAACTTAACCCTGTACAAAGACTAGTGCTGTGTAACACGGGTGGGTGGATTCGGCACATTGCATTTCTAGAATCTTCCAGGCCCTGATACCACTGTGGAATGGAACAAAACAACAAGAAGCAGGCGGAAAATAGTTCAGACAGGAAGGAGGAGCAAAGAGGAAGTAGAGCGCCGCTACAGTGTAGTCATGTCGTTGAGGGCCAGGTCCAGCTCCTCGCTGAGAGCCTTGCCCTTCAGCTTCTGAGCATACACCTCATCTGGAGGAGGAAACACACACACACACACACACACACACACACACACACACACACACACACACACACACACACAAAGAGAGACGAGGGACCCAACAGACAGATGCACAGAACGGAAATGGAAAAAGGCAAAGAGACAAGAAAAAGAAAATTAATCGAAACTGGAAACCCTCAAACAGAATGACCAAGAGTCTCTGGGGTTAATACCATCATCACATCAGCTGGTTACTGCAGCTCAAGATTCAACTTCAAGCTCATTCAGACAAATAATGTCATCTCTGGTCGCTATAGTCTGGTTTCAAACACACAAACTGAACAAACCATGCAGTTATCAATGACTGCTGCGCTCAACAGTTCTATATTCAACACATGTCAGAGACAACAGGATCACAATCACCCCTGAAACAGCCTTAGGAAATGATTAGTGCATCCAGGTAAACCTCTTCCACCAGTACATGTGAGAAGCTTGTCTCTGACTTGGATGTGTAACAAGTCCTATTGTTACCTCAATAGCAGTACTCAGATTCATGACGTGCAAAAAGGTCCTCAGCTGGGATCCACCTGGCAGCGATACCATGCACTGTAATCACTCCTCTACTCAACACTGTTGTATCTACTGCTGTATCTGCTCAAGATGGACCTAACTTGAATCACTTTCCATACACTTGGGTTAGTTTTATCCATTACGAAGCAGAAGATTGATGATTCATAAGATGATCATATCGTATGATTACCTTCATCTGTAAACTCACTTTACAGCCAAATCCCTGATGAACACATTGAGTCTTAACCGCCTTTAGGTTAAGAGTAATTTCTCTTGAGGGTATTGTCCAGGCAGGAGAAGTGTCCGACAGACTCGGCCCAGTGGTACACATGGTTAACATAAAGCAGAGCTTTATCCTAATCCATGGCCCTCCTCAGAAGGATGACAGGGAATTCTATCTGTGAGATGTAGCTGAGTCTTCCCTGACTCATTCAGTGTTAAACGTGCTGGACGCAAATGAAGCGTTGCCTGATCTGGCCCTTTTAGGCATGTCTAAAACGGTGCGCATCTAATGTGATCATCGTGGATTATTGGGCTGCATGGGGACCATTATAGTACATCATAAACGTCCCACTCTTCTGCAGCGGCAGTGCTATATGAAGTGAGTGCAATAAGGTTACAACGTCCTCCCTGCCTTATGACGCCTGGCATTTATGGTTTGTGAACCGGTTTATGCTGTATGCTTGTTGACCGTGGTGCCACATTGGGACATAGACTACATCACCTTCGCCCTTAACCCAATCACAGCTCTCATTGGAGTGGAACTTTTCTGTGAGGATAGGTGTTTCTATGAGGATAGGTGTTTCTATGAATATAGGTGTTTCTATGAATATAGGTGTTTCTATGAATATAGGTGTTTCTATGAATATAGGTTATTTCTATGAGGATAGGTGTTTCTATGAATATAGGTGTTTCTATGAATATACGTGTTTCTATGAGGATAGGTGTTTCTATGAATATAGGTGTTTCTATGAGGATAGGTGTTTCTATGAATATAGGTGTTTCTATGAGGATAGGTGTTTCTATGAGGATAGGTGTTTCTATGAATATAGGTGTTTCTATGAGGATAGGTGTTTCTATGAATATAGGTGTTTCTATGAGGATAGGTGTTTCTATGAATATAGGTGTTTCTATGAGGATAGGTGTTTCTATGAGGATAGGTGTTTCTATGAATATAGGTGTTTCTATGAGGATAGGTGTTTCTATGAATATAGGTGTTTCTATGAATATAGGTGTTTCTATGAGGATAGGTGTTTCTATGAATATAGGTGTTTCTATGAGGATAGGTGTTTCTATGAGGATAGGTGTTTCTATGAGGATAGGTGTTTCTATGAATATAGGTGTTTCTATGAGGATAGGTGTTTCTATGAGGATAGGTGTTTCTATGAGGATAGGTGTTTCTATGAGGATAGGTGTTTCTATGAGGATAGGTGTTTCTATGAGGATAGGTGTTTCTATGAATATAGGTGTTTCTATGAGGATAGGTGTTTCTATGAATATAGGTGTTTCTATGAGGATAGGTGTTTCTATGAGGATAGGTGTTTCTATGAGGATAGGTGTTTCTATGAGGATAGGTGTTTCTATGAGGATAGGTGTTTCTATGAGGATAGGTGTTTCTATGAATATAGGCGTTTCTATGAGGATAGGTGTTTCTATGAATATAGGTGTTTCTATGAATATAGGTGTTTCTATGAGGATAGGTGTTTCTATGAATATAGGTGTTTCTATGAGGATAGGTGTTTCTATGAATATAGGTGTTTCTATGAGGATAGGTGTATCCCTCTCAGGTGTGGGTCCCTCTGGCACCAGAGGGCAACTGTGGCTCAGGAGTTAGAGCGAGTTGTCCCTCAATCAGGAGATCGGTGGTCTGATCCTCGGCTCTACTTAACCCCAAATTGCTCCCGAAGGTTGTGCCATTAGTTTATGGATGGGTGTGAATGGGTTTGAGTGCCTTTACAGATCTTCACATAACTGTGCTCATTAAGGCTACAAGTCCTCAAAGGGGAAAAACCACAGAGGTAATGTGTCTGTGTCATCCTTCCGTCATTGGGTACGTTAATGTTAAATGGATTGTACTGTATATCTCTTTTCTAGTCTCCCGACCACTCAAAGCTCTTTCACATTACTTGTCATCATTCACCCATTCACACACTAATGGCAGGGATACACGGTGCCACCTGCCAACCAGGATGAGGGCAATTTGGGGTGAAGAGGCTTGCCCAAGGACACAACGATATGGACGGAGCCGGGGATCAAACCGCTGATCCTCTGATTGAAGGACGACCCTAACCCTAACCACTGAGCATCTTTACACACTAAGGTGACGCTCAAGCTGAATAACCATGCACATGCAATTATTTTGATTTGGCTTCATCAGTCAACAATCAGTCATCAATTCAGTTCCAACAGCAGAACTAGAACTAGCCAGGATGTTTGTTATTTTAACATTAACATTGTTCACTGCATGACAGAGAGCAGGCATGTTACACAGGTGAGTATTTGAATACCTTCCAAGTCATCGATGGTCTTCTCCAGCTTGGCCACAGACCTCTCTGCAAACTCTGCGCGGGTCTCAGCCTGACACAAACCACAGCACAACATGTGTCAATACACTCTTTGACAAGATTTATCAACTTCATGTGGCATAAGCAACAGAAACAGCAACAATGTAACGGAAAGAATCTCACCTCTTTCAGTTTGTCAGTAAGAACTTTGATTTCTTCCTCATATTTGTCCTCCTTTTGTGAGTACTAAAATCCAAATAGAAAAAGGTATTAAAATGCATATACAACTCCAACATTAACCACTAAAAGAAAACATACTTCATAAAAGGATAATAAATACACTATTGCTGTGTCACAATTTTAAGCGAAGCAAGTGTAACTATTAGGTGTGAAACACATAATTAAACAGTAAAATATTAAGACAGTTGTAAGGCATTCTAACCTTGTCATTATGATACTTTATGCATCTTACAGTCACAGAGAATTGACCTTTCTAAAAACATGATTGAATCTTCTTTGAAAAACCCAGAAGGTTGTTTAACAAAACATTTTATGATAACAAAATATATATTTTTTAACTGATTCCCCGCTTTTCAATTCTAAATCTTAAAGTTATGGTCATTTGTTAAAGGTCCTTCCTCCTCTGAACTCTGTTTATCACGTCTCCACCAGGCAGCAACCTATGGTTCTGAAAAGTCAAGCCAATGTTTAAGTGTCTTAAACTTGCATTTTCTCTCATGTCCATGAGGGGAAGACTCCTCTGGTTGCATAGACATTTAGGAGAAAAGGACTTCTCACTTGACTAAATAAAGTCACTTCCATTTACTGGTAGCAAAAAGTAGGCGACGTACAAAATCGCCGAACTCAAGACTTCAAAACATCAGTCCACAAACCAATGGCTGAGGCCACGGCGAATACGTCCACTTCTTATATACAGTCTAGGGTCTCTACGTTTCCAACGTTGGGTCATGAGTAGTTAAGTGGACATGGATTCCTATCACTGTTTGTGTTTGCATTTGTTAATGTCTGTAGTTTTGTCGTGAGGCCGGTCCCGTGGCTGAAGGACCCTCAGCTCCTACTGTACCTTCTCAGCCTGGGCTTCCAGTGACTTCAAGTTGTTGGTGACATTTTTCAACTCTTCCTCAAGGTCACCTGATTTACTGAGCAGGGCAAGGGACAGGAAAAGCAAGAGAAGAAAAAGCAGTAATTTGAAAGGTAGGAAAGCAGACCCTGACATTCATTTGTGTTAACGTGTCTCTGTCTCTCTTACTCAGAGACAGAAGATGGGTTTCTGTCATGAAACCGCTCTGTTCACATCTGACTGAGTAAGAAGGCAAAGGAGGCTTTTACATTTTTGATTAGAAAATGTCAGCCAAAAGATTAATGACAAATTGAAAAAATAAGTCTTTTTTAAGTCTATATTTTTCCAGTAAGGCCCATCTACAGACCCAAACTAACAACGTTATTTGCATCTCTCAATACGTTCTCACTTCCTGACTCTCAACCAATGAGCTTGAGGCTCTCAGCTCTCATCCTCACTTTAACTGACTTTAACGTTTTCAAGGATCAGCTAAAACCGTTTGCCCCAGTAGTTTTCATCAAACATTACTCAAAAGGGTGTAAATAATATTTGTTATTGTAGTGGCTGCAGGATGCTGTATGTGGGACTGAGTCAACTGGGCAAGTGATACACAGTCATGTGTTTTTAAGAGTCATGACATCACTTCCTGTCTGGCCTCTACTCCACTTGCTTCTGTAACACAACGCAATCTCTCATTCACTATTTCTTTCATCTGTGTACCTGGACTTTACTTTCCATACAAATGAGCATCCATTACAGTACTTGCTATTACAAATGTAAACTTAAACAATGATTACTTTGCAAGCATACATAAAAACTACAGCTCCCATGAAAATGTACCAGCGCATCAGCGCAGCCTCTACTAACAAGCGGTGCCGCTTAGGTCACAGTGGTCTTGGCTCACAGGAAATGGTGAATAAACAAACTATCTTTTTCTGAAACCGCTTTCATTTACAAATGAACAATTAATAACAGACATGTTTTTTGGGACCATGTGACGGCAACGTTCTTGGCTTGATTCCAACTGGGACATTTTGTTCTATCGCAATCTCTGTTTTTAAACTTAAAATACATTGTGCCACCCCCTTTATGATAACCAAACCTTTGCAATTCATCGTTGGTTTGGGTCTTTTCATGGGATTTGTTCACAAGAAAAACTAGAATATCAGCAGACGTATACGTGTAGTAATGCTTGAAGGACATGCTCAAGTCGAAGTGCAAGCCAGACAGAAAACAGAGAGCGGGGTTGAGAGGCTGCAGGTCAGAGGAGCAGAATTAGACCCTGGTTGAGTTCGTACAGTAAGTACCTCTTCCTCTCCGCACATCATGGACTTCATATTCTGGTCCATTAGTCTGAGCTCCTCCTCCAGCTCCCTCACTCTTCTGAAGGGGTTAGTCGGGGAGGTCGGGGGTGAGAGGGGTCAGTGGGCGGGGCCACAAAACAACAACAAACAGTAACCAGTCCCATACAGGCGGTGGTGGTGTGTTCAGGCATGCATGACGTAAAACACACACCCAGGTACGTATTCCATATGTCCTGCAGCTTGGGATTCACACATGATCAAGTGAATAATCAATTAGTCAGTTAACGGGAAGATAAATTGTCAACCATTTGTATACTTGCTGCAACGTTTAGGTTATTTATAAAACTGTCAAACGTAGAATTCAATCTGAGGATAGATTAAGCTATTTGACTCTAAATAGTTAATCAATTTATTGTAAAAAGAATTAGTAGATTAATCAAAAACAATCATTAGTTGCAGTTGTTAAGAGAATCATGCAGCACTTACACAAACACTGAAACATAAAATCATTTTACACCAAAATTAAAAACTATCTTAAAATTAAGACATTTAAGAACCTCTCTGGACTGAATTTGTATTTTCTTGCACCTAAACTTTTAACTGCTATTTAAACTGTGATCCAGTATTAACTTTAAACTTAACACTTTTAAGGAGGTTTAACTTTTGAAATGGCTGCCTTTTTGAGATGGATTGAAAATAATTATCAAATGCATTGAAGAAAGTGAAGGGATGGACTCAAGTGAGTTTTATGAAAGGAAACTGTTCTGGAGCTGAACAGGAAGATTGGACCAATAGTTGGTGTTCCTTACTGTCATTTTATCTTCCAGTCTATGGCCACATTTATTATTTTAATTCAGCCACGTTTTCCTCAAAGGAGGAGAAATTAGAGCTCCTCTGTCGAACCATCATGAGTTACGTTCGGCTAACTAACTGACTTCTTAGCAAGCTAATTCTTTATATATATATTTTTTCTGACGCTCTGGCCTTAAGCTTGCTATTTAAAGACGAGACTGAGACGTGGTATTCATATTTTTTATTTCCAGCATTTCTAAGCCGGATGGGCAGGGGTTGGCTTTCTTATCTGTTGTTCTGCGTTTAGTTTTTCTTTAAAAAAAATAGGAAACATGGATAAATATCTTCTAGGTCCGACAGCGCGCACAAATTCATTTATTTATTTTTATTTGGGTGAACAAGAATCTCCATACTGATTACGCTATTTAATTGTGCTTTAAACAATTGTGCAACAGAGATCTGCTTCATTTGAACCACGATTTAATCATTTTTAACCTAGTTTTGCGAAACTGATTAGAACTAATCATAGATTAAATGAATTATTGTTGGTACAACCCATCCTCAGAGGATTATACTGTCGTAAAATAAGATGTGGTCGTAGTAGTGATCACAGGACCTCTACTATGGCAACATGAATAATGGACAGTGGCTCCTGTGTCGGTGTGAGTTTTCACGGTGCGGGTGTTGACTTACGCCTCGGCCACCTCGGCACGCTCCTCTGAGCGCTCCAGATCGCCCTCCAGGATCACCAGCTTACGTGCAACCTGCAGACAACCAGCAATCAGCACACAGGGGATCTGTCTTTACACTGACTGTTAGTATGAATCCTCGCTGGCTCTGTTACTGTGTTACAATGACATACTGTACTAATTGTGAAGATTATGTACTATATTCAGAGATGGGTTCGTCTCAAGTCTGAGCTGTGAGGCCGAATACAAGTCCAAGTCGTAATAAATGAAACTTTGAGTTTATTACTTTGAACTCTATAACGTTTGGTGTGTTGTCCCTGCTAAAATTACATCATAATGTTTTGTCGACCACAGCTAAATCTTTACATTTGATCAGACATATCATCTGTTTCTGTCTGCAATGACAACACGCACCTTTACCTTTTTTTAATCTTTCTATTGCCCCTAAATTTCTTTACTGACATCACGTTTCCAGCGTGAACCTGTTTAGCATGAATGTGTAGCAGTATTTTGTAGAGGTGCACTGGGACACAGCTCACTGCAAGTTTATAACGTCCAGCAAAGACGTTGAAAAAACAGTGACTCTCCCACCTCTTCATATTTGCGGTCGGCCTCCTCAGCGATGTGTTTGGCTTCCTTCAGCTGCATCTCCTGGATCTCCATCTTCTCCTCGTCTTTTGATGCTCTGTTCTCGATGACCTTCATTCCTCTGAGGGACAAGAGGACCAGTCAGTCAGAGAGTTCTTGTGTGACTCACTATCACAATGTAACATCTTCCTACATGTGCTTGATCTGAATAGCATTCAGTAAGTGTTAAAGAGTCTCTTCTACACATAATGACAACTGTGAAACAATGTTGTCTTCTTTTACTGCGGAGAAGCTTCATCGATCCGACAGAATCAATGAAGCTGACTTTGACTGTTCTTTTTAAAATCTAATGTTATGGAAGCGTGATACTAAATCGTAGGATTTACCTAACAACCTTTATGATCTCTGACTATAGTGACAATTTCCTCATGACATTGTGTGCATTGATAGCAACAGGGCTTGTGGAGAACATCCTGGTCTGTGTAAGATAGAGAACATGGCAACTTTAGCCCCTTTTACACAAAGTACACGCTGTGGCAGTTTAACCCAGCCCAGCAACCAAGTGAAACACAAGCTTCAATTCAATCGTTCAAGTTAATCCCTTCACCTCTCGCTCTCATCTGCAGCTTTCTCAGCCTCTTCCAGCTTCTGCAGAGCAGTAGCCAGTCTCTCCTGAGCTCGGTCCAACTCCTCCTCCACCAGCTGGATACGTCTGTTTAGAGATGCCACTTCTGCCTCAGCCTGTAGCGACACACACACACAAACGCACACAGACACAGCCAGACACACACACACACACACACACACACACACACACACCATTTTGTAGATCAGAGCCTGAAGAAGTCACATTACATCCATAATGACAATGATAACTGCATATATAACAGCAGACAGATTTACCAATTAAAAACATAATAAGTACAACAATTTCGGTTTTGTTAGATCTGTATTCAACTTGCCATCAACAAGAGAATAATGATTAAAGCATCCAAATATAAATATGGCTCAATTTATACGGGAGACCTTCATGCTTGATTTAAGTGGCTAATATGTGACACCAGTCCAGGTAAAGCCAGCTACAATACCTGGGACACTTCTTCCAGTGAAACTGAATCCACACTGTTCAGGACGTGTAGCTCGTTTGTTATGTAAATTCAGAAAATATAAGAAAAAGTAGACGAAAGAAACAAAGAAACAAACAACAGGCAGCCAGCCCTTTGACCAGTTGCTATAGAGAAAGAAGGAAGAGAAAATGGAGACGGCTTCTTTGAACACATTCGGCTGACTAAAGGTGCAGAATAATGAATGCAATTTTACATTTCATGAATCTGTAAGTATTTGTTTTAATGATGTTCTACATCTTATAGTTCCAAAAGAGGGTTGGAAATATTAGAATTCTGAGGAAGATAGCACAGACATAAACAATATATTTCCTGCACTGATCAATTTCGAGAATTTGGTCTATTTTGGTTCCAGAACATGTCTTCTTCCAGAATAGTGGAAAGAAAACATTCAACATACGGCGGTGGGTGTTTATTTTACTATTTTGCCTATTTGTGTCTGTAGATTTCTAATAAAGTCTATAAAAGTTCCCATTCGATAATTCATCATTTGTTTTATTAAACATAACTCTTCAGAAATCTCCCCTTCAGTAGCACTTACACCAAAGCTTCCAGTTTCATTCCTAGCTATATTTGGAAGGCTTTTAAAGAGGAGTTGGTACATATATCATTCAAAGCCGGATACTTCCAACATTTCATTACTAAAACCAGGAGAATAAAAAAAAAATCTGACTTCAGATTTCAGAATTCTGGCTGATCTCAGAACGCAAATACGTTTTCACATGTGGCCTTAATTCCCCTCCGGAGGCTACTTCTGTGATTCGTTCACGCTGCGGGGAGCAACTTGAGGAACTACAAGTGACGCAATGCCCTCCTAGTCCCCGGTCCCGTCCCGGTTCCGGTCCCGGTCCCGGTGAGTTACCCTCTCTCTGCCGTGCCTCTCCATGTCCGCCTCCTCCTGCAGCAGCTCGGCTCGGTCCTCCGCCTCGAACGCCGCTTGCTGCAGCGTCTGGATCTTCCTCCGCACCGCGTCCATAGACGCTAAGGTCGCCATCATGTGAACACTCAACTCCGCTTTCAGGTGTCACGGGGTTTCCGTGGCAACGGCGTCAGAGGTCGGCATCAACGCGACAATTTTTCCGGACACGATTTCAAAATAAAACACTGTAAATTGTAAACAATACTAATAGTGTGCAAAGTAATACATACTGAATGGGTATACATGGACTGTATACAGTATGCTACATGTGAAGATACATAAAGCATTTAGGAATCATAGTATAGTATTGCAGATTATAGGCTTACAAGTAAAAAAGTGTGCATTTTAAACTGTAAAAGAATATCGTCTATAATGGGTGAAAATGGATTTTGAACTGTTCTCCTGATGTTTTTGTGCATCAGAGTGGCGGCTTGCAGGAAGAAACTCTTCTTGTGTCCGCTTGTTCCAGCATTCAGTGTTCAGCGTTGTGCAGCCTCCATGAGGGGAGCAGCTGGAACCGGCTGTGTTCAGGGAGAGAAGGGTCTGTGTTCAGGGAGAGAAGGGTCTGTGTTCAGGGAGAGAAGGGTCTGTGTTCAGGGAGTGAAGGGTCTGTGTTCAGGGAGAGAAGGGTCTGTGTTCAGGGAGAGAAGGGTCTGTGTTCAGGGAGTGAAGGGTCTGTGTTCAGGGAGTGAAGGGTCTGTGTTCAGGGAGAGAAGGGTCTGTGTTCAGGCAGTGAAGGGTCTGTGTTCAGGGAGTGAAGGGTCTGTGTTCAGGGAGAGAAGGGTCTGTGTTCAGGGAGAGAAGGGTCTGTGTTGAGGGAGTGAAGGGTCTGTGTTGAGGGAGTGAAGGGTCTGTGTTCAGGGAGAGAAGGGTCTGTGTTGAGGGAGTGAAGGGTCTGTGTTCAGGGAGTGAAGGGTCTGTGTTCAGGGAGAGAAGGGTCTGTGTTCAGGGAGAGAAGGGTCTGTGTTCAGGGAGAGAAGGGTCTGTGTTCAGGGAGAGAAGGGTCTGTGTTCAGGGAGTGAAGGGTCTGTGTTGAGGGAGTGAAGGGTCTGTGTTCAGGGAGTGAAGGGTCTGTGTTCAGGGAGTGAAGGGTCTGTGTTCAGGGAGTGAAGGGTCTGTGTTCAGGGAGAGAAGGGTCTGTGTTGAGGGAGTGAAGGGTCTGTGTTCAGGGAGTGAAGGGTCTGTGTTCAGGGAGTGAAGGGTCTGTGTTCAGGGAGTGAAGGGTCTGTGTTGAGGGAGTGAAGGGTCTGTGTTGAGGGAGTGAAGGGTCTGTGTTGAGGGAGTGATGTTTCTTGACTCTGGAGGAGTATTCGTCTTGGATGGAGGGCAGACGGGCACCAGTGATGTTCTCCGTAGTCTGTTCCTCCCATGGCTGATCCAAACCAGCAGCTGGACCGAACACCGAACCTCTCAGCACATATAAGCTGAGAGGTAACATATACCACGAACACTTACACGAATAGAAGTTAGAGATGGTGCAGTGTAGCTCGGCAGATAGTGAAGTTGAGGATTTTGAAGAGACTCTTTTTGCACTGAGAAGATTGTGTCCCCTCAGTTAGTTATACTAATTCAGACATAGCACTTTTTATTCAGAAGGTTAAATGTGGATTCCAAGGATATGAATTAGAGAGGCGTGTTGGAGTCAAGAGGAAGATCTGCCCGAGAAGACCAATTTAGGGGAAATAAGATCCACGAAATGTTACCAGAAAAGTTGGTTAGCTGTCCTGCATTGAGACAAGGCAGCAACCTCTGTTTTTGAAAAGTGAAGCCAAACCCTTAAACTTGCATTCTCTCTACTGGCCACCAGGGGGAGACTCCTCTGTTGTATTGAAGTCTATGAGAAAATGACACCTTGTGTCCCTATTCAGTATAGACTTCAATGTTGCGTAAAAAAGGAGAATACCAGTTCTAGAATACTTTCGTATACTTAAGATTAATATTGGTCTACATTATATATGTTGTGATGCAGTGCTGCAGCATTATTTTATTCACAGTGTGAACTCAAGGGCAGCAGCATCTGCACAGGCTGCTGCCAGGCGAGGAATCAAGAAACCAAATCCTCCAGGCCAAGCTCCCCAGATTAGTCAGAATAGATGGCGTCGGCCTCAAGGTGCTGAAAAGCTTTATGATATGTTGGTGGAATCGGATACTCCACACGACAGGTTTAATACTGCTTCTGGCTGCTGCTGTCAGCGGTGAGACGGCTACTCAGCGTCAGAAACTAATGATGACGCTTCCAAGATTCAGCTCGACCTGCTTTAAATTGTGCCCCTGAAGGTCAGCATTACATTATTGGACATGAGACGTAGGAGTGTAAAGTTTGACTGACGTTAACAAACTGCATATTTGAAATGCAGAAGGAGTTAATACTTGACACTGTTACTTTATAACACTGCTAATGTCACTGATGGTCTAAATCTACAACTGTGCAGTAATTCATGTTAAACAGCCTGGTGCTACTTTTCTTTTACAACACCTGAAAGAAAAACAGTTTGAGTAGTAAAGGAAACATGGTCAGCACATGTAGTCAACAGCATGGCCCCGGTGTTCCTGTGGAAAGGGTTCTGGTGTGAGGGACTACACTAGAGGACTTTGGTCTTGATATAGTTCCCTGCAGTAATGTGACCAATGGAATCAGCTCCCTTCACTCACATCTGTTGCTTTTTTCTCTGCTTGCTCCAGCTTCTCCTGGGCATCCTTCAGCGACTCGGAGTATTTGTCCAACTCATCCTCCACTCCTTTCAGCTTCTTCTGCAGACCCAGCAACTCCTCCTCCAGCTACAGGCAAACACACATACACATACACAGAAATACAGCATGTTAGATATTACAGCCTTCATGGATATTAAACATTTATGAGAACAACTCTTTTCACACCACTAATAGCATGACCTGTGAGGGTAATATTCTCCATTCTCCATCGAACACGCAATATATCTCATCAAACTCTGCTCAGAGGTTGCTCCTGAAGGCAACATCCGCTTCTGAATGCTGAAGTGCCTTAAGGCTGCATTCTCTCTAATGTCCATCAGGGGGCGACTCCTCTGTTTCCTTTCAGAAGTCTATGAGAAAATGACTATACTTCTCTCTTGATTTATTACAATACAGCATGATATTCATTTTGTAAATCATGGTCCATTTAGATTAAAATAGATCATAAAGCAGGGTATGCTTTAGGGCGGGGCTACCTTGTGATTGACAGGTCTCTGTCAGAGCCATATAGGGTGTCTCTACGTCACTCAAATAGGGTCACTTCCTGTTCATTTGTTTCAAAAAGCCAAGATAGAGGCAGCCATAATCCACGATGGCGACGGCCAAAACATCGAACTCAAGGCTTCAAAACGTCAGTCCACAAACTGATGGGGACGTCAGGACGACTACGCCAGGACGACTACATCACGACGACTACGTCAGGACGACTACGCCAGGACGACTACGCCAGGACGACTACGTCCACTTCTACTGTTTATTTCATTTTATAAAACAGTCGTAGAATAGTCATAGTAGAAAATACAATTGAATAAAATAAAATAATTTCTCACTTTCTTTGGTATTTTTGTCACCAACAGATTTGCAATGATTATTGTGGGTAATATGTATGTTCAAGTCTTGAGCCTATTTGATCATGTGATTATACAGTCGCTAGTTTAGGTGCAATTATCGTTTGTTATCAATTATTCTGCTAGTATTACTCTCATTTTATGTATCATTTATATCAAATGTATTGACTATGTTGTAATTCTATGAGCATCCTCTTCCGTTGCTCTCCCTGAGGTTTCTTCCTTTTTTTTCTACTCGTTAAAGTGTTTGGGGAGTTTTCTCCTGAACCGATGTGAGGTCCTGGGACAGAGGATGTGTGTAAAGCCCTCTGAGGATAATTTGTGATTTGTGTTATACAAATGAATTAAATTGAATTTCAAACATGACAGGCGGAGTAAGAAACCAGGGTCCGTCATAATCAGTGTTTTAACAATAGGGAGTGCTACATGACAGACCTTTGGGAAAAGTCAAACTCGGGAACATGAAAATCTTATTGAAATAAAGTTAAATACAATCAAAATATAGACACGGGTCAATTTTAGCTGTTGGGTGTTAAAGTCAAAACATCTGTTCTCGAGCTTCAAGTCACAATTGTCTTCATTTAATGATCAGCCATCTTTCATCATCTTGTTGACGAGAGCCACAATGTAATGGAAAATATGTTTTCAAAGATCTTTTTTTACCTGTTCACCTGTCATTACTTATTCTTCATATGCAGCATTAGCCTCCTCCACCTCATACCAAATCATACACAAGACATCTCAATATCGGGGAGACATATTTCCATGAAGTCTAACCATCTGGGACACTGTAATGGTGATCGAATAGGCAGATTGTCAGTGGAGCATATTCATGATCCCATTACAGAAAATATCAATCTAACAAGCAGACTGCTGAACCTTTTCTTGTTTACATCTAAATGAGTCCCTTCCATTTTTGGGCTTCAGGCTTTTGTTATCCTATGAGTCATTTGCAAAGATTGTTTCAGCGAGTCTCCATTTGCAACAACAGCTTCTAGGACTATAAAAAGCCAATTGTAAATGACAGTGATGTGGCCTGACCACAATGTCCTTTCTTAACACTTCTGACAGTCGGTCCCAGCCGTAGCCATGTAGGGCCTCTCAGTCACAAATAGCACAGTCCTGATCCTGCAGTCGACATTGTGGCAACTCCCGAACCGACAGCCTTGACCGTCTTTCTGAGAGGAGCAACGATTCAAAGAAGGTGGGGGAACTTTAGAGGGAACACAGAAATAGACATGCTAGTGTCCAGTGCTCCTATGGAGAGAGAAGGCATTGTAAGCTGGGATCCTCATGGGAACAAATGCTGTGTGGACAGTTGCATATGTTGAAGAGCTGCTATCTATTCATTCACTACTGTGAGATCTCTTAGATTACACAGGAGAGACGCTCACTGTGTTCTCTAGCTGAAACAATAAGCCCCGACTCATTCCTCGGGAAACTGTAGCTGGATTTGGTGGAACATTGTGGACGTACTGGACGGCCATTTCCATCCTAACTGAGCCCTAACTGAGACTTTGTTCCATTACATCGCCATCCTCACGTCAAGTCTGCACGGGCGACCGGTGCAGTTTGGTATTTCCCTGAGAGGAACCGACAGGGAGGAGGTTCCTTCACACAGGATGAGGGGTAGCACAAAGACAGAAAGAGTCTTCAACCACTGGTGGGCCTCAGGGCGCCACCTAGTGGGCCACAGAGGTACTGCCAAATGGTTATATATATATATCTTTATAATTATTTTGATTAAATGTATTCAGATAAATTAAAGAAAAGAAAACAGTTATTCAAACAAAGCCTCATTTTGATGACGACTACTTGCAATATGACCACGCCATCACAACACTTCAGAGGCTTTACTCTTTGCCAGTTAGCTTGCTGGCGTTACAGGATACAGAGGCACTAAATGGCAAATTGAAATGAATCGGAATTATTTGAAATGAAAAAGTAAGGTGGGAGAAAACCCTGTGCCAGTAAAAGTTTCAACGTGTGTGGTGAGGAAATATGACCCTGAATACATTTGTTTTGGTTTCATAATGGCAGGCAGTGGCCGATGAGTGATAGATGAATACTTCATTACAGCTGGGCTGATATGTGTTCTCATTTATTTGGGAAGGTGGAACTTTCCATCCAAAGTGGGCCTTCAGTAAGGTTGAACCAGGATTTTATCAAGAACAAACTATAATATTGGGAGTATGCAGAATGTGTCTTGATATTATATGAAGAATGAGATCTGCAAAATTTCATAACTTCAGTGCAACACTTTATCCATTTATTATTACAAGTTGTCTATATTCAGCATACCAAACACCTGAGGAAGTGCATCTTGTTTTAAGTTTTCTATTTGAACGCTTATTAATATCCGACTGTATGAATTCCTCTTGATCTAAGTGCTGCAATAGACTCAATTGTTCATGACATTTTAATAACTGTGTTGTGAATCATGAGGATTAAAGGTACAGCTCTCTCTTCTTACTTCTGGGAGAAACATTTCTTTGTTAATGCGTTTGTGCCTACACTGTGTGGATATCCATATCTGTGAGAAAGGGTTCCAATATTAAGGCTCCATATAGGCCCCATCTTATTTTCAATATACACGCTTCCGCTGGGTCACAACATATTTTCCAAACATGCCATTCACCAATTGTGACAGAAAGCCAACACCACAGTGGATTCAACTACTGTTTAGACGACTGCATTTCAGTTTATTCCGCTCTCAGCCTCTCTTAGATCCTAATTAGACTAATGCTTGATACCAATGATGATATATTGGCCAGTAAATGTTTACATGAGACATAACAGAAAACATTTTGACGAGCATCTCTTAAATTGGGCACCTTTGTGAGCCCCGGTTTAAAGCAGTTTGAGTCTGGCAAATTATCTTTTCTGCATGTGATTTATCATCTCGCCACTCGTTTCCTGTCATACTGTCACTCACTAATCAAGTGATACAAATACAATAAAAATTAAATAAAAATGTAGCCAGCCTTTTGCAGGACTAACTAACATGTGAAACACTGTTTCGAATAACATCAAAACCATCCACTGAGCATGTGCATTTTTTGGTTTAAAGATTTTCTTCATCATCGTAAAAGCCACCATGAGGCTGTGTGACCCTCGAGCTAATAAAATACTAAAGAAAAGCAACAAGTACAGAACAGTATCCATCTAAAGGTTACCATTAGCTAACTTTAACAGAAGTGCTTCCATGCTTATGAATTCAATGAGGTCTGTCGTTACACAGTCACGCTTCAGCCCCCTGTTCTTCAGCCATTCCTCTTCTCTAGACCCGGATGGTCCCATCACCTTCCCTTCTCTGCTGAAAGCTCTTGTGACCTTGACATACAACATTGTCCTCCTCTTGCTTTCATGTTCTGGTCTGTTTGAGTTGCAGTTAATTTAATTGTTTTTTAAAAGGACTTGCACTTGTCCTCCATGTCTCTCTACCTGTTTGCACTTGTCCTTGTCCTCCATGTTTCATACCTGTTTGCACTTGTCCTCCGCTCCTTTCTTGTCCCCCTCGGCCTGCTCTGCCCGGTCTATCGCGTTCTCCTTATCCAGCTTCAGCATCTGCATTTTCTTCTTGATGGCCTCCATGGTTCTTCAGGTGTGGGGCTCTCAGCAGAGGGAGAAGAGCACTCGGTTAGTCCGGACAGAGACAGAGACTGAGGTCTGCGGCAGGACGGAGGTGGACAGGAGCGCGCGTGCGGCTGGTCTGAGCTTGAAGATGGAGTCAGCTGCACGAGCCCCCTACACTTTTTTTCAGTGAGGATTCGCTCGGGGACGTTGCCCATATTTAGGCAGCGAGAGTTGTCCAGTCTGTGCGCGCGACTTGTGTCTTCAGCACGTGTGAGTAAATCACATCCAGGGGCGTCAGCTCCACCTGGATCACTGTGGTCCTGCAACTCAACTCACTCATGAGACCCTGAGGGAATAGATTCACCGTTAACGAAGCTGTACGTCTTCAGCGTGGCCATGCGTATTCAGACAGAACGCAATGCTCCTGACCAAGACAAATGCTCCTGACCAACAAGTTGGTGTACATTAAATTACAATTTTAATTAATTTCAGTGGAAATAAGAAAACACTTATGGTCAACTATAAGTCCATTTACTCATCTTGAGTGTTTCTCAATTAATCTACTCCAATACATCTCAGTGAGAACTATCAGAATCAGAATACTTTCAGAATCAGGTTATAAAAACTGTACATACAATTCATGTAAGAATTATTTTACCAGAATGCAACATGATGTGATACTTACACATATATGCATCAATAATTATGATCTAATAATATAATGTATTTTTTTCTAAAATGGGCCATTCCGCATTCTCAGTCATGGCTATTTAAATTTTTTAAGCTGTTGGAATGAAGTGCGGCCAATCAGAGCCAGCCGGGTGGGTATGACACAGGATGGGACCGGGTGCACACTCCCCCTTGTGTGACCCTCCTTACCTCAAGATGCAAACAGGTTTCTAATATGCTCCACAAAAAGCCATAATTAAAACGGTGTCTCTCTTTCTCTTCATCCTCGTTATCATCTGTTCAGGAATTCACTGGATTCTACTCAGGCAGCAACTCATTGGTTCTGATTTTTTTTATAGAAGTCTATGAGCAAATTACTCTACTTCTCTTGATTTATTCCCTCAGTAAACATTGTAAACATGAGTTTATGTCTCAATCTCTAGTTTCAAGTCTTCTTCAATACAGCATGATGTTCATTTAGTAAATTATGGTCATTTAAAGTCAAACAGACCATAAAGCAGGGGATGCTTTAGGGCGGGCTTACTGTGATTGACAGGTCTCTCTACCAGAGCCGTATACGGCACGACACTCCTCCAGGCCAGATATGGTAACTTCTGTTCACTGGTTGCAAAAAAACAAGATAGCTGCAAACTCGAGGCTTCAAACCCGCTGACCACAAACAACTATGACCACTTGTTATAGTCTACGACTGTAACTTATTTTGACAGAGGCTCTCAGTGGCTCACAGTGGAATTATTCTTATCCAGAATAATGCAGCAATTTGTCAAGTTTGACAGCATTTTCCTCATTTTAATATTGTTTTGTAAAGATAGTTCAAAATTACAAATAAATAATACCAGGAGTTCTATTCCCTGTTCAGATACATTTACCTTCCGGCGCTTATATTTTCAACGACTAGGTCCATCCCTAGATTCCTAATAACATATAGTGAGAGTGGAGGACTTTATTGACTCAATAAGACTGGTCCTGAGCTTCCTGTTGAGATAGTTGGGGACTTTTATTTTGAAGTGGTGGGAGTGGATGGGGCTGATATTCCATGCAAGGCCTCATACCGAGCCATTTGTTAACATACTGTTACTCTCTGGGGCATTTATTTGGAAGGGTTGGGGGTCGAGAGAGGCAGAATCACACTGTTTGATATTTATAGAGAAGTTATTCTTTAATAATGGGGTATCATAGGAAAAAGCCCTTTGCCATAACATCTCCTCATCGTGTGTGTGTGTGCTTCATACTGCACTAACTAGCTCCTCTCAATCAGCTTTGTTTGCTGTCCACTAACGTTTGTTGGCAGGTGACATGAAGGCCTGTGTGGAAGAAGGTTGCAGATCCTCTCACTTTCAGGCTCCTACGGACAAACGAATCACATGACTTTATGCAGGTCATTCAGCTTCCACAGCTACATTACTTGAAATAATACATAATTACCTACATTTTGAGTTGAAATTATGTTTGTAGAGAGAACATTGTGGAAACGGGTGCAAGCCAAAGATCCTTCTGCTGCCATGCTCTCTAACCGTTGAGTCAGCAATCACAGGTTGACATGGTCATTGCTAAGTGACTCCTGGATTAGGAGTTGACGCACATCTCTCCTTCCAAGACAAAACTGTAACTCTTATGGCTTTAATATTTCACTTGAGCATTTATTGAGCAGAGGAATATATTGTGTGAAATATGTGTACAGATCAAAATGTTAACAAACGTTCAGGTTAGAAAACTGGTACTGTTCGCTGATCAGTTAACATGAGTTTATGCGGCAGTTGGTCGGAGATCCTCTCACTTTCAGGCTTCTTTGGCTAAATGTTTAAGCCACAGCAACATTGTACAGGAGAGTAGAAATGTTCCTACATTTCTACATGAAGAAACTGTTAGAAAGATAATTTATGGCGAAGATTTGAAGCTCCCCTCCACTCTGGAGCTAGAGAGGGGAAACAACTGTCAAACATTCCCTCCAATACACAACCATGTAAAAATGTGAGCCATTTTTTCTAAGCTTCAAAGAAGTTGGAATCGGATTTAAATGTTGAGTAATGCACCCTATGAAACTGTAAACGGCGGCTTCAATGGCCGCCATGTTTACTTCTGTGCGATAGTGTATCAAGTCTTTTTTGTACTGTTCCTTTGTGCGTGCTGGTCGTTCAGGACTGTAACCGGTTCACACTGGACTCTGATATTGGCTGCATTAAAAACATGTATGTGAACAGCCAAACAAAGAGAACTGATCTGAAATTAACACTAAGACTTGCAGTCTGTGTGTAGGCAAAGTTTTTATTCCTACAAACATTGGAACAAAATAAACAGATATGATGTATGATTAAATCAGTAAATGATGGTTATGAACACAAAATATAGCTCAATATGAACTAACTTCCTCTTGTGAACAGGGTGAGAAGAGTGAGTGTCAACGTGATAAGAAATGGATGTCAAGAGTTTCACTGAAAACTGGCTTTATTGAATATAAATCTCTGTTACAGCGCCCATGAGGTGGTGCTGCTGTAAGAAAGTCACATGTGAGCAAAAGAAGAAGGCTTTGTATGATTACAGTCACTTTGGTATTAGGCATGCTGTTCTAGCTGTGCCATGTGAAAAGAATATGTAAAGAAAATAAAGACATGTGTGGTGTGAAAGATGATTTAAACGATGCTCTGATAAATTATTTAACTGGAGTAATTAGTGAAGTGCGTCTAGAGGGTAAATGATTGGCAGCAGTTTATAATACTTGATAAATTCTATGAAGGCACTTAATATAGTGGGGCCAAAGAGTGATCAAACATTAGGCCCTTGGTAAGGAGAAATAAAGTGTGAGTCATATCTACCAGGAAACAGACCAGCATCATGGGATTGTGCTGGTAACAGGAATCCTCTAGAAAGTATTAAGCACCAATATCGGCACAGATGACTCATCACTGGAGCAAGTCACTAAACAAATAGTCAATATGATGTCAAATGTCTCCAGGTTAAATATATGGCTTCATACTCTTTACACAAAGATGTATCCTAATCTACCCCAGCTTCAACACTGTAGCTGCTTACATCCAAATACTGACACAAAAAAACATTTACTAACATAGCAACTTTTCAATACATTTCATAGCTTTAGAAAAATAATGTGTTCCCACTCAGATTTGTATTTGTAAGTATTTTTTTCTCTCCAAATATAGTCTTAAAAACTGCTTTTGTCCCATCATTGTCCTTATTTCAGCTTTTAACAGTATGACAAGTAACATACTGAATATCATCACTGTCAATGAGGTCTCTCACCACAGACCTCCGCTTCGCGATGGACTTAGAACACACACACACACACACACACACACACACACACACACACACACACACACACACACACACACACACACACACACACACACACACACACACACACAGAACATTTGCATAGATTATGCATAGTTTGCATAGAAAGCTTAATTGTGCTCGCCTTCACATCTCTAAAATCGAAAAGTAACGTTCTAACGGTGAAGGGCGAGCCAAATTTATTGGCAGGATTTAGCAATTTTATGAAGCCACGTAGCATGTACACAACAAAGACATGTAAATCCAGATTTTTTTCAAAAGAAAGATATATTGAAAAGTATTTGATCATATATAATCAAAAGCACAGATACCGTAATAAGAATTTCTGTATTATCAAAATTCCTAATCATTGGCATCATTTGACTTTAAAAATTAAATACAGGAACATATTGAGAGCCTGCCTAATGTTACATGAAGCCTCCTCTCCCTTCATGTCGCTGGGGGAAGGTCCTGAGCATTCCACGGATCGCGACACGCTCCCTCACTGCTCCTGGCCGTCCTCACGCAGCTCCGATGGAAGGAACTTGTACTGCTGCTGTCGGATTGTGGCCAGCTTCCTTCTGGCGTCGTCCAGCTCCCTTTCCTTCCGCAGCATCTCCTCCTGAGCGGCGATGATCTGCAAGACAACGTGGTCGGTCAGCCCACTGAGGAAACTCCAGCTGTGATCACAAGGCCGATATATAGCGCCTTGCCATTCGCTAAAGCCCTCATTGTTAGCAGCAGTAGCTTGGAAACCAGAACTAGGCCGATATGCCAAGCTTTGGATTCCCCAACATGCCAAAGCGGGTGTGCATGTGGCTCTAGTGAGAGACGCTTGTTATATAAAGAGTGGAAAGTTGTGTCTTTCTAAGCCCCATGTCCAACCCCAGAACACAAGAGTAGAAGTATAGAGTAGCTGGTAACATTATTTGTCCTGCCGACATCAGCAATTTAAACTAGCGTCGCATCAATAACCAAGAGTCACACCTCAAGCATTGAGCCAGAAAAGTGTCCTGATGTACGACAAGCGATGCCGCCATCGAGAGCGATATTGATTAGCTATCCGTTACCGTCGATGTGATTTTGACAACACAAAGAGGGTGAGCGTTTTTTCAAACAAGCGATCATGTTAAAACAATCTAATTATATTTGTATTGATTATTGAAAGTAAGTATTTTCCATAAAGTATGTATTTTATTTTATGTATGCACGTATATTTGTGCTCCTACTGTGTGTGGGACCTTTGACTCACCTGAGCGATACCTCCCACCATCTTGCTCTTGACCACCACGGCCTGGTCATCCTGAGCATCAAACGCCGCTTTCTGCGCCGCTTTCACCAGGTTATCAGCGGCTCTCTTCACGGCGTTTCCAGCAGCCTGTAGAAACACACCAGATTACAAAAAGATTACGTTGAGTGTGTCATTCTTGACACCGGAAGCAGTAAACTGACAATAGAAAAGTCCCCTTACTGGTTTGTTTTAAAGCTAGTAAAATGCCTGTGCTTTAGGATCAAAGTCAAAAGAATAAAAAGGAAGACGAGGGAATGTAGATATCTTAACACATATATCGCTAACCATGGACCATAATTTATTCTTTGAGTAAATGTTGAAACAGACTCATGCAGACTTGGGACAGCAGAAACATCAACTGTGCTTCTTGTGAACAGCACTTCCTGGAAAGGCAATGAAAAGTTCCACCAGCGCTCTGAGAGAAAACCATAACAGGTTTTTTTCCTGCTCAGTGCCTGAGAGAATAACTGTAAAAGGCAACGAGCAGCAGCCTGCTGAACTGCACTCAGAGCCAAACGTTTGCCTCATTGGGCGGCTCGGCTCGTACAAAGAGGAGTTTTCTCCTTTTGCGGCTCCGTCGACTGAAATCAGACACTGTGAATCCTCTAGTGGTTTATCTTTGGCTGGAATGTTACTGTTAGTCTGGCCCTGACATACAACATAACACTGTGCAGCTCCCGTCATCAGCTGTACTGTACACAAAGGCCACATACTAAACTGGGACTGTCACAGCGTTCTGGTATTCTAAAAATGCACATCCAATCCATTGTTAAATTGTCAAATCCATTGTCTGAGGGAATGGTCTCCAGTATGTTTCCCTCTGACCGTCTGCACTGGCCTCATTTCAGCCATGTTTTCACTCATTTATCCGTTTACATCAACACAGCCGTCTACAGCAGTGACCGCACAGCTCACGTTTCACTCACACCCAACGACACCACTGCAAGTCAGATGGACATGTCGTTGTTCATGCGTGGATCTCTACACTCTTAGAAATAAAAAGGTGCTAACTGTAACCATGTCAGGTTCTTCAGCTTGTCCTCATGGGAGAACCATTATTATACCTAGAACCAACATATCTGTGACAGGGTCCATCAAGAACCCCCCCAGAGTCCTCAGTGGAGGTTCTATCTAAGGTTACACACACCGAATGTCTGGCTTCTGAATCTCAAACATAGCGAAAATAACTAAATAGCCTAGACACACCACTATTGTTGTTCCGACATCCAATTCCCATTTTGATGCAAATACATACATTTTTCCTTTAATTGTCATTTATCTAATGTGACAACAAGGCTAGCAATTTTGATTACCATCTTGAAATCCACTGGAATACCATGTTAACACTCCCAGGTTGGCTGCCAGGTAATATTGCATTATTGTGGGTGGTACCAAACAATCTGGTACCTCAGTGTGTAAGACAGTGCTTTCCCTGAACCAGCTGCTGCCATCAGGAACTGTCCCAACAGCCACCTTTCCTCAGAGAGACTGTACAATACTCAGCACTCGGAATAATACAGCCATAAAAAGCCCAGCGGCAGAGAGTGAAGAGAGCAAATGCTGCTGGTGTAATCATAGATCAGGGCTAGTGTTTCCAGTTCTGGTGCCATGGGCGGACTGGTGGATTGTTTCCAGAGCTCCTGTACACATAAATGTATGGGAATTACTGCGGCGGCAGCTGCAGGCCCAGAAGAGGAGGAGATAAGCCACTGCTGATTGGATCAGAGAATATGAGATGGCCTGGGCAGGCTGATGTGCTCACAGCCTTAAATATAGTCTTTTTGGGTGGATGGGGTGACAGGAGATACTTGTAGTTTGTGTTATGTCTTGGGACTAACTGCATCCGTTACACTTAAAAGGTCAAGCAACTAAACTTGGGCAGCTGTAGCTCAGGGGGATGAGTGGTCGTCCCGCAACCACAAGGTAGCCGGTTCGATCCCCAGTCCCCCCCATAGCTCACATGTCGAAGTGTCCCTGAGCAAGACACTGAACCCTCAACTGCTCCCCGGGCGCCTCACAGGGCTGCCCACTGCTCCCTATCCAGGGATGGGTCAAATGCAGAGAAGAATTTCCCCAAGGGGATTAATAAAGTGCATCTTTCTTTTCTTTCTTTTCTAAAGGTCAGGACTAAAAGGGACTAAACTACCACTTTCATGGTAACGCAAAACTAAACTTGTGGAGTAGCCCTGACATGATAATGAAATGCAGCAGTATGTTAAAGGCACTCTTACCTGTGCTGAATATAGAGCACACTAATCCTGATGGAGCAGCTGTACAGATCATGCAGCTCACCTGTAACCCTAAACACTCAAACTGCAGCCTATTAATAGACTGTCCAACAACCGCAGCTGTTACAGAATGACTAATGTTGTGGTGGGAGTATTGTTCCCTCAGCAGGTACTGTAGGTCTGACACATAGTAACAAAGAGGATCTCACTGTGCATTTGACAATATCAGATGTCAGTCTGACAAAGCAGAATTAGAGGGTTAGGGAGCTAAATTTGGACCTAACCCTGGCTTTTCAGTCTCGAGAAAACGGCTTGAGTTCAATCAAACTCAGTTTAACTAAAGCAGAAGGGGACAGGCTGCTGAATATGTACTGTACAACATACTGAGCTAATGCAAATGATGATTCTGGTTTCATCCTTTAGCTTTCCTATTGCCAAGGACTTATGTGCTGGTTTAGCAACGTGTCAGTCCATCTCTGTTTGACCTCTGGACTGTCGGAGGCCGCCTTGCTTTGGTGAACTTATTTTTCTACCCAACAGAAATTCAATCATCCTGACGATTAAACAATATTAACCACCTCGCAGAAAAGAGAGCGAGACGGAAAGTGTGCATGAGTGGGGAAGGGAGAATGCATCCTCCTGAGACCCGGCAATGCATTTTTGTACATTGTAGTGCACATTATGTTTTTGCTGATTCCTCTCATACTACACATGCCACTCTATTGAGTCCTGATGTTCCTTAAAGAGGACAACTGTAGCTTTAAAATGACATCACATGTGGGGGGGGTGTGGCATTGCCAACTTTCCTTGGCAGGTCTTTTCAAAATGGCAGCCTCCACAACAAGCACATTTTATGGAAAAAAGAAAGGTAAGCATTATATTCATATTTAAAATGTTTTTTTATGTTATATTTGGATTGTTTTTAGTAAGTAAACATCTAAGGAGTAAGGCAGTGAGTTTTCAGAGCTGAGCTTATTTATTGTCATAGGAAAAACAACTAATTTATGAATGTACACTGTAGTGCACGTCAGGACTTTGTACTTGTGTTTATTTCTATTTTTTTAGTAGAGAGCTCCATGACAGAGACAGAGACCATCCTTAACCGGATCATTGAGGGAGATTCAGAACTTTTTGTAACATGTTAAATTGTACTAAATTATAGAGTGTGCTTTGTATTTCTCTTAGGTTCATGCTGTGTTGGGCAGAATACAGAATTGCACATGATGGAACCCAAATAAGCCGTAGAGACTGCAGCCACAGCAGTACTTCAGCAGTACGCTGACGAAGATCTGTCCTTAACGAAGTCCTGTTGTACACCACAGTGCACATGTTATAAAAGTGTAATAAAGTAATGCTTAAAAAAAAAAAAATCTTTGCAATGTGTTTTTTACCAACCCAACACTTCATTTATAAAAAAAATAAAAATAATTTAACATATTTTTTCCCCTGGGTCTCAGATAAAAGGACAGAGAAGTGAAACTGAAAGGAGACTTTTGTTCTGGGAATGAAACATAACTCAGTATCAGTGAAGTGTATGAAGCACACTGCAGACTGGAGTCTCTCTCAGTGAGCGGCAAGGTTACAGCGTTCTCAGTTTTGAAAATATCATTGGGTGTTTTTGCTCCTAACCGGTTTCAAAACTAACTCTGAATTCGTGCAAATGAAAGATGTCAATCAAACTCTGCTGTGCTTCAGAACAGTCCAGTAGTCTCTGGTGTGTAGCAGACCAGCCACAGGGCTGTGTGACAGCAGAGGTCTGATTTACCATGAACGCCAATGCTAAACTACTATGAAATCCAACTGCTGATGGTAAATTGTTAAGAAAGCAAGTTCTGTGTAGCCAGTATTTAAGCATAAAAAAAACATCCGTCAGTCGCAGCAATTTGATTTCTGTGAGTCTATGTAGTGCTGATGTTGCAGGATGATATCTCGAAAAGTCTCCAATGAATGAGTTACTTGTCAGTCAGTATAACTTCCTGTTTTGACCTCTAGAGGTGACTGAGGTCTCATGTTCTTTCAGTTTTCGGTGTCCTGAAGTACCAGGGTAACAAAAAGAAGTGGCCGTGTGTGAAGCAGCTTGATAGGCATTAATATGCAGTCCTGACCTGAAGCCTCTTCATGGTCTGGGAGTCCTGGTCAGCCTTGACCTTGCAGGCCACCAGCAGCTGAGCAGTGGAGGCTGCCACCTGCTTGGCTGACGAGATGAGCTTCTCCTCGCTGGCGTGTCCCTGCACCGCAGAGTTGGCTGCCTCACACAGGTTGTTGGTCGCTGCCGCAACCATGCGAGCCTGAGGGTTCAAAGGTATTGACGGTAAGATGTTTTACCAAGGACTTTGAAATGTACTTAGATAAAGCTTGAGGCCGAGGACTTACAGCTGAAATCAGCCCCTGAGACCACTGTCCATCATCCACTGCATTGGCTTGGATCGCTCCCACCTGAAAGTACAGGAAAACTGGCTCAGAATCATCAATCTTCAGCATTCAATGATATCAAAAGCATACAATTCACTAAGGGGAGAAGAATGACATGGATGGGCAAATTCAATCTCTGAACCAATCACAATCAGCCATATTTCTGGGGTTACGGTTCTCCTGCGCATCACCGCCCAGTATGGTGAATTTTGTCCCAATGGGGCATGCAGAATCTGTACGCATCAGTCTGTTTGTTCAGGAGCAACTTTGCATTAGTTTGTTCCCCTTAAAAGGAGACATGTCATGCTAATTTTCATACTTGTGTTTAGAGTTCCTACTAGAACATGTTTACATGTTTTAATGTTAAAAAAAAAACATTATCTTTCTCAAACCGTCTGAATGCATCTGTAAAAAAAAAAAAAAAAGTACGAAGAGCAAGTGAAACCGGAGTTCCATGTATGTGCAAATTTACATGGCCATTAAAGCTGATTCTGATTCTGATATCTGTCTAAAACAGGGGTGTCAAACTCATTTTAGTTAAGGGGCCGCATGCTGCCCATTTTGATCTCATGTGGGCACGATCAGTAAAATCACAGCATATTAACGCATACATAATGACAATATTTCTCTATGTTTAAATCATTGGTGAAGGTTTCTGGATGATAAACCCTATTTTAAGGTCTTCAATAAACTAGAAACATAAAGACCAAAAATTCAGACATCAGCTCACTTTTTACCTGCCTGGGCTCTCCTCTGCAGATTCCCTCGCAGTTGAGCAATATTTTTAGTAAAGTCAGTGAGGCAACCAATTGTGACTGTGGCTCAATGGTTATTATGTCCACCATACAATCAGACGATCAGTGGTTCGAGTCCCAATTCTGCAATTTTAACTATTATCCCGCGGGCCAGACTGGACCCCCTGGCGGGCCGGATCCGGCCCGCGGGCCGTATGTTTGACACCCCTGGTCTAAAACACTCTGTCTTAGTTCCGGTCTGCTCTGATTGGCTCGTGAGTAAAGCTGCACCTTTGCAAAGGTAGTTCTCAAGCTGTGTAACCTAATGAGGAAGGAGAGCCACATCTGAATGGCTTGTTGAATGTTTTCTGATCTAGACAGCCCGCAACAAATTGACTGGGTTGTCTTATTTAGTTTTTTGTGGGTTGGTAGGCACTCAGATGGATGGACAAGCACCAGAGAGGTGAGATTTCCACCATATGCCCCCTTTAAAGTAACGGTGCTTCCAGTAACACTGAGCTGTGACGATGGATCCCATCTTTTTCAGAAAATGATCACCGAGCTTCAGTTTTTCTGGTGGAATTAAAGTTGTGCTCCAAAATTGGACTACTAGGTGTTACCACATAACCATGTTCTGGGTTTTCTGTTTGTGGCAAATCATGAGGAGAAACTCAGAGGTAACCATTTCTTTGAGGAGGTTTGAATGTTGCCGGCAGCGTTCAGACGTACCTTCCCTTGAGCCACCAGCTCCCTTTGTGCTGCTGAGGCAGCTTTGACCAGAGCACTAGTGGCAGCTGCAATGGACTTGGCTGCCTCCAGAATCTGCTCCTCAAAGTTCAAGCTCTCATCTGCCTCCTGTTTACAAGAGAGGGGAAATAACAACAGTCAATAAACGCGCTGTGGTACAGGGCTGCGATGATCTGTGGAACATTTATTTCGACAAAAAGTCAACAACGATGTTGTTGTCCAGCATAGGAAAAGCTAGGGTCCACAAATACTTAGAAGTGGAGGCATATACAATGCTAAGCGGGTGAGGCCCGTGAGACAGCTATCATTCATGGTGTGAGGAGCTAACAGGCCAGAAGACGTGCAACACACACACAGTATGTGACCCTGCAGTGAGGTTAACAGGCACACTGGCACTGCTGCTGCTCTGTAAAAAGCCCTCTAACCTTGGGTTTGGTCCTGGGCCTCAGCTGCTCCAGTTTCTTGGCAGCTGCTTCAATAGCTGCCGCTGCTCCTAACAGCTCGTTCTCAGCGATGACAGTGGGATCCTCGGGGTCCACCCACTCCGTGCCTACAATACACAGAAACACCCAACATGATTTAGTGGAATATTGTGTAATGGTAATGACAGTATGGCTCACAGTATCAGAACTCATTTCAAAGTTCTGCTACTTACAAGTTCTCTATACAATATTCAGAGCTCAAGCCATTTGAAAGTGTTTTCAGAACACAGGGAGACCATTAGCAGTCAGCACTGCTGCCATTGTTTGCACTGTTAGCACCATTAGCTGTTAGCTGGCAGCAATATATATGCTTTAATTTTCGCATTTAGTTATTTACTAATAAAAATATTTCTTTAAATTAACTGTGTGTACTAGTGAGTGATTTAAGATTGGACAAATTAGTACATAATAATCAGATTATCAGATTATTTATATAAAGTGCAATATGTTTGGTCTTCAACTGTACAGCTCCCAGTGTATCACAAACAGTGTCTGTTGCCATGATAACATGACACAAGGTCACATTCTAGTATAAGGACTAATAGCAAATCCTAGAGAACGTTGCACTCGGGTTCTTCAGTGTCATTGGGGTAAGGTTCCAATAGGCACTTTCCATGTGGATCCTGTTCCAGATTCACTAAGCTCTGAGGCTAATAAACATCTTAGCATTTGTGTCTCTCCTCGCTCTTTTTTTTTTTTTTGGTCCAACTACAAAGTGTTCTACCTGAATGGTTTGTAGGTAATGCAAAGTAAGCAGTGCATATTTAGTTAGGGATATGCAATGCATCCATAGGTGACTTAAGGCCAAATACATGTATGTAGTCTGGTTTACGCGTGGAACAAAGATAGAAGCAGCACTCCAACCCCTGCTTGGACAACACACATGGTGTGTAAAGTTGCCGAGCCGATGTCGTGTAAATTTCAGCGGCATCTCATATCTTCTGTTGTTCATCTAATTTTCAGGTTGGCATTAATTAGACCCTCTCTACTAACCACATGTGGTTACACTTCAGTCAGTTACTTATGACGTAGAAGGCTAACCTCAATAGATTGGATACGGTGTTTGAAGGGACTGGGAAAGGAAAGACTGGAGCAGAGGGACGTTAATCTGTAATATAAAGCTCTGAGGATGACTTCCCCTCCATTTGACAGATGATGCATTCATGGAATCGCCTTGGATTCAATTGAATTTGTACTTGACTCTAAAGAAGGGGGATCCCCGAACAGAGCTGTGTGAAACTGTAGAACTCTACAGGGAGTAAGCACTAATCCTACTTCACATTACTGTCAGGGCTCATTTGCATGAAGTGCCCTAAATAAGACCTGATGCTGGGCTATTTCAGACGTGGCTTGTCTGCCCTTTTTGATGCTTCCACAGGCTTTTTTTTGTTTGTTAATGAAGCGGCTTAAAAACCATCTGTTGTACATCAGTACCATTTCTTAGATTCCATTCACATATGTATAACATTTGTAATCATCTTACTACCATGGTTTAAGTTCACCACTGGTGACCAATATCTGGTAGGGGTTGGTGCCGTCGGCTACATCCAGACCCATTTAGATGGATCAATAAGAACACGGACACCATTCAATGTAAACGGAGACAAGAAGAGACACCCTAAGGAATGCAGTTTGGTTCTGCTGAAGAGGTCAAAGGTTAAGATACCTTTCATGGCCTCGGCAGCCTGGATGAGCTCGGTGACAGAGCCTGCCACCCGCTTGGAGTAGTTGGCCAACTGTTGCTTCAGATCATGCGAGGGCTTCTGGATGATCTGCAGGTGACGGGGAACAAAGTCACAACCTTTAATTCAAACCTTTATACATTCTCTTTCTGTATAACTTTTTTACTTGAATCTAATCCTGCTCTAAGATAATATGTCACTCCATGTTGTATATGTGCATACATATGCAACTTGACATTGGGAAAGAAACTACTAAGTGTAAATCATGGAGGTCATAAAGAAAACCGCACATATTCCATTTCCCCCACATGAATTTGTGATTACAGGAACACCTCCCACATCCTTCAGAGTTGTCTAGAGTGCTCTGGAGATGATATGATGAAGATACAAAAAAGGGCATACAGAATAAATAAAAGAAACCATTCTTTGGGTGGTTAGTTAAATGTATGTTGATTACATTTTCTACATTGAAGGCAGCACTGTATTTCTGTGTTTATTATGTTTTCATTTGATTCTTTATTGGGAGGAACCTAAAAAAAAACTGTTCTGAGATGAGTGTCATAAATTGAATTTGAGAATGATTGTTCGATCCCTAGAAATAATTAATGCTTTACAGGTAAATATGATCAATTGACGATAAACTGATATAAGGTCACTGACGAGACTCTTCTTGTCGCTTTGTGTATTGACAGACTGCTGCAGTAAACAGGAGAAGTGATACAGCAGTTTATTATAGGTGGCCATGGCAGTGAGAATCAGGCCCATCCAAGGACTCCCAGTTCCACAGTGATTGAGATGTATACACAGAAGCGTACATACGCATGGCTCTCTAAATGTGATGAAAATAATGCAAACAGTAGGCATGTCTCTGGTGCATACACAGAATTGTAGACATGAAGGTGAGATCTCACTGTGATGTCAGAAAATAAACCTACAGTATGTGCCCTTAAAGTCCGGCACACTGAACTATTCTTCTTTGAGTATTAACCACACAGTCTTTAGAAAGTATTACTTCTCTGTCAAGTCTTTGTTAGATAAATACTTTTACACGGTTTGCACAATCAATTGTACAATAGCTTTTTGCTCCTGTATCAGTGTTTTCCATTGTAGGAACACACAATGGCAGAGCTGAGTCTCTCCCCTGCCTCTATGGGGACACCTTTGATTAAGTGAGGCTTCATGTTGGATTTGGAGACATATCTGTAGGAGCACATTATTACCTCACACACCTACTGCATTCATTATGTACAACTATGTGGTTTTGGAGGCACCAATGTGACTTTATGAATCTATACCAATGTGGACAGAGACTGATATTACAGGGAGGAAATGAGATGGTCAACTTCTATCAATGGCAGGCCGGTCTCACAATTCACTGAAAATAATGTCAGACTAGCTGGATTTGTTGGTGCTCAGATGGGTTTGGGTTTCTGGTATGTGTCCTCAGACTGTCCTAGGTGGACATGCAGTATTCAGGTTGGAGCCGTGTGTGACAGGTGCAAGGCATTAACAGGGCTCAGCCTATGCCCAGCTCAAGTTTATTCAGATGTGTTGTCATGAGAAGATAGAGGCGAGGACGTAACTGCACAGGAACGCATGCAGCAGGCCAAACTAATGCCACACACACACACACACACACACCAATGTTTTGTGTTGCACAAATACAACATGCAGCAAGTCTAGAAAAAGGTTCATTCATCTGTGATGCTATGAGGCTTAAGGTGAAAAGCAAACCGTGTCACTGAGCAACATGATCAGTAGGTCAGTGTGTTGTTCGGGTCCAACCTTCAGAGGGCAGGACCTCAGATTACTCACATCTACAGTGTATGTATGGGCTCCAGCCGCCGTTCACCATTGGTGTACATCTGCCCTCACGCTTAAGAGGCACTAACGGTTCTCTACCAATCAGCTTCTTCATTCGGATTTCGACTTTTTCTCTGAAACTTTACCAGCATGTCACCTTTGCAACCAGAAGGTGAAAACTCTGAACCCGGCTCATCATTTTTCACTTTAGATTAATGTCAAGAAGTTCCATCCACTCTGATAGAATAGGGCAGGAATACTAGGCTGAATGAGAAAGTAGTACAATTCTATTCATTCGAAGGTGCACAACTATTTAGACGACACAAAGTTTGCAATAATATATGAATAAACAGCATTTGCAATTTGATGCCCAGGCTGATCGGCTCTGAGCCAGGCAGTTATAAAACAGTACAGAGGCATGGAGAGTGGAACATCCCTTACTGGGATCGACTGGGAAATGACCAAACCAGCCATATAGGGTGTCAACTTTTACTCCAGGGTGTAAAGAGAGCTGGTGAGATGGCCGCCTACCGACATGAACCTACAGAGTCACTGCAATGACGAGTGCAGACGAGATGCTCGACTAACATCAACCTTAAGAAACGGTGCAGCCCACTTGCAAGATCATCCCAGATGTGAATAAGGCAAATGTGTTATGTACATTTTATTGCAACTATGGGTCAAAATAATACATAAACGTTTGCCCACCAGCCCCATCAGACCCCAAATCCCTCCCTTAATTGAAACCCTGCGTGTAAGCTGAGCTTTCCACCTCTGAATGGTCAGAACAGAGACAATCAGTAGTCAGTGAGTGTCAGGTCTAACATCAGGCTAGAATTATATTTGACCGTCTCAGGGGCGTTCAAACACCTCCCACCAAGTCAGATTCCTTCAGAGAGTTTAAATAAAAAGCTGCCCCCCCCTCCATAAGCAGAGCAGGTCTGACTTAGGTCTTAGGTCTAACGTGCTGCTGACGGGACTCCGCAGCATTGTTGTGGTATTCAGTGTTCAGTAAAACATTCAACCAATGCAGCACACTTGTGCAGGTCATTCATGTGACGTACTCACCGGCTTGCACCGACATCAGTGAGCCACACGTTTAAAGGAACATTGACAGAGCGATGGGAAAAGGAAACAAAAGAGAAGAGAACACATGACAGCTGATATCGTATCAGACAGCATGCAGCAGCATGCTGTGAACACAGGAAATGCAAAATGACATTTTAAAAGGCGTAAGCAAGTTGGACTGCACATTTTGGAGACAACTGACAGATAAACATATTTGTTCTTTAGGGGCATTTAAGGCTTGATTGATGGGATGTAAAACTTGTAGAGTCATTGCTCGAAGGTTTCCAGTGTGATCCCAGGGCTCGTGGAATGACTTTATACTGGGATGTACAGCTATGAGCAATACTGAGGAGCCACTGAGCAAGCCCCCCACACACACACACTGTTTAAGTGACACTGCTCACCAGTTCACAGATACAGGCGGCTGTGGTAAAGGGCAGAGGCTTGGTGTTAACGTGTGTAGGGTTAACCTTCCTCTTGTGTTAGCTTTCTGTTACTATCTCTTATGTTAACGGGTCGGTTTTGACCTGTAAAATACACTAAAAACAATTATCTATCATCTAATTTGTTTCTCATCTCTTGGTTACCTTGTTAGGCTTCCTTATCCATGCAGATATTGTTGTATGTTTTAATATTTTTGGTGTGGGCCTCTGGGCCTTTTCTTTGTCAGTATACCCCTTAATTTCAATTAAAAAAATAATAATAAATGGTAAAATGAACCTCAAGAGAATCATATAAATATATAATTACTGAGGGGTATTAGAACACATCTCTTAAATAAATTTGTTTTATTTATTTTTTCCATTTTAATATTATTAACTATAGTAACATCTATGGTGTTACGGGTCAATTTCGACCCATATATATTTACTTCAAGAAAAAGGCTAAAATGTCTTCTATTCAGCAATAAAACTTGAATACAAACACAAAATGACACAAAATATGGATTTGCAAACAAACAAACAACCAATCAAGCAAATCTTATTTTTATAACTGGGTCGAAACCGACCCTAACAACAACAACAGGTCATCATTTCAACCAGAGCATTTTATAATTTAGTGAAATGTTTTGTTTTTGTTTTATTTTGTTGAAATAGAGGTTCCTGACAAAGTCAAAAAGCCTTGTTGCAATAAACACATTTATGTGGTTCTTTTATGCATTTAAAAACCTAAAATGGGTCGGTGCCGACCGTAACACAAGAGGAAGGAGTAGAGTATGGTGCTGCAGTGGAACACTGCTCATAGTGGCTTCTCCCAGGAAGTACTACTGCAGTCTGAGGTGCAGAGCGGCAACGTGTGAATACAGCAACACTCAGAGGATGTGACTGAAGGTTTCAGTCTTTTCACCATGTGTACATGATTGGAAGCTAATGATCTGCACAGTCATTACATTCTGACTCTAAAGTGGAACAAAATTAGACCAATTAAAGTTAAAATTAATAAGGTATCTCACAATATTTTTCAGAAGCAGTTTGTTTCAGTTATTTCTGAGACGCTGTAGAGCAGGGATCGGCAGCCTTTTGGATAGGAAGTGACATTTTTAAATGTGCTTGTTAATCAGTGCTATATTAACATTACGTTTTATTAAGACATCACATCAAAATGTTATTCTCTAACGGATCTGTTACTTTATTCCATCCATCTCAGCAACATGCAAATCATTCTCCCATAGTCAGACATTGTGATTATACGTGCGAGCGCTGCACAAGAAGCTGCCCTCCTGATGAAAACACCCACGTCCGAGTTGGAGTTATCGATACGAACAACCTAACCACCAATCTTGGTCATCGGCAATAAACCTAAACTCTGCGAAGAAGGCGACGTGCATTAGCCAATCAGAGGCAGAGTAGGGCGGGTCTTCACGAATGGGGGGGAAAAAAACAATCAAGCTACGGTAAATAACAGCCAATGGCTGTGAAAGAGGACGTGTAGCATGCGGATGAGAGGGCAGTTGAACATTTCCTAAAAACATACATGCACACTTATTGTGAGTGTGTCATTGGTTGAGTTACTGCATGACCACCGCTCTGCAGAGACACATTCCCTGCTAATGATTTGACCACTGAGCTGCTAGTCCAAATTAGTTTTTAATCAAGGACAGTTGTTTTGTGTCTGTCTGTAAGAATCATCAGTCACTCACTGACATGTATTGCAACGTATTCTCATAATTCTACAACATTATAATCCGACGCATTATAATCCCTGTTATAATACATTATAATATGATAAGACATTTGTCTTAGTGCTGCTTTAAGCGAAGTAATGAAATTCCTGAGGTATAGGCATAATATGACAATTATTTTAATATAAAAAGATTAGTATGTATTACAACTATGGGATTTATAATACACTACACGTCAAGCAATTATGAAATATTATGCTTCATAATTGCCTCATGAGACCGTAAAGCACCGGGTGCTATGTTGTGATTATTGTTGGACAGCAATATGTATATCTATGGGTGCTTATAACTATAATTACAGATTATGAGACATTATCAGCATGTGTATAATACATTATAGATATGGCTGTCATAGAAAGTCTTCCCAACATGTTTGTACATGTAAAATAATGTACTTAGTATTTCTCTTTCCTCCACCTCTTTATTTAATGTATTTCTTTGCTTTGCTTTAAGGACTGAGCTATTTGCTCTGGAGCCCCCACCTGACTCTCTGCTGGGAGCCTGTCCAGTGAGAGGAAAAGGTGTTATGATCTATTCATCCTCCTTTCTCTGTTGAGGGGACCCAGTGTATTGTTGAACTGACGTGGCAGTAATGTCCAACCCACCTCAACTGAGGCTGCTGTTGGGTGTTTATGATCTGATCCTCAGTTACAACACAGAACAAAGCTATACAAATGGGAGATGATGTATTTGAAATTGGACCTTTGACATTCACACTGTGGCCATTTCAGTGTTGACTGTTCACTCTGGAGTTTTTGAATGAAGTGTTTGTTGTTTCACTTTTCTTCATAGTGGCTATTGCTGTTTATTCTAATCATTCCCTCATTTCAGCTACTTCTACTAGCAACGTGAACTGCTGATAGTACAGTGTGTGTTAGTGTGTGTATTGGTGGGTAAAGATGTCTTACCACCAGCACATGCTCCAGCAGTCCCAGATATCCACAAGCACATTCATTGCCAAAGCGCAGAGCTCTCATCTGGACCTCCTTGCTGACCTCCGGGTGGTAGGCAGCTTGCTGAGAGGGCAGACAGAAAGAAATCCAGTGAACCAACACTGATAGTATGGAGGCCATTTTGCATGTCAAAACGTAATACTTAAAAAGAGGAAATAATGTAAGAAAATTGACATAAAAAATGTATTTAGGAGTTGGGTTTGTACAAAGATTAAGAAGTTGAGAAGAAACTTTACCAACCTGACTGAAATGTTACATTATGCCAATGTTAGGAGAAAAATACTACAGCAATGTAAAATGAAGTTCCTCCAGACACAACTTGTTAACACTGATTATAATGATTAAATATAAAAGTTAGGTCTTCAAAACCACTGTGCAATTTAGAAATCAGAATGTAGCACCAATATTGTGAACATTTGTGAGGTAAAGAGGTACAGTATAATCAGGTTTACACTAAGTAGCAAAGTGGTAGACACTCGGCCCAGTTAGGTGATAAGTAACTATAAGTATGCCTGCATCATCTTAATGTTACAAGGAATTCTGAATGTTGGCGACCCCACCGGCAGAGCAGTGAGGAGGAGCTCTGCTCCTGGAGGAGGAGGAGACTCTGCTGCACAGGACTCCACCGACTGCAGGTCAAAGGGGGTTTCACCAGAATCTGACCCGGTGGCACCGATGACGAGCATTAAGAATAACGATATAGAAATAGAGCATTTTCTCTCTGATGGTCTCGTTCACTGATGAAGGTCACATAGAGGACCAGGACTAAACTGAGATGGTTCCATAACCAGTTAATAGACCCTCACTGTAACTTGAATGTCATGTTATTTCTAAATCCCATAGTTACAATTTTGATAAGATCCACCATACTTGTTTGAATAATGTCAGCTGGCTCTGGTTACCAGGCGGTCAGTGTGTATCTATCTCCTGTGTACCTTGCAGGAGTGCAGCATGTCAGCGATGGCCCTTCTGCTGAGGTTGGCCGTTGCGATGATGTCTTCCTGACGACAAGAATTCCCAGCAGCCACTGCCTTTGCTGTTGCCATTGTGATTCCTTTAGTCATGCGAATAAACTCCTCTGGTGTGGTCATCTTTGGTGGTGGGTCAGAACTGTTGAACACCTGTGTGGTAAAACCAGGGGAACGTTAAAAAATGAGTTCTATCATCCAACTGGAGTGGATGCTACAGGAGCGCTGAACAGGAATCCATCTTGCTGGAAGGAGTCTGCTTTCAGCTGGTACTAGGTACAGCTTCTTCTACTGGTTGTAACCGAACATTTATTCCAAATGTTGACAGCGATACACTTGTGAGAGTACTCACAGCCAGCTCCTGCTTGATGTGTTCAATTGTGGCTTCCAAAGCTCTGGTCCCCTTTGTGGCCTCATCCTCTACTGCCTTCACCGTCTTTAGGAGGGATGTCACATTGGTCACCATCACCTGCAGCAGAAAAGTTACATAATTAGGTTAAAGAGCAGACTGAAGGCGAAAGAAAAGGGCTCAGTGATGCACCTATGTGTGTATTTTGAAAACCCCTGTGACATGTATCACCACATGTCACAGGGGTTTTCAAAATACACAGCATTGTTGAAACGTTTGTTTTCAAGTCTTTCTGTACCATGCAGTGTGGTTCAACAGTATGCAACATACAATGTAGTATATCATACAAAATGTGAGCCACCTTAACGAGTGCTCTATAAAAGGTGCTTCTCTGCTGGTCAAGCAGCATCAGGACAAGCTCTCCCAGCTGCACGTGCCCGACTCCACCTGCAGGTGGATCACAGACTTCCTGACTGACAGGAAGCAGCACGTGAAGCTGGGGAAACACGTCTCAGGCTCTCGGACCACCAGCACCGGTTCCCCCCAAGGCTGCGTTCTTTCCCCTCTGCTCTTCTCGCTGTACACCAACAGCTGCACCTCCAGTCACCAGTCCGTCAAGCTCCTGAAGTTCGCGGATGACACCACCCTCATTGGACTCATCTCTGGTGGGGACGAGTCCGCCTACAGGTGGGAGACTGACCACCTGGAGACCTGGTGCAGCCAGAACAACCTGGAGCTCAACGCTCTGAAGACAGTGGAGATGGTTGTGGACTTCAGAAAGAACGCAGCCCCACCCGCCCCTCTCATCCTGTGTGACTCCCCCGTCGACGCTGTGGAGTCCTTCCGCTTCCTGGGCTCCATCATTTCCCAGGACCTCAAGTGGGAACTGAACATCAGCTCCATCACCAAGAAGGCCCAGCAGAGGATGTTCTTCCTGAGGCAGCTGAAGAAATTCAACCTGCCGAAGAAAATGATGGTGCACTTCTACACTGCCATCGTTGAGTCCATCCTCTGCTCCTCCATCACCGTCTGGCACACCGCAGCCACTGCCAAGGACAAGGCCAGGCTGCAGCGCATCATCCGCTCTGCTGAGAGGGTGATTGGCTGTAATCTGCCATCCCTCCAGGACTTGTTCGCCTCCAGGACTCTGAGGCGAGCTAGGAAGATTGCAGCTGACCCCTCTCACCCTGGACACAACCTGTTCGAGTCCCTCCCCTCTGGCAGGAGGCTGCGGTCCATCAGGACCAAGACCTCACGCCACACAAACAGTTTCTTCCCGTCGGCAGTCGGGCTCATCAACAGGGCTCGGGTCCCCCACTGACTGTCTCTGTCACCCCCAGCTATTTTTATTTTTTATTTTATTTTTTATTCTTTTCATTTTTATTTTTTCTCTTCTTTCTTTCTCTCTCTTTACCATTCACTCCTCTGCACACCTCATATTTAAACACTCGTCACTTTAACATACACTTTAACTTAAACACACGTCACTTTAACGTACACTCACATTAACGTATCTGTTGTCTGAGCACTTTCTTTCTTATCTTACACTTATTTTAATACCAATTGCACTGTTGTTATCGTTGATTGTTGATTGTTGTTTGTCTCGTCTAACGTCCCATGTCCATGTCCAATGTATGCACCTTCCGCCTCAAAAAATTCCTCGTTTGTGTGAAAACATTCCTGGCTAATAAACAGTTTCTGATTCTGATTCTGAAACCCATCTGACAGTCGAGCTGTTCTCATTCCTACCCCAGCAGGAGGCAGAGCGCTGCTGTGGAGGAGCACAGCACTCTTCAACTCGTGTCATGTGACTTACCTTGGCAGAGTTCTTCAGCTGCAGCATGCTGGGGTCATCATGAGATTTGCCAGCAGCCGCCTTGGTGGCACTGATGAGGTTGCCCAGAGCTTTGGCCACATCTTTCACTGCGTTGATCAGGACCACCTGTAGAATACACAACCAGTACTTTAAGCTTTAATGTGACGCCTTCACAGGGGAAGTGATTGCACCGAGACCCCTAGAGCAGCAGCCGTTAAGTAGTTTGTGTGCTGGATATAATATGATATATATAACTCAGCATAGATAAGATCAATGCCAGTATGTTCCTTAACATAAAAAAGATCACAAAAAAAACCCAGTGTATTAGAAAATGAGCATCTCCAACTCCATTTTTACTTTGGAAATATGTTTGTTCTTTTATATTTCTCATTATTTGTCTTACTATTCATTGTCTTTTCAAATGCATCTGTTTGTAATTTACATTTAGTAGCTGCTCTTAGAAGTTATTCTATTTCAACATGTTGCATTTCAACCACTTTTACTCAGTTTAGGGTAATAGTGAAGACAAACACAGCTGACATGTTTTCTGCTGTTCTACCTGAGTCTCTGGGTCTTCAGAACCCAGGCTGGCAGCTCCCAGTTTAACCACATCAGCCAGTTTGGTGATGGTGAACACTGAGGACTGGGCAGCCTGGGCCAGTTTCTCCTGACTGGCTCCAGCACCAGACACCAGCAGCTTGGTGTCCTCCACTAGAGCCTTGGCCGTCTTCAGGATGTATTCTCTGCACACAGGAAGAACACAGAGTCACATATTGAATAAGCAACATGAAACTGGGACAGACATATTTTAAAAGATGATATTCGGATTCTCCACATCACAGCATTTCATAGTGAAGGTGATGACAGTGTCCGGCCGACACAATGGGGCCGATTTATTCTATTCAATTCTATGTTTACATGCTATATACATTATAGTCTGGGTTTAATTCCTCTCACGTTTCGACCATTTTGTTGCTGCATTAAAAAGATTTACACTTGAATTGTAATTCATGTTCATTTTTAAGATTCTCTACCAGTGACACGGCCAAGAGACGCGACCGAGAAACTCGAGAGACGCGACCGAGAAACTCGAGAGACGCGACCGAGAAACTCGAGAGACGCGACGTAGATCACAGTCCAGTGCGCCCTGCACACATTGGAGCTGTGCCGAACACACCTCTAATTGTTCCATGGTTTCATTTGGCTCATGTGGGTACTATATACATTATCATACATAACAGGTGGCCATGACCATCATGGCTAATTACATTGATTTACTTTCATCCACTTTAAACACAAGACTGTCCCCGTCATGATGCAATGACTGACATCACCAAATAAAAGGGACTGAAACAGGCGAGCTGAGCGGTCAACCTGCTCCGATGACTCTCCTCCTTACTGGGGCGCACAGCGAGTCATCAACACATCAAACCGCCCAGGCTGCATGGAGAAAACAGCTCCGTGCACCCTGGGAAAATACCAGCCTGCTGATGTGCATCTGTGTTCCAGCAAACACCAAAGAGCCCTGAGAGGTCAACAGGAGATACTTTGGTTGTTACTTTGTTTTGTTCCATTGCTGAGGTGTGTGACATGGTTCTGCTCCTGTGATGTGCTCTATGTACTCTTAGTTTCAGTCATAGAAAAGGAGAAATGAAAACAGTGAAAATGAAGTTGATGAACTTGTGTTGATATTGTTTTTAAAATTAAACAATACAACAACAAAAATATTAGTGGTGATTCATTTAATTGTAATGACTGAGTTGTACGATTGACTCCCCAGTGATACTTGTCTTTGCTTTATCTTTGACATCCTCCTTGCCATGACCTAGTTTCCTTACAGGGACACGCTCATTACATCTTTTACAGGAGAGTCTGTAGTACCTGTGGTCAGCGAAGGTCTCTGCGTTCTCTCGGTTCAGAGAACCAGCCGTGGCAAACATGATGGTGGTGTCGAGGTCGGCAATGATTCCAGACACAGCGCTGGCTGCTGTGATGCAGGCCTGGGTGCCACGGTTACCTGCCTGCAGGGACGCCAACACATGGGAGACCTGCAAGAAGGAGACTATCTGTTATGAGGGGAAGTCGGACCTACTGTGCATATCTCCTTACATTATTCGGTTTTAACTGGTCAAATAACTTATTTAAAAAGTAGACTGAGCTCTGACCTTCTCTGAGACTTTGCGGGCGCTTTCAATCAGCTCTTTCTTGGTGAACAAGTCGTTGGGGCTGCACTGCAGAGCTCCAGCTTTGGTCACCAGACCTGTGCAGCTGAAACCCAGCTCGCCCACCTGCTTCTTAATGTGAGAACCAATCTGGACACAAACAAAGGCAAACATTTGAATAACAGGACCAAAAAGATGTAGAGTGAGACGCGGGGAGCCGGCTTGGCCTGCAGAGTGTCTCTCAAAGGACGGCTGGCTTTATTTACTTCATCATTCTCTGCTGTCACGGCTGCATATTTGGCCTCATTTGCAAGATTTCCAAACTCATTGGTAAGGTGGTTGGCCAATCCCCCAAGGTCATCAGGGTTGGTGTTAGACTTGGTCACCTGAGGAGAGATGAGAAACCACAACAGCTGAGTAATAACAAGTGCATCTATTAGGTTTTCACTCGGTACATTATAAAAGAAACAAATCACAAATACTGATAATACAATAATGACAAACCATATTGCACATTCATTCTGTGTACATGCCATCTATTGCACTGCTGCATCCTGGGAGTAGGATCCCTCTGTTTGTTTATTTCTTCCTGTTTAGGGTTTTTTGGGGGGAGCTTTTCCTGTTCTGATGCGAGTAAAGCCCTCTGAGGCCAATTTGTGATTTTGGTCTATACAAATAACATTTTGATTTACTCTTCAATCATGACTTCAACATTTTCTGTTCTATTAGTTTGACATATAATTGATCAGTGTTGGGAAGGTTACATTTGAAATGTAATGACTAAGAACTTCATTTAGGCCTTTTACCAAAAATAATAGATTTGTAACCACCAACATTTTGATTAGTAAATTTAATGTAATTACAAAGGTTTTCTCATTAACTGATTACAATAACATTCATTTAGTAATACGTCACGTATATGTACATACTGTATAACTAGTTACTATAAATGATACACCTCACTGTCGTTTGCCTCAGTCACCATCCTTAGACTCACTACAGCAAAACAGCATCCATTGTGATCTGCTGCTTGTACAGTTATTAAACTAGATTATATAAAACAATGGATTCTGAATCCACTTCTGAATAAGAGGTTTGTCCCACCCACTCTCTCAAACTAGCTGGACATGGGAGAGCCTTGCAATTTTGCAGCTGGAGGAAAATGTGACTCACCCTGTTCTACATAAAAATGATGGGGAGAACATTTCAGTATGACTGAACCATGATGCTATGACAGAGGAAGGGCCGAATCGGGTCCCAGGGGACCGATCCACATGTAGATAACAGGGGCGGGGGCCTGATACACATAACATTTTGTATTTTTTAAATATTCAACTTTATTTCAGTCCTCAGAACTACTTAGGCCCATTGGCTGAGCAGCACAATGCCTTACCATCTCCTGCACAGTGACAGCTATGGCCTTGGCTGTCCTGACCATGGTAGTCTGGTAGTCCACGAAGGTGCCTTCAGGCTCGAGAGCAGGTGTGTCTTCCATGTTATTGATGGCATCATTGATTGAGTCCACCATGCCACCCACAGCACCTGCTGCACTGGCTGCCTCCGCCAGAGTGGCACCCAAGTCATCTACGGCTTCTTTCATCATCTGGACCGACTCCTCCAGGGCCTCCTGCATGTGTGCCGCCTGGAGAAAGGAAAACACATTTCACTGGGCAATGCTAAAATATTCAACCAGACCGTTCAAACAATGGCCACATAAGTGGTGAAATAAAACATTGGGCTTATATTAATAAAAAGCTTTTTTAAAGCACTATACAAATAAAATGTATTATTATTATACCATTTACCATCTCTGTTGGCAGTTTTTATATTTACGGATATTTGTGTAAAGGCTCTCAATGTCAAACGTTACTGAAAATGATCCGTTTGGCATGGTGACATCAGGAATCAGTTATATAAGACAGGAGAATCTACAAATTGACTTGGACAAAACAACAAGAGTAATCCTATTCCTATCTCCTCAAGAAGATAAGAATGTTCATCAAAATGTGTTGTATTAAATTGTGTCATAGACTCTGCCACATAATCTGTAGTGGTTTGTCTGTTATATGATCATCTCTGGATTCCAGCATAGTTCTTCTAGTGCATTTGTCTCTTTCACACTGATAATATAGTTTGCTCTCTTAGATTCTCTTTCTACTATTTTGCTGCAGGTAAGTCTTGTTGCACGAAGACAGAACTTTTTTTGAGGATGTTTCTATCGGAGAGTAATGCGTCTCACTGTGTTTTTAAGATTTTTACATTTCTGTAATTTTTTTAATTTCTTCCCCTACTTGCTTAATTTGCTCAATTACCAACATTGAAGCAGAATAAGAGTGGAATTGTTATCTATATCTATGGTAGTAACAACAATGGTCCAAAATGATGTAATATAGAATTTACATTTTCAGGCCGGAGAATCTGAGCTGAGCTCAGTTCAAATGAACTGTGACAAATCGCCAGCATCAGCTGTTAGTTATAGATCATTTGTTAATTTAGGTGTCAGTGCTGTGAAGTACACGGAAACCTGGCTGAGATTCTTAAAATATATTATGATTATTAATAAAAGACCAACTTTGAGGAAACTGGTTTTTCCAAAATGTAATTTGGCCAGGTTCCTCTACCAGCTTCCCCAGAGGACACGATACGATGAGAGCCAGCTTTAGTACCTTGGGGTTTCCTCCGGCCTCCTTGGCGGTGTAAAGCATCTGCAGGGCTGACTCGGTCAGAGTTTTGGTCTGGTCCAAGACAGCCATCTGCTGTTGGCTGCTGACAATCTTGGACGCTGTGCCTATGGCTGCCATGATCAGGGGCTCAAAGTAACTGGCCATCTGAGATACCTGATCAAATGAAAAAACATGTCATGTAATATCTAAAGTCAGTCTTTAGATGCACCACTAATTGTTTCAGCTGTCGATAGGATGTTGTCCTGTCTTCTACCTTGTGTCCCAGCTGGGAGGCCTCGGAGCGAGCAACCACAGCTACAGGATCAATCAAGTTACTGATCTCATGGACTGAGGCGGCCATCTGCTGATGGAGAGTCTGCAACAGATACACATATCCCAACCATGAATACAGCTTTATTCCAGCACAGATCCATCTTCATGCTCTATGGTTGTCAATGCAATACACTTATCACAGGTCTCTCTCTTGTTGCACAAGATGGTGAATATAATACCATGACGTTTTTTTAATTTGCAAAAGGGAGATAGAAGAAGCATAAGAGTTTACTGGACAGAGCTTACTCCTCACAAAGTTCTGTCTGTCTATCTATCTGTGTTTACCTCCATGGAGATGTCCTCTCGGGGTGTTAGCTGCTGGCTTATGGCAGCCAGAGAGGCCTGATCAACCTCACGGATGCAGCCGTTCAGCACCTCAATAGCATCATCGCATTCTCTCTGGCCAGGAGCCTTTTCCCTGCACAGCAACACACGAGATGGAGGGTGTGTACAGTGAAAAGTAGCTGGAACAAGTGAGTACTACAGCACTCTTATAACACACATGCCAATAGCGAAGTAGAGAAACTAACCTTGCTGTTAGAATTGGCTTCTCCACTCTATACTCAGCATTTTTCAATGTTTAACAAACTACAGACCTTCCTCCAAAGTGTCATTCTGCAGTCAGATCTTGCTGTTATCATAGAAGTCTATATTCATATACAAATTAAGTAATCGCAAACTAACAACCAACCCTCCAAAAAGTTGCAAACAATTCTTTCCTTTTCTTCATTTTGATGTAAATTATTACAGCATGGCCTAATATCAGGCGTTACAAAAATCTGCTCTTAATAATAACGGGAGGTTCTCCAAATGGAAAAAGAAGAGTGCATATTAGTGCATGTGAGTGTGCTATTTGGTGCATGTTAGTGTGCCTTTTAGATGAACAGCTGATGCTTCTGACCATCTTCCGCCTGATATTTGATCATCTGAGCAGCTTCATAATCTGACATGCAGCTTGAAGGACTGAGAGATCTTCCTCTCCAGAAATCTGACCAACACTGGACACTACTTAAATAGTGGCATCAATTACAACAGTTTTCCCGCACTGTTCTGGAATCAGCTGGTGTTCTTACTCTTGTAATGGTGGCTGGTCAGGATGTGTTGGAATTTGTGTTTTATTATGCGTTTATAATATTATGGTATCATAACAGAATAAGTTGTCTCAATGTGGCTGTTCAAAACTTGTGTTGATGAAATATTTCTTCATCCAAAAACACAGTCACAGTAGAGACTCACTTTGTTAGTTTGTTGCAATTTAACTTGAGTTGATAAATCAGATTCTGTTAATAACTTAATAATCTGCATCATCATACTAATATGTTAGCAACAGCGCTTATGAAATTTCCAAATATAAAAAAAAAAAGGCTAGTTTAGTCCATAATGGTCTTTTGAATCTGATATCTGGTGGATGTGGTGGTGTTAGGTCAATAAACCTCTTCATAAATATGGACGTGTTCCCCACTCCGATAAATGTATATTAGGGTGTGTGAGACGTTTTACTTCGGTTTACTATAGCCAGCACGATTAGCTAGAAGTTAAGAGAGACAAAACAAGAAGTGGAACTGAAGAGTTGCAAATTATGAAGACAAATAATTGGCTCTGCTAAATGTGGAAGTACCGATGGATCCAAAACTGAGAAGGAGCAGATGAGCCCTGAGTCTGTCAGAAGGTAGCCAGTATTAGTAGCAGTAAAGGTTACCTCATGTTGGTGATGAGTTTCTTGATGGAGTCAGACACAGTCCTGGAGTGTCCGGCCAGCACCGACCACTTGGGTGGATCTTTAGGGTTGACAGCCAGAGAGCGGGCCGTCTGGATCAGGCCGGTTGAGCTCTCCAGCATGGTCTTTGCTGCCACCACGATGGGCTCCATGGCTGCATGACCCTGAGAGAGTGATTCACTATAGTAAGAAATACTGAATGGTACCGTTTCCAGAAATGGTCTGTAGCGACACATAAAGGAATCACGTACAAGTTTAAGCTTAACAAAAATGGTAACCCCCCCCAAACTCACTCTTAATAGTGCTTTCCCCTTACTTACCAGCTCAACTGCTTTTAATGAGCACTTAACAGGGAAACAAGTTCAAATAAAAGGCTCATGTTCTCTTCATTATTTACCGTTATAGTAGACAGTGAACTGACTGTCATGGTCAACTCAAGGTCTCAACTCATTGCCGAACTTACTTGTTTAGGTGAGGACATACCTCAGGGCTGATCCGAGCAGGAATGCTGGCGAACTCTGGGTTGGAGGCGAAGGCAGTCAGGTTGTCAACAGCTTCTATCAGAGGACCAGTGGAAGCCTTACACTTCTCTCTGTTCTCCTGGTTAAAGGCTCCATCCAAAGCCTAGCAGACAGGGGTTTGAGCCAGGATTACACTGATTGTATTGCTGTCTCTTAAACCAGAGTGGCTCTGATTTCAGACCACCACAGTCTTGAATCATAACAGGGTTCATACACATTTTGACCAATGGATTTCCATGACTTTAAACAAAATTTCCATGACCAAACATTTTGTGAAATCTGGGTGTAAACATGAAAAAGTGATACAATTTAGTATTTAAACTAACAATGAGAATTCAAAGCATACAGTAAACATTAAATGACACAAATGAATGAGACAATAGTTTGATTAAAAGAATAAACATTTATATAGATGCCTGTATGTATGCCTGCTTATATTTTGAGCGTCTTTCTTTTAAAAGTATATTAATTATTTCAAACTCGGCATAAATGAACATATGAATATAACAAAGCTTTTGGATTTTTATTTTTTTCCATGACTTTTCCAGGCCTGGAAATAACCATTTTCCAGGTTTTCCATGACCGTAAGAACCCTGTCATAATTTACAAACATTATGCTAAATAAATAGAGCATTTAAACTAAACAGTAGCCTTTTTGTATGTCTTTTTTAGCCACGCGCTTGAGAGGAAAACCATCAACACTTTAGAGGACAAAGCAGCCAAAAGTGTGCACCATGATTCCCATTTGTACAGTTCATCATGTCTCACAGGATAGCAGGCTTATTGCCCCGCCAATCAGAACAGATACTGACACTTTTACCTTCAGATATGATCCAACACCATCTTTACAAACTAGTTGGTTTGATGTATACATACACCTGTAATTAAGGTTGGGCCAGTACTAAGAAACGCAAACCAGGCAATTTCCTTCACTCAACATAAGAGTACTTTCTTTTCATGTCATTGCTGGTGAATTTGACAGGACTCAAACTACAGACCTTTATTGACTTGACTAGGTTGGCAGTGGTGTTGGCCACCTCTTTGGCCGACTGGACAAACTGCCTCTTGGCAACAGGGTTGGGAGTTTTGGAGGAGGCCAGGCGGCAGGCGTTACACAGAGCAGAGGTGTGCTTGGCCACAATGGTGGCTGCAGAGAGCACCTGGGTGAGAAACAATGCACAGGGGTGAGCACATATAGACTTACCAACCAAGATGAAGCAGAACGGTGAGGACTCTGCCCTTTAGTGTGATGTGAGGTTGGCATATGTACCTGGGATTGGGTGCAGGCTGGGTCCACCAGGTTCTGGCAGGCCATCTGAATAGACTGATTAGCCCGGGCAAACTGAGCAGGGTCCACCAGGCCCCTCTGACCCGCTGAACTGTTGGGGTCTGACACTCCCACCAGATAGGCAGCCTAGGGACATCAACAGATCACTGGTCACTTTCCAATGAAGCTTAGTGTAAGGTCATTCAGGAAGACTCTCTCTTCACTCATTCATTCACAAATCTCTCTGATTGTGGGCATTCACCTTTACTTGAACCAACCACAATTTGCCAGTTTCCTTTAGGCAATCACAGAGTTGCTATCAACATTTTAAACTGCTCTCCAGTCCAGTCCTGCTCCTCATCCTATCACTGGATCGTTAGTTACTCCCTTCATCACCATCATCAGTGTCTAGACTGCAGGGGGAATATTTTTTATCTACTCTCAACCCCCTTTTTAATAAACTATGTCACCATGGAGTCCCATTGCCAGAGACTCTTCACTATTCATTTCATCATGCATGTGTAATACATTATTGTTTCACTCTCATGGAGTGATTTTTACCTGTACAGCTGCTTCAGTCAGACCACACAAAGCTTTGGAGCCACCGCTGACTGAATCACCAAACTCTGGCAGGTTGGAGTTCTTGGCATTGTGGGAAATGCCAGCCATGGACTCACCCAGGACCTGTCAACAGGAAACCAGAGATTACCATAAGAGACATGGTTCAGTCTGGATAATGTCTTCATATACTTCTTATGATGAACAGGGAACCCTTCGTTGGTACTGACTGACTCCTGTCGGCAGCACAGGGTGTCACAGAGCTAATGACTGCTCACATTTTAGCCATCTTTGGTCAGACAGTTCCTGATATAATCCCAAACCACGCATCCTGTTTGAGCCATTCATAAGTTATTGCATTTACCATTTGAGAACGTTGGCTTTTTTTGTTCTATTAAAAAAGGTAACCTGTAAATATATTTGTAAGGTTTTGGTATGGGAACCAATGAGCACTGGTATACAAAAAAATCCAAAAGATAGCCATCCCTTCAAAATAAATAAAAATGACACACAAAACAAGTACATGTACATTACAAAGTCAGGAAATAACAGAGGAATTTCACTGGAACACTTTTAATAGTGTTCAATAGTGAAGGACAGCTCTTCCGCTGATAGATAAATGTATACAGGTCAATGCGCAGAGCAGCACCTTTTGAGAGAGAAATTAAACTGTTGTTGCTTTTTTAACAATGCTGATTGTAGGGAGGTTAAGAAATGAGGAGGGCGATCGAAGAAAAGTGAGACCAGAACCAAACCCAGAAGAAGATGTTGTACCTTTGAGTTCTCCATGACGCTGTCGATGCAGTCGAAGTACGACAGCTCATTGACGGCTTCTGTCGGGTTCTCCAGCATCCCCCTCACCGACTGCACAACACACGGGAAACACACAATGTATTTGCATATCACAGCTGCATGTCTATATGATATATGAAGTCCTTGCTTTATGATCTGGTGTTTTTAAATGGTAACCATGTATTCTTTATAATCGTTGTGTGTGCACAAAACGGAGCCTGAAAGAGGCGTACAGCACTTCCCACGCAAAGGTTGTGATCTATAAAAACAAACTTGATGAGACACTGTTCTAGCTGGTCTAATTACCCGAGGCAATGCCGAGAACTATAAAGGAGAGGTTGAATCATTTGTCAGCTGGTGAGATGCAATTCTTTGTTTTTAATTAAATGCCGTAAAGACTAAAGAGCTAGTTATGGATTTCAGAAGGAAGGAGGATGTCGCCTCAGGGATAATTAAGGTTCAGCAGTCATACAAATATGTTGGCGTCTGGACAGTAAATTGAAGTGGAAAAATAACAGTGATGCTGTAATCAAGAAGGCTCAGTCAAGACTATTCCATCAGCAAAAAGCTTCTTCATGTTTGATTTCAGGGAATCTTAGCTAATGTCCTCTTCTATGCTGGGGGACTGCATCATGGATGATAAAAACCAGATCAATTAGATCAGAAAGGCTGGCTTAGTGATTGGCCTTACCCTAGACTTACTCGAGGTCACTGTAGAAAAGAGAACAAGAGCGGAGTTAAAAACGGTTGTGTATTTTGAAGGCCGGCTGTCAAAATGACAGTGTTCTTCTGAACCACTCAGAAGGTCTTTGGTTCCAAAAGCGGTGAGATTTTTTGGGACGTGGCATCTTTCAGCTGTTAATCATGTCTCAAATGGCTTTTTATGGTGTTTTATATTTGTTGTGTGTATTGTCTATTTCTTGTTGTCTGCAAGAGTAGATTTGATGGCAATGAGTCTCCCCACTAAGAGATAAATGAAGCTTTCTAATCCAATAAAAGTAAATTAGCAAAGTGTGGAAATAAAGCCAGCGACAGCTCCATATCCTCATGGTGCTCATTGGTTTGTGTTCATTTTTCATTTGTCTGTACAGGAACATTCAGGGTCGATTCAAAGCTAACGGCCACACGACAGGTTTAGTTATTGCTCATATACTAACTAGCTTCTAGTGTTGAGTCGTCATATATAAAGCCGTCCCAATCACGGATACAGGCCTGACTCAAACTAGGGATTTCAGAAACATAATAACTCAGACTAAAGAGAAGAGGAGATGAACCAGTAGAGAACTGATGGAAAACTAAAAAGGATGTTCGTTACCTCCAGCTCTCTGAGAGCGTTGTCACACTCCTTCTGCCCAGGAGCCTGCCGGGTGCACATGGTGATGAGCTGGTTGATACTGTCTGTAACAGCCCTGTGAACAAAAAACGGTTCCAAGATGTTAAAGATGGATGGACAGTAGGATAAGAGCGGCACACAAAGAGACAGAGGGCGGTTTCCTACCTGGCGGCGGCTGCTAGCTGGTTCTTCAGGTTGGGGGAGCTGGGGTCAGTGGACAGGGCTTTGGCTGCCAACAGCAGCTTGCTGGATGACATGGAGATTGTCTTCAGGTTGGACACCACCTGTGTCTGGTCCTCTTTAGACTGGAGGAGAGGAGGAGGAGGACGGTATTATTGTTATTTCAGAAGCTTTACACTTACAGAAACTGTACATATAACTGCTTGCTTAAATAAAATGATGACTCTTGCCCCATGCCTACTCATCCTGATAACATGACATTTCCCTTCATTACTATCAACACACTACTTTCTTTTGACGTAGACAGAAACACCGTCTCGCTGCCACAGATGCTGACTAGAGCATCCACCTCTGAAAGTAGTCCCAACAAATGCAGTATTAATTCCTGCTTGAGTAACGTTTGTTAAAAAAACTACAGTGACCAGGAAATCACTGAGCGTTTTCATAAATGAAAATATATATTTTTAAAGATATCTTTAGTTGGAACCTGAGCTTTTTTTGTTGAGGAAAAGAGACATGCAGGCACATATGTGTTCAAATGGGTTTTGGAAAGTCTTGGTGTCAAATTACCGTCATCACCGATATTCTATTCTATATTTATACCGTTTTTCAAGCTGCTGAGAGTTACTTTGCTGTTATCTGATCCAATAATAATTAAGTTGTCTCCCTTGCTGAGTGGATCAGTTGTCAGTAAAGTTAAAGAGTAACTCAACAGCAGGCTGCTCCCTCTGTTGGAACGTTGTAGCATCACTTATGCATAAGTATCCTCTTATTATTCTGACCTTGGATGTTCCGGCCATGTCAACACCAGCATCCAGGAAGTTGCTGAAGTCCTGTCCAAACTTGCTGGTTGCCCTGGCCAGGTCCTGGGTGGTCCCTCTGGACGCCTGGACCACCTCGTTGGCTGACTGGTTAAGACCGGCCGCCACCTCGTTGAGCTGAGCCTGAACCTCCTGGAAGCTCCTTCCACTGGACGGGAACTAGAGAGGGAGGAGAAGACATGAGGGCTGCAAGTAGCAACACGGCCGGCAGAGAGCAGTGTGGCAAAGGAAAAACACTTAAAATGTCAGCGGTTGCTTTACAGCAGGGGTGCCCACACATTTTTGGCTTGCGAGCTACTTTTAAAATGACCAAGTCAAAAAGATCTACCTACATTAATAATGGTAAATACATACATACATACATACATACATATATACCGAGTATACTTTATATTTACAATATTGGCGTACCTTGCATAACTGCATGAACCCTTATGAAACAATACAATTCTGTAAATTTTTGGTCCTTACATTTAACTCTGATGACTGCACTGAATGGAACCAGCAGGGTTGCATAGTCCGGACAGTAGCTGCTGCTGGCCAGCCTCAGGCAGACCAAATGGTCATCAGTCATGGTGGAACGGTGTTTGGAATTAATATTTTTACAATATTATTACACAGTCGGCCTTCTCCGGATGCGCACGGAACAGCCGTCTTTGAAGAGCTCTCGCTCGAACAGAACAGGCGATCTTCGTTGCCACATCCATGATCTCTTTCACGTTTAGCATTGTAGCGCTTAATGCTTGTTGGTGTATTATGCAGTGGTAATTAAGGAAGTCGGGGAAAATATCGTCCTCCCTGTACTTGGCATTAAATCCATTCAAGCTGCCAACCATTGCGGGCGCACTGTCCGTGGTGATTGACAATAATAGGTTCGTTCGAGAAGAGCCAGTTCTGCGCAGAATCGATCACCGGCGATCGGCGAGCAATGCATGCCGGTTGGATTTTAGTCTGACTTGATCCCGACTTGATCTGACGTCATGCACACGTGGTCAACGATAATCTCACGAGAGCAAGGCAGCCCCCGATTTCAGAGCCAGGCGCCGCAGTAGCTCTCCACCGACTGTGTGGCGCAGTGCATGATGGGAAACGCCTGACTGTCGCCACATCAGAGAGCTGATTGGCTCTTAGATTTGACAGCACACACGTGTTGTAGAAAATCCTTATTTATGTGTAGTTGTAATACTTAACGCTTGATTGTTGACTATTAGGCTCATGTTTAATCTAAAAACATATCTTGTGTGGTTGATAATACAAAATCGTATTTATACAACACATATCAAAACCAGTAGTAATGTATTTCACAGGCAGACATAAAAAGAACAAAGGATGCAGCTAGACCCACATTTCTACACAAATATATATGAATAAATCCAAACGTGATCTGAAAACTACAAGAAGCCTAAAGTTCGGAACTAACAGGAAGTCATTTTTTTCTGTGACTTCCTGTTACTGACTACTTTGAAGGCAGCTGAAAACTGTCCGACTTGACTGCAGTTTTTTGACTCCGTCCCCTGCTGCTCCTGCTGCTCTCGTCTGGATTCCAGGCGAGGCGCAGCTCTTTCGAACGAGCCTGTTAATTTGCCCACCGGGAGCTGCGTTTTGTCAATAAAGTTTTTGAAAGAGTGAAAAAAAAGATAAGTCTAATTTTTTTTTTATGGCATGCGATCTGCATGCGATCTGCATGCGATCTGCATGCGATCTGCATGCGATCTGCATGCGATCTACCCACACTACGCGATCGACCTATTGGGCACCCCTGCTTTACAGTATCATCAACATCTGGGAAATTGTTCTCAGAATTACGAATGCATCGTTTTGGATGAGACTGGTTCATTGTCATGGAAAAGGCTTTATAACTATAAATACATTACTTGTCCATGTCTAAAGATGTGATGTACAGCAATTTTGGGAAAATTCTAATATGAAAGTTATAATTTGTTTAAAAATATATACGTCTGATTTACATTTTCTAAAGCTACCTTAATTGATCCAATGGAGGTGAAAAATGCCAAAAACCTTCAATAGACAGCAACACTATCATGCATCTGGCATCATGTAGAATGTGTCATTTGGGACCACACCATGCAGTTCTGATTTGATTTTGTGTCACGGAAAGAGAGAGAGAGAGAAGAAACTATGAGAAGCAACAGGCTTCTGGGCTTGGAGGAGCGTCACTATAAAGCCCACAAGGATCTTCTCTATTTATACGGCAGTATTAATGCAATCTGTCCAACTTACAGAATCAGACAGCAGAGTCTTGCTGGCTTCGCCAACAGTGCGGATGGCGTTGTCCACATCCCTCTGGCCAGGAAGGCAGTTCACACATCTGTTCAGGGCCTGAGACACTGCCTTAGCCACCTATACACACACACACACACACACACACACACACACACACACACACAGTTGAATTACATGAGTAAAACAAGTTTGTGTCTCTGCAAGTTGATTTTCATCATGAGTGAGTCATTGTCTTACATTCTCCTGTTCCTGCTGGACAAAGCTAATGCTATCATCTGCAGCCTTGCTAGCTCCTTCTCTAAACAGACATGGTAGCGAAAGCAGTTTGCTCAGCAGGTAGATACAGACCTATGAATTAGAGGACAATACCTTTTGTATGAATTCCTGTCCCATCAATGCACAATACTAACTCTACTTCTTCCTCGGAGTCTTTGAGCTTTCTCTCCTCCCAGGTTTACTGCTATTATCATTATATGGATCATTTCTGTCATAGTCATTGAATGTGTTGTAACTCTGTTACGTTGTTCATTCTGTACACATGGTCCCGGGACAGGGATGTCTGTCGTACGTGTACAGATTGTAAAGCCCTCTGGGGCAAATTTGTAATTTGTGATTTTGGGCTCTACAAAATAAACTGAAATAGAAATGATCTTGATGAAAGTGATCAGTCAGGAATAAACCCCCGTCCCTGCATTGCTGTCACCCTCACTGACCTGGGCCAGCCGCTGCTGATTCTCTGCATCTCCTGGCTTGGCGATGGCCCTCTTGGTCTCTTCGATCAGGTTGCCTGACTTATCCATGACGTCTCCGGCACAGTCGAGCATGGCGTTGCGCGCCTGTCGGTCAGCCGTGGTGGCAGCGACTCCTCTGGCGGCTGAGGCCAAGGACTTCAGAGCCTGTGCCACATCTCTGGCGGCCATGCCTGGTACAACAGGAGAGTAACTTCAGTGTTTGATATGATTGAAAAGCACATGAACGTTGTGGGAAATGTTATGGGAGCCCAGGTAATGACCAAATGTAATATATAAATGATACAGCACATGAATAAATAAAACACATGATTAAATGTACATTTTAATTTGAAGTAATGACACAAATTATTTAATCTTCACTTCTTTTTATCATGACATTCTCCAGAGGTCTCTGAAAACAGCAGACAGAAGGTGCGTCGATTGCCAAAGCAAACACCTGTGTGTGGGAGGAGTTTTGGGAGACTATGCAGGTGGCCTCAAGGAAGTTCTGACGACAAAGGAAAAGCAGGGCTTAGCTAAGGCTGCAGTTCGACCGACACCCGACCAACACGTCCTCCAAGGAGGAAGAGTTTGAAGACTCCAGGAAAGACTCCAGGAAAGACTCATCCACATTCCTGCTGAAGGTCGCTGAGGTAGTCAAAATCTCTTTGGTGCCAAGGCACCAGGGGAGATTCACCCTAAAATGCTGAAGGCTCTGGTTCTGTTCTCGGGATGGTGGCTTCCATTTCTAAAAAGAGGAACCAGAGAATGTGCTCCAAATATTGTGGTATCACATTGCTCATCCTCCCCGGGAAAGTTTATTTCAGTGAGCTGGAAAGGAGGCTCTGACCGATTTTGTAAATGGAGAGGGTTTACGACCGTGTCCTCCACAGAGTCTGCGGGAATACACAGTATGGGGTCATTGCGAGGAGCCATCCGGTCTTTGTATAACCAAAGTGAGAGCTGTGTCTGCATACTCGGCACTAAGTCAAACACGTTTCCAGTTGGTGTTGGCCTCTGCCAGAGTTGTCTCTTGTCACCAATCCTGTTTGTAATTTTCATGGACAGAATCCCAAGAGCGTGTCCGGTTTATGGATCTCAGAATCATGTCTCTGCTCTTTGCAGATGATGTGGTTCTGTGGGCGAGGTACGAGGTCGGAATGAGAGTCAGTACCTCCAACTGAGGCCATGATTCTCTGCCAGAAAACGGTGGATTGCTCCCTCCGGGTTGGGAGTGATTCACTGCTCCAATGAGGGTGTTCAAATATCTCTAGTACTTCACCAGTTCACCAGTGAGGGTAAAATGAAGCATATTTTGCTTTGGATCTCTGTATGATAAATTATTTTCGTGCTGGTTCCAGCAATTTGTTGGCTTTTTCATAAAAAAAATGTTGCTGTGTTTTTGCGGCAGTACACTGTACATAGTGAGCATCTTTGGATGTGATGTGATGGTCAAAGCAAAAGAGCAACATAACATTTCCTGTTTCTGTTGTCTAGTTAAACCAGGGGTGGGCAAACTTCTTGACTCGCGGGCCACAATGGGCTCTAAAAGGGGCCGGGCCAGGAACAGATGGATAGAGTGTTTGTGTGAACTAATATAAATGGCATGTAAAAATCATTACATGAAAGGATTTGGCCTTTAACAGGTAGCAAAGCATTTATTTGCAAGGCAATTTAACAAATTGCACGAATTGCAACTAACGATTATTTTAATAATCGATTAATCGGTTGATTATTTTTTCGGATAAAAACATAAAAAAAGCATTAAATTCCAACCCTTTATTCAAAAACAGAACTGACAGTGCAAATTTACAGTGCAAAACATCTTCAGAAAGTGCACAAACAGGTTGCTCCTTGAACATCCCTGAGCTGTTAATAAAAAAACAAAAATAAAAATGGACTAACACTAAAAACATGTATGCTTTACATTTTCCAAATGTGAGCCCCTTTTACTGTAATGATCTCCTTGGAGCAGAGGCTGCATTTAGCATGCCCTGCTTTATCAATATGTATGAAACACTGGACAGAGGGAAGCTGTACTGCTCCTCTCACGTCTGTTCTGACCTCTTCATCTCAGCTCTGCATCAAGCTGCGCTGCATAGAGCGTCCTCTTCCTTAAACTATTTCATTCTGGGTCTCTTACGACCACGACGTCACGTTGTTGGCTAAGCCCAACTACGTGATTTGATTCATTCTACTTTGAGTAAAAAAACAACCTGCAGCCAGATCCGGCGGTGTGCCGGTGTACCAGACCGGGGGGGTTACGGCATGTTTCATTTTACAAGCAAGACTGAACTGTAACGGAACATAAAGTAACTTTAACGACAACACACAACCCAAACACGTTAGCTAACGTGATAGCAAGCTGACTAGCTTCCATTAAAAACAAGTTTGAGGGAAATGAAGACGCTGTCGACATCTTAACGCTGATTGGCTAAGACTCGACACGTCACATCAAAGATCTTCTATTTTGTCTCAGTGTCTCACTCCAATCTCAGAAACGCTGCCGGCCAGTTGCTCTGCTCCGCTCTTTTTTTTTTCTTTCTCCGCGACTTATTGACTGGCGTAATAATCGCGCGACACAACGAATCGATAATGAAATTCGTTGCCAACACTTTTGATAATCGATTCGTTGTTGCAGCCCTAATAATAATAATAATAATATTTGGACAAGTTCGGCGGGCCGGATTAAAAAGCCCAATGGGCCGTATACGGCCCGGGGGCCGTACTTTGCCCATGTCTAGTTAAACCCACCTGTGTAGTTCTCGTTGCCCTGGGTGGCCTCACTCAGCAGCTGAGCCATGGCGGAGCTCACAGCCTTGGTGCTGGTACCCAGATCCTGGGAACATTTCTCAAGCTGAGCAACACAGCAAGGAGACATGGGAAGAAACACACTGTTATTCACACTGTTCATAGCGGAGCACAACCTGGTGGGTAAGGAGTTCAGACAGTGTGCGTCTCACCGTCTCTCCTGGCAGCGGCTTGAGTTTGCCCTCCTCAGCTGAAGCCTTGGCTTCCTGCATGTCCTTCTCCAAGTCCCTCACCATGGACAGAGCGTTTTCGATCTCCAATGGCCCACACGCTTCCTGAGCCTGCACACACACACACACACACACACACACACACACACACACACACACACACACACACACACACACACACACACACACACACACACACATATATCTCAGTGCTGTGACTTCTATGATACAGTCTTGACATTTTTGTTCTTAATAACACAAGATAAAACAGTTAACTGTTAAGTTAAAGTATACTTTCGAGGGATTAGCAATATGCTTGAAATCAGCTTGTTTATACAGCTTAAAATTTCAACTTGCTTGTAATTACTGTGTAAAAAAACAACATATGATCGCTAGAGCACAATATAATTCTACTTAAAGTCAATAAGTGCAAAAACCCTCGTGCCTACAGATTTGTTCGCAAGTGGCACGTGTGTTAAGAGTAAGTAAGAGAGGTTTAGCATAAGAATACAAAGATGTTCTCGCATGAAACAACCGCTGCACAATTCATACTAGTAATGCATGAAAAACACATGTGTTTAGGTCTATTTGGGCTCACTGAATAAAGTATCAATGACTGACCAGACAGTATCAGCACCGTCTACATCACATGGACAATATAATAAAGAGCATAGATGTGTAGTACCTTCTGTGAGGTGGCACGGAGCTCAGCCAGGGCACTGGCCAGGTTCTTTGCACATTGGCTGAGCTGCATAGCTGAGGCCTGGTCACCGATGTTGGGAACTGTGGCCTTGGAGGCTGCAACCATTTTAGCACCAGGCTGGTAGAGGAGAGGAAGAGACACACTATTAACTCTACAAAGAACTTACTGAGGGCTCCAAAACCTCTTGTGTTTGTCCTAAAGGTTTGCTTTCATACCATTGATCATTTACCTAAGCATAGTGTTGTGTTTTTGACTTGTTCAGGTTATTTAAGAACACTATAAAACCCTAACCCTAACTCTAAGTGTTAGGTAATCAAAGCAGATTGTACGTCAGCAGTTTTTCTTCAACTTCTCAGTGTTGCATTATGTATCAGAGCTCCTAACCTAAATAACAACAAAACATGAACTAAAGCTCAACTACAATGACCGCCTCGTGATTGTTTGCCTCCAAGCAGTCAGACTGCAGTTACCATCCGTGTCTGTGCAAAATGTCATCACTTCCTGTGAAGGTCACAGTGACCTTTGACCACCAATTTCTCATCAGTTCATCTTTGAGTCCACTTACAGACGGATGACGCGAGAACATAGTAACACCGGCAACAGTATTTAAAAAAATGTTGGTGGCTGTATTTATCACTGTTGTATCACCATTACTGTTCAGAAGTCTGTGGCCCTGTTTCTGTACTTCTATTTTGGAAAATGAATGAAGATCATGGTGTGAGGGTCACCTGCAGGAAGTTCTGGCTGGCACTGATGAGGGCCAGCTGAGCACTGGGGCTGTCGGGCTGAGACTGGCTGCCTCGGACTCCCTGAACCAGCTGAGGGATCTGCTCTGCCACCACCTGAAGATACACACACACACACACACACACACACACACACACACACACACACACACACACACACACACACACACACACACACACACACACACACACATATATATACAGTATATATATATACACACACACTCACCTGCTGTGAAAGCACATGCTATGCTATATTTAGGAGAAAACTGCAATCAAAAGGTTTTTTATTCAAATATTTTTTTAAGTCAAATATTTTTTGTCATATTTAAAAAGAATGCAACAAAAGATATGAAAATATAAAAACACAGATTGATAGGACTAAAAAATTAAAATGAAAGAAGAGACAAAGCCACCGTCTAGTGTATGGTGAGCTGAGATGCAGTGAGCAGGTTTACCTTGCAGCTCTGGACGAGCTGCTGCTGGGCGGCCTGGTTCCTGTTGGAGGAGGCGGCGTGCTGGGCAGCAGCTATGGTCTGAGTGGCAGCTGCTGCTGCTTGCTTGGCTGCATTCTGACAGGAAATGACATGCATCAATTTAAAGCGCTATATGACTTTCAACAAATATCATTTCAATTTGGATAACTGAATAATGTAGCTGGAACTACATTAGCAGCTAATATCAGCTGGTTATCACTTTAAATTACCCTTTAAAACCCACAGAAACTTTAGCCGAGTGTCAAGTTTGACATAACTGAATATGACTTAATACTAAGAGCAACAGCTTCCAGAAGATACTAATAACAGGAGCATAATATTGTAGAAGTAATACTCCTCTTATGCAGCACTATCAGATATCGTCTTTAAACTGCATTCACTTTTAGCACTTGTAAGCTAACACATGGCTGAAGCTGCCACTTGATCCCTGAAACTGCTTGGTAATCTTGTAGTGTGTGTCATCAGGTGAAGGGTTTACAGAAACACAGAATATACATGGCACACATGGCATAGGCCTACCAAAACACGATTAAAGTTAAAGCTACAGCTACAGCGAGGAACTTTTATAGTACTCGATGAGGACCTGCTTCCACTGGACAATCCAATCATTCTGAGTAGACAACACTAAACCCAACCAGGGGTTCGTCAATGACGCTTAGACTGCAGTACTTCTTTGCTCCGCCTCCTTCCTTTTTACCTCCAGCTTGTTGACCAGCCGTTTCTTGATGGCGTTCTGGGCGGCAGCGTTGGTGGCCATGCGGAGACCTTCAGCAGCCTCTCGCAATTTCTGCTGCTGCTCCTCACTGTCGGGGTTTGCTGCTGCCCCCTGGGATGAAACGCATACAGATCACACACATTCATCTAACAGGCTCATGGAAATGAGGACGTCTGCTCATTGTATTAAGGCCAGAAGTGTTATATATATATGAGAGAGAGAGAGAGAGAGAGAGAGAGAGAGAGAGAGAGAGAGAGAGAGAGACGAACCTTAGCAGCCTCCACCATCTTAGCGGTGGCATCAGCCAGCAGCTTGGCGGCTGACAGCAGCTTGCGTGAATTCTCCAGGTCTGACTCTCCCTCTGCGTCCATCTTGATGGCGTTGACCAGATCAGACGTGGCCTGGGCAAGGATACGAGCCTGACGGACCATCTCACCTGATGGGTTAAATGACTAAATTAATGAAGGGAGAGGGAGGAAGCGTTTGCTTCTCGCATTGTTAGGTACATGTATAGCATATTGCTATTCTCTCCTGAGAATATGGTGTAGTTTCCAGTATAGTGAGGGTATCGAGGTATAAATCTTCTCACAGACTTTAACCACCCGAACAACATCTGTCAAAGTGTGTTCATCTGAAGCAAATGCAAGAGGGGTGGCACCCTTTGGATGTCCAGCAGTGCGATGCGAGTGCTGTGGTCCTGACTTTAGCGGCCTTCACCTACCAGCGTCTCCCATCGAGCTGAAGATGTTCTCGGTAACATCCAGAATCCGGTCGGTGGCTTCTCCGTGGCGTCCGATAGGGTGGCCTCCACTGGCATACTGTTTGATGTGTTGGAGCAGCTCATTGAGGGCCTGAGTGACACCAGTCGCGGCCACGCCCACTTGTTTCAGGAGGCCCTCGTCATTGGTGGCCCCTTGAGACGCCTCTACACAGCCTTCTACCGACTTGGCCACCAGCTTGCTCGCCTCAATCAGCTGCTCCTGGCACACTGGGGAGCTGATGGTCGGTGCCACCACCTTGACGAGTGATGAGATAGAAGAATAAAAAGAGCATGCAAAATGTTCCTCATCAGCTTTCAAACGGTGAATATTGAGGCCACTGAGTAGATGTATATCTCATGGGGACTACTCACCCTGGTGCAGGCCACCAGCTGAGATGTGGATAGAGCACACTGAGTGGCTGCAGCTATGACCCGGTTCTGCTGGGCCGAGTCCTCCGTCTTCTGAGCCACGTTCTTAGCTTTCAGCACCAGGGCTGCTGCAGCGTTAGCCACGGCCTTAGCCAGATGCATCAACATGTCCTGCCAGCAGCAAGCAGTGCACACACACACACATCACTTAGCAACTCACCACATTTACTCATAGGTGAAGCAGGGACAGTTATTAATTAATTATTTAAATTTGGAGTTGAGTTGGATGCTCGGAATCACACAGATTATCAATGAAATTATTCACAATACATGATTGAAATCTGAAATGATTAATAAATCTAGTGAACTTGCTATCAAACTATGGAAGGTTGATTCATTCAAACATGATTAGGCTTTATCTCTTCAATGCTGCCTCCAGCTTCCACATTGGTTCTTTCATACGATTATCCCCAAAGGGAGCGTACATCACGGTGTGCCAATGAGCAGCTCTGCCTAAAAATTATCCGCTTCCCTTCTGTTGAGGCGCTCAGACAACACACTCGTCCTAAAACGCAATTCCAGCTCGCTGCTGGAAACTTAACTCGACTGTTACCGACCGACTAAACGCGATCAGGTCTTTTTTAATAAACTACTCGCGTGGTCATGCTGTGACTAATGGACGACTCGAGGCTTCAGCAGCCTGAGTTAGATATCTTACTATCACATTTCATTTCTGTGTTTCCCTGTAGAGCGTTTCCTTGCAGAGCAGCAGTGGAGAGACAGGAACAGTCCCAATGTCAGATTTTATCTATGTACCATTATCGTGGCCACAAGTCACAGTAACGATATTACAGCCATATCTAGAGAAATCTTAAATAATTATAATAAAGCTATGAGTCAAGTTCATCTTTGCTTATTGTGCATTTTGACTCTTTTTGGTAAATTAATTACACTCTAAATAGGAGTATAGGGAGGAAAGGAAAGAGTCTGAAGGATGAAGGAGTAGAGGAGGATTAAATATATGCTATGAGCCCTGTCCCCACTGCATTAACTCTCACAGAGTCATTTTAGAGCTGTTTAGATTTGAAATGAACAAGGATTGACAACATGGATTATGATTTTCTTTGACTGGATTACTTGCGACGAGATTGTTTTGATTGGCCTTTTAGAATGAAGCGTTTGTCTTAAGGACACTTTTGTTACCAGCATTTGACAATGAGAGGTGTCTCTCCATCTGGCACCCCTGAAAGATCCTTTACCTAGAAACTGTCAGATATAGACATGAAACAGAGGATACAGTTTTATAACACAACCAAAGACGTAATGTCTTACATTAACTTTCAAATTCTTGTGGGATCAGCACTGTTTTTAAAAGGTTCATTTTAATTTAACCTTTAAAAATGTGCCACTTCAAAAGCCATTTTAAATGTAGAAAAATGATGACATGTTTGGATAGGCATCAACATTAAATGGCAACGGGACATTTAAATAAAGTTTATTTTAGTCATTGAAATCCCTTTTCTTCAAGATGACCGTTCTAATAGATGTGGAGCCGTGATAGGTTTCCTCCATTACTAGGAGAAAACAAGGTCCAGTAACAAGACAGCATCTAAACTTCATATAGACTACATTGTTTCACCTAAAGGCTTTTCTTTGTAGTGCTACACAGCAAGAATGAGGTGGCACCCAAAAGTGCATTAATCAAAGTTGAGAAAGACACACCTGGAACTGTGGATCCGTGTCCGTCTCTCCTATGTGAGAAAGCAGCTCTCCGCTGGCCGTGCCAACGTTTCCTGCAGCCTGCAGCAGGATCTGACGAGGCTAGAACCAAAAGACATGTAAAGTTAGACAACAGGTAAAAACATGACTTATCTCTATGGCCCTTGTCGTTTGCCGGTGTACCTCTGTATTCGCAGGCTGGGCGGTCTTCAGCATGTCGGAGACGGCAAAGGCCAGGTTCTTGGCGGCACCCAGCAGCTGCTGCCCGTTTGCTCCTTCATCCTCCATGAGTGCCGCCAGCAGTTTCACTCCCTTTGACATCTCTGTCAGGTTGGAGGAGATTGTGGTCACAGCACAGCCCACCGCTGTGTAGTCAGTCTCTGCTGGGTCACCTGAGGACAGACAGATAGATATATAACTGTATGAACTCCCAGCGGGAAAACAAGTTTGGTCAAAGAATTTATTTCGACAGTGTTCAGGAAGTGAAGTTTCCTTCAAGTGCCCTGAATGAAAGTCAACTCTCCGTGAAATGAGTGCAAAACTGGATAGGTTTTATCATAATAAATATGCCTTCCACTGTTATGCGCTTCACTGACCTGAAATGTCTTATTACTGAACAACAACATATTCTGTAGAATAATTTTTGTTTGTTATGAAGCTCTTATACAGTCGGATTATAATACCGCTGTATAGCGCGGACAAATAGGCTCCTTACACTTCTTTCAGCACTGGGTCATCCATATCTGGTCCTTTTAACTTCATGAAGATAATGATGCAATTGTAGACATCTATAAAAAGGTCTGTTTTTTCTAGAGCATGAAGGTCTTTAAATTGTCCCTTCTCTTTTATGGAGTAAACTATTATTTCTTTGGCTATCTGGTTTTTAAATATAAGGTGCAATTGATATAGACATAAAATCGAGGTTGAAGGCACACCATCTAATTATTTTTTTTAAAGTTCCAGACTTTATGTTGAAATGCTATCCATAGATTTTTCACACTATATTAACTAATTTCCTTCTTGGGGATAACCAAGATCGCAGCCTCACTCCAAGCTGCGTTACATTTCATCTGATTTAGAACCCCATTTCTACTAAATTAACCCATTTAACAATTATAGTTACTAGCCATGGTCTCTTATGGGCGCAGTGAACAGCACTCAGAACTCTTGTGAACAAAGAGAAATTAACATAAATAAAAAGAGTGTCATTATGTTCCTTACAGTCTTCTGCTTCCAATATCAAGGCTTGTTCTAAATAAGGGGCTTGAGATATTACAGCGCCAACAAAGGGATATTCTACATCTCACAAAGAGGAGGTTCCTCTGAGATGGCTGCATATCAATTATCAATACCATCTGCGTCCTGAAAACCTGACATAGTTGAGGAGGAAGATGTAGGAGTCATAAAACCTCAAATTAACCAGCCCCAATATTATGGTGTTTCTACCTGCAGTGAGGTTGACCATGGAGGCGGTGCCTGCTGTGATGGCATCCACCTGGGAGTGGATCTCATGTTTGGACTCATCCATCTTGTTTTTACGCCAGGCTTGGGATGCCTTGAACAAAGAAAAAAAGTCCTCTGGTCCCAAAGATCTCGATCTCATACTCATCACATTAGCACTCAAACCAATCCACTTAGAACAAGAACAAAGGCAAGTTCAATCTTACAGCATCGGTTCCCAGTGGAGGCAGGGTATCAAAGTCATCCAGAGAGGCCTGGGCAGCCTGGACAGCCTGCATGCTGCAGTTGATGGTTCCAGTCAGGGCTTGCTGTGCTGAAGTCTGTGGACACACAAAACCGTCTCAATACTTTCTGATTTCTCTAGCCGTCTGTGGCTCTCAGCTCCAAAATCATTGGTTCCTACTGAACATGTAGATCCTGAAAAACACCTCACAAATATATAGTTGCTTTTCTTTCTTTTTTAAGTTGTATGTGGGGCTGCGTCTAAATAAACTACAATGGGTGTGTTGATGGTGATGAAGGAACATGTCACCAGAGCAAAAGTGAGGATCATTTGTGTGTTTTAATGAGCATGAAGTCAGAACTAATGAAGTGAAATCTGATACTGACACTTCCATTGAAGCGTTATTACAGAGCTGTCCACCATTGTCTGTTATGAAAGTTGTCAGTTCACCGCACATAGTATGCAATTTGGTAACTATTGCTTTAATACTAAGAGTTCAGACACAAAAAAAATCTCACATGATTTGTATTTGTTGAGCTAAAACCTTTTGTGATATTTGTTTTACCAGTGGGGGCATGTGTCCTCGGTGCATCTGTCCACTGGTGATATGCTGCTTGGCCTGAGGCATGGAGCCCATCTGGAAGCTCTCTGGCCCTCCAGCTCCTGAGCGCATGATGGCTGGCAGGGCCACTGAGCCCGTCTCAACCTTGCCCACCTTGTTGAACTGCTGCTGCAGCACTGTGGACCTGGAGTGATGGAGAGAAGAGAGAGAGAAATAAAGTAAAAAAAGGAGCACACGCTAACCATTGAACAGTCCGATCAGTGTATTTTGTCTCTCTGGGTTATAACAACTAGACAGTATGCATATGGATATGTCTATAACTGCTGAAAATGATTACTATTTATTGGTTGCCAAATATACAAGATCTGTAAATAATAACAATCATAGCATGCTGGAACAGAAACACACATACTTTTTGGGTGACACAGAGTCTTCCAGCATGGTTGACTCTTCATCTCCCTCCAGGCCAAAGTGGTCTTTGCTCTTTTTCTGTCGAAAGCAAGGAAAGACTTCAGTGGACACACTGGACCAGTGGTCAATAAACAATGTACGCAATTTAACCTGCATATTTAGAAGTTTGAAGGTGGCATTGAACAATGTGTCTATTAGGGCTGGAGATCAAAAACACCCTCACTAAACAGTCATTGATATTATTTATCACTGAATATAAACCTGTGTAAAATGGATCAGAAGACAGAATATGAGCATAGAATTTCAATATATTCTAAATATAAAAAACTATTTAAAAAAGCTCCTAGATATCCTTTTACATATTTATTTATTTTTTAAATGAAGGAATTAAACTTAAGTGAAGTGAGTAAAGTCAAGTTAGTAACCCTCAACTAATACGTGTTACCATTGTACAGTATAATGTTGATCTCAGAACAATGCTGACTGTTACCTTTTTAAGGATGATGTCGATGTAACCGGCAATAAGCTGAGCTATCTGCTCTCCCTCAGTGGTCTGCACAGAGTAGTAACCATCCTGGTAGTCTCCGAAGTCCTAAAAGCAGAAAAAGGATAACCTGGGATGAAAAGATTAACACATGCAGACAGTTCATTCTCATTGGTCTTTAAAGTGTCCTCGTTTCACTCACTTGCATCTTTTACCTCCCATGTAAGATGGTAGGAAGAGATGCAAAGAAAAGGCATTGTGAGCAATGAAAGCTGGCTCACAGCTTTATCAATGCTGGGTCAAAGCTGGAGTAATCCTGGGTCAATGTTGGATCAATGCTGGGTCACAGCTAGGTCAATGCTGGGTCGATGTTGGTCAATGCTGGTCAAAGCTGTATTAATGTTGTATCAATACTGGGTGACAGCTGGATCCATGATGGATCACTGTTGGATCAATGTCGGGTAAATCTTGGATCAATGTTGGATCAATGCTGCATCAATGTTGGATAAATGTTGGATCAATACTGGATCACAGCTGGATCAATGCCAGTCTGCAGTGTTAAGAGAGAGAGACGATGTAGACGATGCCTCGGAGACGATGTAGTAATGTGCTCCAACACGTCCTCTTCAAACCACCAGCTGCACAATCATTACAAAGCTGTATGTTGCGTTTCTCTTGTGAACAAATGACCACAGCGGAAGCAATCAGGAGAATACAGAGCTGTGTATGGACACCGTGGGGTTTTCCAGCACACACACACAGAACAGACAGCTAGCAGACCGAGAGCAGAGATTTACTGAATTGTTTTGACTGCATTTTTAAGGCAGGTACATTTTGTCAACTTTGGCAAAAACAATTTCAGTAAAGCATTATGTAATATCAATCTGCCAAATCAATCATTTTCTAAGATGATTCTTCTGAGGGTTGTGGGCTGGCTGGAGCCCGGGTAAGAGACAGGTTACAACCTGGACACGTTTTATACATCTTTCAACGGCAATCCTTTAATCCTTCTTCACCCAGCTGTGACCATGTAGGTCTGAGTTTCTAACTAAACAAGATTTCTGCCGTGGTATTATTCTATTCCGTGGTATATATATCAACTTGCACATGGGATTTGAAACCATGTAGAACTGTGGTGGAGTGCATTTTGATTCCAACAGCACCACCACATTCTCCAGCTACATCACTTTTTGTAATGGAATTTGCTCTCTCCGCACCTGCATGACCACACATGTCGAGCCCTACGGTTAAAGCTACGACGGGGATCACATGCAGTCACAGGAGCTCATCGCGCCTCGGTACAAGCCGAGTCCAGACGCGCTGCTCAAATCCATCATGTCATTTTCTCACACTCCACAGGATGTGTGAGCGTAGGTGAGGGCTGGAAAGTGAACTGAGAAGTAAAACGTGTGATACAGCTGACGTTCCACACGTGGAGCAGCTTCAGGCTCAACGACGTGTGAACTCACCAAGGTGAAGCTCTTGGGAGAGGCGGCCCAGCGTTTGATGTTGGTCAGGTTCCACTCCTGGATCACCTCCTTGGTCTTCTCGTCCACCCTCATCACGCACTCCTTGGTAATACCCAGCAGACGAGGCACCAGTTTGTTCTTGCCCTTCATTTTCTCCTGCGAGACATTCAAGGAAACTGTTAGATTGTTCTTACGTCAAATAAACCAGCAATATTAATATATTTCATTTTCTAATACAAACATTTTGCTGCATGTCAACAAAACATACCATGCAAACCTCAAATCTGATTATTCATGAGCTGATCAGTGGAGCAGAACAGTTTTAGGTTCCTGGGAATCAACCTCACACTCATCACACAACCTGAACCTGGTGAGAAATCTCTCAATTGGCTGTATTTCTTAGAGAAACTTAAGAACGCAAAATCCCTCTGAAAAGTTGTTGATATGTGATATACAGATACATATAGACATGTATACATATACGTCCGTACGGATCCCCTGACAGTTCTTCACGCATGTGAACCGTGGATTAATGACACAGTTTAACGTTAAGCATCACAGTGTGAAATAAAGTTTTACTGACGATCGTTATCCTCCAATATTCAGTAAAACATGTGATCAGAAAACTGTCTCTGATCATGTTACATTGTAAACAACCAATCAGTTTAAATTGACAGGAGAGCTGCTAATGTCAGCAGCACCGCTAACGGCTAACAAACAGAGGTTCAGTTCAGTTACATTATGATGCGTTCAAGCTCTGCTCAGTGAAAATTAGTATTGTGTGAAGGTAAATTATAACGTTATTATGATGTGTTCACATGTAATCTAGTAAAATTTAGTTTTGATGAAAAACCTGAATAAATCCAGATGTTTTCACATGATTATAAAATAGATATTAGAGCTGGATTATGACTTGTTTACACCTCTAAGCAGCTTTTAATACATCACTAAAACTACTAATGACAAGATTTGTTTTAATCCATAAAAATAAAATATGTTATTTATCATTTGAATTGTGTGTTTTTGTTAAAGAAAACATTATAAATGACAATATCAAAGTAAAATAATAATATTTCGAATTTTTGATGGTTTACTGACAAAAAAAGCTATAATCAAAACAACAAAGGGGTATGTATCTGTTAATATGGATATGTTAAAATGGGATCAGGGATCTAAAAGTTATATTTGCTTCCTTTTTTCTTTTGTGCTGATCCGATCTGTGACCTGTGATACGATCAGAATCATGAGCGTTATGATCTGTTGCACTAGATGCTATTGATCACCTTAGCAGCATAAGCTCTATCCCCATGTTGGAAGAGTCTACCTCCATAAACTGGATCAACTTCTGCACATAGCGTGGTGTGATGTCGACCGCTTCAGCCTGTTTCCACTTCTATGATGTGAGACGTTGAGTGGCGGCTTTCTACTCACCTTGACCAGAAAGAATGACACTCCGTAGGTTTTTAGAGACCTGGCCAGCTTCACGTAGCTGACTTTGGCCTCTATCTCGGTCATGTTCTGACAGTTATTGTGTGCCTGCAGAGACGAGAGACACAATCAGAGGAGTAGATCGACAGCCTTTCCTGTTTTTCAATAAGACATTGTTACATTTTAAATATGCTAAAAATGAGTTCAAGATACAGCTTTGCAATACCTCCCCCGAATCTCAAAGCCTCCTCCTCTCTACTGATGTGTTGAAGTTTCAACATTGGAAATCAGAGTGTATCTTCATTAACACGAAACGATCATTGGAACACCTCCATGTAATATTGTCTTACCTGGAATATCTTTTTCTCCCCTTTGTGCTTGATGTACTCTTTGGGCAGGAACTCCTTTAAACTGAGATGGGGGAAAGAGTTCAACTAGGATCAAACAAGCCTCACGACCATTGAAAAAGCCCACTCAAAACAGAAATGTCAAACAGTCATGAATGGAACAAAAAGCAAAACAAGAACATGAACATAAGAAGGCAGCGCTCACTCTAAGAATCCAGGCTTGTGTTTGGACTCGTTGTGGTCACCAAACTGAATCTGACACTGATAGCCAGCAAACTCGCAGGCCTTATCAAAGGAGACTGGATGAGATCCATTCAGGATGTCATCACGGGCCTGTCCACACACAAACACACAACACACACACATCAGGAGAACTGAAAATGACTTGTACAAGAGCAGCATCAGTTTAAAAAAGTCAGCAGTACGCCCATCGGGCCAAGGAGAATATTTTATTTTTTAGAGGACTTCGCAGTGCAGCGTCTTCACCAGCAGAGTTGTTCTGATACTGCCACCAGTTTCAGAAAAGCCTCAAATGCTGGATTGAGAGATTGTGAGTTTGTCTATGCACAGAACAGAGATCAGGTTCTCGAATCATTCATCATCTCGTTTACGCTACACAAGAACAACAACACAAAATCGATGTTGGAAGTAGCTAAAGAGTGAGCCATCTCAATGCTCTGTTGAGAGCTGCACATGCTCAGTAGCGATCGGACCGGTGCTAGCAGAGAGTGTAACGATAGTCCGAGCTAGCAAAATGTCCTTAGATAATAAAAGAAAGTTCTATGAGCCAGGCCATACAACGACAGCCATCATATCACATTCATACTGGGTTAGTAGCATACAGCTGTCAAATAATACCAATAACAGAAAGTCCGATGTAGTATATTTGTTTTTAATAAATCCAAATCCAGGTATGGAGTCTCTGTCGGGATGCAAAAATGGTCCGTTAAGACTCATGTGAAAGGCTGCTGGTTTCAGCTGGATCTTAGTTTAGGCTCCTTCTATAGGTAAGTAACTTTATATTTATTCAACAGTTAACAGTGAAAGTGTCCCATTTAAGTCACACTCGTCCTGTGTACTAATGACGCGTACAAAAGCAAGTAGGTTGAATAGTAGATACATAATGTCTTTCTTTCTCTCTCAGGAGCGTTACAGCTGAATTCCATTCGTTCCTCTATTCAGGAATGTTTCTTCTGATTAGGTTAAAAAAACGGACAAAAGACTAATGTCTTTGTTAAATAGAGCAGCATTTACATCTTCCTCAGACATCATCGAGTCACCATCACAGCCCGTGTCATATGTTTGGATTTGTTGGAGGAACGCTTTGTCCCCTATGTGGGAGGATCCCACGCTGTTCTCCACGCTGCTCTGATTGGTCCAGTTTGAGAGTTGAGATTTGATGGGATCTCTGTCTGTTTTTTGCCCTCAGTTTGCTTATTGGTCCAGCAACTGTCGGAGTGTGTGGATGTGTATACCCTACACTCTGTCCTTCTGCCCTCACTGCCTGGTTATTCTACCTTGAACAGCGTCTAATCCATCTGTTAACCTGCTCATAAAGTTGTGTTACATGTGCCCCCAAAGATATTGTTTCTATTGATAAGTTCCTTTTATCTTTATATATTATTAGCAGCTTTTATTTGATGAAAAACTACAGAAGGTAAATTACTGCTAATACATTTCGAAGAAGAAAGAAAGACTTTCTAAAGTGGGAGATAAAACATTTACAATAAATTGTGAATACAGAATTGAACCTGCCTATTGTCATATTTCAAACACAAGGAGCCTTGATTAATTTAGAAAACCCTCCAACGAAGAAAGGGATAAAGGAAAGGGATCGCTGACCTTCAACTGAGCTTCAGAGAGATGTACGCACCTGTACGTAGAGCAGGTTGAGCTGGACGGGGTCTCTGGAGTCCACGTTCTGGTCCGAGTAGAAGAACTTCCTCCTCAGCAGCAACATCTCCGTCTCCTCCACACCCTGTTCCCTCAACGTCCTGCCATGGTCCAACCAGTTCACTGGGGAAAACACACAAACTGACTCAGGAACAGCAAAGACTTGATGGTCCTGCTCACACAACATGCACACAATGCAGTGTGCTGACGCTTTCAGCAACCAAGCATTACAGATTAGATTTGAGCTTTACTCTAATGCTATCATTGCAACACCCAATGCCACAACATGAGCAAAGGTAAGTGCTAAGTGACCATTTGGAAATTGTAACTTGATGGTATTTTTCCTCACATGTAAAATGGCATCATGGAATGTTTGATTGATATATTAATACATCCTCTGGACTATTATTCATGTTGCAAACTTAAACTGTACAGAGGCCAAGCAAGAAGCAAGAGACGTATTAGCCTGTTGTGTGTCACAGGAGGCACAGTATTAAGAATGCATTCACATCGACAAGCTAAGTCATCCAACACAAACAGAAGTGAAACCACATCATTGTTGGTCAGTTTCTGCTACAGGCCAGGGGGTGTTTTTTATCTTACACTCATCATCTGTGTGGAGCTTCTGCTTCAACTTCTCCATCTTCTTGTCGTCTCTCAGCAGCGTCTTGTCTCTTTTCAGGGTGCCCATGGTCTCCTCCTTCTTCTCCTCCATAATGTCTCTCACCAGCGAGTACTCGTCATAGTTTGTAATGCCTGTCCAAACAAACAGGTTACCGCATTTAATTTCAAATTCACCCTGCAGTTCAAGCACACCCTGAGGATTAAATTAAACACAGTGATAATATTTCTTGTTGTGGAGACAATGGGCAGATTGGGGGAGTTTTTCCTTAACCGATGTGAGGTCCCGGGACAGAGGAGGTGTGTGTACAGATTGTACTGAGGCTAGTCTGTAATTTGTGACTTCACAAAACACATTTAATTGAATTGTATTTTGAATGATTTCGCCCGAACACATCAGAGTTGTCCGGGTGACGTGTGAGCGGGGCAGAGCTGACCTATTCTAGCACAGATGGTCATGAGCATGTCACTGACGATCTTGGAGTCGTCCACCATGACGGTCTTTATTGTGCCGTCCAGCATGCGGATCCTCAGAGGCCTCTGCTTCTTCTTGTACTCCAGAGTGTCCTGACAGACAGAAGAAACAAGTCAGGAGTTCTGTGTTGCTAGATGAAAAAAAAAAAAAGCCCGATGTATTAGCGAGAAGACTCTGAAACAAACCAAAACTGATTCTGACATTGCAGTGTCCATTTACACCCGGTTGAGAATAGTCACACTGCAACTATTCAGGTAGTTACACCTTGCCAGGTTGAATATGCAACTTTATTTAGCAATAGTTAGCTAGCCCAAAGGCTTTAGATGAAGTAGTAATAGTGATAGTAGTATAAAGAGCAACACAGTATGTGTTGGTGGTCGTGAATAAATGTGTCTAAGTTTGAATCCTGTGAGAAGTCTATTGTTACACTGATTGTTTTATTATTATCATCATTTTCAGTTTTCAGTGTGGTTCGGTTTTAAGACAAATAAACACAGCCTACAGGAGGTTACATATACACATACAGTATCTAATGTGGGCAAATAGTATTGTTGGTTTCTGACACCAGGGTGCTCATAGCATCTGCCTCACGAGATACTGTCAGCATCTTAGGGTACTATTTTCATGGTGGCACAAGCAGTGCTCTGACGGTTTGGTATTTTAGAAATGGACTACTACTTGTACAGATCTTTTCTAGTCATCCGCACACTCAAAGCTCTTTAACACTAAATGTCATCATTCACCTATTTACCCCCATTCATACACTGATGACAGGGGCTACCATGCAAGGTGCCACCTGCCCATCAGGACTAACTAACATTCATACACCACCGGAGCAATTTGGGGTTAAGTGTCTTTCCCAAGGACACAGCGACATGGTCTAGAGGAGCTGGGGATTGAACCACCGATCCTCTGATTGAAGGACGACCAGCTCTACCACTGAGCCACAGTCGCCCCCAACAGGAACAGGTTAACAAGTAAGACTTTGAGTTTGTGCTGAGAACAGAGTCTGTTTCTGGAGCAAAGTCACAGGCGATTTAACAAGAACGACTAAATAATTGGAGCAAACCCACAGAATAACACTGAAATGATGCCGAACAATTTCAGCCAGTAGATCATCAGAATCCATGTTTTCTGTGGTTAAAGCAGCAAATCAATGCGTTCTCTTTAGAGAATAGGAGTGATTCTTTCACCGTCTGTCCACAGCTGTCTTTGTCAGTCTTTATTTTCTAGAGGTGGGCCCAAAAAGGATGGATAGCAGATATGGTTTGACTGGAGAAGCCCCAGACCTCCAGGGCCCCTGAACTACAGGACCTCAGACCTATACAAAATAGAGAGGGGATGCAGTATAATCTGGCCCTGATGTTACCTTTGATACTGTATATTAGGGAGTCCTGTCTATTTAGTAACAAACCCTGTAGTTGTTGGGGTTCTCACAGGTGGTTTGTACTGACAGTGAGCACATTTTGCCATCCTTCCATTGGTGCTCTGCATGGGAAGCTACTGTGTGCTAAAAGTGAAGTATTTTAAGTGGTGTGCAGAGTGTGTGCAGAGTGTCTCACCCCATTCCTCAACATGTAGTAGTCCAGGGCCTTTCCTGCCTCCAGCCAGATGCCTTTCTTTGGGTCTTCGTCAGACAGAAACAGCCCATAGTCATTGGCTGCAGAAGGAAACAGAAACGCTGTCACTAGGCGTGTGTTTCTTGGCTGGTACTTGTGCTGGATGTAACTTTTAGAATACGTGAACATCTTCCCTGCTCATGTTAACTAGGTCAGTGGGTCTGTTTCAGCACATACATCTGCTCCAAACGCTGTATAAAATGTAACCACTTGTCTTTTGAGTGTAAGACAGAAGAACTGGTCCATTTCATAAGTTGCAGAATAGAAACAAGCTGTTGAATTAGTGAAAGTCAGAGATACTGGCTCTAACTCTTTGTCTTTCTAAACGTACAATGACATGGATTCTGCTGCTGTTCAAACAGCTTATGTAATAACACATAACTCTGCATGCTCCCTAGCTGACGCATTTGAGAGTTACTTTGTACCAATTCACACTCGGTTTTACTCTATCTTCCACGATCAAAGTCTTTAAGTAAATCATTGTGTTTTGGTATCTTTGACACTTTTATTCTTACTCGTCGTTATTCTTAGCATGAAGAGAATCACTCTTAATATTGAATGCTATGAGAGCTCTCGCACAGTCACCCTGTATCCTCATTATCAGAATGCAGGCCAGGTTCATCATATCAAAACTTCAGTAAGTACATGAATTGTGTTCACCCATCAAACTAAAGTAAACATCTGCATCCCAGCAACCACATGGCTTGGATAAAGGTAAAGATGCTAGAAAAGAACTAGTTGAGTGTTAATAGTTGTTCAGAAGAGCCACACAGAGGTGAGGTGAAGAGCTGGCCCCCGTAGAGAGAGGGAAGACGCCTCATGGTGGCAGTACAGAGAGAAGGCCTGAGACACGGGTTCCTTTCTCACTCATGCATGTCTGGACAATAAGTAGGTGTGAAACTTTATGCGTTAACTTTAAGCGTTCACTGTGCGGTGAGTGGGAGGAGCCAGAGTGGAGGGAGAACTCACGCTGTCCGAGCTGCGCCTCAGGAACTCTCTCCCTGATCATCCGGCAGGCGTCGTACACCATGGTGGAGGGCTCAAACTGCATGGTCTTCACCACGTTCCCCACACCGATCTTTAGGGACAGGGCCACCATGATTGCTGCTCTGCACCTCCGCCCGACTCACACCTGCATGAGAAATAAAGAACAAAGAAACGTAATGACACAGTTTAACGTTAACCCCCACAGTGTGAAATAAAGTTTTACTGACGATCGTTATCCTCCAATATTCAGTAAAACATGTGATCAGAACATCATTTATGTTTTTCTAGTCTCTGATCACGTTACATTGTAAACAACCAATCTGTTTAAATTGACAGGAGAGCTGGTAACGTTAGCAGCACCGCTAACATTACATTATGATGCGTCAATTATAACGTTATGGACCCGTACTTGTATAGCGCTTTTCTAGTCTTCCGACCACTCAAAGCGCTTTAACACTACATGACATCATTCACCCATTCACACACTGATGAGAGGAGCTACCATGCAAGGTGCCACATCAGATTTTCAACCATCCATACACCGTAGGCTGAATAAATCCAGTTGTTTGAAGCAGATGTTTTCACATGAATACAAAATAGATATTAGAGATGAATTATGACTTGTTTACAACTCTAAGCAGCTTATAATACATAATTAAAACTACTAATGACAAGATTTGTTTTAATCCATAAAAATACTATCTTTTATTTATTCATCATTTGAAAAACACAATAAACAGACCTGCAAACTCATGAGGGGTGAAAAAGGTGACACCAGCGGGGCGAGTCAGTGCCGAACAGCGTCACTCGTCGAGAAGCTGACAAACTATGATCAAGATGGGTTTCATTTCTTCTTTTGGCAATACCCAAGTGTACAAATATATATATATATATATATATATATATATATATATATATATATATATATATATATATATATATATATATATATATATATATATATATACACATATACACACACACACACAATAGCCTTCATTTCTAAGAACAAGAACAGACTGGCGAGTTTCACATGAAAGTTCTCTTTTTCTGGCTATTTTGAGAGAATAATGGAACCCACACATGTGATGCTCCAGATACTCAACTAGCTCAAAGGAAGGCCAGTTTTATAGCTCCTCTCACCAGCATAACTGTTTTACGCTGTGCTAACATAATTGCACAAGGGTTTTCAAGGGTTTTCTAATCATCCATTAGTCTTCTATGCGATGAGCAAACACAATGTACCATTAGAACACTGAGTGATAGTTGCTGGAAATGGGCCTCTATACACCTATGTAGATATTTCATTAAAAACCAGACATTTCCACCTAGAATAGTCATTTACCAAATTAACAATGTATAGAGTATTTCTGATTAATTTAATGTTATCTTCATTGAAAAAAAAAGAGTGCTTTTCTTTGAAAAATAAGGAAATTTCTAAGTGACCCCAAACTTTTGAACAGTAGTGCGTGTGTGTATGTATATATAATGTATTTTGTAGATTTAATACTTACAATACTGCTGTACTATACTGAATATTGTTTTGCTACTACATTTCACTTCATAATATTACACTTATATGCCACAATATGTATAATGTACCAGCCTTTTTATTTTAACCATATTATGTCATACTGTTATACCACTTTACTTTGAGGAGACGTCACTGTTAGTCTAGAACACTGGAATAATCTTTCCACCAGGTAAACCTGAACATGCACACCTCTCTCGAGTGTGACAGCGATTATAACCGCATAACTACATAATAGTTATAATATATATATATATATATTAGTAGAACCGCCAGCGCCGCTGACTCGCCGCTGACTCGCCGCTCTCCTGGCTGACGTCACACGCTGCCACGGACTCTCCGCTGCCAGTAATCTCACTCGCTGTCTCTCCCAACAACGTTAGCTAACGTGATAGCTTGCTATAAAAAAACTGGTGGGAGGGAAATGAAGCCGCTGTAGACATCTTAACGCTGATTGGCCAAGACTCGACACAAAGATCTTCTATTTGCGAAGAGCACAACTCTTCTTTTTTTTTCCGTGTCTCACTCTGATCTCAGAAACGCTGGGCGAGTTGACCCCCCCCCCCCCCCCCCCCCCAAAAAAAAACAAAAACTCTTCGGATCTACACGATTCACGTGGATGACATATTTTCATTTCAAAACGGCGAATTTCGCCGAAAGGTGACAAGTTTGCAGGTATGACAAAGTAAAAGTGAGAGCTAAAAATATTTTTGGGACAGTGGCAAAAAAAAAGAAGTCTGGATCCTTGTAGACCAGCTGCTATAATCAAACAACAAAGGGATGTTAATATGGATCACCAACTATTATCAATCATTTAGTATCGGCTGCTAAAAAACATGATCATTGATCTATGTTTTATGTTGATTCGATCCGTGATTTTAGCAAACCTGATAAATGCTGACGAATAAATGTTGTATGTGAACATTTATTTCTCTTTAGTGGTATTGACAAACGGCCCGCTGATCACTGTGCTCAGAGCTTACCAGTTATGTAGAGCTGACAACGGTACGGCTAACTGTGAGAGATGGCAAGGCCACGATATATGTTTTAGATCCCACTCCCCCCTCTCGTAGTGGAGCTGCTGGCTCAGTAACAAAATAGAGTCTCTCTCTAGAAAACCTGTATGTGCTTTCTACCAAAGCTCCATCACACGGTCTCTCCAGCAGAGATACAGAGTGTGACAGTAGCTTCTCTCGGCTGCTTAGCTCCGACTAACATTGAACTACATTGAAGAGGATTCCCCCTCAGTTTCACTAGAAGATGTACATGCACATTATATACATAGATACCATATACACACATACACCGCTAGCTCATTGAGAGCTGCGATTTGAACAACCCAATGCAACAACTCCACGCTCATCCTTTAAATATGGCCGCCTCATAACACAACATAGAACACGCAGATAAGAGAAAAGACAGTCACCACCACACACTTGTAGTGGGTCAGAAGTTCTTAGCAACTTCCCTCATATTATACCCTTAAAAAGACGTCCCTAATCCACGAGGAATGACAGGAGGCAGCAGGAGACTCCACAGAGGCTAGGAGGTCTGCTTTGTATATTGAGAATGACAAAGTAGGGTGTGTGTGTGTGTGTGTGTGTGTGTGTGTGTGTGTGTGTGTGTGTGTAAACAGCTGCCTTTTGCTGCTGGAAATGAGGATGAGGAGCGTTGAGACTGAACCAGTCAACAGACAACAGGTTGTGGAAACAGAAACAATGAGCAAAGTGAAAGAATTTCTATTCCAATATTGAGACAGTGGTGCTCATTGAGTCATTTCCGGTCGCAATAATTGAAAAAACTCGTCCAAATCCTGGAAGGTCTGGCGAGGGAGGTTGCGTATTATCAGGATACTTTCAGCAGGAGGAAGAAACTAAGCGGGTGTGTCTTTAAAGTTGTTCGGAGATGACAGATGACTTAACTGCCGTGTGAAAACAGCATGCCGTGTGTTGGCATCAGAGCTTAGAGGAGTTGAATGTCACAACAACCCCCCCCACACACACATCCTGCTGACACGGGCTCACTATCAGTTCCTCCTTTCTTTTTCTGGCTCCCTCCCTGATGACAGGCGGATGTTGCTGTGAGGGGATCAGATCTCAGGATACGGCTCTCAAAATGAATGCTGGGTATTGTAGTACCAGTAACTAGACAACAGGTAAGAAATTGCCTTTTCCCCAGAACTGATGGTGAAGACTAAGAAAAGATCCACGACGATAAAGGTGAACTCATTATCACTTCAACAAGGTCCAAACGAGCTGAGCCACAATGAGGACTTTTAAGATATCCATGATTACAATATCTTGTTAAATTATTGGATGTATTGGACAACACATGTTTTGAAGATGTGTATTTGTAATATGATTCTATTGTAATTTGCAGAATAAGTTCAAAGTGTAGGGAATGGATTTCTCTGAGATCAACTGCTGATGCTGCTTGCTACTTGCCTTCAATTAATTATTGCACAGTAAGGGTTGCCAGGTTGTCATTGGCAAGCATTTTGAGAAATTTGCAACAAATTGTTGGCTATAAAAACAGGGTTCATGCACATTCTGACCAATGGATTTCCATGATTTTTCCATGACTAAACCAAATTTCCATGAGCAAACATTTAGTGAAATCTGGGTGTAAACATGAAAAAGTGAGTAAATGTAGTATTTAAACTAACAATGAGAATCAAAGCATACAGTAAACCTTAAATGACACAAATGAATGAGACAATAGTTTGGTTAAAAGAATAAATATTTATATAGATGCCTGTATGTATGCCTGCTTATATTGTGAGCGTCTTTCTTTTAAAAGCATATTCATTATTTCAAACTCAGCGTAAATGAACGTCATGAACATATGAATATAACACATTTCCATGACTTTTACAAAACTATAAAAAAATGTCAAGGACTTTTCCAGGCCTGGAAATAACCATTTTAAAATTCCATGACTTTTCCAGGTTTTCCATGACCGTAAGAACCCTGTAAAATATAACAGGGACGGCGAGCAGCAAGACGTGCCACCTGAAATAAATACATTTTTTATATTTGTTGCATTAGTTAAATTTAAATATTGATGTTGCAGTCAGAATTGGAACCAAACAACGCTGCATGTCTGCTCGCGTGTTTGAGAGACAACAAAGTTGGACTAACCCGTTAACGGCACAAACTAACATGCCAATTGATTCAACTGAGCGAAGAAAAACCAAAAGCACATTTGTGAAGTCTCCTATAACTGTATAGTATCTTGATTACTCTAAATATAAGGTTACCAAAAATGTCAAATGTCATTTCATTTTTGTCAACCAAAAGCTGTTAACAGTTAGTGTGGAGCCCTGTCTTCCCCTGGGGTTATTCAAACTAAAAAGAAGGCGAGTGAAGTAAATACCTGATGTTAAGGGTGTTTTGGTGACAGCTCTCCTGCCCCGTCAGGTGATGAACTGTGGGTCTTTGTCTCTGGCTGAAGGAAAGGAAAGAGAAAAGGTTATAATCATTTTCATTGTGACACATGCATTCACATTTTCATGACCAATCGATTTCAAGATTGTAAAGAAATCAACCAATCCCCAAGAAATTACAATCGTGACATTTCCGAACAGAATTTCTGCTACAAATGGTCCCGGGCCTGTCACTACGTTTGTTGGACAATATATTGTCCCAGAAATAATAGCAATAAACAATATTATTATTACTATATTATTGTCATTTTAAGACCATTTTATGTCACTGATATAATGATAATATTACAGCATAATAATGCAAGTACACCCTTTTATTTTTAAAGAATATATAGACATTTAGACATGAGAAAGAATATCCTAAATAAATAAAAAACAACCAACCAAAACAATAAATACAACAATCTCTGTTCTCACAAACTGCACTTAAATTTAAATGAAACATTTGGTACAGAGGTAGTCAATCATTCCTGAACTGGCAATAGTGTCTGACCAGTTTCTCACTGATGATTGGTACAGTTTGATAGAAGTAACTCCTCTCACTGCTCCTGAACCCAGAAAGTCCACAACCTAAAGGTTGTACATGGACAAGAAGATAGGTCTAACTCTCATCCTATCAAAATGCAACAGGACAACTTAGATCTTAAAAAGCAATGCAAGAACCTCCGTTATCACTTAAAGGAACAGTTCAAGACTTTCTTTCAATACACTTCTTAACAAGAGTTTGATTTAGTTCAATTCGGAGTGGCATAGCAAAGGATCTGAATACTTAAGTAATGACGGATTCTTGTGAAATTAATTTGTGAACATGCCTTTGTACTGAAGCTTGAGTTGTCCTTTATCATCAACTGTTTACAAATTCAATAAAGTTCAGAAAAAAAAGGTCACTCATCGTCACAAAATTGAAAAATCCTCCCAACTTGTCCAGTTGCCATTCTTTTTTGCAGAAAACACTCCGGCTCAGAAGCTCAGTTACAAGTCCCCGTTAAATGACGTCACTTCTCACTAGTGAATACATATTTGAGAGGCTGACTCTGAATTGCTCTGCTGCAACATGTATGAATGCACCTCAGGCCTCTGGCTGGAACCCAAACCGCTCACTGCTGTCATTCAGCACAGAATTGCTTCTAGCTTTGTTTAGCAGCCATCCACCAAGCAACAACCCCTAAAACCTTCCTTCACTCTGGTATGACAGGGTTCTTGTGAGAGCCCCTTTCGATGAACTGATGTCATTTCCTGTTTTAAAAAGCCTGTCGATGCCATAAAAGGGCATTTCAGCCGTCTGTATGCTCCCAGCTCTGACTCAGCTGGGAGCAGAGTATCCTGTCTGCAGTGAATGGGAGGACTCTTGGTTTGGCTTAAGGAGAGATAAAAGAGACTCATCCAAAGCTCATTCAGGTCTGTATGTTTAGTATGAAGAAAACATTCAGGACCAAAAAGCAAAACCACGTCACCCTTCCAGTTTGATTCGCCTGAAGAAAGAGAAAATGTACTGCGAATGCTTCCCACTCCACCCTGACTGAAAGAGGAAGTGCTGAGACAAAACCGTAATTACTGAGCAATGAGGAAGAGAGCGCTAAAGTCCACAGCAGCCAATCACAATCATTAGGCAGGGAAACACTATTTGATATGATGTGGACATGGTGATACGAGACTAGATATCATCTTAGATTGTGGATGCTGTAATATGGTATAAGTGTGGTCTTTTCTTGGTTTTAAAGGCTGCATTACACAAAGATTACAAAATATGATCAGCCGCATAACAGAAACAAGTTAACCAAAGAAGTTTGATTAAACAAACAAATTGATTAGACTTCCAAAAATGCCTAATTTCTTAAGGAGTTGACTTTACATCTAGGGCTTTACAGCAGCAGAAATACACATATGGCTTTGACACTGGCTGTTTACTGGAGGTCGACCGATTCTGCACTTCTGAGGCTGAGGCGTGAATGTTTCTGACGTGTGTATGTGTGTGTGTGTGTGTGTGTGTGTGTGTGTGTGTGTTGCTTTCTGCTTCATCATGGTTAACACGGTTTGCATACTGAGGTCACATGGGGTCAGGACCTGGAGGTCGACACACTCGGTTTCAGAGTCACAGTTTCTCCTTGTACTGTAACTCTAACTCTTGTCTGGATGACATGAGCATCCGATTCATGTGACGCACGTCAACACACCTTGAAACCACACTTTCCTTCATGTGAGCAAACTACAGATTTGTTTTCAACAAAAGGACTGAACAAACACAGGCAGGTGTAACTGAGAACGTGAACAATGGTGCATTCTTTTGAGTTGTCCTGCTAATTTTCACACTTCTACGTGTCTCCACAGACCCAGCACCAGACTTCTGCATGACCTTAGTGAGTGCAATGCGTGGACAAAGAGAAGATAGTGAGAATTGTCCTTTCAATGGAACTGAGCCATCATGAGCATTAGTAAGTAAAGTGTACCTGTGCTATTCTAGCTGTTAAGCATCAAACACTGGCTCCTTGCAGCTACTTCCTCAGTGCTCGACTTCTCTTTGCCAACTTCCCTTCCTGTCATTTTGGTCCAGACTAACACTGTAAAGTAAAGGCGGCCAACTGTCATCCTGTCCTGTCAGCAGCAGCCAGATACTCTATCTACTGTCCTCCAGTCCTCGCTCTGTTGTAAAGCGCAGAGGAATATTACAATAACCTCTTATCTTAATATGCCAGAACAACACATTCTACTTTCACAGCCGCTCTCCCCGGCTGATAAGTAGAGCATGTGATCCAGTCTATCCACCGATGCCCGACGCTTATCGGACAGTACACGCGCGTGTTGGTCCAACAACATGACCACTCCGTTGGCATTCTCCTCAGCTTTACAAAAAAAGGGAGAAATAATCAACAAATTATAGTCACAGCCGAAGCCTAAATTCTACCTGAGACTTTGTAGTGTAAATAAGCCTTTTTTACATCTGACTCACTAAACAGATGTGCTTCCATTTGATCAATATATCAATCCACACCGACTCTAACGTGCACCGGAGACATCCCGGCGGGAGCAACGCATTGTTGACCGTATAATTCCCATTATTTCGACAAAGATGGATGTTAGATGTATGAATGTGTTTGGCTCTTAGTTAGGGGATCCCGCTCCGTCAGGTTTTTCTATGACACAGTCAACATAGACGGGGGTCTCCTCCATCGGTAGTGCTTGTGACAGCGTGTCTGCTGTTGTGAGGCTCTTCCCTGGACCTTGTGATGCTGTGCCTCTTGATCTGCTGGTGGGAGTGAGTAACCTCAGCGGCCGCCGTATACATCTGTGTGCAATGTTGCTCTCTGCTCGTCAGTGATGTGGATGCATGATCCACACTGGTGACTACACGTCCTGCTGCTTTGGCTAAAGGGACATTTATGTTGCATGTTTGCAGGTTGCAACTAGCCGAAGTCAACTTGGTTGGTAAACTGGTGACACTGTGTGAGGAGAGGCACCCTGGCAGCTAGACATGTCCTTTTTTGCACTGCTCACAATCGTGAAGGCTGAATAAAGGAAGGACCTGGATTTGATCTGCAGACTATAAATACTCCACTGTTTTTAGTTTTGTATCTTCAGCAGAACAAAATGACAGAATGACATTATTATTTTGCACAGCCCAACAGAAAGGTGAACATGCCCTCACTTCTGCTTTCACTGAAAGTGTAGAAGAGTTGACGGCAAGGCAGTTTATCAGAAGTAAAGCAAGCTGTGGTGAAGAACAGCTGACCACGAGGTCACGGTGCAGCCGAGTACACACAGCTCTACTGTCTCAAACATCCTGTGTGATGGTGGCCCCACCAGCCCTGCTGCCTGACTGCTGCAGTACAAGACTGATGGTCACACCCTGCACCACGAGCCACACACACACATCAACCTGGAGGAGCGTAGTGCTCCTTCTTTTCTAGTGCCGTCAGGTTTTCAGTTTGAGGTCTCTTGTTGTGCTGGGACGCAGTGAAGGTAAACCTCGTTGCAGTGCTCAGTGACACAGAGTGATCTGTTCATATTACTGGATCAGCAGCAGTGTTTACCCTGCTGACGCTGAATTATACTCTCGGTCACCCTGAGGTCAGAGCATTGAACCCTGAGGTCAGAGCATTGAACCCTGAGGTCAGAACCCTGAGATCAGAGAACCCTGAGGTCAGAGCATAGAACCTTGAGGTCAGAGCATTGAACCCTGAGGTCAGAGCATTGAACCCTGAGGTCAGAGCATAGAACCTTGAGGTCAGAGCATTGAACCCTGAGGTCAGAGCATTGAACCCTGAGGTCAGAACCCTGAGATCAGAGAACCCTGAGGTCAGAGCATAGAACCTTGAGGTCAGAGCATTGAACCCTGAGGTCAGAGCATTGAACCCTGAGGTCAGAGCATTGAACCCTGAGGTCAGAGCATTGAACCCTGAGGTCAGAACCCTGAGGTCAGAGCATAGAAACTTAATTACAGTTTAACGTTAACCCTCACAGTGTGAAATAAAGTTTTACTGATGATCGTTATCCTCCAATATTCAGTAAAACATGTGATCAGAACATCATTTATGTTTTTCTAGTCTCTGATCATGTTACATTGTAAACAACCAATCAGTTTAAATTGACAGGAGAGCTAGTAACGTTAGCAGCACCGCTAACTGATAACCTGTTTCAGTCAGAAACACATCCAGCTACAGAAGCTTGTACTACTGTTCCCACGCTTAACTAACCACAGCAGCTCTTTACATGACAAGTCCTGTCTGACTTGTGATACTGAAACTACATCATGTAATGTCTTGATCTAACCCACCCCCACTAGAAGTAGCTCAGTGAGTAGATGTTGGTTGATACTATTCTATCCATCAATGTCCTTTCAACCGTGTACTGAAGTTTTTCTTCACCAGCTGAACACATCCAGATCCTAGTTTAAAGTACAGAGCAGCTCTGTGTTCTTTGTATTGATAGCTGTGATCCAGATTCATGTCAGTACTTTGACATTCAAAGGGTTAACAGTACCTTAAGGTCAGCAGATACAGTATATTAGTATATTAGTGTACTCCATCAGTCCAAATGGAGCATTTCATCTGGTATCTCTCCTCCATAGTGATGTGATGAATTAGTGGCAGAAAAAGTAGTCACAAGACTTAATTTAATGTCCAGTAAAAAATAAATAAAGAGTATTCGAGTGAAAGTAAAGTATGACGCTATCATGATGAGTTCAAAGTAATCTGTGAAATTACGTTTTTGGTGAGAAACCTCAATAAATTTGGTCATTTGACAGAGGTTTAGTGCATGTTTGACAAATAAAGTTATTTAGCAATTCAAGCTATAATAAATGATTTTTTTCTGAAGAGCAAACCAATTAGTTGGTCCATCTTATTTTCTCTTATTTACCAATGCTCTTTAATGAAGTAAAAGTATTATTTGATATTATTGGTAGAGTAAGCTGCAGCTCTGAGTTGTACTTCTTCTTTGCAGCGCTTCTCATTCACAGCTCTACTGAGTCATGGAGCACCGTTTCTCCATCCATGTAAGGCTCCCTGTGAGAGCTGAAACCAGACTTGTGCGTCCACAATGACAAAGATTTATAAACAGAATCAGGCGTGTGTGCCACTTTGTGGATCTTACGAAAAGAATGCGTCTGCAGATTTCTGTATTTGTGCACTTTAAGTTGTGACACTACACACAGTTTTTGTGCGTCTGGCCCCAGGTCTTTCAACACCCTTTAAACTAGGTACTGGTATATATTTAGCAGGGCAACATGAGCACAGGACTGTATAGCTGCTCCGCTGCCTCCAGCCCTGCAGAGGAATTCAAACGTGCATTCCTCTGGAAGACCAGCATGAGAGCACGGAGACAGAGAGAGAGAAGAGAGGCTTTATTCAGACGTACAGTATGTCACTGGCAGCCAGCACAAGAACTAAATACAGCCAATCCCAACGGAATACAGGAATGTGAAGACGGAGACATTCTGTGGCAAAGGGAAGATAACATCTCATCTCCACTTCAGACTGTTTTAAACTCCCAGGAAGTCGACCAAAAACAAGGCTGTTTGGAGTATAGACTATATGCCATTTCCTGTATTTAACTTACATTCATTTAACCGTTGCATTAAATTAGTTGCATTACCGTGTTAAGTGGAAATGTCTAAATTGTTACAGCATTAACTCCTCACACAGACTCACATTTAGTTGGTTGAACAGAGACCGGATACGAAGAGCTCTTTCCTTTATTGCCCTCTCTCTGACTGATGTTGAAGGACAACATTATGCTTCTCAGTTTGAATTCACACAGGAAGTTCATCATAGTCTGACAGACCCTAATTGGACAGGCAATTGACCTAACCCTAACATACAGTACATAAAGCAACAGCCTAAAGCGTTAAAGGCTCATATTTTAGGTGTATAACAACATATGTGACATAACAAAGCAGACATGAGCACCAGCTGTGACTAACTATCAGATCTTTAGTTGTAAATATCTTAATAATTCATAGTAAAAGTGAATTATCAGAATAATGTACTTAAATTTACCCGATCTGATCAAGGGGGAGCTATCAATTATAATATGATGCTGGAGAGTTTCATGAATAATAATGCAAATTCATTAATTGTTATATTTATACTTATTTCTTTGTCTAGTGAATATAGTACTATATTCTCTATAGGTTTTGATTTGAAGTAGAAGTACACAAAGTAAAAGCTTTTTCAGCTACATTTGAGAGGCTGAAAGCTGAGGTGTTTTACTAACCCAATAGCCAAATTTACTTACTGAAATAAAAAATATGGGCCTATAATAAATAAATAAAGTAGACACAAGAAAAACATCAAATTCTAAATGTTATGTTTTTACTTTCTTACTGTGATCTTTTGTGGTTATTTCCATAGAAACAAGACAATTTATGGCAGGCATTTTACAATATGCACTTTATGTTCATAGGATTTTCAATGGCAAGTGCATTTCACTGACTATGTGCAATGCAAATACCTTTTAAAGTAGTTTTGATGCAACTTTACCGCTGAGTAATCAATGTGATGTGTATTATACTATCCAGGAGGTACACAGCAAGTTGTATTTTCAGTCCATTTGCCATTTGAACACATCATGATAATGTCATTTACCCTCACCTTACACTCATTTTTACTGGAGCTTTAACGCATCATAATGTAACTGGATGGAACCTAGCAGTTAGCTCCTTATTTAGCCAAACAGGACTGACTTCAACAGATTTGTTGTTCACAATGTAGCCTCGTCTGGGCTCGGCAACTGATCGCATACATTTCCTGAATATTGGCTTCAAACAAAGATGACCAAATCGGACAACTGCAGGAGGCATTCCACTTGCCCAAACAGAGTTTACTTTCCCAAACACAGAGTTTACTCGCCCGTGGAGCCTTTTGTTAGTTATTTCAGGGAACAATGAGTTAGAATAGTAACATAATCCCATATTAGTCCTATCTAAACATCATAATAAATCTGAAGCTGATTGGGGCCCTTTTAGTTGGGGTGTGTGACTCAACATGTCATGTCAGGTGTGTTGTGAGGGCCAGAGGAAGCAACTTGTTTGTCTGAGCAATTCTGCAGAAAGCTGCAAGCAGCAACAGCACAGGTCAAACAATCAGCCCGTTGTGAACACACGTGGTTTCTCATCATCTAGTACAGTTAATTGAAGATCATAGATAATTCATTTCCAATGACCACCAGAATGTACAATGAGTTGATACCACCAGCTATGTACAGTGTTTCATTCCCAGCACAGAGTGGGTTTCCTCCATCTTTGACAGGAGGGCCAGTGGAGGCCCAGGCATCAGAGACACACCCTGCACGTGAGCAGACAAACAGCTGTGGTCTCAGTATCAGAGGAAAGCCCACTGCTTACCTTTGGAAAGGGACATTCCTTGAATGAAGCAGCAGGAATGTTCATGAAGAAGTGCACATATCATCTCCCAACATTAGCTTGGAAATTAGCCTGGCCTCCTTAAGTCTATCACTGGAAGAAATAATCAGGTCAAAGATCAAACCCACTGACTTCTTCAAAACTGTGTATATTTTCTCCAAACAGCCTTACTGCTTCATCTGACCTGATCAAGTTTGAGTTCTGACTCAACTCCTCACACAGCACACAGGCTTGGGAATTGGCTCAAGTCTAAAACAAATCATTTCTTGTGCTGGAGTGGCCGCACATGTTGTCTTGACCAAATATGGCTGAGTGAAAACACCACAGTCTCTCTGCAGCACACTGGAATGAAAAGCAGGTTTCCTTAACTGGTGTGAGAGTGGGCCATGACACCAAATCAACATGCTGAATATGTGTGGAGGTGGCGGATCAGCAGTCACTAAAGCTTACTAAATAGTGGTGTAACGGACCCTTGTTGATCCTCACGCATGTGAACCGTGGATTAATTACACAGTTTACCATCACAGTGTGAAATAAAGTTGTACTGCTGATCATCATCAGCCGGTATTCAGTAAAGATATGCCATCAGGAGATCAGCTTTAATGCTTCCCATTTGGTGATCCCTGATAATCACTTGAAATTGACAGGCGGAAGGTTAGTAAGGCTAACACGAATGCTAACGGCTAACGCACAGAGGTTGCGTTCAGTTACATTGTGATGCGTTCGGGCTCTGTTCAAGGTACATTTTAACGTAATCAATATGTATTCAAATCTTATCTTGTAAAATGAGAACGTTGAATAAATGCAGTTGTTTGAGGCAGATGTATTCGCAGCAACTTAAATTGATATTAGAGATGAATTATGAGCTGTTTACACTACCGCTAAGCAATCATTACAACTACTAATGACAAGATGTTTTTATCAATACAAATATATTCCTTTGAAGTGCGTTTGTGATGCTAACCTCTACAGACGACTTTAAAAAAAATGTAACAGGAGAACATTTAACATTTTTGACGGTTTACTCTGACTTCAGAGCAGTTTAAATGATTTTTGTGTTGGTAGCGAAAGAAAAAGATAGTCTGGATTCTTGGATACCAACTACTAAAACCAAACAAATTAAACAAAAATCTGAATCAAGCGACATGGATCATCAATGATCTGCAATTGGAATTGGCCGCAAAAAGGATTTTGATCAGTTGCTATTTCCCCTGCGCTGTTGGCTTCCGAGTGGCATGCATGGGAATGAATTACAATAAAACATGTTTGAATATATGTCTTGCTTTCTCCCTGATGGTCTGAGAAAGTCAACACATTGTTGCGAGATGCTTTTAAGAAATAAAGTGGCGAAGGGGGCTGAAAGGTCACTAAGTCTAGCAGGGAAGTCGCAAACACTGATGCCGTGTCACTATATATAGTGACAGCATCCAAGTATCCCACAATGCATGGTGAAACGTGGTCTACATCTAATGAGCACTATACACCATCATGCATTGCACTGAAGGAAAAATGTCGGAGGAGAGAGATCAGCCAATTGAGACAAATCCAGGAGTTGTGGCACAAAAAATATTCATGTGAGCGAAGCATCACAACACAAACAACCACAAAGTACTTTGTAATTATCGCTTTGTGGAAATGTGCTTATTACCCCGATATTGACAACGACATTGCATACCGCTTTACTACTTCCGTTCTTACCTTTCACAATAAAAGCTGCATCGCTGTTTACCTCGGGAACAGGAATTCACCCAGGCACTTCAATAAGAAGCAACTCAACAAAAGGTTTACCACAAAAACTGAACGGTATTTAATATGGTAGTCCACCATATGCAACAGCGATTAACGGCGGAGAGAAAATGACCCAAGTAGTTCTGAAAGGGTTTTTCTAATTTTGCTAATGATCTCACCATATAGTCCTCTACATAGATGGTGAGTAGAGAGTCGTGAATGAGTGAGTGATGCCGCACTCATCCTGTGGAATCGCAAAGAATCACACAAAAGCAGAAGTGTAGCTTTGTGTGAGCCAGAGATGTGCTCCTATGGTTCCTGGAAATAAATCTTTCAGCATGAAACAGCATAACAAAATGGGTAATGGACTAAGAAGGGGCAGTCCTAATCCCTACCTATTTAAAGTAGAGCCTGGCACATATCACATTTCCACTGTCTACAGACACTGCTTGTTCTTTATTGGCTGGGACAAACAAACGCTGAGGCACAAATATCTGTGATAAACTGAGGTCGGCCGATAACATCAGCTGCCCGATTTGTTGACCAGGCTCTGATCTAAGGGTTGCCTGTGAAGCCGATCATGTCATTTGAACCGAGTACCTTTAAGTGTACTGACTCACCCTGCGAGCGTTGATTTGCTCTGTAACATCTATTGGCTGCAGCAGAATGTACAAAGAATCAGCTGGCAACAGTTACATATCAGCTGACGCTAGAGTCTGAAAAGAACAAGCCCAAAACTGTTACTCACTTCACATATACTACATGTAGCAAGAGGAATACTTAAATTCAGGGGAGGGCAAGTTTAACACTACATTCAAGTGATTGGGAGCAATTGTGTCAACTTTCTTTTGTTTTCATACTCAATTTACGACAAGAACTTCACAACGTACAATATGAGGGCAGCATGTACGGGGAAGGAAGGAACTGGGGACTAACTTAAACTCAACGCAGACCATGTATTGTAGCACACTTTGATCTGAACCCCTGATTGACAGCTGCTATGTGAATACAGTTTATTATTAATATATTGGCTGATTATCAAACTAATTTCAGAATGGTGTCTAGCTCTCCTTTGCCTGTATAGAGACCTTTTGTCCTCCTGACTGGGACAAACTGCACCACTTTTGCCAACCTTAAGACTGGAATAATTATAGTTCAAATAAACTGTGCAGCTGATCAATATCTCCTAATCAGATCCTGATGGTTCTCCTGGTCAATACAGTTCCAGCACAAGACAACAGGGTATGTGACCTCTGCTGTGAGATGAAGTGCCTTCCTTGCATGCATGTGTTTGGCCAATGCAGCACCTCGTCCTATGACGCTGTGTCCCGTTGCAGCAACACTTAAGCCGGATGACCCTGTGTTGTGTTGTTGGAGCCCTCTGTTCTTGCAACAAGTCTACTCTGCATGTGTTCAGTACATCATTGATGCATTTGAATAATCGACCGATATGTTGTCCGTCCACGTGTTTACTATTTTCAACAGCTACACTGGAAGGCAGAGTGAGAAGCTGTAAGGTGGGTGCAAATCACACTAAAGCGACATGTATGTAACATGCATGTAACTCCAACTCAGCTCTCCAATCACAGCGTGAAGTCGCTTCCAGAAAGTCACAGAAAGGGTTGGACCACATAAACACTTTCCATGTAGAAAAGCAGAAACATGCTCACATTGTGTCACAATTTTCTTCTGAGAATAGAGAAGCAGTCCATGGTTAAACTCCGTGTGGTGAAACTATTTTCATCCATCGGGTCCAATCTTCTCTATGTTCAAACAACAGAGCCAGATCACCATAGTTGTACACGCGTCATGTAAGAACTCCTATTATTACATATAACTACATTATCATCAGAGATTTAGGAAAACAATGACTTTAACTATTATGTAAGAAACTAAAGAATGTGAGCCTTGACTTGAGACTGCTGACAGAAACCTCTGATAGAGTTCTGTTTTTAGACCTCTCCAGCATCTCCATCTATTACAACAGAGCTGGTAGGTCATCTGCTGGTAAACACGGAGGCTGCTGTGCCATTTAGAATAAAAAAACACCACGGAATTACAGTAGAGCTTTTAGCACATCCGTGTGGAGGCAGTCCTAACATGTGCCAACATGAAGCGCGTACACACTGTTATTAGGCCTTATAGAATCCTCCCAGACAAGGTTTTCACAGAGGAACCTGCCTTCTAGTCCACTACTGACAGAAGTTTATTGCTCGGAGTAAACACGTCTCTATGCAAACTCCTCCATTCTGTCGCACACCGCCACATCATAGAGGTGGAAGAATTTGCACCCGGAGGCTACCTTTTCCTCCTCGCGGTGTAACACGCCCAGCGCTCGGCCCTGAGCAGCCAGAGCGAACGGAACCGATAGACGGTCACATGTGAGCTAGTCTGGACACAGAGGTCCGGGGACCGGGTCTGAACACAAGGAGGGTTATGAAGCGGAACGGCTGCTGGAGGTCAGCACCGAGCCGAACGGGGTCGAGACAGTAGCTCCTGAACATTCGGAACTTTGACAGAGCAACGTTCGACGTCCCGTCAGCTCTTCAGAATGCCAGACTCACTCAACGGAAACTTGAACACATCACTGCATGTTCCTCAAGAGCCCACAGGACATTGAACTATGTGTGTGTGTGTGTGTGTGTGTGTGTGTGTGTGTGTGTGTGTGTGTGTGTGTGTGTGTGTGTGTGTGTGTGTGTGTGTGTGTGTGTGTGCGCGTGCGTGGGGCGGGGGGCATATTTCGCTGTCTGTCTGTCTGTGTGGCGTTTGTTACTTACCAGCACGTCGTTTCCTATATGTTCATTAACTAGCAGGGCTTCACATACACGGTCGTTTGAACTGCGGCCTAAACTGCGTAAGTTACTTTTCGGGAGTTTTCTCGCTCCCACGTCGAGTCTAATGCTGACGTCAAGGACTTCTTGTTAGAATGGTGAAAACTTTTCAAAGCAAAAAAAAACAATAAAAACAAAAACATTCAGCCTGACCTGCGCGCGTGAATCCACTCCCGCCCGGCGGCCCCTTGGACTTTGAAAACCAAAATAGTTGAAGGTGTTTGGGTTATTCCGGATAGAGAGCGAGGTTTGGAGCAAAGGGGAATTGCCAGATAGCGACTTCTTCTGAGTTCCCCTCCCTATCCGCTCTCTACAGTGCTGCTGCTTAAACTCCACCCTGGCGGGCCGCGTCGCTGTTCGCGGGGAGGTGTCGCACTTCCGTGGACATTTCAGTGTACTGCTGCTACATTTCAGTGTACTGCTGCTACATTTCAGTGTACTGCTGCTACATTTCAGTGTACTGCTGCTACATTTCAGTGTACTGCTGCTCTGTGGCAGGCGGTGGGCTCAGCCATGACGACTCTCCTTTGGCAAAAACGAAGTACAGCAATGAATGTTCAGAAGAAGAGCAGAAGGACAGGACCGAGGAGCTGTACAAAGGCCTATATGAGGGGACAGCATACAGCTGCAACAGTATTTTTGTTATAAATGAACATGATACAGGGTTCTTACGGTCATGGAAAACCTGGAAAAGTCATGGAATTTTAAAATGTTTATTTCAAAGCCTGGAAAAGTCCTTGAAAAAAATAAAATCCCAAAAGTGTTGTAAAAGTCATGGAAATGTGTTATATTCATGTGTTCGTGTCGTTCATTTACGCCGAATTTGAAATAATGAATATGCTTTTAAAAGAAAGACGCTCAAAATATAAGCAGGCATACATACAGGCATCTATATAAATGTTTATTCTTTTAATCAAACTATTGTCTCATTCATTTGTGTCATTTAAGGTTTACTGTATGCTTTGTATTCTCATTGTTAGTTGAAATACTACATTTACTCACTTTTTCATGTTTACACTGAGATTTCACTATGTGTATGAACCCTGATGATAAAATATAATCGTAGTCTTTATTAAAATGGTTTAATTTCAAGAGAAAACGATTGTGAGCACGGCCTTTGTATCATTCAATTATTCAATTAGGACGCAGCGGAATTTGTATTGGACATCAGCAGGAAGATTGGTACCTCACATTCTGTTACAACAGGGACAGGAGCTACTCTTCATCATCTAACTCTTTCATCATTACTTTTACAGCTCTGGAATTTGGCCTGGGAACGCCTCGGAGTTCCCCAGTAAGAGTCTGGAGAGCATAGGTATAGGGGCACGGCCTCTGATAAGTGGAATGACAATGAATGGATGAGGTTGTGCTTCCCAAAATAATATGGTTTACTGAATCAAATCAACCAAAGACTGCCCACAGAGGGTTTGAAAAAAACGTGGGTCCAATCAAAGAGAAATAGCGTCGCTCCAAACGATCCAGCACCACAGGTCCTCACAGCGGCAGGAGTTTTAATCGGGTACCCTGCAGGAGCAGATTCAACGAAAAAGATTGTAAAGCAGACGATGGGATCGTTTTTCACCTTCTGAGTCTAAATTGAAATTTAAGGAATTTGAAAATAATGTCGGAAAAGGGATAATAACCAAGTTCATCGGTGATGACAGACGGAGCCTGTTCTGCATGTTGGAGTGACACAATGATATATGACACTCACATGGTGCACGGCTCAGAAGAGACCCTCCCCAGGAGACTATTCTCATCGACCTTCAACAGTTTGCCAGCAGGAGCAGCAACCCCAAACAGTCTGCATGGGCCCAGAACCAGCAGCAGCTCCTAAACATCCCCTGACAGTGAGAAGAAGGAAGCAGCAAGCTGGGGAGGCGGGCAGTTCATGGTCTCCTTCTGGTCTACGGGCTTTGACTCAACAGGGTTAAATGTCATCTCAGCGTTCATCAATATGAAAGAAACCCTGTTTAAGCATACAGTTATACCCAAGCATGTTGATCCTGTTTTTCAGACCATTTGGGTTACCAGACACATTCAACTGGGGCTGAGGAGGCATCTGCAGAACTGTGAACGGGACCTGGTCAGATGAGAAGACATATCAATCCGCTGAAACTGTTGTTTCAGTAACTGAGACATTTTTATGACATGGGTCTGGTGTCAAGACACCATGTTCTGGTGAATTATCTGTGATTCTTATCACTCCTCGCTGGCCCAGGAAAGTATGTGTTCTAAAGTTCTTGGGGAAGTCCCTTTATTTTGTAAGACAGTTCACAGCCACCAAGGGCATCAAGGATGCAGGAGTCCTTTCAAATCTGTTATCTTTGGAACTGAGGTTGTTCAGGTAATCAATAAAGCTAGGAATTGTAAATTAATAAACTTTGATTAAACTACCGAACAGGATCTGTGTCCAGGACTCTGCAGACTGGTCGTTTTACAGACCATGTCTCATTCACTGCATTTCACTTTAGCTGCTAGGTGCTGCTGGCTCCTGCTTGGTGCTGCTAGGTGCTGCTGGCTCCTGCTTGGTGCTGCTTGATGCTGCTTGATGCTGCTGGCTCCTGCTTGGTCCTGCTTGATGCTGCTTGATGCTGCTTAATGCTGCTTGGTCCTGCTTGATGCTGCTTGATGCTGCTTAATGCTGCTGGCTCCTGCTTGGTCCTGCTTGGTGCTGCTGAGTCCTGAATGGTCCTCCTTGGTGCTGCTGGGTGTTGTTGGGTGCTGGATTTAACTTTACAGCCAAACTCTTCTTCACTTTCCTGACAATAATAAACATTATGGAGAGAGCTGGCTCATGTTAGCCTTCCTGAATATCATTAAATATCATTAGCAAGTGCTTCACAGAGCAAGTATAAAACAGCACAGACAGAATAAAACACATAAATAATAATAGACAATAAAATATAATTTTGCAAGACTAAAAATAACAACAATAAACAATAAGATGTTAAAATTTATAAAAGATAACTCAAACTAGCTCTAGAGATAAATACTATGAAAAGACAACTGCTTTTTAGGGAGAATATACAAGAGAGCATTTCTAAAGTCAATCTTGGGGTTATAATGAGCATGCATTAGTTTTTCTGTCAGCTGAGAGAGAAACGGTCCTACCATAGCACATCCTATGGTCAACTTATGAATGTTGATGCAGAGAAATGAGCCGCTGATCAATGGGTCTTTACGGGGAATCACGGAGAATACCGAGAGGAAGAACACTTGTTCACTCCTAATTCTTCCATTTACCCAGTCCTAACAGTTCCAGAGTATCTATTGGGGAAGGAAAGTGAAGGAGGCGGAAGAAGAAAGAAAAAGAAGAGTAATGGAGGAGCTGACTGGTGTCTGAATACACACAGTTGTACAACAGGGTTCAAGCTACTTAAAAGGACAACCAGAAGCCTAAATTATTTGGGAATAATTTAAACGACACCAAACACGGATAAAATAACATAAGATAATCCTTTATTAGTCCTGCAGTGAGGAAATTGCAGGATTACAGCAGCAAGAGATAGTAAAAATAAGAAACAAGTAATAAATATAAGTAAACAGTAAGACAGTAATAAAACAGTAAAAATAATCCACAATAGCACTATTATATGTACAGACAGAATAAACAAGTATTAGAAAAATATGTATTTATACTGCACCCGTTAAATTGGTTAAAGATGTGAGGATTAACTGATTTTGCCATAACAACTGTTACAAAACTTCACAGTTTCATATCTGTTAGAATTGAAGAATGTACGATATCTATAGTTCTCTGATTTCTGCATTGTTGATCTTGTTTGTGTGTGTGATGAAATATCCTCTCTTGTGACTCACGTTACAAGTGTGTATGCGCTGGTTTGTTCCCATAAACATATTAAAACATGCACACACAAAAACATTCTAAACGCTGAAAAAATGTGTTCCGTCATTCATAAAATCAGCATATCATACTGTGCTCACCTTGATATTAGCCCCCCGGTCACCACACACCCTGGGGCCTCTCCTTCATTCGACTGTGGCTCAGCTCGTCATTCAGGGTTCGATCCCCGGCTCCGCTAGCCCATGTTGATGTGTCCTTGAGCAAGACACTTAACCCCACATTGTTCCCGCAGCATACGGTGTATGAATTTGTATGAATGTTAGCTACCTGATGGGCAGGTGGCACCTTAGCCCCTCCCATCAGTGTATGAATAAGTGTGAAAAATGTCAAGTAGTGTTAAAGAGCTTTGAGTGGTCGGAAGACTAGAAAAGCGCTATACAAGTCCAGTCTATTTACCATTCAAGACCCAATGTATTTGCAGTTGTATATGGTAACTCAAGGGTCCCTCGATGTGACTGTGAGTGCCCTGAGAAGGACCCTGGTAACTCCCTCACAAAAGCATTGATCCGCTTCTGGTGTTATTTCAGGGTACAAAGGGAACCGGGATCAAATTGAAATCATTCCTCGAATGAGTTTTGATCACAAGCTCATTTAAGTGGCTTCAGGGGTGGATGGTTCCAACAAACAGCGATCTATCACTGTGACTCAAGAAGTCAATGTTGATGTTTTTGTCACTTAACTTGAGGACTTCAGTAACGACACTTCAGTGTTTATTTGAACCCTAACAATGATATTTTCCTTTTTATACCTAATCCTGAGTTTCCTGTGAAGACGGAAGTTTATTTTAAAAAGACAGTATGCATGTAAAAGCGGAAATTGACACGTTGACTGTATATAAGAAGTGGAAGTAGTTATCATGAATACATTACCTTGAGGTCATTTATCACCTGGAATCCATGTGTGTTCCACTCTTTAAAACCAGGTTCAACACAGGAATTAATAAAATTGGGGTTATTAACAATCGGTGCATAAAAAGAGTATTTTCTTTTGATAGAGAACAGCTTCTTTACACTAGAAGTGTTCAGAATGTTACTCACAATAAAGGTGTCCCTGGTGCCTGGTGTTTGTTTAACAGTATTTAAGGATGGTGCACATGATAATGAGTTACATCCTTGCATTTCAAAATCTAACCATGTTGATTTAGGGTCATTAGGGATACATTTTTCAGTTGTATAAACTAGTAATAGTAATGGAAATGTGGTACTGCTAGACCCCCATTTACCACTGGCAGTTGGAGTCTCTCTAATCTCATTTTAGGGCGTTTATTTTTCCAAATACAATTAGATATGGTCTTATGCAAATCTTTAAAAAAGTTACTTTGCAAGGGGTACAACATTTGAGGGAGTATATTAATTTTAATAACAGCTATCCGTCCCATCCAAGACATTGGGAGTGGAAGCCATCTAAGTAAATCCAGTTTAATCTGTTTAAGGATAGGAGACAGATTGCTTTTCATCAGGTCTTCCAGTTGGTAGGAGATATGGATTCCCAGACATTTAAAGCCATTGTGAGACAAATTAAATGGAGAGACATTATGCTGTTATCCGGGTCTCTACTGCCTCCAAGTGGTAGGGTGGTTGATTTACATTGAACCTTTAGCCAGAGAATCTATCAAATTCGCCAATTATTTAGAGCACAGAGGGAATTAATTGTTTAGGGTTATGGAGAAATAGCAGTATATCATCAACAAAATAATATGCTCCATTTTCCCACCGTTAATACCATTAACCTGAAGTGAAACAGACGTGGGGACAGTGGACAACCTTGACGAGTGCCACGCCCAAGAGTGAACCGGGTTGAAGTGAGACCGTTCGCCATAACCATTGCTTGTGGAGAGGTGTACAGTCATTTTACCCAACTTATAAATGTATTGCCCATCATTTTCCAAAACATTGAACATATATTTCCATTCGATTCGATCAAACGCTTTCTCAGCATCTAAGGAGACCACCATTGATTCTAGAGGATTGTTTTTGGCATGTTGAATAAGCACACATTAGTATAAGAATTGACGACCTTGCACAAATCCTGTCTGATCAGGCCCAATGATCAGACAGGGTCGAGTCTTCTGGGTGGAATACAAACATCTTTAAATTCTTTATATATTTCTGGAGGAAAGCCATCTGGGCCAGCTGCTTTCCCAGAGCTTCCTGTATCTCTGCAAATGTAATTGGCTTATTCAAAGCCTGTTGTTGTTGCTCATTATTTTGTGATAGGTTTAAATGTTCCAAGTAGCCGTTTATTTGAGTCCCTTTTATGTATTTCTGATGTATATAATTTATAGTAATTAGTAAATATGGCATTATTTTCTTCAGATTTAAAACACCGTTTTTTCTTTAAGTCTTTCAGACACGAGACTGAATTATGGCTTTTGTGATTATTTAAGTAAATTGAATTGGTTTGTTACCATATTCATAAAACTTTTGCTTTTTAGAAAATAATACTTTCTCGGCTTGTTGGGATATTAAAATATTAAGAGCATTCCTTACAATAATATTTGTTCCGTAGTTTTCTTTAGTTGAATATTGTTTGTCTGTTCACAGCTTAGTAATTCTGCCTCCAGGTTTTTCTGTTCAGATATTATTTTCTTCTTCTTTCCACTACAAAATGAAATAATTAGCCCCCTCAAATATGCTTTAGTTGTTTCCCAGAGTATTGAGGGTTTTACAGAACCATCGTCATAAATTTCCCAAAACACAGAAAGCTCTTTCCTGATGTAATCGCACAATTCTGGGTCTGATAAAATGGCCTTACTGCATTGCCATCTATAGGTGGCTTTGCAAAGTTAAAATGAGAGTAACCGGGGCGTGGTCTGAGATGTGAATTGAGCCAATCCTACAATTTAGAACGGAGGATGCTAATGTACGTGGAATAAGGAATAATCTAGCCTAGAGTAAGAGTTATGGAGATTTAGAGTTATGGAGTAGAAAGTAAAGTCTTTTGTTGTGGAGTTCTTTAATCGCCATACATCTACCCATCCCCTTTCATTCATTGTTTTTACAATCGTTTTAGAACTTTAGCCTGGGGGGATCTATCGAGATTAGTTGTTGAGATTGGTTGTGAGTTTGGTAAAGAAATGGTAAAGAAATGAATTACACAGAATCAACCTTTAAGAGGACACAGGTTATACTTTTTTCAGTGTAGGTTCCATTTGCATTGAAACTGGTGGAGGTTCAACCTCATGGTCATTCGGCATTATAGAAGAGGTGTTGAATAATCAGTCTGTGCCCTCATTGATATAAAAGGGGGAACAAAATGTTAGAAACATCTGCAGCGTCAACACCACCACTAAAAAGTGACTGGCAGCTCGATGGAGGATTCATTGCAGGGCTGTTGTCTCAGACTGTTATTCTCAGCTTGGTGGACCTGACACACTGCTGCCGCTGGCTGGAGCAGTGAGCCTGTTTGGACTGTGGGCAGATGTGTCTATTTGCAGCGTGAACCTAACCCCTGTGCATACCTTTAAACAAGTTGCCTGGATATGCATTCGTTTTCAGAATATCAACCCTTTAAGAAAAGTTACACAAAAGAAATCCGACTACTAAGTGATTTTATTTCACAGTCTGGGACATGTCAGTGATCAACAACACATATTTCGATGCACTGCATCAAATACTGCAATGCTCTATTTTACAGCAGTGATGAGGCTAGTGGACACCAGAAGAGGAGCATGTTTTACCCCATATAAAGCAAACATAAGAAAATAGTTCAATCTGGTGGAAAATAGTATAAGTACAATGTTGAACCCAGGGCTCTAGATTGTAAGCTTGATATGATATAATCAATGATTTTATGCTTTGATGGCCGCAGGGTCAAACATTGTGGTTTTATTGGTTTTCTATGGGGATATTTGGCCTTAAGGGATCGAGTGTCTGTACTTTGGCTACTTTCATTTATTATTATACTCATTATAGGAGCTGTGTTTCAACTTCCGAACAATAAAACTCCCCTTGCAAAAATATTTATTTTGTGCATGAAGACAAAAACAACAGAATTATCAAAAAATGAAGAAAAATAAAATTTAAGTTTTAAAATTTCTATATGTATCTCTTCTTATTGAAGCACTGTAGGTTTCCCAAAGGGTGGTAATTAGCAAAAATCTTTTTTGTAACCTAGGAATGTGTTTTAGTCACAGTTGAAAAGACATTTTGCAGAGTGCACTTTTAAGGATGACAATGGTGTAATGTCTTTCTGTCAGTTATCACTTTTGAGAAAAGTCTAAACCCACTGATGTTGGCCTCTCACTACAAGAAGACACGCATGAATGACTACTGTAAAACATGACAAAAAAATGACAACATTTTTCAACCTGCTGCTTTCTCTTTGTTCATAATTAAGAACCGTTACTGTACATGTGGTGGGAGCGACTCAAAGACACTACTTGTGTCTTCTAATTAATCATCTAGTCTGCAAAAACATTAAAAGGAACACAGTGAAAATGGGGTTGTTTTCAAACAAGAGACACTGAAACCACAGGAAGTTTGCTTCATAAATGAGTTCAATGATTTATCCTGTATTCATGGATTAATTAACCATTTGTTAATTCAATTATTAAGAGTTACAAAGTATTTCATGACAAATGTTGCCGTGCATCTACTCAAGCGAGAGAGAGACTTTGAAAACAATCACAATGACTTCGGAAGCTTGAGTAAAGCTGACGGAGAACAGCAGCAGCTCCACACTCAATGGGTTGAGGCTTTTCATGGCAATACATGACTGGTGTTATCCAGAACAGCTTCGGCGCAACATGGAACACAAGTGTTGAGGATTCTCATCAAGTGTGGTTCGGTTAACTTCTTCTGTGTGGGTGAATGTTTCCTACATGAGTCAACTACAAGTGGAAAAGAGACTCCACCCTGTGAAGCTCTCTGTGGAGTCTTGAATTGTTTCACTGGTCACAGGTTCACATGAGGAACCTGCAGAGTCCTGTAGAAAGCGAACCACATCTTTTCATAGAAAACTGAGGTATTGAACACAAAGAGCAGAGTGGGGTATGCGCTCCGTCTCACGCTGGGTTGCTGTGGCGTCAGCACTTTTTCAACACATTAACACAGTTGAGGCACACTTCCCTTTGATCTTTTAATCAGCAGGAGGCCTGCAACCACATTAATTATGTCCATTTCCTCTTCCTGTCACTGGCTGCCAGCTGCCAGTAGAAAGACTGCTTGTTTTACTCGACATTAGCAATAATCTATGCAAACATCTGCCTGTCTGTGCTTCTCCCAGATATAAATGGTCCTTTTTGCATGAACGCAAAAGGAAAATATGTACAAATGTTAACGTTGAAATGAAGGATTGCTAAAACAATTGATTATCGTGATCAAAATAGATTCTGTGGTCAAATATGGAGTTTACTGTCCGACAGTATTACATGTGGACGACAGGGGCATGATGGGAAGTGTCCACACTGTTCCAACCTAATTTAGTTTGTCTGGTGTTTTCAGAGGGGACACTGTTGGGTACTAGCCGTCGGACCTTTAGTGTTATCTAGTTATTAGAGTTTCCTTGATACCTCTCAGAGGTAAGCCAAGTGCTCAGTTGCTGACGGCAGCCTCTGGGCTGGCGCTGGCTGCAGGGATGCGAGGCATCTTCTTGGCGGGACTGGGGACGTGCTGGAGGAGGAAAACAACTGCTGGTTAACAAAGCACTAAATGGTTTTGGGTCAAATCCAAGTCCGATCTGCTGCTCCGTTGTGAACGAGCACTAATCCCATCCGTAGGACAAGTCATGTTACATTACATTTCATTTAGCTGACGCTTTTATCCAAAGCGACTTACATTTTTGCTTTTATACACCGTAGACACAGCAACGGGGAGCAATTCAGGGTTAAGTGTCTTGCTCAAGGACACAACGACTAGGACTAGCGGATCCGGGGCTTGAACCACCGATCCTCTGATTGAAAGACGGGCATGCTAACCACTGAGCCACAGTCGCCCCATGTCACAGTCACCAGTCCACTGCTGTAAACCCCTCATCCCGATCATTTCGTCACTCCGACAGAGGTCAAATTTCATGCATGTGATTAATGTAATCAAGTGTTTTTAAGACTTGATAGTGATGATGTCACCGTGTGCCCAGATCGTGCTTCCTTTGATCTACAGTAGATATCATGTTCAAAGTAGGAAACTGTCCAAAGGTTTAAGCCTTCTGTACCTCGGTGGCAGTGCTGGAGCGAACAAGTTCTGGCTCTGATTGCAGGTCATGGTCCAGAGGTCTTCGGGCATATTCCCTACGGTGCTTGTCATCTATCCGCGTCAGGTACCATGTCCCTGGGAACAGATCCTCCACTGGGCCTCGAGGGACGTAGCTGGCTGTGAGGACAGATTGAAAATAAAATATGTTCACCGTAATGGCAAGCCGCGAGAGACGCAGGATTCCAAATTTCAACTAAAATCCTGTTAGTCAGTGCCGACACCATCTCAAGGCTCATGTAGCGGAGTTTGGGCCAGTACACCCATTGATAAATGGGTGTACTGGCCCAAAAAGGGCACATTCCACCTTTGTGCGCTTCTGTATGAATATCTCAATCAAGCCATGATGCTCGGACACATTCCTAGATTAAAAAAAAGATTTATGCCACATATTTGATTGGCATTGCGTGATGATTTACAATGCATGCAAATGGTCAGTGTGTTTCCTGGACCGCTGAACGAGTGTCGTAAAGGGTAGAAAAGCTGCGCCGGTTTATTTGATCGTTTGTTTATTTACACCTCACACACTTAATATATACATACATACTTGCACTTTTGCACTTCTACTGTTTAAGTTTAATTTAATTCCTAAATTAATACTCTGTTCTTTTTTCTTTCATCGCAGCTATTTTTATTAGTAGTATTATTATTGTGTATTATAAGTTATTTCCTGTTTCGGTTAACTTGCAATAAACTGTATAAAGAGTAACAATTTACTGTTGTTTGAAGATCTCACCAGTCATCTCACCTTACAATTAGCTGCAGGATATGTCAAAATAATCTTTTGATCTGGTGTGTGTATATGTATGTATATATATATATATCTATCTTTCATCCCTGCTGTTTTTATATCTTATTTTTTGTCTGTAAATTGCTGCTACTCGACACCAAATTTCCCCTTGGGGATTAATAAAGTATATATTCATTCATTTATATGAATGCTCTGTCAAAATTGAATAATTCTCAATTATTTATTGGTTATAGGGTCAGGTCTGGAGACACCCAGATGGCGTTGCATCTCTATTCAGCACCCAGAGAAATTGAGCAGCCATTGTTTTAGGGAGTTTCTAAGAGCTTTACTTCCTGACAGACTTGTGACGGTCACTGTAAACAAGCAGTTGAAACGTGTCCTTCAGAATCAAACATGAGCAGCAGTGACAGCAAGGTCATACCAAGGTGGTGCGTCTCTTCTCTCAGCTTCATGTTCTCAGAGAAGACAGCAGGCGAAACCTTCTGTCTCGAGTCCAGTCGGACCTTCAGGTCACTCAGGCTGGACATAAGTTTCTCCAGACCAGATCCTGAAACAAAGTCAACGAATCACATGCAAGACCACACCTTCTGTTAGTTTCTACAGCTTATAATGACTCCAGGTTCTAATCTCATCTCTATCACACAGGGGAACTGAACCGTGGCTGACTCACCAGGTGTGTGGTCCTGTGTGACTCTGAGAGAATACAGAGTAGCAGCAAATCCTGAACCGTAAGAGAAAACTCCAATCCTCTGTCCTGCCAACTGTGAAGGTGTGTGCCTGCAACACAGAGAAAAACAAACACCAATTGTTTCAACCAGTTCATTTGAGCCCCACCAGTGACGTCCCAGAACAGTTGAGATGCAATTTCCTGTTTCGGTTAACTTGCAATAAACTGTATAAAGAGTAACAATTTACTGTTGTTTGAAGATCTCACCAGTCATCTCACCTTACAATTAGCTGCAGGATATGTCAAAATAATCTTTTGAGCTGGTAGTAATAGGTAAACAGCCATGTCACCACTCTCCAGTGACCTTTGTTGCCCGTGAATGGATCCTGTTAGGCTCTGCCTTCTCTCAGACCTTCACTACACTACCTGAAATAAGGAGGGACTCATCCATCAGATCCAGTTGCCTTGGGTGCTGGGGACCTGGGTCCAGGACCCGTCTCTATTATGGTTTATTGTCTACTAAAGCAGAGCGTCTACAGCAGGGTTAGTCTGTTCTTCAGTAGACACTTTGTGTTGTTCTGTTCATTTTGTAGTTTTTCACTGCTTCAGTCCTTTACCGAATCTAAAAATGCTTTGTTTTCCTGTGCTTTTGTTTTGAGGTGTTTTCATCTTTTGTGATCAAATAAAGTAAATGAATGAATAAAAAAAAAGTCAGAGACTGAGACTTACTCTGCAATGAGGGATGCCAGGCAGCCATAGACGGAGGGGGTGTACATGTTTCCGTTCTGGTTGGAGATCAGTAGGGAGGGCTTGGTCTTCTTCTCAAACAGATCTGCACTGGCCTTCATAAAGGCCTTCTCCACATCCCGGTCAAAGTAGGTCTCTTCCGGTCGTACATCTCTATCATTCAAACACACATACCATTCATCAAAATCACCAAAGTGTATCCTGGTGTTGTCATAGAATAACCAGGTTGTACTTTTGCCACCTGGTTGAAGAAAGAAAAACTCTTTGGTGAGTGGAATACTGTGATTCTACGGACGATTCTACGATTTAAGGTCATATGTTGAGGGCTGAAGAACTTTCAAAATGTTGCATTTGGAGGATTAAGAGGAACTGTGTGAAGATTAAAGTAATGTGGTAAGTTAAGTCATTGGGAAATACTTTCCACATGCAGAGAAAAACTGTATATTAGACTTTCATGCAAGATGAATTTAAAGTGTATTAAACAGTACAAATATATAATAATATCTTATGAAGCGAGTGAGCACCAAGTGAAGAGTCAAGAAGTTGGTGTAGGCAGAGATGGAGGAACATGAAGAAGTTAGCAGGAGAATAAATATTCTAAATGAAGTCAAACAACCACTGAACCCATGTGACCAATAGGTTCTATGTCTGACGTGTGTCAACAGATGACTGAATGTATAAAATGGTGAGAGATGAGCTGACTGTACAGTAATGTGGGGAAAGTGACCCTTTAAAGAAAGACTTGAATGAAAGGACCAAAGCCCTGTCTGCTGTCCAGCTGTTTTATTCGGCGTGTACCTGAAGGCATCGAGGCCTGTGAAGGGTCCCGTCTCAGTGTTGGGGTTGGGGTAATTTAAAAAGTCATTCATCATCAGTCTAGCCAACGACTTCTGCACCAGCTTGCAGTATGGAGAATGGAAGACTAGATGGTCAAAGTCGTCCAGGCTGAAACGCTTCTCTGAACCCTCTGTGAAGAAGAAGAAGAAGAAGAAGAAGAAGAAGAAGAAGGCCTGTTATTTGTTTTGCACGATCTCAAGAATTTGTAACAAACTGGGTTCCATTTCATTACACGGTTGCAAAGAGCAATGAGAACAATGTTTATCTAAATACACCTTGCTGTGCTTTATCTGCTTTATCTGCATGAACATGTGTTGCACCTCTCCTCCCACATCTGCACCATGCGCTACATACTAAATACCAAGGTGACGAAGCTCATTTCAAGGTCAGGAACACACCAACACGTCAAAGAGCTGATGTGAGACGTCTCTGTGCCACCATGGAAACGCAGCCCATTAGATCAAGTCCAGAGAGAAGAGCTGGAAATGTCCATAAATACTTTAAGTGTTCTCAGATACTGTACACTGTTGACACATTAGGTTAAAGGCTCATCTCATTAAACTACATTATGGTCACTGAACTTAGGTAAACTCTTGAGCACAGGTAACGTCCTAAACCCTCTTAACTAATCAGGCTCTTATCGGACCAGGCCCTCCACATGACAGCAACAGCACCTTTCCAACAGAAGGTACTGTGACTAACAAATACACCAGGTAAAGAGGAACAAGCAGATTGTTTCATCTGCAACCAAACAGAGGAATCTCTGTATTTTTATTGTTTTTTAATTTATTTTTTATATCGCGCAGTCATTGATTCGCTGTTTAAAAATGGGGTCCCAGGATGATTCTCTCTGACCAATCTGTGGTCTGCAGTGTTTTTACTCAGATCAGCTTTAACCCACCTCTTTGCCACTGTGCGTGGATCTTGTTGCGATACACAGAGTAGCAGCGGTCCAAGGCACTCAGGTAGCACTCTATCGACAGCTTGCCGTCCACCACAGGATACTCGGACATCAGGTCTGGCTTGTAGAAGTCATATGCATGCTGCATGTGGGTTCCTCGCAGACCTGCACCAAAGACAGCAGTTGGCTCAATTCAACTCCTCTATTATGTAGAGCTCATTATATGTGTGTATGGCTGAACCATCTCCACTAAACTGGATGATTTTTCAAATCTTTTCACAGATTCACTTTTATATTGCCGTTTATAAGCTTTCAGAGAATGACTGAGTATCTCAGTCATTCTGTCTGGTATTTAGATGTATAGTTCAACACATACAATAAATCAACTAACCAATGCACATTGTTAAAGTCACATGTCCCAAAATAAAAATGATAGAAGACAAACATCAGATGACAGATAGCCTGGCTCTTAATCACATGTTCCTTCCAAATTTCTGACAACCTATATTTCAGTGCTTAACAGCAGATAAGATTAAAAGTAAGTTGATTTAATCAGCATTTGGATGATGGGATTGGCTAAATAACAATGGGGTCTTATTATAATGTCAATCATTGAAGAGTGCTGCCTGACAAGTTGTGCACAGCACACAGTTATCACATAGCTCACCTCGTTCAAAGGCCATAGGAGCATTAGGCCCAACCAGCATGGCCACTGCACCGGCACCTCCCGTAGGCCGGGCACTTCCTGTGGCGTAGACGGCAATGTCCCCCGCTACTACCAGAGCATAACGCCCTGCAGAAAGGGAACATGAGGAGAAGGAAAATGGCAAGCATGTTTTTATATGTATCCAAACATACACATACACACAAGTCTCTTCTCTAAAATGTAATCATCAGCACAGTGGTACAAGACTGTTGCAGCAACCAATTCTATACAAGTAAACTGAATGAAAACGTCAACACTTATGATATTTCATAGACTATACAATGAATCGATCAATGGGAGGAAATAAATGTTCACTCACCATCCCATGAGCTGGACTCCACCCAGTTGACAGCGTTGAAGAGTGCAGCCGTACCCCCGTAGCAGGCGTTTGTGGTGTCAATGCCCTCCACATCTGTGTTGCCAGAGTCCTCAAATAGCTGCATTAAGACGGTCTTGACAGACTTGGACTTGTCAATGATGGTCTCTGTGCCGACTTCCAGTCGACCCACACTGTCATAGGACAGACCGTTCCTCTCCATCAACCTCTGGACCACCGTCAGGCACAAAGAGTTGATGTCCTCGCGATCTGAGCAGAAGCCCATGCGAGCTTGGCCCAGGCCCACAGTGTATTTACCAGCTGTTACGCCGTCTAACTGCTCCAGCTCGGCCTGGTCCACAAACTGGGATGGGAAGTACAGTTCCATAGCAATGATACCTACATCTTTGGGCCATGGTCCTAAGCAACTGATTGGTGCTGATCCTGGCATCCTGAATGGGTTGAGTAGAGGTTTCAGGTTCAGCATTATATTCATTTGATAAATAGATTGTGTGTTGGAGTACTACAACTTTGGATTTGTCGACAATGTTGGAGCCAATTAGTGCTCCTGATGTAAAAGTGGGAACCAGTGTTTGTTTGTTCAGGCACGTCAGTAAACACATTCACTTGTTCGCCTTTTGGACATGTTAACATAAAACTAAGTTACTGTTTGAGAACCTCACAGTTAACTGAAGGACATTGGAGTCGCAAAGCAACATTAGACATGACAATATGGTTGGGACATTGTTCCACTGTTAGCCAAGATATCTTGCGTTTTTTAGCTAATGTAAGGTTAGCTATCTGGCAATGTTACAGAAAACACTGACCAACAACTAGCATGTTAGCTACGGCCATATCACTAGTAGAATGACACTTATTGTGGTGGTTGAGACACTATTCTGCTTTAACGTTACTTTAAATACTAACCGAACTACCGTTAACTAGCTAATTAGTTAAACGCCGGTACCGTGGCGCACGACACGAGCTAAGGTTAACGGACAACATTAAACACAGTAAGTCGCTAACGCTAGCTGTAAAAGGAACAAGACGGGCTAGGACTAAAGTTAAATGTGGCAAAATGTTAAGTCTAAATTGTGACAGCTAGATAGCCCTCATCTTATATTGCGTAATCTACGTACCTAAAACAGATAACCTAACGTTAGCTACATAACGCTCGTGTCTGGGAGACAAGACGAGATACAAAGGATAGAGAGCAAAAGTTGGTGAAAGGTCAATGGGATTTTCTAGAATTTAGCTTAATTACGAAATCTGTAACCGTTAACCCGTTAGACTCTCGTCACATTGACGGCTCAATCGTGGAAGAAATTACATATTTCTTTCCGTAAAGACTATGTGACAATGTTTATTTTAAAAATACATTTAGTTTTGCTGGGCCATAATACAATTGTATTGCAACCCGGACCAGATAGGGGACGGACCCGCTTCCTTTCTGACAGGGCTGGAATTTCCATTCAGCAGCTTGATTTAACGCTAGCTGCGTCTTGTTATATTTATAAACCAACTATGTTAGAATTAACTAGTTCTTCTAGTAGCGAAACGCCGACGCAACAATTCGGATTTAATTAAGATTCCACAATGACACCCGCGATAACAAGTTTCTGTTGACTAATATCGTCTACCAAGACTTAAGACACATTATAGTATTTTGGTGATGAAAAATATACAAAGCGGATCGTAACGTTACGTGGATCTTCTCACCTGAGTGTGAAGTTAACTCCAAAGATGTTAAGTTAGTGACGTTACTGCGTTGTAATTTGTGTCCAGTCCACCAATCTTTGACAGTCCGGTAGAAGTGTATTTATGTATGACGATGACAGCGCAGCGTACGCCCTGCACTACAGTACCTGCTCTCCTGGCCAATCACAGCTCACAGACAACATGCGGCGCTACCAAGTCCCGCACATCTCTGGCCAATCAGGGATCAGGAATCACAACCACGCGCCAGAGCCGTGTCTGCGGACCAATGGCGTGAGTTGTACGATGTATGGTGAGAGAGAAGGAGCCAATGAGGCTGCGAACGTAATTCCTGGCGCGGCAGACACAGCAGTGGGCAACGCTTGAAAAACAGACCAGTGTGTACATGGCAACAATCCATGATCCATTCATACAGCGGGAACGCCAATTGCCTTTTATATGATTTCCGTTCATTTAACGTCAATTTTAGGTGATGACCATCAGTGCCCATGTAATTAAATCACATTAAAACTATATAATTAAATAACCAGTGTTCATGTAATCCTTCCTAACCAGTGTATACTTTTTTCAAACGTGTATGTAGGAAGTAATATGTTGTCCTAACATAGTGCCAAAGAAAAGGTTGATAAACTGTGCAATTATGTCAATGCCATTTAAACTTCTTCATACATTCTGCCAAGCTCAAAACAATGTAGAAACATGTGAGACAGCATCAACATCATGCACCTTTTATATCAGGTCCTGAGGTATTTTAGTCCTCTGAACTGTCATTCAAAGCATCGTTGTCTTTGGAAGAAGTAAACTGAAGGATATCTGGTCTGAGAGCTTGACTTTCAAACTGTTTCTAAGTAGAAGTACTGTATCATCTATAAAATGTAATTAAAGTATCTAAAGGAAAGTCATCTACTCAGTGCAGTATGTGGAATATCCCCTTTTAGAGTGTTCTGTATTATATTATTATATATGAGCTGTTATATTATAGGATTGTGATGCATTAAGGTGTTAACAGATGTTAGAGCCATGTCCTTTGTGTGACATTGCATCATAATTCAGAGTGAACATGTGTTTAATGTGTAGCTGTAAATAATAAGTAAGTAATAACTATATCTGTCAGATAAATGTAGGAATACTCAAGTGAGTTTAAGTAGCTCAAAATTATGATTTATGATTTATTTAAACCATGATAAGTCAGAGTTGAGACCAGGAAGTAGAGTTATACAAAATATCCTAATAAAAATTAACACCACCAACGTAGCAGTGCAACAAAATATGTGGACTCTTAAATAGCAGATCTATCATTTAAAGCTGTATTAGTACATTATTTAATATCAGATAATCACCTGGCTGTGTCATGAAAAATATGTCAACCTATGAATACACTCAAAGTCATATTAATACTCACATTTCTCGAGGCACCTGCCGAGGAGGTGGAGTTGCAGCCATCTTTGTCTCAAGCCTATTAATAAACCCTAAACATAAATTAAATTAGAGCTCATTTGAAAGTCTTGTTCTTAGTCTTTCATACCAACCTGGAAAACAATACAGCCAATTTGTTTTAGGTTTGTATTCAGAATTTCTGTCTGTTTTTTTTATCAAGTTTAGTCCTCAAATCAGACAAAGTCATTATTGTCTGTGATTTTAATATTCATGGATGTCAATAATGATAACCGTAGTACTCCGTTTATCTCATTATTAGATTTGATTGGCTTCACTCATGCATACCTGCTGCAACTATGACTGTTGAACTTCAATAGAAAAACTGGACTTCGTATTGACTATTTCCAGTACAAACCTCAACAGGCTCTTCAGCATTCTTTCTGAACGTTCAGCACTGCCTGTACTTGTCTCTTCCACTTGGACTACAGTGGCTTTGTGAGATGGAGGTTAACATTTTTCCATGTCCCCTTCAGCCACAAATAGGGACAATTATTTCAGACTTTTGGAAGTGATCAGAGCAGCAGTACTTGAAGAGAATTATGCTTCTAATGCCACTTGCTGCACATATTCACTCATATTGTTGCTTATGCCACTGGTATGAACTCTTCTGGAACAATACCTTTCTTTGTTCTTGTTTTTTAATGTAAAAAATAAGAATGACTTTTTTGGCAAATTTGTAAAAAATATTTTTACATAAACTGTACAATATTAAAAGTTTCCAATTAATTTAGAAGTATAATTTCAAGTAAAATATGTGGAATTGATGACTTCAAAAACGTAATGCTCATTTTTAGGTTCATACTTGTATTTTAAGTTTCTATTAGAACATGTTTGCATGTTTTAATGTTTACAGCGATGACATCCTGTCTCTTTAAGAGCCCCCCCACAGAAACCCAGCTCTGATTGGCTTGTGGGGCAAAGGTGGTTCTCAAGCTGTGGGAGGTATATTCTAATGAGGAAGGAGAGCCAAATCTAAATGGCTTGCTGAATGTGTTCTGATCTAGACAGCCCACAACAAACAAACTGACTGTTGTGATGTTGGTGAGAAGAGGAGCCTGAGAAGAGTAAAAAAGATATTAAAAGACTAAACCTGTTCACCGGCTGCTATCTGGAGAGATACAGAAGTATCAGCTGCAGTACCACTAGCCTTCAAAACAGCTTCTTTCCTCTTTAATTCATCCTTCACCCTCCATAGTCAATATAAGTTTATTTTTTCTTATGAAGCAAAAGGGGATGAATGTTGATGAACTTATCAAAATTTCAATTAGCTACTGCTTCTTTCAGAGGAAATCACACGGCTTTAAGATGAAATCATAGTTTATTTTGTCAACCATTAACAATCATGAGGATGCCTGAACTCAACAGCCACAAGTTCACTTTCCACCAGCAGCAAACATGAACAATTCAAATACTAACAACAAATATTAAGATTTTTTTCTGTCCTCATTCCGAGAAAAAAAAAAAAAGTGAACATGAGTGTTAAAATGAGTCAAACCAATAGTCTTATCGGAGAGAAGCTTTAACACATACAACATGTTCTCCTTGTCTCCCTTCCTGGTTGTGCAGAGGAGCATTGCTTTTGTAAATAGGATTCACATGTCACTCTCACCACCTTCATTAAACAAACCTGAAGGAACTGTAGCTGCTTCCGTACTAATATTTAACATTTTTCCATCCCTTCTAATTTATGTCAGACCCCTAATAACATACAGACATTTTACTGTGAACATATTATTTGATAAGAATCTTTTTTTTTTAATAAAATGAATAAAACCTGACTCAGAACGTATTAAATAAAACACAGAAAAAAAAGAGCTGAACTTTCCAATGAGTCAGTCCCTCTTCCATTGTCCCGTCATTTGGACTTAACTAGTAGTGCAGTCCTTGTACTGTTCAAGGAAAAACAGAAGTAAAACATTTAATATCTAATAGAGCGGATAGAAAAATACATGTTTCTTTCAATATACAATGTATGCCTGTAGTTTGAGCCATATTGAGGTTGTGTTCGGCTGCTACCTCTTATTGAACTTGACTCCCAGAGTTTCTCTCCCACAGTAACAACAGCTGGCTGCCTGCTTGGGGCTCCAACTCCTGCATGAGACAAAAAAGATGGAAAAATGCAGTAATATTCCAAAAGCAAAAAACACAACACTTCCAACCTTTGTAAGATCACATTCAGCTGGTCATCAGAAAATAATAGTTTGGAAAGAAAATTCTTTCCACCCATTATCATTGGCAAACCTTCTATAAAGTGTTTTAAGAGGAGCAACAGAAAGCAGAATGTAGAAAAGTATACATTAGAGCTAAAATGTAATGAGGAACAATTTCATTGATCAATTCATTGTTTCAGTCAATTGTCAAACAAAGACACCAAAAGTGAAATGTTTATCTCTGTGTCAGTCGGATGAAAAGTCCCCTTCATATTTGACAACTCTATTTCCTGATGTTAAATTAATTGAAATGTGATCAATCGTAAAACTAACCGACAGATTATTCAAAAGTAAAAAGATCAATAGTCACAACCCAAATATACAACAATCAGCAATAAATACACTCGGCCAACACTGCTGTCATTGCTCCGTATGCTGAGCCAATCACAGCAGGAAACGTTATCTTTATTCAGTATTAATGTGCTGTATTAATGTGCTGTATTTCATGGTGACAGGACTGTGTTTGTGTGTATATAATACATATCAATTTCACTCTTATTTGTACAATACTTTTCATACAAACATTTGTAGTGCTTCACACAGAATATATATAGCAGCTGTGTGCGTCATATAAAAATATGTGACATCCAATCATTCTTGTCACATTTCGTTGTGCATCCCCGGGTTCCCTGATGACAATAACTGATCCTTGAATGTAGCAGAAGGCTAGCTAGTTGAACGCCAACGTAAAGAGGGCTAGGCCAGAGAAATCAAAGACTGGTTCAGTTGTTAGGGGTGTATCATATAGACAAGGAGGAAATCCCTACAGCTGCTGGCAGTGAGAGGTTTGGGTCGGTGGGGTGATGCAGGAGCACATCCAGGGTTGGGACATGGCATCAAGAGTATGCAGAGGTGAGGCCCTCCAGGACTGTGGTGCCTGCAGTTTGTCTGCTGTGTGAATATAGAGGTGTGGCTGAGACCCCTGCTCCATCCACTGTGGAACAAGGTTTTAAAGTGTGGAGGATCACCTTGTTCTCTGTTGGGAGCAGGATGCCACTGGGAGGCCTCACATGATTCAGGTTGGCACAGTGTAACGGCTTGCATCATGTAGTGGAACCGCCTCTATGAAATAGCATAACTAGGTCCACCTCAAAGAGCTGTACACTGTCAGTGATCAATAAAGCCACTCTGATCAAGCAGGACCTCTTTCAGCCCTCTCACCAGTCCTAACAGTTACTTCCATCAGGTCGACACTACTAAGTTTATACTATATAAGTGTAGTGTTGACAGTTTTAGTCCTATTCTACATATGTGTGTGTGTGATTGTAAATGTGCATTGTTGGTTGGATCTGATGCTTTGTGACAGACATGTATCTAGACCCAGTAGCACTGTCCTCTCACCTGTCCGTCCCTGCTGATCTGGACCTTCTTGTTGTCGTTCCACGGGTTGTGGATGTGTTGGGAGCACTGGAAGGGAAGACTCTCCTTGTGGATCCACTCTACACTGAATACCCCTCCGAGTCCCATGAAGCCCCAGTCCTGGCAGCTCTCCTGACTAATTACTGATGTCATGCGGGCGTAGCCCTGTGGAAAAGACAAAAGGAAGCACTTCTGTTTTTCTTTTGAAGATCCTTATTGACAGTGAGACTAAGATGGTCTGAGCTCTGATAATAGAAACTGAACATGCAGCATTGGTCAGACTATTACCTGGAAGTGCCCAGAGCCCTGAACAGAGAAGATGAGGATGATTGCGCTATTCTCCAGGTAGGCCTTGGCGAGTTTGGTCTCATTGCTTGGTGTGGTGGACCAGATACCTTTCTGCTGAGAAATGTCTATGTTCCTCACATTGCTGCTCTTCATGATGAAGTACCGCACTGAAGAAAAGACCAGCTGGGGAGACGGTGGCCTTGCGATCTGCTGGAGGAAAACAACAGCATAGCTAACTCGACAAAGAATGATTTATTGAGGAGACAGTAACTAGTAAAATTAAACATGTCCACCCAAAACTGACGACTCTGAATACCTTTCCTGAGAAGGAAGAACAGGGGCTGTAAGAGGAACTGTCCAAGGTCACAGAGCAGGAAGAGCTGCTGGAGGAGTAAGGCTCTTCAGAGAGCTGCTTGATGGGCAGTGAGGTTTCCTCTCTGTGGTGGGCTTTCCCCGGTAGAAGGCTCCAGGTTGCTGGCATCCTACGAGACCTGATGGAAGTGGTACAATAGAGTGAGAGTATGAAGTGAAATGTTACAATATAACTATAATAATTAATGATTATTATCAAACAACAGTCTGAGTTTATTAAGCTAAACACACGGAGAGAAAGAGGCCATCATATGAAACAGGCTTATATTAGAGCTCTAGAGGGAGCTCAGAAACAGAACTCCCTTGTTCTCTTAGCTTGGATTCCAGCCAGAAAAATTCAAAATATGAGTGCAGAGGATGTCCTGGACGAGAAAACATTTGTGTTTTGACTGACTCAGATATCCAACCATATTTCTTTGAGCCACAGATACAGCCAAAGAAATGCAGCTGCGGCTGCATTAGCCAAGCAAGAGGATGTGATCAGCAGGGACCCTTTGTGCAGCAGAAGTTGCGATGCATCCTGGTACAGGAGAACTTTCTGAGTCAATAGAGCGGCAACGCAGAAATGCTTCAGAATGTGACCACATACCCCAAAGCTAAATGGGAAAAGTGGAGAGGTTTGCTTGTATCTGTCTTTTTACAGCACTGCCAGGGAGGACAGTCGCATGTCAATATCTTTAAACACCACAATACATCACATCCTTCATACTTGTCATTGCTGGTGTTAGTGGGTAGTTGGGGGCTGTTCTTTGAGCTCTTCATTGAAGCCTGGGGTCCATCCTCTGATGACATGGGCCGGGGCCGCTGGCCAATCCCTGTGGGCTGCTGCAGGCCAGCTCCCTGCTCCTCTGCCGCCAGCACCTGAGGAACATCATGGTAACTGGTACATGAACTTGCTTTTCCAATTCGACCACTCAAAGAGCTTTTTACACTACATGTCATTCACACACATCAGGATATATCTAAGCATTCATACCCATTGATGGCAGAGGCTTTGGGAGCAATTTGGGGTTAAGTCACATCGACATGGCGATTGAACCGCAGCTCTTCTGATTGAGGGACGACCCGCTCAGTTTGAGCTCTTAGTCATTTACCTGCACCCTGGTGCCCATACTGCAAATACCAGAGCCAAAGGCATTATATCCACATATCAGTCATTTTTAAATAAAGATGGAGATCGAGACAACCCACCTCATGAATGAAGTGCACACGTTAACATGTCAAGTCAACATGATCTAGCCATCGATTGATTGACTCTCAATCGTCAAACAAGGGAATAGTATGACTCCATGTGATTTTGGCTTTGCAAAGGGCACAGAGATCAGTTTGAATCGGGGTCCAATGCTAGATAGAGATCCTCAAATGGTTGAACGTGTGGCTGCATCATCAACGTCAACCAATGCAATGACTATAGTACAACTGTAAACAGCCATAATATTCGAAAAAGAAGAGGATGACAACTTGTCTGAGGCTGCTCATACAATATATTTGACACCTACATACACTAGCATTGCTCTAGGTTGGTGTCGTTAAGTGAAAGTAAGAGGAAGAAAAGAGAATGTGACATACAGAAACCAGGGTCCGGATGATGGCGTCGTCTTGTTGAGACCAAGGCTTCGAAGGACAACGGATCCTCTTGATGAACAAATTTTGCCACTTCTGCCTCAGTTCAAACACCAGTCCTGCAGCCTGAAAACACGATACACGAGATGAAAAAAGTCATGTAAAAAGGAAACAATTTAGTACAAAATATCAAAGAGACGGGGCGGAAAACAAACAAAAGCAACAGCGTAGACTTAACGAAAGAGAAACCAATATCAATATTGCCTACTTTCTCTAAAGTATTGGAGGGAATTGTTTATAGCAGATGTAGTGATGTCCCATTACAGCATCTCAAAGTAAAAGCCTCATCCTTCATTGTGTATCTCTCCTATATAAACCCTAGTAGAAACGGAGGAACGGATGGGGAGAGTGAGCAGGGAACACAGCCTATCAGAGCGGGAGAAAGACACACAGCTCAGAGGCACGGCAGGAGAGCGCACCCCAAGCAGCCTGACAGATCCCAGTTTAATAAAAGAATTGAGAACCACTATATTAGTGTGTTGCCTTCATTGTGCAGCGGGAGACCCACGGTGGTAACCAAGTAGTGGTACAGTACTTTCTTGTCTTCAGACCACTCAAAAGGCTTTACACTACACAGCCAGTCACATGGGGTTCAGTGGAGTAAATAGTTTTGTCCAAGACACTTCAACATGGACTTTAGGAGCTGGGAATAAAAGGTTTAGAATTTATCGAGCATTCTACATTAAGTATAATTTACTGACGATACAAACGTCAGTAAATTCACAAAAATGAAATCATCTGAAAAATAATCTAAATGAGGAACTGATTAAAAGGTGAATCCATGGCTTTGTGGGCAACTGTGGATCTGTGTCATCCTTCAATCAGAGGATCGGCGGTTCGATCCTCGGCTCCACTAGTTCATTTCGATGTGTCCTTGGGCAAGACATTTAACTCCAGATTGCTCCAGCAAACTTTACTGTATGTTGCTCCAATATAACTCAAAACGTGTTTGTAACAAATTAATGGTCAGGTTATTGAAAGATTGTAGTCCACCAGATTCCTGGGGTACACATTGATGAGTTGTTAAACTTTAGTGTAGCTGGCAGAGGCCCACAATGTATGTAATTAAATGAAACACTATGCACATGTCTTTATCTGTGTTTGCTTTTAAAAAGAGCTTCAGGCAGCAGCTGCAACAGACATATGTTAAAGCTTGAATACACTGACTGACTTTAGTGTGTTATTGAATTGCTATCTATCATCCCATCTACACATATTGTAACATATTGACAATCTGGTAGCAGATATCGCCACTAGCTGTTCAGTGTTCAGGCAGCTGGAGGTTACAGGGTTAAGAGAGGAGATAGGAGAAAAAAGACAGAGAGAGGAAAGGTGGGATTCGTCTAGTTTGGTGTTGGGAAAACCCAGAAGGTGTTATACTGATTTATTCCTTATAACTCACCCACGTGGCTTACACTATCTCCATTTAATGTATCGTACCTATGTAACCAATGTTTGGACTGATGGAATCAAGGTGTTCAGACTATTTAGCAGTGAGGACGAGGAGAGTTAGATTTTAGGGTCTAATAATCGTATGTGTGTCGTAAGTGAAGAGTGTTACTGTATAAAACATGCACTTTTCATAGCTAGACATGGTGTCAATAAAAATGTATTTTTAAATACTATCTGCTTAGTATCTGGACGCCTATTCTCATATTACATATCTCCTTTATGTCTTATGATTGGACTCGTGTTGGTAATAAACTGAACTAAATAACAGGGAACAAAAGAGCATAAACATCTGTGAAGGACATTTGTTTTCAAAATCTAAATTGATTTGGATGATCACAAGTTGAGAAGTAAACTACTCTTAAATGTTGGGGAAAGGGCAGCAAACATACAGGTCTACACAGATTGGAAGGCTTTAAGTTATGTGAAATCCTTCATAAAGTGCGGCAGCACGCATGCCGTCTACCGGCTGAAACGTCTCTGTGTCAAGTGTTGAAATGTTGGTCTGTTTGCACAATTTAAAGGCTGCAAATCAATTAGTCTGCTCCAGGCCTTTTCTACAGATGACGTTATAGATTACAGCTTCCAGAGATTGCTGCGGAGTCCTTTGTGCACTCAAGATTTGTTTTCTCTTTCTATCTCAGGACATCCAGCCTCTCATCTCAAGGCAGTCATTTGGGCTAGTCTGTCTGCTGAGGTCAAGTTCCATTTCCTAAAACCAGGGATCCGGTCATCAACATATTTACATTTACAGCTTTTTAATATTCACTGCTGAGGCACAAAGTAGACATTGATTTCTTTTGAGAGGCGACAAGCGTAAAGTTTTTAGACCACTGACATAGAACACAATACAAAAGTTGTCGTATGAAGAAAAGTCACATCAACATTCATAAACTAAGAAAAGGTGGAACGGTCAATGTCGACAGCAATCGTCCCTCACCTCTTGGTCCAATTGAAAGATGAGCCACTCATCTATCCTCATCTCAGCTAGGTCCTCTGTCTCACTGTCACTGATGTCACCCGGACTGTCTGAAAGAAAGAGAGCATGGAGACAAAGACTGAATTTGCACAGGCAGGCTTCTAAATCAACATAAAACACTCAGGATCAGAATAAGCTTTATTGGCCAAGTATGTGTACAAATACCAGGAACATGATTGTCTGAATGATCTCTGGTGCCTTTATCTTGTAGAAGGTCTCTTTACTAATGGATGTTATTGAGTTTAGTAGATGGAGAACAAAGCGCTGTTCAGTGGTTCAACTGAAACAGACAAAGATCCTCTGAGCAACAGTTGAATAAGAAGAAAGAAATCAGCAGTCATTGGTAAAAGAAACAGGAAGCTTAAATTTAAACAGGAACGGCTTCCTGGCTTAGACTAAAGGTGTTAAGGTGTACAATACTGTATTCCAATACTGTATTCCACAGCAAGATATTTTGACTGACAGAGACATCGCCATACTTCAAAGAATATTCATGAAGAAAAAAAGTCATGACATTTGGTTAGTTTGTTTACCAGCAGCTTTCTGTGCAGCAGGTTCCTGCAGGGCAGAGCTAGGTAGTTTGGCACAGCCTCCAAATATGGCCACCGTGATGGCGGTCATCATGGAGCAACAGCGGACACTGGCCATCCTGTGGCCTCGGCTCATCTCGTCATAGATCAACCAGTCTGTGGGAAGGGCCTGGCCTGATTTAGCTGTGCTGTTCTAAAAACACACACACACACACACACACACACACACATACACACACACACACACACACACGTGAATTTAAGCTACTGAATCTTTATGTATGGTTTGGAAAGTGTAAGTATTTTTGATTAAATTTAATTTCTGAAATTTCTGACTAAGTTATTTCGCTAAATTTAAATTACGGAGTAGACTGGACAATAAGGTTTAAATTAAGGAGTAGACTGGACATACAGAACACACGTCGGGTGTCGTCTCTTATCACCCCGAGATGGGACCGGCTCGTAGCAGAGAAACAAGCTCAGGGCTCGGTGTAATGGTGAGTTGTATATTTATGCACTTTATAATTCAATTCAGTTTATTTTATATAGCCCAACTTCACAAATACAAGTTTGCCTCGGAGGGCTTTACAATCTGTACACATAACATCCCTGTCCCGGGACCTCACATCGGATCAGGAAAAACTCCCCTAAAGAGATAGTAAAAACCGTTTCACAGGGAAAAAAGGGAAGAAACCTGAGGGAGAGCAACAGAGGAGGATCCCTCTCCCCGGATGGACAGAAGCAATAGATGTCATGTGGCCAGAATGAATAGCGTAGTTACAGCACATTCAATGAATATGACAGAAATTATTCATATAATGAGTATTAGGCATGGTCCATGATCCTGATAATGGTTTTATAACAGCTTTATGTCGGTCGTATCATTTTATTACGTCATATCGATCGGCCACACCGTGAAGGCCGGTCCGTGAAAATATTGTCTTAAACGAAACCGGTCCGTGGCGCAAAAAAGGTTGTGGACCGCTGTGTTAGACCGTCTCTTTCTGTGCAAAAAAGATTTTACACGTATGTGTTCAGAATGTGTGTAATGACTAGTCATGGATTCTATCAGTGGATAGAAAGATGAGTCCTTCTAGTGATGAGACAGACCACAATGTAAAGACAGAAATCCATATTATTAAATCATTCGTTTCCCTACCTCCTTGAACTGGGACTGGTTCAGAATCGATGTGGGATGAAAGTGGACCTTCTTCTCCCGGTTACTGGAGAACAAGGAGGTCTCCGGGTTGATATGGACCAGGTTTGGATACATGCCAGCCACCAGCGCTGCCTTCACCACGGCCCAGTTCTCAGAGTTCAGATTCACATCCCGGATGTCACTGCCCCCACGGGCTCGAACGAAACCTGGGAAACAAACAGGCCGTCTGAAATTCTAGTCTTTATTTATGAATTCAACAAAAACTACTTTAATATTTTTTTTTTTTTTAGTTTTCTTCCTGATCAAGTCCTTCAAACATGAGTTTCAGCCAATACAGACTTCCATGTTTGTACTTTTATATGACAGGACTTATTTACTGTGAGTAGGGGCTCACGATTCTCCAATCGGTTCAAACTTTCAAATAAAATGTCACTTGTTTCATAAAGATGAATAAAGTGGTTATATTTCCTGACTTTCTTCAAAAAGAGAGACCACGTGGTTTACAAGCGTGCATGTTTTAGGAACGTACCACACAGGCCATGTGGTAACATTTCAATTATGTATTTCATATATAGTACATTTGGAGCAAACTTTTAAACAACAAAAACAAGATGTCAGGACAAAAGCTTGAGTTGAACTTGAATGCAACATGAAGTCCCTGTCGCCGCCCACATGCTTTACTGTACAAAGCAATATAGACACACAATCAATGTTAAGTGGATAACAGGCATGTCAAACCACACACATGGGTGATTGTGGAATATAAAACAAAAATGAAAGTGGAACGGACCAATGGCTCTGAGCTGTCCCAGCAGCTGTGTCCTCATGCCGAGTATCATGTCCATGGTGGCCTGGGACAGGAAGTTCTTCTCGCAGAAGGATCTCTCCCAGCCTTCACTGCGGGCCTTCTGCCATGCCTAACACCACACGGGACAAACATGAAGGTAAACATCCAAAACGCCATTCAGCTGGGGAACATGACTTCATATGGGCATCATGGTAAATTGTCATAACTGGAAATACTCATTTTTTTAACCAATGCCTTCCTGTTGTAGGGCTCCAGACTGCAAACATTATGACACATTTTCCAGCCATTTTTGGAGACAGTGGTCCTAAATTTGATGACTCGGAGCACTAGTGTGTCTTCCCCTGATTTAACTTGTTCTAATCATCACAAATCATGTGAAACACCAAGAGGGCAAAGAGAGAGTGAGTGAGTGAGTGTGTGAGTGTGTGTGAGTCTGTGAGTCTGTGAGTGTGAGCGTGTCTATGTGTGTGTGTGTGTGTAGAGAGTGTGTCTATGTGTGTGTGCGCAGAGAGTGAGAGTGTGTCTATGTATGTGTGTGTGTGTGTGTGTATGTATGTGTGTGTGCGTGTCTATGTGTGTATCTATATGTGTGTGTCTATGTGTGTGTGTAGAGAGTGTCTATGTGTGTGTATCTGTGTGTGTGTGTGTGTGTGTGTGTGTGTGTGTGTGTGTGTGTGTGTGTGTGTGTGTGTGTGTGTGTGTGTGTGTGTGTGTGTGTCATCCACACCAACACGCAGGTTTACAGTTATGCCAATTGCATTCATCTGATACATAAAAAGTAATAACGATTTATCAACAGTGCACAGATTGATTGTGTGAATGGTGGACAGACACGAGGGCCGTCACAAGCAATCCTAAAACAATTACTGGATTGCTATAATGGTATATTGCCCCCAGACAGTGCGCACACGAGAGAAGCCAAAGTTATACTTTGCAGAGATCTCTCCCTCATCCAACTCTTCTATCGTTTTACTTTTTCCTTCCATGGAGTTGTGCTGTGCCAAACCTATGTGTAATTATTGAATCACACCTAACAAATTAATCAAAGAGCGCCTGACAAAGAATTGTAAAACCGTGGGTCCAAATAAAAAAGAAGTAACATGCTCAGCACAATTACAATTATAATAGCCCACTTTTATAGGAACAAGACTCGACTGCACACAATTTCTACTGTAAATAGTCTATTACCAAGTCAGGGCCAGTAATACAGTTAAGAGGGAAAACCAATCTGAGTGTGTTCCATGTCAATTAAGTGGTGCAAAACAATTGTGTCCTGTAAAGAACAGCAGTGCTCCAAGTGGAAACAGTGAGTCAGGAGCCCTGTTTTGTTATATATGTGATATTGATGATAATTTCCCAAATTATCTCCTGCATGTCTATGCTATCTTGCAGCTTCCAACCTATTGTTTCAACTTCATTCTCTCCGCCAGGGGGATCATGCGATTGGTTGCGTGAATGTATGTGAGAGTGATTGAGTTAACATGTGTCTGTCTACCAATCTCTCATTCTGCTGCAGCAACCTGCAGCATACTCTGGGGGGCTGTATGTTCAAGGACCTCTAGTGGTTGCAGTAACTCACACTTGCTCAGAAGAAGTTTTATTACCGGTTTTATGTTGCCACTGAATGCCTGCTGACTCATCACCCACTACCCTTAAAAGGCCCGGCCGGTAGGGACCACTAGTGATGCCACAGCTGAGAGCAACTGTGACCCGCAAAGGGACAAGCTGAAAGCTTTCATTTTGAAAAAAGATTGGTTTTACTGTTTTGACTCTGTTGTTTTTAACTCAAGCTTTATCTCTGTTGTTTTTGTTTGTATGGACGTTAAAGAAAATAATCAAATGTGATAAACCATTTCTTAACTGAATATACAGAACAACTACTTTATATTGATAGAAAATGACATAAGGTGATCGAACATGTTGGCCATATCGCCCATCACCCCTGTCTCAAACTGTATAAAAGTTCCTGCTATCCAGCAGCAGTTATTCAATTGCCTATCTTGTTTTGGAAAACGTGGTCTGCTAATGGGTAGATAACAAGCTGCTGCTCCCTCTATACCACAGCAATAAGATATGAGCAGTTTAACGAAGCAATAATCAAACATTCAGGCAGGCTTTATCGTATAGTTCGTACCTTAGGGACCTGAGGAGGTAAAACTAGAATGTATTTCACAGGAGAAAAAAGATAAGATTTCAGAAAGCTCCTCAAATCAAGGGCTTCGCATGTTCATCCCCACCTACCTGGAAGGCTCTCAGCAGGGCCATGTGGTCGCTGAAGGAGGTGGAAGTGAAACATTTGCGGTTTTGTAGTGCAGCTCTTTTCTGAGATGCCTGGGCGGGAAGGATGAAGGGGTCCCGATAGGCCAGTGTACAGGCGATGGTTAGAATGGGGTCCAGACACTTGAGCACCACAGCGCACAGCACCATCTTGCCCAAGTGGGGCTCCACGGGGAGATCAGCCAGGTGGTAGCCCAGATCAGTCAGGTCTTCATACTGGTCCATAGCATCTATTGTCTGCAGAGAAAGGTGATATGAATCAATACCAACTCCATGACTTTATGTTGCCGTAATGCTGCATGTGCTTGTGTAGTTGCTTATGTCAGAAATCTGGAATAATTGAAGTAAATAGTAGTATTTCTTACCTTTAGCATCTGCACAGCGTTCTTGATGGCATGTGCAGCAGGAGGCTGTGGAGCTTTGGACAAGAAATCAGCTACTGGACAGGAGGAGGGGGCCAGCAGCTTGGTCTGCAGACACAGTTCCTTACACACACAACATGACACACTCATTATTCTGTAGCAGCTGGTGTTGTTAATTATAATAATCATGTGTCCTGATGCCTTCAGATGTCTGCAGACCTTTTAGTCAGTATAAAGCAGCTTCATATACTAATAATATATTAGTCCAAGTTGCATACGACTCCTGTGTATTTTATGTGTATTCTGTAAAACGCTTTAGGAACATCATATTTTTGTTCATGCCAATAAAGCTGTATTGAAGAAAAATTATAATAATTGAAGTGGTGGATGTAATAGAATGATCATAATAATAATAAAAATCTTAAAACACTTGCTGTGAAGAATGTCTTGAAAGCAAGTACTTCCACATGTAACAAGTTATGAAGGGTGTGTGTGCGTGTGTGTGTGTGTGTGTGTGCGTGTGCGTGTGTTGCTACCTGCAGTGGCATCCGCAGCAGCTGTGGAACCTGGTATTCCAGCATGTTGTTGAACCTGAGTCGACTGAAGAGGCGGAAGCAAATCCCTGGTCTGCAGCGGCCGGCTCTGTGGACAGGTCACACAGTCAGTAGACTCTTTAACGCCGACATTTAGAGCAGAGGATTTTTACATTTTACATCGAGATGTAAGATCTAACATCTTTTGAGGTGATTCAAAGTTCAAGAGTGTGAACATTGTTGATGTTACCTTCCCTTCCTTTGCAAAGCGCTGGCTTTCGAGATCCAAACCGTCTTTAACATGGATACATGACTGAGGGTATCAAAGGACTTCTACAACAGGAAACACATTCAGTTCATTAGTTCATTACTAACAAGTATGAACTTATATATGTTCTTAGACCCCATATTACTCTTGTTTTGTAAATCCAATTCCAGTGAGTGTACCTCTTTGACCTTTCCTGAATCAATGACGAAGATCACATCGTTGATAGTGATACTCGTCTCAGCAATGTTAGTAGAAAGAATCTGAAAGAGAAAAAAACAAACATTGTGAAATGTTATTATATAGTCTGATAGCGAGTGAGTTTCCTACAAAGGGCAAACCCTACTGGTTACCGGCTCCTAGTCAGTCGAGACAGGATGCAGACATGAGGTACGGTAACTGGAACTGAGCCACTTAGTGGAGTGAAAGTTGATGAGTTTTGGTCTTGAGTGACACCTGTGACTCACTATTTTCCTGATACCAGGTGGAGCGTTCTTCATGGCTCTCTTCTGATCCAGAGTCTGCATGTCTGAATGTAGAGTGAACACCTGGTACCTGAGGGACAACACACCTCCGTCAAAGACACACTACATAATATGCTGCTGTGCTGTGCGATGCTCAACACAGTCGACTGATCACATGGCACTAACACAGACAATGAGGCTCACTTTTAAGGCAAGATGAATCCAGGACCAAGTCTACAACTATACGTAACATATTGTAAGAATCCTGTAATCATCTGTATATCACGATTTCATTAGGAACATCTGTAATTTATCATGACTTAAAATCAACATATCTAAAAACAAACAACACTATAGTTGTTGAATGATGGTCTTCCATTCGTCTTATGGCAGTATATGTTTCACCTGTCAGAGTGGGTGGAGAATCTCTTATCGTCATACAGGAGGCGGTCCCTGAGTGACACAATCACATCATATCCAGGAAGAAAAATCAGGACAGCACCTGAAGACCGGCAGATAAAAGCTTGCATTAAAATAATCCTGAAATATCATCCATGTTCCCTGAATCTGCCTTTGATCAATAGTCATGCTCGCCAGGCAACGGGTTAACTTGTTAGTGAGGATCATGCAATAAACAGCTATGTTAATGAAATCCAGTGCTGAGGCTCACCTTCACTGGTGGTGGAGCAGATGTTGTGCAGCAGATCCATGATGAGGTCCAGGTCCACCTGCTCATCATCAAAGCTGTGGTGGTACAGTTTGAGCAGCTCCTGCTCTTCAGTGCTCATCTCTGCACTCTCACACTGCATTAGAGTGGACTCATCCAGGCTGCTCACCTCTGCCAGAGGACTGCACATACGCATCATGTGTTAAATACGTTGAGAATTATGCATCTTTACACTGAACATTCCAGAAACTCTTTTTGAAACACCAAATAAATGCTTTTAACACTGCCTCTCTTTAGCAAAAAAAGAAACTGATCACTCCTTTTCCCTCTTTTAAAGAGTTAGTTCAGTTTTGCACATCGTGGTCAACATTACACTCACATTGAAGATTTGAGTAGATCCATAGCCTCCGTCTGCTGGAAGTGTTTGGCAAAGTCTACGGCTGTCCTGAAAGGAAATGAACACTGACGCTCAATGCAACTACTTGGAGGAATTTTCAAACACAACTATGTGGTAGTTACAGTACATGTCCTCCCGCACTAACAAAACTGGTCCCGACTCACATTAAATTGTAATGGGACGTAATTTAACATCGCTGGGTAACATAACATGCAGGACGACGTACCAGCCATTGGATGCCTTCATGTTGATGTCTGCCCCCATGCTGAGCAGCTGCTCCACCTGTGTGAGGAACCCTCGAGCTGCTGCCACCATCAGAGCTGAGGCCCCAGTGTCACTGTGCCTGTAGTCCACTAGATAAAGAAAACCAACGTGAACCCTTCTTTATACAGACATTCATGTTCCACTACACCCACATGTTCTGTTCAGGATAGCACAGGGCCAGCACTTCAATATTATCAGAGGGACAGCTCAACATTTTGGGACAGCACTTTTTTTGCAGAGTCTGGTGTTTTTTTTTTAATGGAGAAGATCAATACCATCCTCATGTCTGTGCGTAAATATGAAATCAGAACCAGGAGATCATTAGCTAAGCATAAAGACTGGGACACCTCAACAAATTGCATTGGGGAGTAATTTGCTGCCAGCAGTTATGGGCAATTCATGTACATTTATCTGGAAATATCTACATAGCATATCATGAAAATTCAGCTGAACAACTGTTGATGGACTGGTTCAGTAAATGATATACTGGACAAATAAAGATACATGAAATGAGGGATGAAAGAAATCACAGATGTTCTGTTACATGTACAGTGGGGGAAAAAAGTATTTAGTTCTCCCACTTAAAAAGATGAGAGAGGCCTGTGATTTTCATCATAGGTACACTTCAACTATGAGAGACAGAATGGGGGGAAAGAATCCAGAAAACCACATTGTAGGATTTTTAATGAATTAATTGGTGAATTCCTCTGTAAAATAAGTATTTGGTCACCTACAATCAAGATCTGGGGCTCCACGCAAGATCTCACTCCGTGGGGTCAAAATGATCACAAGAACAGTGAACAAAAATCCCAGAACCACACGGGAGGACCTAGTGAATGACCTGCAGAGAGCTGGGACCAAAGTAACAAAGGCTACCATCAGTAACACACCACGCCGCCAGGGACTCAAACCCTGCAGTGCCAGACGTTCCCCCTGCTCAAGCCAGTACATGTCCAGGCCCGTCTGAAGTTTGCTAGAGAGCATCTGGATGATGCAGAAGAGGATTGGGAGAATGTCATATGGTCAGATGAAACCAAAATAGAACTTTTTGGTAGAAACTCAACTAGTCGTGTTTGGATGAGAAATAATGCTGAGTTGCATCCAAAGAACACCATACCTACTGTGAAGCATGGGGGTGGAAACATCATGCTTTGGGGCTGTTTTTCTGCAAAGGGACCAGGACGACTGATCCGTGTAAAGGAAAGCATGAATGGGGCCATGTATCGTGAGATTTTGAGTGAAAACCTCCTTGCATCAGCAAGGGCATTGAAGATGAAACGTGGCTGGGTCTTTCAGCACGACAATGATCCCAAACACACCGCCCGGGCAACGAAGGAGTGGCTTCGTAAGAAGCATTTCAAGGTCCTGGAGTGGCCTAGCCAGTCTCCAGATCTCAACCCCATAGAAAATCTTTGGAGGGAGTTGAAAGTCTGTGTTGCCCAGCGACAGCCCCAAAACATCACTGCTCTAGAGGAGATCTGCATGGAGAAATGGGCCAAAATACCAGCAACAGTGTGTGAAAACCTTGTGAAGACTTACAGACGTTTGACCTCTGTCATTGCCAACAAAGGGTATATAACAAAGTATTGAGATGAACTTTTGTTATTGACCAAATACTTATTTTCCACCATAATTTGCAAATAAATTCTTTAAAAATCAGACAATGTGATTTTCTGGATTTTCTTTTCTCATTTTGTCTCTCATAGTTGAGGTATACCTATGATGAAAATTACAGGCCTCTCTCATCTTTTTAAGTGGGAGAACTTGCACAATTGGTGGCTGACTAAATATTTTTTTTCCCCCACTGTATATACATTATCCACAGGAATGTGTATCTCCATAGTACCATGTGCAAAATGATTACCATTCTAATAGTGTTTAAATGTCACATTTACGAAACTTGCATAATGAATGAGTGATTTCAGAAAGGTGACCAAGAGCAGAGATCAGCTCTGAGAGTCGTACCGTTCACACTTTCATAGAGGATAAGGTTGAAGAGTTGGATGAACGCATCCTGGTCTTCATTGAGGAAAATGTTGGAAATGCATGAGTCCATCTCCTTCAGCAGCCACGGCTCCAGCTGTTCCGTGTCATTCTCAGTCTGTGACAAAAAAAAAGTAGAGTGACTCAACCGGGTGTTAAGCATCAACAGTCAGGTTTCCCACCACACATCCACACTCAACAGAACTGGTCTGGATAAAAAACACTTACTAAATAGAGAGACGTTAAAGCTGATGTGGACCGTAATAACAAAAAAATTGCTTCTCCACTTAATTTACTTTGAGTTTTACTTTTAACCTGACCTGATTTATAGTTGTTTTTAAAAGCATTTCACATTTGCCTCATCAAACAGTCACCAACATCTTCTCACTTCTTATAAGTTATCTTTTGTGTGACCAGTAAATTTACTTTTTAGGTCCCAGATTTACTATCTTTTGAACGTTTAGCTGTTAAATGCCTAACTCCAGAATACCAGTTAATTGTTTCCATTTACAGCCCCATGACTACATCTGCAAACCCATCCCTCTCGTTGCGGAAACGGTCACACAGTCTTATTCGATCAGCAGTTAAAGCATTTCATAGCATTTAAAGCTTGTTGCTCAAGCTTTAAATGCTTGAGCAACGAGCATTTAACAAGCATTTAAGCTTGTTAAATGCCGGTGGGAAACTGGTCTGCTCTGTCAATTTACCGCTACTCAACATCCACCTGTCTCTATTTCCTCTCTCTGATCATCACCTCATCCAGTTCACTATCCCATCCCCAACCCCACAACTAGTCAGAGAAACATCTTTTCAAAACACCTCACTAACCGCTATAATTCCTCCTAGTTCCATGGAAATGTTCCCTTGAAAACTGCTTCTGTCAGCCCAATTAAAATAAAACCAGGTCTGGATCCATCCTGCCTCAACCACTAAAGTCCAATCTCCAACCTTTCCTTCCGGTCAAACACCCTTGAAAGCCTTGTTGCCACACAAACCCACCTGCACTTCAATAACCTCATTGAAACCCTGCAGTCTGCTTTTCGCCCACTCCACCGCAGAGAAACTGTGCTAGTTCAAAACACACAATTTTTTTTTTTTAATCTTGTGTAGTCTTGCTGGTTTCTCAACATAAACAACCCTAGCATTGAATTGTACTCAAGGTGGTTTGCGACAGTGTTTAATTAGAGCCCTGCACTGTAGTTCAGGCTCCACTAGAGAAATTATTACAATTACAATGAAATTATGAAATATAATAGTAAACTTAGCTTCAGGGGAAACGAGCAGTGCCGGCCAACATTTAAGGAGAATGGCACTTCTCTTGTAATCAATGTAAAAACAAGAAAACAATGGGAGTCGCAGAACACTGGAACGTTGGACTTGATCCGTCCCACTGAAGCAGTGCAGAGAGCGGTGTGTATGTGATTGTGTTGGTTTACCAGTGTGTTGAAGGTGCTGTCCCCTCTGTCCAGGGAGCTGCTGTCCTGCAGGAAGCCCGGGGCAAACACAGGGTGTTTCTCGTCCTCTACTGCCTTACACCACTCCGTCAAACATTTCTGCTTCTTCTCCTCTGAGAACCAGGGTATGTGATACACAGAGGAGATTAAGACAAATCCAGATGGAAGGCTATAATGCATTATTTTTTAATTCAGTGCGATTCAGTGGACTAATTAATAAAAGCGTCATACTTCTCTGGGTCTCTTCTTTGTATTTCCTCATGTCCTTATTGTTGAAGTCGGTCAGCTTCAGAATATCTTCCAGAAAGAATTCCTTCACTTCGAACTGTCTTCCTATGACTAAACATATAAAACAAAACTCTTAATTTATTGATAATTGAATAATTAACACCAAATTACCCATACACAGATAACACTCCCACCAGATTACACTGAATTTGCATTACTTCAGTTTACAATAATAACCCATCTTTGTATTAGAATGAACTGTTTCTTTAATTAAATATGTTCTGACTGTAATACTCGCTCCAGTATCTATTAGTGCTGATTCATTGTTAAAGTGGTGCATGTGATATTTGCAATTTCTGAATTGCTCTGTCCCTTTATTTACCAGTAAAATGTTTGCTCAGTTTTCTCTCCTGTTATTTCAGGATAAATTAGACTATTCAGTTTGCATGAGTCTTACTGATGTGTTCTCCAGCTATTTTAATGAAAAATGAGAAATGCTATGCTACTTTAAAAGATTTGGCTTTTTTTCCTTGCGTGTCCACAGGTTTTAGTGCTGCTAGTCCATGTCGATGTGTCCTTGGACACCTAACCATCCAACTATCTTTCCATCCATCCATCCATCCATCACTTGTCACCATAGATCCATATATGTGAATTCATTATAGAACAATATTCCACAAGGATAGTTTGAATGCTTTGCGATATAATCTGTTAAATGATATGAACCAAAGTCGCCTGTAGATTTTGTGGTCAAGCTAACTGAGACGATTTAGACCAAGAATTACTTTTGTTTTGATGAATCCCTTTTAAATTTGATTATTTGGGGGCATACATTGATGATATTTTTCTTGTAATCAGTTGAATTTGAAAAAATAAATACTTCCAACATTTTAGATGTTACATTAAATCAAACATGGTTAAAAACTAGAACCAACTACTAACACATAACCCACTGACAAGAAAACTCTATTGACTACAATTAGTTTTAATCCAAGACCACGGAAAGGTACGCAATATATATAATATACACAAGTGACAAACGGGTGATTGATGATTTGATTTCCTATAATGGGATTATCTAATAGGATGCCTTGTTACGTTTGAACACATTTGGAAATGTATCAAAATAATAATAAGTAATATCTTGTATGAGCATTCATTTAGTAAACACAGAGTTAGCAGGACGTACGGTGGATAACCGGGCAGGAGCCAAAGTACTTAAGAAACAGATCTATATCCAGAGCTGCACTGGACAGGATCAGTTTCAGTGTGGGAATCTTCTGCAGCACATCCCGCAATTTAGTGAGCAGGAAGTCAGTCAGACCATCACGCTCATGCACCTCATCCTGTTAAAACACGGCAAGTCACTTTAACATGTTCAAAACAAAAGTCAAACTGGGAGCTGAACCTCCTTTAAAGAGAAACTTCACATCCAATGAAAATGTTGTTTTTGCCGTCCAGTGGTTTAGCTAGTGACGTACTGGTGGACTACAGGACCCAGTGATATCACTGCTGGGTGTGGTTTCACACATTTCAAATCAGAGAGGGCAGCAAAACACTGCTTTTCAGCCTGCTGTCATGTTACTCTGAAAGGAACAATCCCAGCTTCAAATACATGCAGGATTACAAAGATAAACTATTTTCTGAGACTGTATTTCTTGTTTATTTCTAGTCGTGATGCTCACCACAATGACATGTGAGACAGTTGACAGGCTGGCATCTCCAGACATCAATGTTCGGAGCAGCACTCCACTGGTGCAAAAGGTCAGCAGTGTCTTAGGCGAGACCCTGAGGTTTCAAAGTCAACAGTTACACGAGTCATTTCAATTTAAGCATTATTAAGTGTTACATAGGCGTGCAAATGTTGGATAGGAAAGTTAAACACTAATTGTGAGATAGCTGTTGCTAGCGGTCTTTTAACATTAGACTGCTCCCACGTGTCTAATGTGTGGAAAATGGCAGCCTTATTGCTTTCCTGCTGTTATGAACAGAAAAGCAATAACAGACCTGGGACCAGCTAGTCTCACAAAGCCAGACCACAGCGCTGAGCACCTGTCTCTAAACGGATCATACATACATTAAAATAATAAATACGTAAAAGTAGCGAGATGAATGTATCCAGAGGTAACTGTGTAAAAGTAATGAGTGAGTGTAAGAAGTATGCTGCAATAAAACTACTCCAAATTTACTTTTTTTTTTTATTCAGATTAATGTTTAAATTGATGCAATTTTTGGAAAGCAAACAGATTTAATCTACTTAATTTCACATGGATGTATTAAAAGATGCAGCATCTGTTACAACATAACTCACTTGCCCACAGCAGACAGTATATCCATTTTACATCCGTTAAGAATACAACTGGTTAAAAGTTTAATTTGAAAGTGCACAATGTCACATATTCTGACTGGTGAGTAAGAACTGCTTGACTTTGTCTCAGAAAGTGTAATTTAAATTTAGGGAAATAACTTAAATTGTAGTTGTTCAATTTGAACAAGTCAGAAATTTCTGAAATTCAATTTAATCAAAATACTTTCACTTTCCAAACCATACATAAAGATTCAGTAGCTTAAATTCAATGTGTCCACATTTCTCACTGTCTTAAATTCACCTCTGTGTGTGTGTGTGTGTGTGTGTGTGTGTGTGTGTGTGTGTGTGTGTGTGTGTGTGTGTGTGTGTGTGTGTGTGTGTGTGTGTGTGTGTGTGTGTGTGTGTGTGTAAAAAGCATGATTAGTGTGCATTCTCCCTCAATGGTTTTAGACCTTTGGAATAAGCTCTGTAGCTTCGGCCTCTAGTTGTTCTACTGCAGGGGTAAATGATTACACATGAAGCTTTAAGATAAAAGGCTAGATCTAATGTACCTGCTCTCTAGTCTGATGTGATAACCGACAGTCTGGCCCACACTCTCTCCTCTCTCCGCTGCTACTCTCTCAGCCACAGAGATGGCCGCCAGGCGTCTGGGCTGAGTGCAAAAGATCCTGCAGGGATCTCCATTCTTGCTGCACTCATCCAGCAGGAACTGTGGGATCTGGACAATGCAAAGCAACACTGGATTACCGAAGGCTCAAACCATACACACTACACAATAGTTATACAATATCAGTAGATTAAGCCCCTGTTTTAGTGTCACAATATTTCTAAAGGGAAATGTTGGAATCAGTGAGACGGTTCCAAATTATCTCAGAGTTCCCTGTCTGTATCTGTCAACTGTCTAATAAAGACAATAATGAAAAAATGAAAAAACATGTGTAAAATAGGCAGAAACAAGACTAAGAGTGTTATAGTATGTTCAAATTTGCTAATTAGCACTGAATACAGAGTACAGCTGATGATGATGGGAATACTGTATGTTTTGCAGATAACTCATCCCCTGATGATGGCGCTGGTTGAAGATTCAGAGGACCACTAAAAAGACTAGGATTTATCTTCTGGGATCCATGCAAGTTTGTACAACATTCCATCTTAATGTGCTAGTGGAGATATTTTAGTCTGGACCAAAGTGTTCAGGCAGACCCACCTGTGTAGTTTTTCCAGAGCCGGTCTCTCCAACCACCAACACAACCCTGTTTTCTCCGATGAGCTGGATGATCTCGTCCTGGCGTTCATGCACAGGCAGGGCGCTTCGAAAACTGTCCAGTTCTGATGGATTCCTTCTTCGAGGCACCATGGGTATGCCGTTGTTTATTCGCCCGCTTGCCCTGTTCCTCTCACAACTGCTGTCTAAGAGAAGAACTGAAGAAAGTTACAACTGTACAACACTTCTGTTGACTTGACACTGAAGTGATTTGTCCATCTTAAAATGCTTTCGCATTTTAATGCTAAGACGCCAACCACATTATCTGCCCAGAGAATTCCCCAGTGTTTCAGTTGTTACAGGAATTATATAAGCAGACATGTTTGTTTGATTTTAAATCAAACAAACCTCAGACCTGTTTTACCTAAATTCCACCAGCATGTCCACATATCAACCAGAGGAAACAAAACACCGGACCATGTTTACACAACTATTCCTGCCAGCTACAAAGCCCTCCCCGCCCACTCTTTAGACAATCAGATATATTTCCTTGCACCTTCTGCCTATATACATCTAGCTAATTAAACAGACAGATGAAGCTACAGCTGCTCTGGACTGTTTTAAATGTACAGACTGGCACATGTTCAGGGCTGGTGGTGAAGACTGAAAGCTGGCATCAAGAAGGTAAAAAGGAGTCGTCAAGAAAGACTGATGAGACCTCAACACCAACAACACTAAAGATATGTAGCAGGAGATCCAGAATGTCACAGGCTATAAAAGCAGGAGCGCCTCATTAGTGAGGACACGTTGCCAGATGAGCTGAACAACTTTTATACTCGTTTTGATCTCCTCAATACAGAGTCAGCTGTCAAGTCTGCGCCGCCTCCAGAGTACCGGCCACTGTCGGTATCCTCAGAGGATGTGTGGAAAACCCTGATGAGAGTGAATGTGAGTAAAGCTGCTGGGTCTGATAACATCCCTTGCCCTGTACTAAGAACATGTGCTAACCAGCTAACTGATGGCATCACTGACATGTTCAACATATCACTGTCACAGGAGAAGGTTTCCACCTGCTTCAAGACAGACACCATGGTTCCTGTACCTAAAAAGTCTGCAGTGTCCAGTCTAAATGACTACTCAGCCCCATTCGGATGAAGAGCTTTTAGAAAGTGGTTCTCCAGCACATCAAAAACAACCTCCCAGCCAGCTTGGTGCCTCAACAGTTTGCATACAGAGGCAACAGATCCACAGAGGATGATGTCTCCACTCAGCCCTCACTCGTCTGGAAGATAACACCACCTACATCAGAAGGTTGTTTGTTGATTTCAGCTAAGCCTTCAACACAATCTCCCCCATGAAACTGATGGTAAACTTAGCAGTCGGGGTTGAGTATCTCACTCTGAAACTGGTTATTAGACTTCCTCACAAACAGATCCCAGGCAGTCCAGAATGGCAGGCACACCTCCTCCACGCTAGTGTTGAACAGCGGAGCCTCCCAGGGCTGTGTGCTCAGCCCCCTCCTGTTCACGCTGTACACCCACGACTGCTACCCCAAACATGAAGAGAACTCTGTTATGAAGTTTGCAGATGACACTACCGTCATCAGGCAAGATTTCAAACATCAATGAGACTTCATATAGAGAGGAAATCAACAACCTTCAGAGCTCAGAGAACAACCTGCTGCTCAACGTCAGTAAAACCAAGGAGCTGATTGTTGAGTTTAGAAATAAGGAGGCAAAAACACACACCCCTGTCTACATCAGTGGAGCAAGTTCCTGGGAATCAGCATCACAAATAACCTGATATGGTCCTCATATCTCCTTCCTGGTGAAGAAAGCTCATAAACAGCTGTATTTCTTAAGGAAAAACTTAAGGATAAATTAATACATTACAAACGTACATGGGATGATCAGTGAAGTTGGTGAGAAGAGGCGCCTGAGAAGAGCTAAAAGATATTAAAAGACTAAACCCACCCAGACACAACCTGTTCACCTGCTGCTATCAGGAAAGAGATACAGAAGTATCAGACTTCAAGACAGCTTCTTTCCTCTGGCTGAGACTTTTTATTCCATCCTTTACCCTCCATATATAAAGAGTCAGGTTTTTTTTCTTCGTATGTAGCAATATTTAACTACAAAGCGGAATTTCGTTGTGCAACCCTGTTGTACAATGACAAATAAAAATCATGTAACCTTACATGGTTGAGCGGTATCATGATTTAGATTGGTTTGATATGTATATTTTATCACATTATGTTTATGTCAGTGTGTGTGTGTGTGTGTGTGTGTGTGTGTGTGTGTGTGTGTGTGTGTGTGTGTGTGTGTGTGTGTGTGTGTGTGTGTGTGTGTGTGTGTGTGTGTGTGCGCGCCATTTGGTACAGGTCATCCACATTTCTTCTGTTGAAACCAAAAAATCTCTGTCGAATTAGTTTAAAAAAAATACTTCACCCCAAAAATGTCCATTCATATATCAATTACTCAACTCTCACAGAAAAATGTGTTTAGACAGACAGTGACGCTCACCAGGTTCTGCAGCAACAGACATGGCACTTTTGTTGATGGGCTGCATGTCTATGCGTTCCTTATTGCTGATGGGAAACCTCTGAAGTAGGCTGCGGATAAAATATAAGGAGTTGTTGGAGACTGTCAGGAGCATATTAGGCCGGGGTTTGTCCGAACCATTCTTCTTCTTGATGGTGAGGGAGCGATTTGGTCCTTTCCTGAGAGTGAGGGAGAGAAATGTCTTCAATTAACACTTTATAAAACTGTTGCTGTAACTGGTCCTTAGAGTGAGGGCATTCTGTCAGAAATCACTCTCTAACCCAGTGGTTCTCAAACTTTTTCTGTCAGGCCCCACTTTGGAGGAAGAAAAATGTTCGGGCCCCACCGCCCCAACAAAATTGTAACAAAATGCTTTTTCAAATAATAGAATAAAAAAAATTGCTCCATCAGACAAAAACTAATAGCATGTGCAATCACTTTGTTAGAACAATGCAAACAAAGTTCTATCAGTGAAAAAAATAACTAATATTTGGCAAAAAGATTACTTATTGTGGCTGCAAATAACCTGTTTTGCACTGAATATATTTTCAAAATAATAACAATATTGTTCAACCTGTGCAAAACAAAATGAGTGCAGATGTGTGATTAATTACTAAGGATGGTAACATGCAGAGAATTATTATTATTAAAAAAATTGTTTAACCGCATCACCCCCCCCGCGCCCCACCTGTAATACCTCTGCGCCCCACTTGAGGGTCGCGCCCCACAGTTTGAGAACCACTGCTCTAACCTCACCCGTTTCCCTTTCTTTACCCCTTTCTCGCTGTTGGCCTGGCATTTACTGCAGGATCCATTAAATCCATATTTCAGTTCTATATTTTGCTCGTCCAAGGAAGGTAACCACATGCTGTGTTGTTGGTGTTTGTCATCCTGCCTGGGACTTTATGGTCAGAGTGCACCTTGTTACCCTCTAAGGCTGTGGTTGACAGACTATTTCCCTCTTTCCTATCCGGAGGTTTTCAAACATCCTCATTTACGTTTTATTCCTAATTTGCTATTGATGTGACGCGGGCCAGTCAGCGACAGCCAAAGGGTCGGTTATGGCCCAGGTCTGTTATATAAGCTGATGGGGCTGCTTCCACCTTGAAGATGTATGTGGCAGCCATATCTGTAAACAATGGCCACATTGATGGAAGGTCAGTTGGTGCGCATTACTGAGCAACACAGTTTCTGCCTGGTGCCAGGAGGCTAGGCCTCCCAAAGGTAAAGCGGGCTGCAAAATGGGCACTGCAAACTGGTATTGCAAGCCTTGAGCAAGCAGGCCACCCTTTGAGCCTATGGCAGAGGTGACTACAAGGAATATGTCAATGAAGTCGGCTTTTCTTCTGACTGTTTCTTCTGGTGGTTTCTTCTGGTGGCTTCTTCTGGTGGCTTTTTTTGAATTCTGGGGTGACATTGTGACCAAATATTTCCTCCCCTACCATTTAGAGCTGAGATGGAGGAAAGGGACAATTTGTTGTATCCAGAGAAAAGGGACAATTGGTTCTGTCAAGTTCAGGCATTGCAACGCAGAGCATTAGGAGTTTTGCAGCACACCAGCCAAAGTTTTGGAAACGCCTTTCCTGGTTCACGATGCCGTAAGAATGCTACAGCGTTACCTACAGCATCTTAGTGCTTACTCCACAACTACACCCTATCTCCTGAACGAAAAACTACAAATTCAGCTTTATTATGAAAGAACCTGGAGCCATTTGTGAGAGTGCATGTATCTTTGTAAATGACTCATGTACTTGGATACTTACCCTTTGCTCTTAGATATGTAACCCAGGGACTGTGCCATTCGATGAATGAAAGCCCTCTCGGTACTGGACAACGAGGAGGGAAATTCCATCTCTGCTCAGTCAAGGAAAGGAAAGGAAAATATTAGGACACTTTACAAGACTTAACTATCATACCTTCCTGCTCACACTGGGACGAGTGGTGAGCATGACAGTGGCGTACTGCTGGCATGTGATTTCACAATAACTAATGTTTACATGGAAAAAGAAGTGCTCTGCTTTTAATTTCAGATATAAAACAACAAAACAAGTCGATACCTTTTTGGTCACTGTAGTGAAACCTCTCTAGAGAGAGGTTCATCGATATCTTGACTTCTTCATCGATGTGAATTTCTTTGAAGCCTTTGGATAAAGAACCATGATGCCGTGTGTTTTGGCTCTTGGCTGGTTTCTGTGATGCTGGACTAGCACTGGACATGATGCACTGCAACACAACAATTTAAATTAAATTAAAATGACAAAAATATTGTTTATTGCAATTATTTCTGAGACAATATATCGTCCAAAAATGTTTTTGTTATCCTGACAGACTAACTCCTAACCATACATGTCTGCTTATTAGACAATCAAGTGTGTGTGCATTCTGTAATTCTTACCGGACTGTAAGGAATATCAAGTGGCTTGACTCAGGCTGAAGAGGTCAGAGGTCAGCGAACACGGCTGCTGTGTGAAACAGAGAAGAGAAGCTAGTTTCAAATAAAGGGAGGCCACATGTTTAACGGTAGTGGGGGGGCTTTTTAGTGGATGTTTTGTATGTTCAGTTGCTGGCAAAGCTGTAGACTAGAGACTCGGCCTTGACAGGAAAACATCACAGTGAAGTTTAGTTTTACAAATTATAATAAACTATTCAATAAACTGGCAAGTCGGTGTATTTTCAAGTCGCAGCTAGACAACGACACTGACATTAGCGATAAGCACACTCATTGTTGTGGTGTAGCGTTAGCTAAGTTAGCTTTAAAGATATAACCCTCTCCGCAAATGGCTTGTGTGTGCCATTTCCCGGGTAACGTTACCGAGACACAGTACTAACGTAACGTTAGCTAGCTTTAAGTTACACTTAGCAGGAGGGGTGAGAGACACAACAGGATAACACAACTGTAGCCATCTTCATGTCCAACTTTGTAATATAACTAATAAAAGCAGATAATGTTACTATACCTTGATTAGTGAAGTGCTCCGGCAGTGCTCTCAAACGTCAAGCATCCTTGTCACATTAATGGGACGTGAGAGTTTCCGCGTGTTTTGCTCCTTTTCCTCCGTTCAGCCGGCAATGGTGTCGGGTACCGCCAACAACGAAAGTACATCCGGTCCGACCCCTTCAGTATAAAATGAGGCAGCGGTAGTCGCTATTACGAACCTATAAATATACTTTATGAGTCTATTGTTATTTCCAATATTGTAATATTTTACAGGGGGAAAAAACCCATGGGCCTACAACCACGTTGTTGTAGGACCCCCTCCCATCCATCTAACACAGTGTCAGGACGCCTTTCACACAGAATGTACTACTCGTGCACACACTTGAGATACCCATGTCACAGTGTACTTGGTGACACCACTCGCCATGCTGCACCGTGCAGTTGAGTAGTACACACCCAGCTTCGACCCGGGCCCAGGCTCGAACCCTGAGCTCCCGTGTTCCAGGCGAACACCTAATGCCTTAGGCCACCAATGTTAGACAATATGTATGTATCTAAATGTATATTTATCTTAGCTGTCTTGGTTTTGTTACGTATTAGTTGTTTGAGTAAGTTATACTAGAAGACGCAATAAACAAAAAAGACAAACTGCGTGGACTCAAAATCTGGCCTCTAAGTAATCTGGCTGCACTGGAGCTTTCAAATTTGCATTTTTTTTAAATAAAATAAAATAATTTTAAAAAATGGAACACGGTGCTCTGATTGGTGCAAACTCCACACACCAGAAGTGTACTCCCTTCAGTACTCTTGAGTACTTGGGTGCTTGTACATTACAAAATGTTTGAGATAAGGTTGATATCTTTGTGCTTGGATCCCCAGGAGAATTAAGTTGCAATTGTTATGAAAAATGTATTATTAGAGTATGTATTATTTATAATTGTTTCAGTTAAATTTGAAATCTGTAAAAAAAATATATATATTGTTTAGATGTTAATAAATTGAACTTTATTTAATTTGACAGTCAGTTGTTGACTACATACATAAGTTAATACAACTGTTGGCTACTTCAATACATATAGCACAAAATCATATAGCACAGATTTGACATTATTATGATGTTCTGCATGAGGAAATTCTCTCGAACTGGACCTCGCTGAATTTTAGTTGAATGCCCCTGGTTTATACCATAGCCCGGTTTATAGCCCCAATGCCAATGTGTGAGAGGCTGCAAGGGATTGAGATAGTGTAAAAACGAACGGGACAGCACTTTGCTGCAACATATCACATGTTATGAACAATTGTATGTATTTATTATATATTTTGTATTCCCTGATTTGAACATCTTCTCGGCGTTTTTCCAGGTGACGCCAGTTAAGTCTCTGAGGGTCCAGGGTTTAAGTCTTTAGGGGACATTGGGATTGGAAACTATACTTAACAAGGCTTGCACAAAGGCAATACAGCATAGTCCATGAATACGATATATTAATTTAATAGCAATCCTTGTGTAGGCTAGTTTATGGCTTTTGCCAGTTACACCTAAGTCTGTGGACATATCTCTGGGTTACACTCATTGTCTTTCTGATTCCTCACAGTACTTTTTGTTTGTTTTGCAGAATATTGCAGTGCATAGAGATTAAACGCCTCTGTGCATACTCAGAGCTTGTGCGCCGTCTGCAGAGAACAAAGTTTGAAGTGGAACCATGCGTGCAACCTGAAAAAAAGGTTTACTCACAAATAAATTATGTACATTAGCTGTAGTATTTGACCTGTAACAATAGTTTAATAATTATTTGTTTAAAACCCTTTGTGTCATCACAAGGGGACAGGTAGTGGAGGGGCGCTACATTCCCACCCATGATCGGTGGCCACACCACAAAATGGCCACCGTGGCCTACACTACATCTCCCAGGCTGCCTCATCACTCACCCAGCTGCAGGTGCTTAAGGCACCTCATTGAGGCAGGGCTGGGAAGCTTCATAAAGGGCAGAGGAGAGAGGAGCTGAAGAAGCAGTACGGGAACGGACACCTACACAGATGAAAGGAGACAAAAGGACTACGAAGAGGAAGACCTGCGTAACCTGGTCTTTGATGTGTTGAGTTTGTTTAAGGAACCCCTTTTCTCCTCCGGGACGCTTTATGTTTATTGATGGACTTTTGATTTTGAACTTAACGGAATTACCTTAATTGCCTGTGGTACGGGAAAATAAACCTTCACCTCGTTTAAACCTTCTGATTGTGCCTGTTTTTCAGTTCTCTTGCACTGCCCCACCCTAGCCTGCCTAGCGGCATGCCGTGACTCTACACCTTCAATCTACAAATGAACTTACAGGTAACTTTTCATTATCGCTGCACATACAATTCTGTATAATAAAAGCATTTACAGTTCATTTTAGCATCATGCTAAACTCATCCTTCTGGTTTAAACATACTATAAGTCGTCAAAGTCAACAAGGCCATGAGACAAAAAATATAAATAAACTGGATATTGAACATGTTTTGGATGGGGCCTAGACAAAACTACTCCTTTTATTTAATATGACAGAATGGCAATTACATTATTGATGAAGGACCTCGGATTGGCAGATATATGGAGGCCTCTCAACCTAAGAGAAATGGAATATACTCTCATAGTCCCAAGTCTCACTCCAGGATAGATTCCTTTTTAATAAGCAAGGATCTGGTGAACCAAACCCAGCAGCAAATTCCATGTCTATTGACTCATGGAAGAAAAAGAAAAAAAAGAAAAAGTTACACTTGACTTTATTCTCTGAGAGTAACGGTTCCTCGGCTGTTTAATGAAGCCTGGAAAATCGCCTGGGCAATTCCCTCAGAATATTATAAGAAGGACGTCGATAAATAATAGAGAATCATTTTCATCGGGAGAGCTACCAAAAACATACAATGATGCTCGGATTTCCTTAATTGTTAAAAAAGATAAAGACCCCACCGATCCAGGAAATTAAAAACCTCTGACTTTAATTAATGTGGACTGCAAAAAACTAAGAAAGATTTTGGCAATGAGGCTGGAACCTTTTCTACCACGCTTAATACAAACAGATCAAGTAAGATTCATAGTGTGGGCGACTGTGGCTCAGTGGTTAGCACGGTCCTTCAATCAAAGCGGCTAGATCCCTGGCTCCGCTTGACCATGCCGATGTGAATGTTAGTTACTCCTGATGGGCAGGTGGCACCTTAGCCACAGCCATCAGTGTATGAATGGGTGAATAATGACATGTGTTAAAGTGCTTTAAGTGGTCGGAAGACTAGAAAAGCTCTACACAAGTACGATCTAGTTACCGTAAAGGGAAGGTCATCTGCAGAAAACGACTGCCTTTTCCTTGGGTAACAGGCATTTGATAGGGTAGAGTGAGTTTTCTTGTGACATACCCTCAAACACTTCTTTAAACCCAGTAAAGCCCCAGCCATTTTTCTCAACATTTTTGAATGGTTTGCATACCCATACTAAATACAGAATATCTCCTCAACCCCAAGGGCTATTTGAATAATTTCAAAAGGTATAATATACAGAAAACACTTGTGAGACCAGTTAAGAGGTTTCTATAGCAGTATATGTGTTACTGGTGTATTGTTGATGATAGAACACAGGAAAGAAAAAAGAAAAAACTTCCAGGATGTATTTCCTCTTTTTAATTATACACATCATCGCTTTTTTTTCTACTATAAAATAGCACTATGTTAACAGTATCTCTGCAAAGTTTGACTTTGATTAAGTGAAGTTAAATATGTTTAGCTGTAGGTTTAGGTCCGCTAAAAGCAAAAATGCTCTAACTTTCATCCTGGATGCCTCTGGTTCCACAACAGAGGGGCTCTGCTCAAGCAGATGCACCAATACATACCAAGCAAGTATTGTTTCTTCCATAAGCAAGTCATATTTTAGTTTTTTGGCTGAAAAAATGTGGTTGATATCTTGCTGAGGCTTTGTCTGGCAGTGGTTTTGGCGCAATTGGTGGATTCCGTAGGTCGTAAGCTTTCCAGAAAGGCGCCAATCATGTGTGGCATCAAGCTAGGGATATGAACATTTATATTTTCATAACTTGGGGAGCTCTTTTGAGTCACTTTCGAGTCATATTTATGGTTTATGTTAATATTTATGGTTGAATTGTGTTACATAAACATGTAAAATGGACTTGTATGCTCTTGTAAGGCTTTGCAGTTGTGTTTATAGATTTTGGTTTGGGGAAACTGTTATTCAATGGATGAATGTAATTTACTCAAGTGATAACAAACAAACAAATTGAATGTGAAACACACTGACATAACATGGCCTCCGCCATCTCCTTGTTACCTCTCTGGTGGACCAGACCAATTGAGGATTATGTCACTTGAACCAGGGGAAGCCCATGACCTCACACAACAGTCGTCCGTCCAGAGCGTTAGCCCGGGAGAACACTGTAGATGCTGTCGTAGGCACTGAGGCTGGAGCTGAACTGCATGAGCACTGTGGCTTATCTCATTGGCAGGATTGTGGCACGTCTCATCCTGTCTCCTAAATTGTGTTTTTCTTATTTCATCACTTATCAATATTTCCTGTACAAAATGTGATGTTCGTTACATTCTCTGAAACACCCAATTGTGTAAAAACAAAATACACTGTGAAGTAAACTCGTATATCATATTAATGGACTACTTTTACTGAGTTTAAACAAGCCCTGTCAAGTATTAAATGCATTATATAGAAATAAAGGTTGAATTCCTTGTAAACTATTTGATTTGACTGCAAAATATTTACTCAAATGTAGATTTTTGAGTCTGATCTCTAATCGTATTCTCTGTAGAATCATCAGTGAACTATTGTGTCAGACATCTATGAAAATTCCTGAGTGAAAATCTGCCTAGTTAAAAAAAATTCAGAGGCGCAAGACCAAGCGCCGTGACAACTTGTGGAGCCTTTGTGCTCCATGCACAAGCTGTGATGTCATTTATATAGAGTACAGCGAATGGCTCAGGAAACGACACACAGGGTAAATAGTAGACCATGTGTCGTGGTAACATTGTCTATTTGTGTGTATCTTATTAGTGAGCAGTGGCGACACAATGTCGTGCCCAATAGTATAATAACATTATTGATAATAAAAAATATTAACAGCAGGAATAATTACATGTTTTTATTAATGGAAACTTAAAAAAATGCTATGTAACTGCTGTGGCAGTGATCATGCTTTGTTTTGCATTGTCAGATACATGTTGTGATTTTGTGTACCCCTCAGAAAAAGTCCTGTCAAGTGATACGCTCTCACTGGGGGCTATCATAATGCGGAGACCTTTTAATATCCACTGGCAATGTCAGTATGAGTTGATCATTGACAGAACACATTACAATCCTCTGGCCACACGTTTGTGCAGCAAAATATTATTCCAAGTGTTTACTTCTGTTCACTTCTTTCCCTGCTTCTATGTTTGGTTTGTAATGGAATGTAATACATTAAGTTCATCAAAAACACAAACCTAGACAATGTACTATCCCACAATCTGAGTCTTTCTCCAGGAGAAAATACATCAAAATGTTTGATATAGTATTCAAAAGTCATGTTAACAAGCAAACAGCCACAAGTGGAAAAAAAAAAACTTTATTAATATTCACATTAAGTCAAAACACGATTAATGCCAATGGACAACTTGAGATCGGCATCTGTACAATGAATAACAAAGAAACCCCAGTGAGAATCACAAAAAGACATCTCACATGTATATGCATGTTTATGATATTACCTTGAGAAAATATAAACAGTTGTGGGTCAAACTTTAAACACTTCTTAGTCTGGTTTTCAGCTATAGTGGCCAGAAATCCCTTAATGTGGGCATTTGTCAGAGTAATTTGTATTTGTCATTGGTTGAGAAAATAACTGTTCACAGTAGTCTAACGCAATGGTCCTCCATCATGCCGCCCCATAGCCTTAAGAGTGTGCAAGTTTCCATACCAGCCAAACACTAGAAGCTAAGAGGTGACCGTGAAGGATATGATTGGAACATTCTGGTCTAAAACCTCAACAGAAATTTAAACCTGTGAAACATTAGGACAGACAAACACAACTGGGGTCTGGGTCAGTGTCTGTTGCTAAAAACCTTCCAATTAAACTATTTAATCAAATTGAAAAGTAATTTTAAAAGGAACATTTTAATGTTAAAATCCAATTTCGACATATGGTGTGAAAATGCACAATTACTCAAAAAATGAATTCAGCATTGAGCATTGTTTCAGTGTGATCCTGAGCAATAAGAAAAATAAATGGGAGAATCAGCCATTTTCGTAGAAGTCATTCGTATAATAGAGACATGCAAAAACCCTGCCATTATGGAAATGTTAATTTTCATTAGGGACAAGTTTCAGGACATAATTTGAATTCAAAGTTTCATTCAATTATTATATCAGTGATTTTTCTGGCCTTAATGATTGATTTCCAAACATCTAATGATTTAACCCTAATATTGGCAGCCATAGAATTAAATACAGCAGAATTTAATGGCATTCAACTTGCAAAGACCATTTGTTCTTCATTCCCCAAGTCATTATCCCATTACAAAACTACATTCCTGGATAAAATCGTAAGTAATTATGGTAATAAAGCCAACAACACTGTAAATACATAAAGCCGATAATACTATTAATATCCACCTTAAGTTTTCAAAACATTTTTAGGACTCAATAGGAAGAATGGAGGAAATGAACAACAGTTAAGTTATTACATCTTAAAATCAGTACATAAACAAAATGTAACATTGATTCACTGGCCAAATTCACTGAGGTACCACAACTAATATTTTTTTTTGTTTATGTTTCAGTCACCTCATATGTGCTTAAAATCCATTATGTTCTCAAAATCTTTGATCTCTTGCTTTTAAACGACAGTCCTCTTCTTATGGTGTATGTGTTGTCTCCTGCATATTGAATTTAGACTACCGTTAGGATTCTGCCTCAGACAGATGGAAGACAGTGTTAGTTTCCATACCTTCTACAGTCTGAAAAGTTAGGCAGCAAAGGCAAACCACTCATGTGAAGCTTATTGGATGTGTTCAGTGACAGATGAGCAACTCTCCACTGTAAATGTGTGCTCATGAGCAGGCCAAGAAGGAAAAGGACATGTTCAGTAACATCCTTGCCTAGTCTACAAGGTAAAAAGTCTCTGAGGCCATAGTTCCCTGCTGTTACAGGAGAGGCACGGTTCCTCATCAGCCATGTTAGTAGTCAAAGCATTTCATGATGGCGTCTCTGTCAAACTTGAAATTGAGGAAAGCCTTGGAGGACAGCAGGTCCTCGGAGTCTCTGCTGCGGACTGTCTGGTGACCGTTGGAGCTGCATGGAGCCACGTCTGTGAAGAGAAATGTGCATTTACACGTCTCGTTTGTGGGGGATGTTAGCTGAGCAAAGTGGATGCAGGCTCCAAGTTATTATGGTAACTGTACAAACATTATGTGAAGGAAAATAGTCGTAGTCATGATGCAAGAAATGATTCAGTCATTTATAAACTTCTTGACTTGACAGACTTCCTCGGGATATTAAAACTGAACGAACCATACCTCTCTCAAAACTGTCTTGCAGTCTTCTGGGTTGAAGTCTTTTATCTTCTTTCTGTAGAAATTGTACCAACCATCACTAACAGTGCAGCACCATGCAAAAGTTGATCATTTTCAAATTCTTCATACTGCTTTAAAACTGGTCCACTGGCAAACGGTTTAATGAATTTCCAGGAAATTCTATTTCACTTTTTGACTGACGAGTGTTACGGTTTAAAAGAAAGGTCAGAATCACATGTGGTCCTATACTAAAAACAACAATCTGAAACAAATGTGGTTTTGCACTTACCAATATGGTTTTCACCTGCTGGTTGTTGGCTCCATGAGATGAGTCCTGACATTTCTTACCATTGCTTTTCAAATTTGGGTTCTACAGAGCAAAGAACACAAGTTATGAGGTTACTGTGATGTAGCAACCAAGACAGAGTCTCAGATTCTATGTCCCATTTCAGGGCATTATCAGTAAAGCAGGCTGACCTGCACTCAACCCAAAATTCAATCACAAGCTCCCGTCCCTCATCTCAAAGATCAAACCTAACTGTATGTTAAGGCAGCCCTCATCAACTCATAGGCTGCGTTTCAATAACCATACTATTTATTATGCAAGAAAATATTGAGTATGTCCAAATGCATAGTATTTAAAATGCTTTAAATGATATTAAAAAGGATGATTTATTTTCATTATTTTAGCCGATTGTTGGAAATGACTATAAAAGTAATTATTTGGAAATAGTATATTTTCCCCCTTTTTTTTTTTTTAACCACAATTAAATTATTATTGTTGGTGAATTTAATTAACATAAGTGACGCAACCAATACTTTTGATCTGGAAGTTAGTAAGGGGCTAAATGTTGAAAAATCATCAATGAGAGAAGTAACTCGATGTTGCGTTTGCTAAATGCCATGTTTTTGGAAATGTTATGTTTTCCTAAATGTCGTTTTCTGAAATGTGTCCCTCAGGTCCACCAGAATTACTGTTAATAATAACGGTTGGTAACATGTAGCCTAATGGTTAACTGTTGGAGAGTGATCCTATATTTTCTAACCTGGTTCGGCTCGTACTGGGTCAGCTGCTCCTGAGCCTTCTGCTGCTTGTGTTTTGCCCAGCTGTCTCCTGGAAATGCATCAGTACCTGTGAGGCGGCGCGATTTTGACCTAAAAGACGGAAGAAAAAAAAAAATTATACAAGTTGATCTCTTATCTCCAACATAACCTGCTTCTTAGTAGGTTAGGTGTTCAGCATCAGTTACCCAGAGGGCCCAGATTAATGAGCTGAGTTTGTGGGCTAACAATTCAAACCAAGCAGCTCAGTGGAGGGGAACTTGGAGATAAAAGGGAAACTCCACTCAAAACATGATTTATATTGTCAATGTAAAGGCATATTGAGAAAGAAAATATATAAATGCCATGTGATTCATTCAGTGATAGTTGTGCTGTTGTTGAGTTGTGAGTGAACTGTATGAGCAGCCTATATCTGAATAAAGAATATTTGGTTTGCTTTACTGTTTTATAACTCAAAGTTTTTCCTCACTCAAAAATAAAAAGGTACCCATCAGCTGTGAACCAACATTCCACAAATATACCAGCAGCCAGACTTGGAGTTCACGTGTTCGAAGAAACCAAAGCTGACCTTTTACATCTGAACCCACGAGAAAATATGCAGCAAAGACACTATCGGACACAATATTATCACATTTTTATCACTGCTTTTATTGTTATTATATTATCCACTGCTACTGTAGTAATCATATTTTGTCTATTCTTATTGGTGCTACTACTACTCTCATTATATGAGTAGTATGTGTGTATATATATATATATTTATGTTATGTACAGGGGTGTGTGTGTGTATGTAGAGTTCCAAAGAGCACTGGTGAAGTGTCTTTACCGAATGTTGTCTGAAGGTTTGCCTGGAGTGGTGCCGCTGTTTGCAAAGTCCTCATCGCTGTCTGTGGACTCGCCTTTCAGCCGGCTGATCCACTCTCGCAGCGGCCTGTACAGAGGAGCAAGAAGTGAGCCGTCAGTTACTATATTAAAACCATTTGACAGTATTTTTCTTATTATTTTAACACCTAGGCAGCCCCACACACACACACACACACACACACACACACACACACACACACACACACACACACACACACACACACACACACACACACACACACACACACACACACACACACACACACACACACACACACACACACACACACCTTTAGAGGTACTGGGGAACTTCAGACAGAGCCAGTCTTTAGCTGAGCTAGGCTAACCACAACCTGACTCCAGATCTGTTCTTATTATGCAGACATCTTCTCACCCCACTCTCAGAAGTAAAGCAAATATGTGGATATTCTTTTGATGCAAATATGTTACGGGATGATTCAATGCTGCAAATAATGAATTAAAACCTTCCACACACACGCACCTTATGAATGGAATGGCCATGAAAAACCTGTTGGGGGCAAGTCCAAGTTTAGACTTTGGGGTCATGTCATTCCTGTGACATGGCAGCTTCTCAATAGGAAACCATTCAATGTTCTACAAGAAAAGAAGAACAATACTTTGAAACATTTGAGTGTGACTTCATGAATACTTTATGGACTGGAGGAGTCAATAGCATTTCCATTCAGTGTAGTTTTTCCCATCCACCCAAAGATGTACTCTATAGATCAGCATTGGCTGAATATCTTGTAAACAAGATAGGGAATAGTGTTTGATTTACATTTAAACCAGATTGCTTTTTAGTCTCATTATCTTCTACCCAAGACCTTCCTCATTGTCAGTGTTTTGGTTAATTTTGTAAAGAGGAACAAAAAATAAAAAAGTTTAGTGAAATCTTAAGTAAAGAGGTAAAAATGAAAGACCAAAGTACGGTTTAGATTTTGTACTACCTTGTTGTTTTCAGTGTTAACTGTGAAAAATAAATGTAATTTTAAAAAGCTTGAAAAAGTGATGACAAAACGAGTAAAAATGAATTCCTACCCTGATCTCTTTCCTGGTTTTGGGGTTGAACTTGGTATCCTTTGACACTCCTGGTATGATGTAGAGCCGCACCAGCTGGTCAGTGATTTTCTGCTCTATGTACCTGTCTTTACAGATGCGATTCTTGATGTCAAAGCCCGTCTCCTCCAACACCTGGAAAACAACATTTGGATCTATGAACTGCACACATTACCTATTCATGGATTTTAGTCCTTTCAGTTGGTCAAAGTCAAACTGCAAAGAACATGAGACTCACTTCACGAACGGCACAGTCATGAGGAGCTTCGTCCTCATTAACTTTCCCCTTTGGAAAGCCCCAGCCGGACTTTGCAAGGTATCCCTGAACAAGCAGTGCCTGAAGAGAAAAGGTGCACCAGTTATCTGCAGCACGTGTGGTGATTTTACTCCACAACACTAAGTGGACACTGGTGATGGTGCGGTTCATATAAAAAAGTAACAGATAGTTTATGAGTGCACTTTTTTTACAGCCTAATTTAAATGGACAGATTTGGTGATGTTCTTGTCTCACTCACTAATCTGTACTGATGATCCATCACAGTTTCACTTGCATTTTCCTTTGAGAGACATATTGATCATCATTTTCAAATGTCATGCATTGATTATTTCTTTGAAATCCTTTATCTCTGTTTGCAACGTGTCCAAAGTGTCTAATTTATTGAGTTCATCAAACAACATCTGAGGCTATGATCTGAGTCTGTAAAATGAGCTGTTTGAAGGTGTCTTCTTGTTTTACAATTCACTAGGCCGGCCCCTCTTACAGGGACTCTGATCGGTTGTCTCTACAGACAAATTTGTACGTGGATTATGAAGCGAGCGTTCCTTCAAATCGTACATCAACAGATTACCAAACGAGACAAGATATCGCTGTCATAATCAGCTGAGCTTTAGTCCTTCGGTTCCAGATAACTTTAATATAGTGGCCTCATTATTCAAGTTAGCCTACAGCATTGAGACTTCTTTTTATTGTCGCTACTTTGGTGCTGCAAACAGCCAGCTACAGCAGCGCCATATTAAAAAAGACATGTTATTGATTTGGTATAGTAATGAGATTTGTTGACTATAAAAGACAAATATAGAAGACACTAGCCTTATCCTTTAACATGGCAAACGGAGCAGGAAACCATACAAATGTACATGTTACTCTAAATAGACAATTTCATAAAGTGATAATAATCGACATTGATTTATTAAATATCCAGTTTTATACTACATGTCTATTTAGAGTAAATCCTGGTTCTGTCTTCAAAATCTAAGCTAGGCAACATCAATAAAAGGGGGGGTTGAGTCTATTTCTGGGATTCATTGAAAAAACACCAGTTTTATAGGGATTATTATAAGGAATAGTCTGGTTCATTACAACCTGGGTCTTATTTTTTTTGTTATACAGACCACTTGCTGAGATTTTGGAACAAGATCTCAGCAATTATGAAGCATGATCAAGTTTGTATTGGTGATGTCAGTTCAATGTTGATATCTCAGATGAAAATGAACAAAAACATGAACATATAAACCAGAGAGTGTGAAAATAAACTCACGTTTTCCAGAGCTTCATCTAGAATGATTGCGCCAAAGGTAGGAACACCCATCTTGTACTCCTTCCATTGCTCAAAGATTTTCTGAACATCCTCCCCATGAGGCAACAGAAACGGACAGTGATGGAAGAGTTTGCAGCCGTCAAGGAAAATAGCGTCTAGTGACAATCTAACACGAGCATCACATCAGGCTTCCTGTTCTGAGGATAAACCGAGAGAGGAGCCACGAAAAACAAAACTGCTGCTGAATCTCTAATCATTTCTTTAGGGTGGTTGTTAATCCAACAAGAAAAGGTCTGAGGAAAAGATGCATTTAAAGGTTCAAAAAAGGGTATGTGCAGAACTTAATTTTTTTTTTTAAATTTAAGAAAATGTAAGAATTTAAAAAACGATAAAGGTCATTTGACATCACATGTAAGGATATCCGCTTTGGCGAAGTCTCTTATCCCACAGTGAGGAGCTCCTGGAGTGTTCTGCATGCAGAAGTCCAGGTAGAACCAGTGGGCCAGCTCGATCTGGAAGCACACCCGGATAGCGTTGTCCCTCTCCTCACTGGGGATGTGTAGGATGAACCGGCTGGAGAGACACAGGAGAGATGGGATTAGAGATTAAAGAGGGCCTTGGTTATAAAAAATTAGCCCCCACAAGTGTTACTCCTAGGATGGGTACCAAAACGATCAAAGACCAGAGTATCTATGATCGATTATGTGATCATGTGAAATATTATCACACTGCAGATAGATAGATAGATAGATAGATAGATAGATAGATAGATAGATAGATAGATAGATAGGTGAAGATTACTAACACAACTACGTTTGTTACTGTTAGTGCAAGAGAGTAAAAAGCCACAAACTTTGTCTTTGTAAACATTACTGTTGCTGCTCGAGAAACAATATTTTATTATTTCCAAATTATAAATATCTTCTAATCCTGTTTTGAATTTAGTCTTTGTTTTGTATTATAATATATTAAAAAGCAATTATTTAGTAATGAGAAAGAACCAAGAAGAATACTAAGAGTGATACAATCCTAACAATACTTATCCCTAGTTACTCCATTACTAGTTTGACACTAACAATGTCTCATATGGTTTATATGCAGATTATAATCTGATCATAAGAATATGCATACAATATTCATGAAACACCACACAACTCACTTTAAATATTGCCACAGCAAGGAATTGTGGGGCAGAATGATCTCCTTTCCTTTCGTAAAAGAAGGTCCAGTGTTTCCTATGCTAAAGGAGCCAAGTAAGGACGCATTGAAGCTCCTTTCCTTTGCATTTAGAGAATTCAAACAGCTCTTATCACTTAGATACTTCCGGGTCATTTGACTGAGTTAGGAACCTTCCTCAGCAAAAAGGACTATTCGACCGCAGCTTTGGGATGTACCCCAGGTGAAGACCCTGAGGGTTCAGGGTTTAAGTTATTTGGGGGACATTCGGACTGGATTGGATGGCAACCTCCGGTTCTGCCAAGTGAAACCTATGCGGAAGTGTCTTAACTTGCATTCTCTCAACTAAACCAGTGACTCCTCTGGTTGCAAAAATAAGTCTGATTGTATAGAGGTCAATGAGAAAATTACTCAATCTCTAGTATCAAGTCAAATAGACCATGAAGCAGGGTATGCTTTAGGGCGGGCTTACTGTGATTGACAGGTCTCTACCAAAGATGTATAGCTGTCTCTATGTCACTCCTCCTCAGTCCAGATATCGTCACTTCCGTTCACTGGTTGCGAAATCAACATGGCGACAGCGAAATCGTCAAATTTAAGGCTTCAAAACGGCAGTCCACAAACTAATGGGTGACATCCCGACGACTACGTCCACTTCTTATATACAGGATTGGACCCTAAACTTAGTTTATACTTTGCTTACATGCTTTAGAAACAATACAACTTTAAAATCTTAATTTGAGTACACATTTTGCAGCCACAGCAAATTGTTTACAGAATAACAAACCATAATGTCTTTAGAATGAATGTAATACGTGACTTGTTTCTTAACAGGGCTTGTACAAATGAATATGGGATATTAATTTATAGATATTAACAATCCCTGTAGGTTAGTTATTACTTTTGCCGGTTCCATCGTGGGCATATCTCTGGGTTCATGTTTGTTTGATTCCTCACAGTACTTTTGTTAGTGCGCCCCCTGGTGTTTCGGAGAAGAAAGACGCCTCCGTACATACGGAGCTCGCGCGCGGTCTGCGGAGGCTCGCGCTATGTATAAACAAAGTTTAACACCTGGAGTCAAACTTATTTAGCTTCATGCTCCTCTGAGCACCTATCATGTTGCTCTATCGAGTTATCTCTATACTCCTTTGCCCACACCTTGAGCATGTGGGACCGGAAGCATAGAAAAGATGTCGGCCATATTATCTGCCCAGAGAATAGTTTTTATTTCTGCCGTTTAGATTCCTTTTGATGGCAATAAAGAAAACACTACAGGAATCTACTACTGTTTATGTTTTGTTTGACATGTAGTAAAACATGGGATACAACTGAATTTCGTTGTGCATCCCTGTGTCGCATAATGACAAATGATCCTTGAATCCTTGAATAGTGAGAACACAAAGGACTGACGCAACGTGAAGTATCAGTATTTGATTCAAATGTGCTCCTTCTTGCCTAAACGTATGGAGCTTGCAACCTGGCTTGACTTTACTTGTAGAGTGTGCTTTGCTGTAAAGGTGCTGTTACTTCATGGTCCTGACTACTGTGTGTTGTTAAACATGTTTTAGCCCTGTGATATTCTGGAGACCTGTCCAGGTGAACCGTGCCTTCTCCCAGGGTCAGCGGTTAAAGATGATGGAAAACTTACAATAGAACAAATACAAAAGCAACAAACACAGTTACAAACACGTCATGCACCGCAAAGGGCGCTAGTGTCTCGTTTGCTTTTCACAAAATACCAGTAAATCACACTTTCCTGATTGCACTTAAAAACGTAATAACGGAAGAAAGGACGGAGGCAAATGTCTGTATTTAAGCGTTCAGATACCTGCAAAGGTCGTCCAGTAGGCCAGTGGGGATCTCCACTCTTTTTGTTTCCATGTTGGTTGAAAACATCCCGACTCAGTCTCAGAGCACTCGGGTGTTAAAGCCATAAGAGCAGCCAGCTACATCCGTGTGTCCTCCTCGGTGCATCCAGGAGACTGTGCCGGAACCCAGCTTTACTTTAGCTCGTGAAAAGTGACGAGGACACAAACACAAACTCCTCTCGCTCCTCCAACGGCGGCCGGACGGACTCCCGTTGTTTATGCAGCGGTAAAGTCACATGGTGGGAGAGCTGGAACCGGATGGATGACACTCTGTGCCTTCACGTCATCAACGTAGTTGCATGATTACAGAGCTGTTCGTGTGAGGAAAAATAGGTTGTGTGAGGATCAAAGTATTACATCAATTACATTTGGGTTTAATGAACCATTCAACAGCAAACTTGGCATTTCAGTTTCCACGCCCTTCCATATTATTTAGGGACACGTTGCATTTGGTGGGGCTTCAAGGAAAATCAGAGTTTCATAATTAGTTTATACGACTTATATGACTTGAACACTATTTACAAGTCTAAAACCCGAAAACTCCGATGTGACGGGAATGCGGCACTACTTAAGACCGGAAGTTACGGTGAGGTCTTCTGCTTCTTTTTCTTCTTCTTTGGTGTTCAACAGCAGCTTGCATCCTTTTTTGTTGCATTACCGCCATCTTCCGGTTCATAACTAGAAAAAGAAAAAAGAAACGAAAAGAAACATGCACTTTATTAATCCCCTTGGGGAAATTCTTCTCTGCATTTGACCCATCCCTGGATAGGGAGCAGTGGGCAGCCCTGTGAGGCGCCCGGGGAGCAGTTGAGGGTTAAGTGTCTTGCTCAGGGACACTTCGACATGTGAGCTATGGGGGGACTGGGGATCGAACCGGCTACCTTGTGGTTGCGGGACGACCACTGAGCTACAGCCGCCCTGCAAATTTGCACTACTACACTTTCCCCATTAGTCCTGCAAATATACTTTAGTTTATATGAGTCTATTGTTATTTCCAATATTGTAATATTTTACAGAAGAAAAAAAAAACATGGGCCGTTGTTGTAGGACCCCCTCCCATCCATCTAACACAGTGTCAGGACGCCTGTCACACAGAATGTACTACTACTCGCACACACTTGAGATACCCATGTCACACAGTTTGCTTGGTGACACCACTCGCCATGCAGCACCGTGCTATGCAGTGGTACACACCCATGCCGAACCCGGGCCCAGGCTCGAACCCTGGGCTCCCGTGTGCCAGGCGAACACCCAATGCCTTAGGTAGGGTGACCAGATTTGAGTTTGTGAAAAAGAGGACACTTCGTTCCGGGGGGGGGGGGTAGCAGTAGTGTGTAGCATGCCGTGAATTTACATTTACGGTGAGATCGGTCGACCAATGACAGTTCTCTCTACAGTCAGAGCTTGCGCAAGAAGGTGGAACGTGAGGGAGATACCATTTCCAAAACTTGTAAGGGGGTAATAACTATTTTCCCCGACGTAGCAAAATCCCGGACGTTTTTGGAATCCCTGCCGGACGCTTTTTTTAGGTCTCGAAAAGAGGACATGTCCGGGAAAAAGAGGACGTCTGGTCACCCTACCTTAGGCCACCAATGTTAGACAATGTTTATGTATGTAAGTGTATATTTATCTTAGCTGTATTGGTTTTGTTATGTATTATCAAATTTGCATTTTTTTAAATAAAGTTACTTTCGCGAACCATGCGTGCAACAGCCTGCGACAAGCATGCCTGAGCAACACAGCAGCTGCGCAATGAGAGAATAAGCTAATAGGGAAAAAAAGTTGATAATACATGTAGTGTATTTGTGAAAAACAATTAAATTATAAAATAGCTAGAACTTTTAATTATAAAAAAAAATATATATATATATTTTTATTATTAAAATGTAAACTTTGTGATTCTGTTTAGGCCAGCAGAGAAGGCTTAGAAGGCCCACCACTGATTAATCTAACCAAATGGTTATGTTTCGTTGATATTTATATGGAAACCGCTTTGCCTTTCTAATGTTTTGGTGCTAGAGAGGCAGTTAGTGCTCAGTGTTTGGCACACTCACAGGTTACAGAATAAGGGGTTGAATGGGAAGGGGGACACTCACAGATTAAGGGGAATATTAGCAGCACTGATAAATTAGAAAATTTTCGATTTTTAGGTCGGAGCCTCCTTTCAAGCCTGTTGGAATACACTTTCCCGGGGAGGATGAATAATGTGATACTACGATATTCGGAGCACTCTCTGGACTGCTTTAAAAAAAAAAGGGAACCACCACTATGGTGCCTGACTCCCACGCGACACTGAAGAGCCAAGACAGACCAACAATGTCCAGCGCCTTTAGCCTTTAGCATCTAAAAGGAAATCCCATCCACCCCTGGCACCTTGCTGTCCATATGAAATACTGTTTTACAGGTGCAAATATTTCATATTCAACCTGTTACGAGTTCATATACCAAACGCTTGATTGTGCTTCTGGAAGTTTCTGAGCTACGCCAGCATCTTATCATAATATTTGTAGTCCCTGGGTACATGGGGCTACTCCATATGAATAAAAGTTGCACCAAAGGTAAAAACTGTGGTGAAGAGCCATTCTCCATTAGTTTTGATGAGTTTCAATAAAAAAAAAATATCGGTTAACCCTCAGAACTGTTTTTTTAAGATAACCGCTGCTGACTCTCCAAAACATATAAGAACCCCTCTCTCTTTCATATACACAAACAAATAAGCTGATCAGATTTTTTTTTTTTAATTACTTCAGATTTGTGCCGAGGCAGAAAACACGTCCACTAAATTTTCTAACTATTTTCAGTGGCAGGCACAAATGGGTAAAACATGATGGTAATGTCATACAAAGAGATACAATGAGATTGAACTTGTAAATAGAAAAATAAATTGCAGTTTATTAACTAAATGAATGGACTGGAATGGGGAACAATATGTACACATCAATAATATAACAATCAACACAAAGATCAAACTAAAACAGCAGATTATTCAACAATGTATACAATTACAGTTTAACAAGAATTATTTTCCTATTAAAAATCAAACTTAAACAAACTTTTCATAAAACCTGTGATGATCTGGCAAGGAAAATTATATAAAAAGAAATTACAATTACAAAAATGTAGCACAAAATGAGAAAACATTGCAAACACTTCTACTGTTCGCAGCATTATAGCAATCTGAACAGACTTAAGTACAGACAGTTCTTGCTTGTCCACTTTGTACTGTGTTGTTTTTACAGGTGGTCCACCCCGCGAATCCTCCTGGCCAGCTGAATGTCACGGGGGAACAATGTGACCCGCTTGGCGTGAATGGCACACAGATTTGCATCTGAGAATAACATGATGAGAAACGCCTCAGCAGCCTTGAAGGACGAAGAGAAAGAAAACCGGGTATTCATGATGGTAAATCAAAGAAATCGGCATTGGCTTGTTCATTTGGTGACTCAGTGTTTAGAACGTGGCTGTTAGTTTTTGCTCTAAATGCAAATTGTCATCCAACGTACAATCATGGGTTCATTATCTATGACCTAAGAATTGCAGTATTGGTCACACATGTATATTTTTATGAATATTCATTCCGACGAAGACGTGAATGATTCTGGAAAGATGTAGTGACAGAACACAATGTAGTTTAATTTCAGCTCAGTACAAGTCTTTCTTGATAATGCTATCATTTAATGTAATTCACAGAGGGAGGAGCTTACACACCTTGTGAGCGGAGCAGACGGCCCTCGGCAGTCCGCTAGCCTGCTGCTCTTGCTAACAATATAAGCTGCTCTGTTTCAAATATGTTGGGTTGAAAAACATGCATGCTGAACTTCAACAGTGGTGGTGTTTTGTCAGAGATGTAGTGATGCAGTAAGAGTAGAAGAGCTATGAGTCAGGAAAAGTAAGTTAAATTAAGTCCACGAGCCATTAGGCTCATTCATGCAGTGTGGAATGTCCTCAGTACCCTCCTGTCTTAGAGCTGCTATGGGAAAACCTTATTTTATAGATTCAGCACACTTGTAATGCACTGCAGAAGGATTTCTGTTTTGCTTTGTAATGTTTATGTATAATGTTTTTACTGAGGTGGCTCACACAGATACTGAAAAGATACAGGTTTTTATATATTAGTCTGTTGTAGTCTGGAGTTCAGGTCTCATTTATCCAGTTGTATGCTCCTTCAAAAACACATGAACCTTTGCCCAAACCTTTCTAATTCGAGCACTTGTGCCTCTACTGCTTGTGCTTGCACATTGGGAGTCGGTGTGTTACATAGTAAGGTTTTTAGTGATGATTTATGTGTTTGTGAAGTAGTGAGCATTATACTGGATAATTAAGACCGGAGAATACTGCATGAGTTTTGTGAGAGTTTGTAAAAGGATGATTTCATATAGTTTTGCTGTTATTAAACGCTGCCCCCATTTACTTCAATTCATTAAGGATTTACTCAATTTTCAGGTTCACCGTGGAGCCATGACAAAAGAATTCAAAGTAACATGATCATTTTAAAAGTGAAGTATTCCTCTAAATTGTTATTATCATGAACGTCTAAAAACAATCTCATCTTGGAAATTGTCGGATTTCTAACAGGTTAAACCAGACCCAAATGACAGAATATGTTCCACACAGGAAACCATTATTGTACTTTTATTATGAGAGAAATCCTCAATCAGAATTGTGTCTGAGATGTTTCAAGTATGCTAACCAGAAGTAAACACCACATTTGTCCAATGAGGAATGACAGCTTGTTAGCTTGGTGGTGGAGGCATCAGCTTACCTCTTGCAGGGCCAGAAGAGCGTAGACCTGCCACCGGAGAGCTTGACCAGAAAAACTCTGGCACACCTCACGAACCTGAGACAAGGAATCAAGATGTAATCAACCAGGGCTGCAGTCACGGGTTCCAGAAACACAAGTAGCAGCAGAAAATGAAGCTTTTTCAGGCTTTGCATGCATTCTCAAACCATATGAATGCGTAAAAAAAAAAAGAAGCACATTACCTCTGCTCTATTTCTGCTTTGGGAACTTTGAGTCGCCCAAATTCAATTCAGTTTATTTTGTATAGCCCAAAATCACAAATTTGCCTCGGAGGGCTTTACAATCTGTACACATAAGACATCCCTGTCCTGGGACCTCACATCGGATCAGGAAAAACTCCCCCAAATACATCTCCGTATAATAAAGTGGGGAACGCCTTATGATTCAATAAAATTACATACATTGTTGGATTTTACTGAAGGCCCATGATAGTGGTTTAGGGTTTCTGATCTTAAACTGTACTAAGGCTGCAGTCGAATAGTACAAATTTTTCCTCCTAACGTCGAACCCTAACCACTTTTCCTTGACCTCTGATGAAAACATCACGGGGTCAAGGAAAGATAGGAAGGAGAATTCATGAGGAGTTAGGAAAAGACAACTGCGGTGTTTAGTAAATACAAAATAGTTGATTCAAAAGATGACACTAAAAAAAGACTGAAGAGCTCGTCCAGTTTAACAGCTTCATCAAAGCTTCTGTAGCTGAAGTCAAATAAAAGATGAAGGGCTGAGGCTGCAGTACAACACCAGAGAGAGAATATCAAATACAGCAGTTTGATCACTTTACAGATGTTTTCAGCAACGTAACGTTCAGCAATGTTCGTAGTTTGCCAGCAGGTTTAACAGATTATTGAAAGTCTTTCCAAGTTATAGCAACGGTTATTTACATGATCTGCGTTTCTCGGTCATGATCGTTTGTTCTCGTGAACGGCCGAATGATACGTCACTTTAAATGTTGCCGCCGCAAGGAATTGTGGGTCGGCATTATCTCCTTTCCTCTCGTAAAGGCAGGTCCAGTGGTTCCTATGCTAAAGGAGCTAAATTAGGAAGCATTGAAGCTCCTTTCCTTTCCTTTAGAGAATCGACCGGCACTTATAAATGACGGCCACTTAGGTACTTCCGGGGTCATTTCACTCAGTTAGGAAGGTTCCTAACCAAAAAGGACTATTCGACTGCAGCCTAAACCTGGTCCAGCTATCAGACTCTCAAGGTTTACTCACTAGACGAGAGAACGGTGCCTTCCTGAGCAGAAGATCAGTGCTCTTCTGGTACTTGCGGATCTCCATTAAGGCCCTGGTCCCTGGTCGAAATCTTCTCTTCCTGGGAGACACAGGGGGCTGCCCCTCACTTGGAGCTCCACTACGTCTTGGGGGTCGGGGTGTTGAACCGGAGGTTCCTGGGGTCACCGACGGGGGGCGATGTTGAGGGGTTTTCCCCTTCCGCCGGTTGCTGGATAAATCGTGACGCATCGCCTCCAACAAAGATGAGGACCACAAGAGGAAAAATACTGCAGCCAAGGTCCAACTGTGAAAGATTGAGAACATCACAAGCTTAATAGGAGATGGAAACGTTTTACTCCATTAATTATTCTCATTTACTAGTTACACTTATGATGGTTAGACACAAGATTTTCTCATCAAGTTGGAGTTGTACTCAAGTTATTCTTCTCTCCATGGAGGACGTAAATGTCAAATTAGCCATCACACAAAGGACAAGACCAAGGAAGCTCTCCGGAGATTAAATACAGTCAGGTCCATAAATATTTGGGCATTGACACATTTTACATTATTTTGGCTCTGTACACCACAACAATAGAGTTGAAATGAAAAAAATTTGAGGGTATTTACATCCAAATCAGGTGAACGGTGTAGGAACTACAACAAATGTATAAGTGGCCACCCCATTTTTAAGGGACCAAAAGTAATTGGACAAATTAATATAATCATAAATCCAATTGTCACTTTTAATACTTTGTTGAAAATCCTTTGCAGTTAATGACAGCCTGAAGTCTGGATTCCATAGACATCACCAGACGCTGGGTTTCGTCCCTGGTGATGCTCTGCAGGTCTCTACTGCAACCGTCTTCAGTTCCTGCTGCTTCTTGGGGCATTTTCCCTTCAGTTTGGTCTTCAGCAAGTGAAATCCATGCTCAATTGGATTCAGGTCAGGTGATTGACTTGGCCATTGCAGAACATTCCACTTCTTTGCCTTAAAAAATTACTTTCGTATTGGCTATTGTTTAGTAGTGGTATAAAAAAAAGTTAGGCATCGGTAACAATAATAAAGGTTAATAATTGTATATTTATATTTATATTTAAAGTAAGGTTTAAAAAAAAAAAAGTGAAACTAGTTGACAGCCAGTTTCTAGGCTGCTCCTGTTTTTCAACATCCCAGCATGTTATGGGGACAATTACAATACACTGCAAGAAATATCAGTCACTCTAATTCTGCAGTAGATTTTAGTGAATCATAAGTCTAGAAAGCTATGAGAGAGTGACCCATGGCCAGAGCAGTAGAATGAGACGTACGTTTGCTCTCATACAAATAAGCTTATTCCATAAATGATGACAAATTAAGTTGTTGATTTCTTCTTATAGGTGGAGGTTATTCCTTTATTCCAGATTGGAGTCTGGTTTCAGGAAATCATATATGAGAAGAGACAGAATGGGAAGAAATTAATTTCCTCCCATGAAGGAGTTTTTTAAGGCAAAGAAGTGGAATGTTCTGCAATGGCCAAGTCAATCACCTGACCTGAATCCAATTGAGCATGCATTTCACTTGCTGAAGACAAAACTGAAGGGAAAATGCCCCAAGAACCAGCAGGAACTGAAGACGGTTGCAGTAGAGGCCTGGCAGAGCATCACCAGGGACCAAACCCAGCGTCTGGTGATGTCTATGGAATCCAGACTTCAGGCTGTCATTGACTGCAAAGGATTTTCAACAAAGTATTAAAAGTGACAATTAGATTTATGATTATATTAATTTGTCCAATTACTTTTGGTCCCTTAAAAACGGGGTGGCCACTTATACATTTGTTGTAGTTCTACACCGTTCACCTGATTTGGATGTAAATACCCTCAAATTAAAGCTGAAAGTCTGCACTTAAAGCACATCTTGATTTTTTTCATTTCAACTCCATTGTTATAGTGTACAGAGCCAAAATAATGTAAAATGTGTCAATGTCCAAATATTTATGAACCTGACTGTATGTTGAATTACTATCAATGTGTATCTGTATGGTCCCTGTTGAATAAATAACAAATGATTTTGAAGGCATTACACCTCAATGAGCAGTCAGTGGCAGTGTTCCAAATCCACACTAACATACTACACACATAATCAATATGTACTGCCTACTTAATAAACAAATAAGTAGTATTTTACCAGCAGACTCAAGGCACCCAGAGGTAATGTTTTGTGGGGCAGGTGAGTATGTGCAGTAAAGTAAATGTAGTCAGACCTTTCTTGCAAAAATCCACATAATATGCCGTGTGAACGCACTACGTACGCCATTTTAAAATCGCCTGTGCTCTCTGGGAGGCTTAGCACATGTGACATATAAGATCACAATAAAATAGTTGGTCAATAATAGCTAGTTTTTAAGACATTATGGCCAAGTAAAATTCATTTAAAAGTAGTTACTAGGAGTATATCATAGTGGCCTCCATTTCTAGTGTGATTTTCTGAACCAGATGAAGAGTGATCTTGTTTTTCTTTAATGAAAAACAGTTGGATCTGTGATCTGCTCTGACTCCATGTGGGATTAAAACATATTAAGGTTCAAACAATAAATAAATATATGAAATAATTATAGGCTGTGGTAGCATTTACATTTTGATTGTGATTGGATGCTAGCTGTGAGCGTTGAGGACATTACATTAACAACTTGCAATACCACGCTGTGGAAATACTCCACTACAAGTAGAGGTCCTGCATCTAAACCTTACTGAAGTAAAAGAACAGTATCAGTGTTATCAGCTAAATAAACTAATTCTTCAGAACAATAGTGTCCGTCAGTTTTACTATGATATTTTTAAATAGTACTGCTGTTTAATGTTTATGTTGCATTTTACTGCTGCAGGTTCAATTACCCAACATATATAATATATTAGTAATTGGAATTAGCACACCCTCAAACATCTACAGTGGTAACATGCATCAGTTCTATAAGCAGTGAGGGAAGGTTTCTTTTGAAATGTTATGTGTAACAGATTACAAGCTACACTGATAAAAATGTAATAAGTAATGTAACTATTTCACTTACTTCATCAAAGTGATGTAACTTATTACATTTGATTACTATCAACACAAAAGGTTTTAAACTGGGCAACAGAGATGAAAAGTCCTAAACACAGCAGTGTAAACCTCACAACACTTATTACTGTCAGACGTGTTACATGTTCTTCAGTAGAACTGCATGAGGACTGAATGAATGTTATAATATTCTAAATATGCACTTTTACCCAATTATTTACTTGTAATCACCAACGTTTTGATTAGTAACTAATGTAATTACACGTTCTGAGTAACTGATTGCAATTACATTTATTGTGTACTTTAATTGATTTATAGTTCATTCAATTCTAATTATATATAGTTTTTCCCATCACCATATTTGGAGATTTCGATAGGTATAACATTTTGTAATCTGAGTTGTTATTAAACATGTTATTAAAGCGGTCACTTAAACAAAACACATTTCTCTCTGAATGTGGTGAAGTAAAAAAACTAAATAAAGTAAAGTACAGGATGATCCCGCCCACATCGCTCTGATATTAGACAACATCCATAGTCACATTAAGGTTAATTCCGGACACTGAAACAACAGTAAGAGGCCTTAACGTGAAGCCTCATTTGTAATATCCTGGACAGACCAACATACCGTGAAAATACATTTGAAGATAAAAGCTGTGTAGAGCATTGGTTAAAACAATGTTTGGGAAGTCACAGGAACAAACGGAGCGACTTCAAGTCAGTCACAACGTTACTGTTTATTGCGAGACTTATTTAACGCTACCACGTTAAATAGTCTCTTTTACGATAGGCTAACTTTTGAATGCTAGTTTACGTCTACAACGTCTTATTAACTAGCTCTTTTTAAAAACGGTCCTAACCCAATAAAGTTATTATAAACGTACCGTGGGCTTGAAGAATATTCCCGAATAAATGTTGTATAATATACTGGAAACCGAACTGAATTGTGCCGAGCAGTCACTCACAACAACATCTAACGTAAATTCAAACGAAGCTTCAGCGACTCAACCAATCAGCTTCCTCTGCTCTCTTCTTCTTCTGCTTCTTTTTCTGCTTCTTCTTCTTCTCTGATTTAATGGCGAATCGCAAACCAACGTATAAGTGCGTAGCGGCACCCACTGTACCGAGGTGTATTACATCAGGGCTTTATGTGCTTCAGCTGATATACAAGTTAAAAACCAACGTATAGGTTGAAAAAGTAAATAGAAACTAACAAAAAAACTGTATCTTTTAATATTGTCCTTATACGTTCCTCTCTGAATTATACTTACTACATCTCATTATGACATCATGCTCAACATGTTCAAGAACGTTACAAACATCACATATGATCTGGTATGCACTCTAGTATGTCCAAACCTTAATCGTGAACAAAACAACACTTCCTCTCTTCTGCACTTTGATTTGAAAGTTTAGCTGCCATAATTATTATTATTCATGTCAATTTATATGTTTGTATTCACACTATATAGGAAGTATGTTTACGTCCTACTTTGTGCAGCCACACAGGATGTCCGACTGCATCTGGTTGAATGCAACCCAGCATGCTTTTCTAGCTATTCTGACCCACAATCCTCTGCGCTGTATACAAGCAAGAGGGTCAAAATTCAAGGTGCCATGTTGAGAGGAAGTAATATCTCCCAATGTGTGCATGCCGCATGCAACAACACATACTTTGTAAGGGCAGCTCTGTATGTACTAAAAGTATAAAGAAAAAGTATGTGATTGGGAACGCAGTGAAGGCCTATACTGAATGAAAGGGATGCTGGAATGGATGGCAGCTGATATACAACGGAACATTTTTAAATAGGAAGACATTTTTATGGTCTTTTATTAAATTGCCGAATTGTAACTCTCACTCATAAAGAAACTACTATAACACACTTGCTCCAGACACCAGAGAAACCAATCAATCACGGTCTATGATTGTGTACCATCTTGTGAGCCTTTCAGGAAGTGCAGACCACATTTTACTGCATGTGTTGTCAAAGCTATGACACGATGTATTATGCATGACATCTCTTTTAACCCTCCTTGTATTTGAAGCAGAAGTTTTTATAGATTTTATTTTAGTGCCTGTTTTGAAGATGTGATGGTGTGTGCAGCCAAAGAGGAATATTGCATGTATAGTTTATGTGTGATGTGAATGCATGTCTATTTTGTATATTGTAATGTATTTTGAACGGTGGATTTGAGACGATGATGTTGACTGAGGTGCAATTAAGCAGAAACGTTTTCTCATTAACCTCCACACAAACATGAACAGGAACCCAACACAGTTGTACATTCATTCCAACTGTATTCTCAACATTATCGTGAATATATTACATCAATAAATCAACTCTTATTGATTCTTTTGAAATCAAGAGCTGCAGTAGAGTCTGGACAAATGAAAACTCTCTTAGGCCAGATTTATTCTATCCATCATAGATAGATATATAATAGATAGATTAGACAGATAGATAGATAAATAGATAGATATTATTATAATAATTAAACTGCATAATGTTATATATCATCCTTATAATAACCGCCTTTCATAGTTTTTGAGCTCCTATTGCAGTGTATGTATTGTTATAATTTCCCTCATACATGGAGCGAACAGTGGAGTTTATTTGACGACATTCTGCTGTGTGAATATTAGTCTATGGACTTTAGTCTGAAAAGCTGAAATATAACCACAGTCCTCCAGCCCTTCATGTGGTCACCAAAATAACTTGCAGGCACCAATCATTTCACAAATATAAACTTTTATTGCGCAGCTAATCATTTTTTTACGTCAGCGATGCTTTAGCGATACTCAACACGGTGTCTTCCTTTTCATTTGAACATCGATGTATTACATGTCAATGAAAAGAAGCATGTTATTGTGTTTCATTCCGTGTTTATGATCTGAACAGATTCGTCGACCACATCCAGAGAGAGCGGGGTCACCGTTTTGGTCAGGACGGCCGTGGTGCCGGGCTTGTACCTGTACTGTCCCTCTCTGAAAAGGAAACAGACAGGAATGTTTACTGTGAGTTCAAGCTGTGCTGCAGACAGGGTTTTGAAGTCATAAGTCCTATATGTGGCGTTTTGTGTGTGTTGACATACAATTGCACTGGTAATTTAATTAGTTCAATAAAGCAGCTGAGACCATTTGATTTCAACCACACCAAAAAATAAATTAAGTAACTGATCAGTATCCTACAGACTATTTCCACACCAGCAAAACTGAAAGTTACTCATAGTCTTTGGCTGAGACTCTCCAAGTTGATCAGCAAAATAAAATAAAGGTCCAATATAGTTATATCGTTTAAAAGCACTAGTCCATCCCACACATAAATGGGCTCACTTTCACCCATTCACCTCTTCGCATGCTGGATATGCTTTCTGGACATTTGCTGGCTGTTAATTGGTACTTATCAGATTTACATTCATAAATACGTCCATATTCACCGCTAGTGTTTTTATAATACCTTACATTTGATATGTTTTGCAATCTAATGTATTTTTCAATAACAATCTACAAATGTATTCTTCAGATTTCTCTGTTTTCAGTTTGCGTTTTACGCTGACTGTGGTTTTCAGTCACTGTTTGGGCATGGAGGGGAGGAGGCCAGTAGAGTGTGATTCACATATAATCTGCTTCTAAGTAGAGAACTTGTCTTTTATTTTCAATGGCAAAATGTACAGTTATTGTCCTGTCTTCATAGATAGCTGCAGAAAAACATGAATATATGACTCATGACTCACCTTTTGCCCTTCATAGTGGGCGTGTCATAGGCTCGCAGGTACTCCACTCCAGCCTCGGTGATAACACACAAGTCCACGTTGCTGCCTGAACCCAGGTCACAGAAAATCCCTGCAGTGATGGCGTTTCGCACCAGCTGCTTCGCCTTTTCCAGCTGAAAGGGAGAGTGCAGGAAGAGAACAACAGAGCGGAAACAGTTATTAGACACATGAGGACAGGACTGAGTTGGTGCTCAACCTTGAATAACAGCTAGATCCATTCTCTGGTGGCCATAATGGAGGACGGGCCAAAAATGAACCAACGCGTGATTCTTTTCGGCAAATTAATTTCGGGCAGTGGTTTGTGGCTCTTGAAGTCCAACCTTCCATCAACTCATGTCTTCTGTGCATTATTGTATTATAACACATCCCATTTGATTACATCTGCCAAGAAAGGAAGACAGTCTCACCTCCATGTTTGGTTTGAATCTGTCCTCAAATACAGAGACAGCAGCTGCAGCTCCAGAGCCTGAAACCAGAATTAAATGTTTATTCTGCATTTCAGGGTTTCTGTTTTTGTCTGGTATAGAGGTTGGTCCTGAGTGAAACTGCATTCAGCCTGTCTATTCAGCTTGTATACAGTACATTCAGCACGTACCCATGGTGACAAAAGGCAGTTTGTCGTAGGAGCCATGTGGGTAAACACTGTACAGGTGAGCCCCAGTCACGTCGACTCCTCCAACGATCAGAGACGAACCGACGTGACCCTGGTACCTGCAAAGCCACACAGACATCACTACAACATGCGGCTCTCTCTTCCTGTGGGAGGAACCAGGAACAGGCCGAGCTGGACGTGTGTGGATGTTAATGAAAGCAAAAGAGAAAAGACACAAGCAGACTTCAAACTAAAGTTACATTTGCGTAACTTCTGACCATCACTATCTCAGTTACACTCACCTGAACAGCATCTGTTTCAGCTGTCGGGTTACCATGGTGACGAGTGGGGGTCGCCCAGTGTTGAGCATGTGCAGTTCCACGTTGGACGCCATGATCTGTGTAGTGATCTCTGCGTCTGCAGCCACACCGGCACCACAGCAGCTACAGAACACATGGGACACAAGTCAAACAGTGGAGAGTTTCATAAACATCTCTTCGTGGCATCACGCTTGTTTTTTTTAATCAACTCTGTGGGTGATCAGTTATTACCAAACCTCAATATGCAGTAAAATCAGTGGAAGCCTATTTCCGCCATTGTGATAAAAAATGAAGATCCTGATAATAATAATCTCATAATTTCGATTTAGGATCTCATAATTATGAGATGCTAAATCATAATTATGAGATAGTAAGTCGAAATTATGAGATACTATCTCATAATTACGAGATAGTTAAGTCATAATTATGAGATACTAAATCGAAATTATGAGATAGTTAAGTCATAATTATGATTTACAGGATCTTAATTTTTTTATCACAGTGGCGAAAATGGGCTTCCATACATTTCAGAACACATTATCTGAAAAACCTCCCTGGCTCACACATAAAGGCTCGAGGCTCCTCACAGAGGTCGGATGACACAACAACAACAGACCACAAAAGGCTTGCAATGTAAAACTTAAAAACCAAACTAAAGGTGAGTAATAATTAATCAAGAGTCATAAGAAGGATGAAACTGGTTTCACTCACTAGATCTTTGGCGCGATGTAGTGAATCTTCATGCAGTTCTTGTCGGCCACCACCATGTCGTCTGTAGCCCTGGTGTCTGCTCCCAGGATCACTCCATCCTGACACAGGAGGATGGGAAATACAACCAGAAATGAAGAACAGCTACTGTACCTTGTCATGTACACAATAATTTAAAGTAATGTTCTAGAAAACATCCGTCAGTTTCTCTGTGTCTCTCAGTGAAAACACAGAAGGTTGATCCTCACCTTGAAAACAATCCCAGCAATAGTGGTCCCTGTCTTTCTGGCACTGGGAGCTTTGTAGCCAAACTCTGACAAACTAGACTCCAAAACTGCATTCCTGGAAATGATGAATGAACATGAGATACTCATATTAGTGTCCAACCCTGCTATCTCCTCATATCCTGCCACAAACATCATCTGTATAAAGGTAATTAGCAGGTCATAATTCTCTCTAATATCTATTTCTTATGTCTGTGAAAAAATGTCCTTCAAACAACTGGATAATTCACCTTATATATGCTTCCTTTAGGCAATATTTTCAGAAAACACTCCATACACTTTCATTGTTATACAGATGATACTCAATTATATCTATCGATCAAGCCAGATGAAACCAACCAGTTTGCTAAACTGTCTTAAAGACATAAACACCTGGATGACCTGCCACTTCCTGATGTTAAACTCAGACAAAACTGAAGTTATTTTATTGGCCCAGAACACATCAGAAATCAATTATCTAATGATATAGTTGATCTTGATTGCATTGCTCCAGCACCACCGTAAAGAATCTCAGAGTTATCTTTGATCAGGACCTGTCCTTTAACTCCCACGTAAAACAAATCTCAAGGACTGCCTTTTTTCACCTACATAACATTTCTAAAATGAGCCCCCTCTCAAAGCGAAGCAGAAAAATGAGTTCACACATTTGTTACTTCTAGACGAGACTACAGCAATTCCTTACTATCAGGCTGCTCTAATAAGTCTCTTAAATCTCTCCAGTTGATCCACACGCTGCAGCTTGTGTACTAACAAAAACTAAGAAAAGAGATCATATTACTCCTGTATTAGCTGCTCTGCACTGGCTTCCTGTAAAATCAAGAATCACATTTAAAATCCTTCTCCTCACCTACAAAGCCTTCATTGGTGATGCACCATCATATCTTAAGGAGCTCATCGTACCATATTACCCCACTAGAGAGCTCATACACCGCGTTCCACATTATTATGCAAATTACACTTTGCTCAGATTTTCCTAAATAGTAATGCACAGTCAGTCAGTATCATTTTCAAGTCATCAACTGTTAGAGTATAAGTCAAATTCTATTGAACAAACCTCCTAATGATAACCGTATTTTTTTCTAAAATAAAAAACTCAAAATGCAGTGTTCCAAATTATTATGCAGAATTTCTCGAAACTCGAGTTTCAAGATATTTTATAGGTTGTAAAGAACAAAAAATTGTCATTTGTTGAATTTGCAGCATTAGGAGGTCATATTTACTGAAATCAAGAAACGTTTGAATCAAAAACATCTTAACAGGTCAAGTTACATGTTAACATAGGACCCCTTCTTTGATATCAACTTCACAATTCTTGCATCCATTGAACTTGTGAGTTCTTTGATAGTTTCTGCTTTAATGTCTTTGCAGGATGCCATAATAGCCTCCCAGAGCACCTGCTTGGATGTGAACTGCCTTCCACCCACATAGATCTTTTGCTTGATGATGCTCCAAAGGTTCTCAATAGGGTTAAGGTCAGGGGAAGATGGGGGCCACACCATGAGTTTCTCTCCTTTTATGCCCATAGCAGCCAATGCCCCAGAGGTATTCTTTGCAGCATGACATGGTGCATTGTCATGCATGAATATGATTTTGCTACGGAAGGCACGGTTCTTCTTTTTGTACCACAGAAGAAAGTGGTCAGTCAGAAACTCTACATACTTTGCCGAGGTCATTTTCACACCGTCAGGGACCCTGAAGGGGCCTACCAGCTCTCTCCCCATGATTCCGGCCCAAAACATGACTCCGCCACCTCCTTGTTGACGTCTCAGCCTTGTTGGGACATGGTGGCCATTCACCAACCATCCACTACTCCATCCATCAGGACCATCAAGGGTTGCACGGCACTCATCCGTAAACAAAACAGTTTGAAAGTTAGTCTTCATGTAGTCCTGAGCCCACTGCAACCTTTTTTGCTTGTGAGCTTGGTTTAGGGGTGGCCGAATAACAGGTTTAAGGACACTTGCAAACCTCTTGAGCATCCTACATCTTGAAGTTCGCGAGACTCCAGAGGCACCAGCGGCTTCAAACACCTGTTTGCTGCTATTCAATGGCATTTTAGTGGCTGCTCTCTTAACCCTACGCATTTGTTTGGCAGAAATCTTCCTTATTTTGCCTTTGTCTGAACGAACCCGCTTGTGCTGTGAATCGGTGACAAATTTCTTCACCGTCCGATGATCACGCGCAATTCTTTTGGAAATATCCAATGTTGTGATACCTTGACCAAGGTATTGCACTATTTGCCGCTTTTCAGCAGCAGAGAGATCCTTTTTCTTCCCCATTTTGCCTGAAACATGTAGCTTGCTTAATAATGTGGAACATCCTTCTTAAGTAGTTTTCCTTTGATTGGGCTCACCTGGCAAACTAATTATCACACGTGTCTGGGATAGATTTCAATCATCCAAATGAGAGAGACACAATACCATCCATGAGTTTAATTGAAAAAACAAAAAATGAATGTTTATGACCCTTAAATACAATTTGCCTAATAATGTGGAACGCGGTGTAGTACCATATTACCCCACTAGTGAGGTCATAGTACCATATTACCCCACTAGAGAGCGTATAGTACCATATTACCCCACTAGAGAGCTTATAGTACCATATTACCCCACTAGAGAGCTTATAGTACCATATTACTTCACTAGAGAGCTCATAGTACCATATTACCCCACTAGAGAGCTTATAGTACCATATTACTTCACTAGAGAGCTCATAGTACCATATTACCCCACTAGAGAGCTTATAGTACCATATTACCTCACTAGAGAGCTTATAGAGCCATATTACCCCACTAGAGAGCTCATAGTACCATATTACTCCACTAGAGAGCTTATAGTACCATATTACCTCACTAGAGAGCTTATAGTACCATATTACCTCACTAGAGAGCTCATAGTACCATATTACTCCACTAGAGAGCTCATAGTACCATATTACTCCACTAGAGAGCTTATAGTACCATATTACCTCACTAGAGAGCTTATAGTGCCATATTACCTCACTAGAGAGCTGCGCTCACTGAATACAGGGCTACTTGTGGTTCCTAGAGTCTTAAAAAGTAATAATTTGTGATTTTGTGCTATACAAAATAAACTGAATTGAATCAACTGAATAGTAGTAGGAGTTAGGGGCCATTTTGTTATTGTTTTGTTTAGTTAAACCTCCCATGGGGTGTAGTCAATTAGGCACAAATGTTAATATAATCAGTAGGTTCAATAGTGCTATATTAAATTAAGATAAATGTTATGATTTATTTAGTCTATGGTTTAGGAAATTGATTATGACAGAGAAAGTGCTCTCCTCTGTTTATGTGAGAAAAGTTGCAATTGTGAGAAATACTGAACGTAGCTCTGTATTGCACGCGTAGTACAAGCAATCGGCAACCGTGATGGACTTTTTCTTATGAGCAACGGGGTCACGACAATAAATCTGAAGCTGTTTGGGGCCCTTTTAGTTGGGGCCCCAGGTCCGGGTTGTCTACCTTTTCTAACAGTACAGTCTGTCCCAGTGTTCCTGAACCACAGTGTATTTAGCTGCTGTTTGTGAGCGTGACGAGCCGTGACTCGGGTGTGTGACTCATGTCATGTCAGGTGTGTTATGAGGGCCAGAGGAAGCTTAGTGCTGAGTATCAACTTGTTTGTCTGAGCGATTCTGCAGAAAGCTGCAAGCAGCAACAGCACAGGTCAAACATTCAGCCCGTTGTGAACACACGTGGTTTCAGCAGAGACTCATCTAGAACAGTATTGGTTACACTCATTGAATCAAATGATTAGGTTACAAGCTGTCCTTGTAATTCTCTGAAGTGGAGGAAAAGTAGAAAGTAGCCCAGAATGAGAGCCCTCCATATCCAAACCCTAAAAGTGTGCGTTTCCCCCAGTTTCTACTATTTCAGTGTCTCTAGTTGTCATTATATTAGGAGCTTAATAATACATAATATTACCAGGAGCCTATTTCCTCCTCCATTTAACAGCTGCAGTAACACGACGCAGCGTTTCTTTACCTGCGGCTGTTTTCAAAGCAGAAACCTCCAGTCTGCGGCTCACAGGGCTTCAAGCTGTGGAGCATCTTCTTCACCGTAGATGGGAGGGATGAAGATGAAGCTTTTAACGTGAAGATACGATGAGAAGTTGAACAGAAACCCCGTCAGGAGAAATGGCTTTTCACAGCTTTTTTCTTTTACTTTCACTTCAGGAGCCCGCCTCGCCGCAGTCCGCTGTAAAACGTGTCCACAACCAGACGTGTGTTCTCATGTTGAGTGTGTGAGAGAAAAGCCCGGTGATGTTAGCAGTGGAGAAATTAATTTCTTCCTATTCTGTCTCTTCTCATATATGATTTCCTGAAACCAGACTCCAATCTGGAATAAAGGAATAACCTCCACCTATAAGAAGAAATCAACAACTTAATTTGTCATCATTTATGGAATAAGCTTATTTGTATGAGAGCAAACGTACGTCTCATTCTACTGCTCTGGCCATGGGTCACTCTCTCATAGCTTTCTAGACTTATGATTCACTAAAATCTACTGCAGAATTAGAGTGACTGATATTTCTTGCAGTGTATTGTAATTGTCCCCATAACATGCTGGGATGTTGAAAAACAGGAGCAGCCTAGAAACTGGCTGTCAACTAGTTTCACTTTTTTTTTTTAAACCTTACTTTAAATATAAATATATAAATATACAATTATTAACCTTTATTATTGTTACCGATG